>JABSTQ010010671.1:0-591368 GCA_013358835.2 Ixodes persulcatus
GGAAAACCTCTTCTACCCAGAGGCACGCCGTCGCTTCGGATTCTTGCGTAAAGGCAGTTATGCGTAGGTGGTGCAGCGGGGACCTGCACCACTGATGGTACCAGCGGCCACCCAGACGTCCTTTCTGGTCTGTCGGAGGCCACTGCAGTCCCCCACGCCCCAGCTGAAGATGCAACTTCCGGGGCGTGCAATCTCAGCTGGGCGATCTACCGACCTTCCCAGCCAGAGTGCGAACCTTCGCGCTCCAATGGGACAACAGCCTTTATCCTCGGAGGTTGTTTCCCAAACTCAAGATGGGCCGGTGGCTAGAGCAACCGTCCCTCCTTTGCAAACTCCTTCCAGGGAGAAGGGTCGGCACTCTCGCCCACACTCCCTGGAGAGAGCATCATCGAAGGAGCGGCATGGCTCTAGAGCCGCACCTGCAGCGCCTGAGGGGCAGGAACGGGTGGACTTGGGCGACCCCCAGCCCAGCACCTCCTCCGCCCCTTTGGCAGGGGTTTGATCGTGGATGGGGCATGGCGCCCCGTTCCCCGAACCTGCCCAAACGTGCAGGAAAAGCCTCGCTTCAGGAAACTGAGGCAATGGATGAGTGTACAGAAATCTGCACTCATGCGTCTGACCAAGACGACATGGAGTGGCAGACTGCTAAGAGTAAACACACACAAAAAAAACTGTTATCCCTCCAACGTGACAGTGCAAACTAATCTTTGCCACATACGGCAGCTTTAGAAATTTTCATTCGCCCAGTGTTTTTTTTATTCGAATTTTAACACTTTTTAAAACAATGAACAAATTCCATTTTATGCGGTGGAACTGCCGTGTTCTAATAAGAAATATTGATTATGTAAATTATTTTATGGACGAGTTGAGACCAATTGCACTCACTCTGCAAGAAACACATTTAAACAACAGTCATACACAGATTTTACGTCGGCACAGAGTTTTTAGAAAAGATAGACTCTCCCCTAATATGTCGAAAGGAGTGGCGCTAGTGGTGCAGAGTGGTGTTGCTTGCTCGGAGGTCCCCCTTTCTACGCTCTTAGAGGCTGTAGCTGTGCGCCTACTTGTTGACCGTTTGATTACGGTAGTTTCTCTTTATCTGCCCCCTAACTCTCCCCTGCAAATCAGTTAACTTGAGTCACTTGTAAAACGATTACCTCCATCTTTTTCAATTTTAGGCGATTTTAATGCCCACCATCCTTTGTGGGGTAGTGCTCGCCAGGATTCACGTGGAGGCGTCATAGAGTGTTTTTTATGATCATCGGCTTTGTGTATTTTTAATGGGAGGGAACCAACATTTTTTAGCGCAGCACATCAATCATTCACATCTATCGACCTTTCTATTGCATCACCAGTTTCACTTCCATGCGTTTCGTGGAAGTTTTTAAATAACCCATTTGGAAGTTATCATTTCCCTATTGTTCTTCAAAGCACGATGCCGATTCCTTCTATTTCAACACGGCTTCCAAGGTGGAAATTGGAAAAGGCTGATTGGCCTCTTTCTTGTTTGTAGGCTTTTATTGACTCGTCTGTTCTCGTAAACATAAGCCCTTTAGATGCAACGCTGTACGTTACTGAAGCGATTATAGATGCCGCATCACGCAGTATTGCCCAGACCTCTGAACGACTCCCCATGAAGTGCAAGCCGTGGTAGAGCAAAGACTGCACCACAACACGCAAGTCACAAAACAAGGCATGGTACATCTTCAAGCGATATCCCACTCCACGGAATCTGCTTGAATTTAAGAAATGAAGAGCCAAAGCTCGCTGGACGCGAAGGCAAGCTAAAGGCAGTTCCTGGAAAAAATATGTCACATCTTTGAGTAGTTTCGTTTCATAAAAGGAAGTGTGGGATCGTCTTAGGAAGATCAGGGGAGACTATCTGTTTTTCAAAATACCCCTTTTTTCATCAGCAACATCCCTTATGAAACAAGCAAATGTTCTTAGTGAACACTTCTAGGAAGTCTCTAACTCAGCCAACTTATAGTGAATCCTTTAAGAGGTTTAGAGCAGCAGCAGAAAAACAAGCTATTTCTTCTGGTGCTCAGGGTGTCCCTTATAACATGTCATCTACACGGTGTGAGCTTGAATTGGCTCTAGGCGTCAAAAAAGAAACTGCGGGTAGGCCGGATAGGATTCAATACGAGATGCTACACTCTTAAAAAAAAGAAGTCTCCACGACTCCCTGTGGGGGGTCTTTGCGCACCGCACATTTGACACTTTCTCGACTCTTGTTAGTAGAGTCACTTGACTCTTATTTAAAAAAGAGTCCTGTGACTCTCATCACACTGGAGTCATGGTAGTGTATGGAAGACTCCAGGTGACGTAGTCAACTGTGACTCTTTAACGACTCTTATGTAACGGAGAAAGAGAGTCACTGAACTCCTTCCTGGTAATCCCAGTGACACTGTAAGAAGAGTTGTGAGGACCCTCCTTTTATGAAGAGTCCCGTGACTCCTATGGCAAAAGAGTCATGGGAGTGTATGAGCGACTCTCCGAAAGATAGTCAGTGCTGACTCTCACTTTGTCTGGAGTATAGCAGCCCTAGTCAAGTGTCAGTTTGTTGAACAAAGGGAGGCATTGCGATCGTTAGGAGACTTCTTGCCGCCTGCGAGGTTCAACTTGAATTTCCCTAAAAAAGAGTAGTAACATCAACTGTGTGAAAGTATAAAAGTTGAAATGGAAACTTCGATTCTACCTAAAAGAAGCGGTAACATCAATTGTCTGCAAGTGTAAACATCGAAATGCAGAACTAATATCTTACAATTTTCTTTTATGAAACATGGAAAATGAATGCTGATGGTCCTAACGATGCTGAACTGAATGCTGCTCTAAAATTTATCATGAAACACAACAGAAGCTTTTGGCATTTGCACACTTAAAAAAAAAAGTAAAAGTTTTTTTTTTAATCGGCAGCTTAACTTTCTATTAGTTTGATTACACTTATCATTTACAATAGGTTGTATATCTTTTTTATCACACGTCTGGACTATTGGCAAGAGCTGCTGTGAACCAGCATGTTCTGTTGCTTCATGCCTGCTTTGCGTGGACAGGTGGGTGGCAATAAATTGCAGGAATCTTCAAATTTAACAATAAAGATAGCTATTTTGTCTCAGCTCATATCACTGCCATTTGTGCACATGCAACTTCATGAGCCTACCATGCAGGTACTGCAAAACAAACCACAAGTATTTACAACAATTACTTTATTAGAAACTGATGCGATACATATTGGCTCAAAAGCCTGCTTCGGCTTATCACAGGTGTTTTATCACAATAATTAAACAAATAACATCATAAGAAATAAGACTGATACACAAAACTGGTTTAATTATTAGACAAGAATGAAAATAAATTACAATGACAAGTTTTGTGAAGGCTTGCTTTGCCTGCTTGGTGTTGCAGGATTAAATTAGAATAAAAATAAATTACAATAAGTTTCCTAAAGGCTTGTTTTGCCTGCTTGCTGTTTTTTTCAAAGCTTTGTTTTTCTTTCTGCAGTTTTTTTTTTCCTTTTATGGTTTGGATCCTCAGATCAACAGATGCACAAAAAAAGAAATCTAACAGAAGTTTGGATACACAATGGAACACACAAACCTTTCTATTATAGCTGGAATATTCACCAAATACACATGGAAAACATAAAAACAGTAACCGTTATTGATAATTCGTTTTCCCTGTTCTAGGAATGTGCTTCGAGTGCTGTCACAACTTTCGCAGCTCTCACCGAAATCTTTGTATTTTTTTACCCATGAGGTGCTCAAGCACAAAAAGTGTGCTTCGTCGATTCCCCCCCCCCCCCCATACTGACCTTTCTACGCTCAGTGCATGGCAAATACCAGAAAGATTCCAGCTGAAAAGTCCAGGACGTCGATTCATAGGTCCTCGCAGACAACGCACATGATGCCAGATGTCCATGGGTGCTTTCCAGTGAAAAGTAACGTCGGGTTCCCGAAAGTCTTTTCTGGGTCCTGGGAGAAAAAAAAAAGCCAATGATAAGAAATAAGTTCTGGAAGTCAGACAAAGTTGCAGGTGAGCAAAGTAAAATTGTCGAGGACATGTTAAGTGCCCACAGTGTCATAGATGAAAGTCAATGCAGCAGAGTGAAGACAAGTGAGGCAGACGCCTGTTGCTGCCTTTCTATATTTCGCTTTCCCCAATTCTCACTTGATTATGAAGTGTTTCGTACGGTGGAACCAGTGCATCAGGGTGTCTATCAAATTACTGATTTCAAATTCCCTGACTTTTCTAGAATTTCCCTTGACTATTATGATAAAAACTTCCTGACCACTTCTGGATCGAAGGATCATATTTCGGAAACGTTATTCAGCATAGTCATGCCCATGCGCAACCGTCAAGCATTGTTCCGCATCGCCGTTCCACTTTCACTGGTCATTTTCCCTGATGAAGCCAACTTTTTGGCTGATTTCCCTGAGAATTCCAGGTTGGGAGACACCCTGATGATGTATCAGGTTACAGGCGGACACCACAAAAATGCAGACCATTGCATTCAAAATTAATTTAGCCATCAGGAGGAACCTAAAATATTCCAATGTAGAGAGATTGAGAGTAGAGGGGCAGGGGAGGCTGCTGCTGCTATTGTCTACTTTTTTAAAAAAAATATATCAATTTAAGGCTTAAAGGGAATGTAAGTAATACATCAGCGAGTGCACTGAGAGCACTTGAAGTACAAGGGGCACGGTCCTTACTGAGAAAACGGGGGAGGGTACGAAGTCTAGCTCTACCTGTTCTGCAGCATCTTGCTTAAGCTAGGTGCTAGGCAAGACTGGGGCTTATCTACTGAGAGTGTCTAGTACAGTCAAAGAAAGCATAATAAAATTCTTTGCTGGGCAAGCTGCTTCGTGGCTGCAATGAAAAAAGAGTGCATTAAGACAGGGACAAGGAAGGAAGGGAAGACTTTTTTTCTGAATAAACTAGTTGGTAGTGAGCACTTGTTTCTTCCTTTCTCGTCCACGTCTCATTGTGCTCCCTTTTTAGTTGTAACGAAAGCAAGCCACGAAGGAATTTAGAGAGGGCTAAAAGCTTGCTTTAACATCTGTGTGCATGTGAGGGAACGCTTCATGTACAAGGCCTACTACAAGGTAGTAATCATCACAATTTTCCATCTGAGTAACAAAATAATGCATCTCTGCATTACAAAGTATCCTATAACTTTTCGTGTGCTGTACCGATATAGGCATCTTTTGCACGCAGAAATGGCTGGACACTAAAACTAATAGTAATTAGTTTATCATCTTTGCTTAGATAAATGTTACTAAAGTTTGGCAGGAAAGAACCGCCTTCGAATATGAGCCCGAATCTGGTCTTTGGTTTGTTTTAAGTCATGGCCAAGTACTCCTAATAAAATATTTAAATAACCAGTTGAGAAGACAGCGGATGATACTTATCTCACTTGGTCTCCAGCTTTAAAAAAAATATGTTTACAGATTGGCATAGCGAAGACACCCTTTCAAACAGATTTATCTTAAACAATTATAGTTACATGTGATTTATCTTTAACATGATTAGTTACATCGACCACGCAAACGGCACGGCTTACCTCTGCTCTTGTCTCTTCCCCTATCTTGTTTTCGTTTGCGAAAATCGACATCGATAAGAACAGCGTAGGCCTCGACGACAGCAAACAGAGCTCGTTAGTGGTTGTCTGCACCAATTGAATCATAACAGTCTAACCCTCGTTTTTAAGAATGCAAGCAAAAAGATGCTTTTCCCCTGCAAAAAAAAAAAAGGAGCAAAATGGATTAGAGTACGACCATAGCACCTCTATACTCACAAAGCCTGCCAGTTTGACGACGGAGTCATAGAGTGCCTGGTCACAGATTTGGAGCGTAAGGATTTGGTAGCACAGAGCATCAAAGAGCCATTCCTCAGAGAACCTGGACGTCAGCGCGCAGCTTTTGCAGTGGCGAGGACCCGAAACATACTTCTTTTGTGTCTCGCGTCCGCTGTGGCGAGACTCTTCTCCGTTGTATGCCACTCCACCTTTTCCATTTCGGCGGCCGCTTCTCGTGGCAATCTGCCAGGCTTTGTCAGTATAAAGGAGGCTATGATACGACATATGCTGGTGCTCTGTAGCGGGGCGCCATCCTGCTGTGTAATCTTTGGGCAGCCCCTTAGTCCACAGAACTCTGAGAATGTAGAGGTTATCTATCCCACCTGTGACATCATCTGCAACTCGCAAACTTCAGTGCTGCATTGGATTGTTTACAGCAAGGCATGCAAGTGAGTCATGTTTTTTTATCCGCAAAACTTTCAAATGGCCTAATTGTTTACCTCGGCAAAAACTGCACGGTTCGGGGCACAGCCACGCAGGCGGCAAGGCGTTGACACCAAGAGGTCCCGTTCCCTTTCCCTCGCTGGCTCTTGTGGTACCCTTGTCTCCGTCGACTGAAAGGAGTATCCCGTCAGTGTCGTGCATACTTGAGCCTCTACTGAAACCAATATGATTCCATATGAACCGACTTGCCATTAAAGACCAAAGTTCACTTCTTCACTTCTATTTTCTACCCACCTAATACAGTGGTTTGTTAACAGGAACACCACCGTTAACTAGAAAACTCATTCGTAATGCAAGTCCTTCGTAGTAATGAATAATGGTCAAGGTCTAATTAAACAACAAGCATGGGCGCTAAAGACACCCTCCTACATGGGCGAGTATTAGTGGACCCGATTCGGCTAACATTTGCGAGGCCTAGCTTGACAACGTAATAAATGACATTGTTTCTGGTCACATTAATTTGTTAAGATGCCTTGGCATTAGTTCTGACCTTGGACTGGTTTTGAGCGCATCAATATTATGTTTGCAACTTCGCCATGGGAACCACAATGTTCTTTCAAAACTGAACTGCAAGCTTTAAAATAAAATAACAAAACAGTTGTACCGATGCACCCATATAATTACCCTTGTCTATGCCTGTACCCTCTGGCACCTGTTTCCAGAAAAATCAACAAATACAAAAGTAATGCACAAATTGTACATCGTGAAGAGGCCTGCCGACAACCTGATGAACAGTGTTTTGAATGCCAAGAACGCATGAACTGTTAAGTTATCCATTCACGCATGGTTCTCTAAGACTCAAGTTTTTGCCAACTGTGTTCATTTTCTTTGAATCTTGGAAAGTGCTTACAAGATAGCAGTGCCCATGCATCCTCCCGAAGTTGCTGGTGCATGCTTGGGACGCCCTCGGAAGCTTCTGCTGTTGACTTTGGAGACCTGGCTTTGGAGACCTGTGGACGCACACATACTGCAATTCCATCCTTCGGCCTGCCATGACCTTGTTGACGCGCAGTCGTCTCACGACGTCACCGGGTCCTAGCGCACAGTGTCGTCGTCCCTGTGTGCACCACACATATTTGTTATATCTTTGTTTGATTATTTTTAAATCACGCGATTTTGTTTATTTTTGTTGTAAATTATTTTATTTTCATGTAAACTTCGACTTAGCTGGTCTTGACATGTGCAGTTTCAAAGAAATAAGAAACAAAAATTTTGGTTTCTTTTTACTTACTGTAAACGATTTAATTTTCGCGGGCTCAAATTTTCGCGAATCGGGCCGAAAATGAAAATTTGAAATTATTCGCGGGTTCTAATTTTCACGAATCGAGTGTAGCTTCCGTAGCGTTCACATATTGCCCGAATTATTCGCGGGACGTATTTTTCGCGAATTGTAGGCGATTCGCGAAAATTAGGTCCTCGCGAAAATTCAGTCGTTTACAGTATATGAAACAAAATAGCGCGATAGCAAGCGGGCTTGCCGAGGTACTTGCATGCCTCTTGCACTTGTTAAGTTCTCCTTGGACCAGTCGTGGGATAATTAACACGCTCTTACTTAAAAAAAAGAAAAAAAAATCTTAGTCCCTCTGGTTGTCTCATAGCGGTAGACATCTGTGCAACACCACTTTACGAATTCCGCCTTGTCACAAAGCGTTGAAAGAGACCAACAAAACTCAAAACACTCCAAGTTTAAAAAAAAAAAATATCAAGAGTTTTGTATAAACGGACTGATAGCATGTGTACTAGAGGTCTGTCCAGACCGAACGATAGCAGGCCCTGTAGAGTTCCGTACAGAGGGAACGGCAGCAAGCCTTGTTGGGTCCCGTCCCGAAGGCTCAGCAGAAAGGATTGTTCCTTTTCGTCGAAGTTCGACTAGCAATAACAACCTTTCGGTCAACTGTTTTGTGATGCCAAGGGTGTTTTTTATTCTTGCGATTATTTATGAGGTGGAGCCACAATACCAGGTTATGACTATGTAAACCCAATTACTAAATTATTCGCCGCAAACAAGGACAAAATGTCTTTGAAAGTTGAAAAAAGGGAGTGCTTCTTTATTACGACAATGCACCTGGCCTCAGGTCTTGGATTACAATGGTTGCCATTCCTAAAAAACGCTTGCCACTCCTAAGAGCTGGAAATGATATCACCCTATTCACTGTATCTTCCTGCAATTAACTACAAACTCTTAAAAAACAAAAACAAAGAAACACCTGCATGGGAGGGGATTTTCGATCGGTATATGGTGAGGTAATGAGGCCTGCAGATGCGTTGTTTGCAGAGGTTCGACAAACGTTTTTTTTTTTTTTCCAGGAAGCAATATAGAAATGCTATAGGATTGCTGGGACAAGTGCATTTGACTTAAAGAACACTACATTAAAAATAACACACGGACATTTGATGTTGGCACTCCGGAAATGAATCAAGGGTGGAGCATAGGGATGAACTCTCGTCTATGCTGTACGCCGCTTCAGTGGAGAGTTTCTCTTCCATCTGGACGGCACTTCACTGGCGCCCAGTGATACACGCGCCGTCCGACTTTCTTTCGGACGGCACTTGAAGGCGCGAGTGGAGTGCCGTCGGACGGCACTTGAACGCTCTGCAAGAGTGCCGTAGACACAGCCTTTAAGAAATGGTGTAACAAAAAACAGCGTCAATTCACTACTTACGGCGGCCGTCTGCAAACGAAGGGCGTCTGGGTAACGCAACTGCCTACAGATGTATACTGCACGAGGGCGAATCTCACGTCACCTACGCAATAGAGCAAAATAAGCACTTTGGCGCCAAAAGGTCGTCAAAGGCCGAACAGAAGTCAAATGCGGGCGGGTACAAGAGCGTAGAGAACACGCGCGAACAGAAAGTATACTAGGACGAGTAAACGCACATGCTAATAGACAGTTTTGCTAACTGCATCAACGTACCTTTATACCTTAAAATGGGCTTATGGCTGGTGACTTGGAGAGTTCCTATTCAATCTGAAGCACGTCTGAGAGCACGAAAACAACTTTGAAACGGAAGCTTTTCCCCGGAACACGCCAACGAGGCACGACGAAAGACGGGAGCACGACCCCCTCTCTCCTAACGACCACGTCATATGAGCGTTCCATGTGCGAGCTCCTGCTCCCGGTGTAGTCCGTGCGCCTCTCACCAGGCGGCGCTAAAACTCAACCCTCCTGATAGTCGTGGGGGCCGTGGGTATTCTGCAGGATACCAGTTTTTCTCATCAAGCGAGATTTACCATATCTATATGAGGTTATTAGTAAAGCATAATACCCTTAGGCTATGTTCCAAATCTTACCCGAGTAACATGCCTCCTACGTCCGCGGAAAATACCACGTGAAATCGCGAGTAAACATAGTAAACAGTACTCGTATACTCAGTACTCGATCTTGGAGCGGCCTGGATACTATAGTCGGTTACAAGTTAAGAAGGTAGGAGAAGCTCCTCCCACAAGCGTGGTGCGCCGGTTTCAAATTCCTCCGCAATCGAAAGAAGAGTTCACTGGAAACGCTCCTTCTTCCACTTCAATGGATAGATAATGGCCACAGAGTGGTGCCAACTTGTCTCCGACCCCCACTTTTTAAGAAAGCGACCTTTGTATTCATCGGAGAAGGAACCGAGCCCCTGAAAGCAGCCTTTGTATCAATCGGAGAAGGAAGCTAATCCCCGAAAGTCGTCTTTGTCTCCATCGGAAGGGGGAAGACTTAATCTCCCTCTCGTGGCTTCCACAATGCTAAGTCAAAGTCGAGAGATGAAGCAAATATGTACAGAAAGGCACGAACCTCTTCGCGCGTTGGCCGCAACGTCACGGAAACGATGGGACGCTATTGGATGCGGAGGTGGCGGAGGGATATATGATTCCCTTTGAGGGGCATTTGCCGCTACCTTCTTGACTTGTAACCTACTATATGCAGATTGACTTTTTCTTGGGTTTCGGCACAAAGAAAATATAGCAGTGATGGCGGAAAATAGCAGACGATATCCTTTGATCATGGAGAAAGCACTCGAAAAAACAATAATATTAAACGCTTCGATTTTTTTCTTTTTTTTTACATTGACGTTTTTTTGTTTTCTTTAGATGGTTCCACCAGCTTTTTTTACTCCTTTTTGGGCTGTATATCAGATGACATGACGTATTTACTCGATTTGATCCGACGTCACCTCCCGATCGAGGACGGTGCGTGAGTATTTACTCTGGAGTAAAGAAACCGCTTCTGAAACGCGAGTTCTGACGTTCTGACTTGGAAACGTTCAATTTGTCTGGTTCTTAGATGAAAGCTGCGTCCTCTTCTTCAAGCATTGAATAATAATGAAATCGTCAATGATAAAAATTTATTTTAAATCCATACGGTATAGCCCATCCTTTGTTGCCCATAAAAGTTCCCAGCGCCTGGAACATAGTCTGGCCCTAGGGGTTCAGGTTCTCTCTGGAGCAGGAGACTGTGAACGGGTACTTCTGGTTTTCGTTTCGCTGCTATCGTCTCCGCACCGCTATTGCTTACGTCGTTGTAGATTGCTCCAAACTATCTCGCAATAATGTTCGCGATGCTGTAAGTACCCTAGCTGTTCTTCTCGTCATAGCAAAGACACAGCGAATAACGGAACAATTACGATTTTGCTGTCAGGGGAGCGGGTAAAAACCCAGCAGAGGCGAAGTGAACGCAGGTCGACGTACGCCGAACGCCGTGCCAGCTCACTGCGTCAATTAGTTCGCAACCTCTAGAACAACCATTTAGACGAATAGTACTGCACTTCTATAATACCCTCGTTCTCTTGGTCAATTTCGTCACAGCGCCGTAGCAAGAGGTGCATGTTTGCGCCTGAACGCCTTCTCGGGACAGCGAGGGTTGTCATTTCCGCGTTGGCCTCATTGAAAATAGCGAACGGCGACGAAATGGTTTTATAAAATTTGAGTACTAGTCTTAGTGGCTGTTCTCCAGCTTACAAACAAATGCACGCATTGATCTTGCGAGGCTTTCGGCGTACGTCGACCTGCGTTCACTTGACATCGTCGGGGCGGCTTTTTCGCTCACTCCTTGTGCGATCAAAATCCTAATTCTTTCGTTATTAGATGTATCCGATAAGTAGCCATCAAAAGAAAAGGGTAATTACTGCATAGCACGCAAGTGTGCAGCAATTCACGACGACGACGTGAGCAATGACTGCGTGGAGACGAATCTTGTGACTTTTTTCTTTTTTTGTGACATGTGGTTTCTATGCAATGCTATAATATTTACCATGTGTTAGCCCGCATGTGCATAGATATGGCGGACTCCAGATGCCCTGCTTGCAATCATCTATTAGTGGCGAGATGTTTTGGTGGCGCCCTCCTAAGGTTCCCTCTCGTGACGTCATTACCTTGCAAACAACAAGTTCGATGGTGTTTGTAATTAGCATGCTGAAAGCTTGACATCTTTGCGCTCTCAAAGCAACACTGCCAACACCGTCAGAATTGAAGTTCTTACATTACTCTTATTTCTGTCGATGAGAAAACCTTTGCTGACGTCACAGTCAGCTGTGAACCAATCGTGGAAGGCCGACCACGGTGACGCTTTCGGTCGCGCACGTCGCCATATCTGCAAGCAAGGCGACTGGCCGCCAGCATGTCTCTACACATGTGGGCAAGCCCATGCAATGGACCTTTTGTAGAAATACGCGGTGCGCATGCGCGGAGTATTTCATGCGCCTGGGTTCGAGAGTATCTAGTTCCAAACAATCCGCCATCTTGCATTTTTCGCCTTTGAGCGGTTTCGTTGTGTCGACCTCGGGGCGGAAGATTACGCACGATGGGGACAAAGGTGAGCTTGGGTTAGCCGTATCTAGGTCACATCGCCTCAATGGGTGAACAGGATGTAGCTGACGTTTTGGGTGTGGAACGGGTGGGAGAGGCCTTGGGCGCGCGTTGTTTTCTAGTCACCTAGTCACGAACCGATTCGCGTGTCTAGGTGGCAGCACATATTCGCCAAGAGGTCCATTGCAAGCTTGCCAAAGCTATGTTCACGAGTGCGCTGCACGTGCTTGCACCAGTCGGAGCGCCGTGCTTGAAATATACATTTCTGGAAATATGTGGTGCCCCCAGCTTCTGCATTACGGATTGTGACGTTCAGATGTACGGAACGTGGAATTATCGAATACGCGAAGACGAAGTTCACGTTGGTTTATCAGTTCGTGATTCGAGAACACTTAGAAGGCAAAAGGAAATCAACACAGAGTATGTGATGACCTTCTTTTTCGTTCGCAAAATGTGCTTGTGTGTTCAGAGCTCCTAACAATAAGAAAGCATGAATCGGGACACTACCAGCATATAACGAAGCGTTCGAGCTGGCACGAGCCCACATTCAAACAGCCCCACAATACCCCTCGTTGCAAAGTCTGCTGGGATTTTGCGGAAGGTTTATTGTCTATGCCACAGTTATGGAGGCGTCACGCGTGTGTGGAACACTTAGTGAGATCGTTTCAATTTATTAACATACAATGCATTTTATATGCCGATTTTCATGAGCTTTGTAAAGATTAACAGTAAAAGCCAGCTGTAAAAAAATAGAAAAAAAAAACATTGAAAAGCGTTACACCCAAAGGGATCCATATAAAAAGTCTTCAGTCCCCCGGAATAATTTGAGCTCTACCCCCTCAGACTGTGAGCCAAGTGCTTTGCCGACTGTGCTATCCAGGGGACCTAATCTGGACACCTTGCGAAAAAGTCAGTAAGAAATTCGACCGTCGTGATTGGCCGAGAGCAAGGTCAAGCGCGGCGCCGGCCGATCACGGCAGGTGTACTCCTCGCCGAGTTTTGCTCCAAGTGTCCAGATGAGAGCCTCAGGACCGATGGTCGGATCACACAAGAGCGACGTCTGGCGCGGCGCGCGTGGGAGAGGCCGCGGGCTACGACCTTCCCTTCTTCCTTGGGAGGCCTATCACACATTCTGTGCTTCGTCAGTCTTTGTCAGCATGAGTAAGCTTTTATAATTTCTTAAATTAAAGCAAACTCAATTTTTTTTTTCAAGCGTTCGTGTGTCGCCGTGGCCTAGCACATTGGAAGTTAGCAGACTTGGCCTTATTTAGGCAGCTGCCGAACTCCTGCGCCGCGAACCAACTGCGTGGGTTATCACTGCACGAGTTACCTGCGAACATTGACGCAGCATTCGTGTACAGCCTATGTCACACGCTGTCTTCCGGTAGCTGACATAAAAGATCAAACACTACGGTATCGTTAACTTAGAGGTGTCCAGGGAGCGCCTGCAGTCTGCAACAGCGTGTTCTTGTGGCCCTACAGGCCTTTCCGATAATCACCATCAGGGCCTCTAAACTCGTCAAACACAAAGTTGGGGCCGGAGTTGACAGAGCGCACCAATTGGTTTATCACGAGGATGACTTCGCGCTTTTTTCGCCGACGTCCAATCAGCGCGCTCCGCGAACTTTCGGCTCCAACTTTGTGTTTGACGAGTTTAGGGCCCCTCGGCGCTGTCATCTTTGTCTACTGGGCTGTGGAACTCTGTCTGAGCACGCGCAGTTGCTATCTTCTACAAAATATAAGACGCCGTGCATGCCTCCACAGTCCAGTGACTAAGCATTTTTCGCCTGGGTGATAAGCGCTGGAAAGGTTTAAAGTTCCTTCTTCGCTCAACTGACACGACGGTGGAAGCCTTGGAAGTTTCGTTGTCGCCGGACCAATCAATCGCCTGCTTTTTCTCGCCTGCCGCCACTGCGCGATATTTACGCAAACTATCTATCCCAATTTACAAGACCGATTGGCCGCGTTAGGTAGCATTTGGCCAAAGCGAAATCCTGCTGCATTTTTGTCAGGAGTTGCGGCGTGAGCCTCGGTATATCTTTTATTTCGTTTTTATAGTTTTTAATACCAACCTATTGTTTTTCTTTTTTATTACCAACAATTTTTTTTTTCTGTGTAGATCACTTCAAGAACTCATAGTCATAAAACTAGTCACCTAATTGAAATATAAGTTTCACCGACACATTTGAGCTAAATTTATATCCGTTATGTTACGTAAATGTTTTGCGTAGATATAGGAATTTTTATTTTATTGTACAGATAGCAGAAGTTTCGGCTTTTGCTACCGAATTCAGGTTCATATAGAGGCTATAATGCTGCGCATATGTATACATGGGATTTGTATCATCGGTGGCGTAAAATAAAATGTCAAAATACAAAAAAGGGATGAGCGAAAAAAAAACTCACTCCTTTGTACTGCTTCCGTCAATCCAGCTCCACAATTTTTCTCCACATTACGAAGAAACTAAGTCGAGCCGCGAAAAAGAGCAAGCACTCCCCATCGTTGGTCATCAATGGTGCCACATTTCTTAGTGCAGCTCCGAGGTCCTGCGCCCAGTTCAAGACGAAGAAAGAGTAGACGCGCTCAAACTTGCCGTACTCCTTGACGAGCCCCGAAACGTCGCTTTCGATGTCGTGCACCTCGTACACGATCTGCGGGTGCGCGAAGTTCTTCTTGGCGTACTTCACCATTCCTGGGGACACGTCAGTGGCCACCATTCTGCGGCAAGTTGGCAGCGCGACAGCAGTTCTTGGCGCGTGAAGTTGCCTTTCCCGCAGCCCAGGTCGATGAACTGCTGGCTTCGGTTCGGTCCCCTGCCGAACGACATTTGCAGCAAGTCGAGAGTTTTGATGTTGAGGTTTTTGTGGAATCGGTTGGCTGCTATGACGGCCCCCGGAACAAGTTCAGGAAGCTGCTTGTGGACAGTGTCACCATCGGATGAAGCAGTGGCCATTCTTGCCGCTGAAGTGTCACGAACTGTCAAGAATAAGAACGTTTTAGTTATTGCTGCTGTACAAAACTTCAAAATCGATGGCTGCGAATCGCAAAACAGTCTTGATGGCAAGTAAAAACTGTGATTAAAATTAATTTATTTCTTTAACAATGAAAAAACAGCCATTCTAATACAATAATATTATAAGCACGAAAGGCGATACACCTTGAGGGAATTCTCGCTTTGAACTGTTGTACTTCTTTCAAAAGAGAAGAAAAAAAAGACGAGCGCCATGAATTATTCACGTATGTGAATAATTCTGGTAAATATCTTGTTGTGGCATCGCTGAGCAATGATCGTTTAGTTGATTTTAAGTAGCAAGCGCGCGAGGCTGTGCTGTCGACGAGAACCAAGCAGCAAAAGTACACTGTCGTAGAAAAAGAACATCCGTTTGGAGCTTGCCGACGCTTCCAGCACGCTTTGCGCTGATTTCACTGGAGCCGCGGATACTCCGCAACTAAAGTCTAGCCGAGAGAACAGCAGCGTATCACCACTCACTCTGCACTACATTCAGTTATTTTCTCTCTCTTTCCCTCTTACGTAATTAAACAACGTTTTGAAATAATACTTGGCGAAACATTCTGAAGTATGCAGACAAAACCTATTAGCGGCGAGATGTTTTGGTGGCGCCCTCCTATGGTTCCCCCTTGTGACGTCATTACCTTGCAAACAACAAGTTCGATGGTGTTTGTAAATAGCATAGTGGAAGCTTGAAATCATTGCGCTCTCAAAGGAACACTGCCAACACCGTCAAAATTAAAGTTCTTTCATTCCTCTTATTTCCGTCGATGATAAATCCTTTTCTGACGTCATAGTCAGCATTGGGCCAATCGTGAAAAGCCGACCACAGCGACGCTTTCGGTCGCGCACGTCGTGCTCTCGTGCACCTTCGGCGCCGATCAAACCAAAGCACGCGTACGCTTCCCTTTAGGGTGGAGAATAAATTGAGATTTTTTGTAGATAGTAGCGAGTTTTAGAATAGGGGGCCCCACAGCTTTGGGTGCCCCAAATAGCTTGGGGCATCGCAATGGGCATGCGCAGAAGTTCTGCGCATGCGCACTGGGACGCCCCAAGCTATTTGGGGCACCCAAAACTGTGGGGCCACCTATTCTAAAACTCGCTAGTGTTTTCGGGCCACGCTATTGGTAGCGGGAGCTCGCGCTGCCACTTCCATGCATGCTGTGAAGCGCGCGCCCGTGCCGGTAACGAGTCTTTAAAAACGATCTAGTAGAGCCACTAAATCAGCTACGCTTACAGTTACGCTTCTCTGTTCCCCAATATTGTTGTAGGCGCCGCCATTTTGGTGCTTGTTTAGAGCAGACGCAACTGCCGATCGTCATTATTCAAAGGTGCGACTTCCCCAACATTATATTCGGTGTTAGGAAGCTCATGTAATATTGCTTTGCTCTGTCGCGAACTGTTTAAATATTTATAGAGGGCGGAAAAGCGTTTCCTGTGATTTCAGAAAAAGCTTCAGAAGACTGGCAACCATGATGTTAAGCCACTATATGGGCAAGTGTCGTTACTCTGAAGCGTAGCGTATTTAGTGGCCCCACGGTCTACTAAAACCCCTAATGTTAAGATGACAGAAACCATGATTTAAGCGTCATTTACATTACACCAGTTTGACTATATTTAATAAAACAAAGCTTCACGGAAAAAAATAATTATATAGTATATAGGGTGTCTGAAGTCACCAGGCGCGATCTAAAATGGGCAGTCAAAATCGGCGCCTGCGCGAAATAATCTAAACTTTTCGTCAAAGGTGTATTTCACAGGTCTGTTTCATGACGTAAAAGTACAAAGCATAGCTGCCTTCCTGTAAAACATTGGGCAAAAAAACTTGCCAGGGTCAACGGCGGGTGGGGACGCATTCGACAGAGTCGAGTGGTGGAACGCGTCTGACGCACGTATTGATAGATGGCGCTACCTCCTTATCAGGACTGCTCGCTACGACCGTGGTCTACTAAAATGAATAAGATATTTTTGTAATGTACAAATAATTTAAATGAAAAAAAATAAAAAAACTCGGTTGCATAACGACAGCGCTTTTGCTGCCGATGGATTTCGTCTGCGTGTCGTCTGCTTTCATTCGCTGGCCGAGGACACTTTCAGACGCTGCTACCGACGACATTTATCAAGACTTGAGCCAAACGCGCCCCGCCACTCGAGTTGATCGTCGGCAACGCCGCCCGCCATTGGCCCTGGCAAGTTTTTTGGCTCGATTCCTTACAGAAAGTGAGCGACGCTTTATAATTTTACATGAAAAAACCGACCTGTGAAGTACACCATTCACGAAAAGTTTAGACAGCTACGTGCAGGCGCCGATTTTTACGGCCCATTTTAGATCGAGCCTGGGGACTTCAGGCACCCTATATTTTGTTTAAAGTTTGTTTATCATTTAAGTCTTTCCGTGGTAATAAAGCCCAAAAAATTATGAAGCAAGCATAATTCGAATGAGGCTGCACATGAACAGAAAATGACGCTCATTTGCGGGAATCGGATCGTTAAGCTGTCTTCCTCTCTTCTGCTTTGTTCCTCAGCCTCTTGCTGTCCCTTTACAAGTAATGCAAGGCACAAAAGGAAGAAGGGAAAACATAAAAGATTATCCGATTAATGCACATAGACCTAAATTCAGACCGGCAGCGATAGAGACCGAGTTTGACAAAGACAACCGGGACATACGTCAACTTTACCTTCCATCGGCTAGTATAATCGTTTCGTCTTACATAACCGTACCATCTGTTTCGGGAAACCACTGCCTTGCGCACTTCATAATGACAGATATTGCTCTTTTCATTTGTAGGTAGCAATAACGACTACGCGAAGCTACTTGACGCCAAGCTATGGCTTACGGGATCCCTGTTCAGGCCCCTTCGTGGCACACAAAAGATGATTGGCGACGCTTCTCATCCAGAGACAACAACCCCTGAGTTGACCGCTGGTGCCCCCCCCCCCCCCCCCCCTTTCTCCTCCTTTAGCCTCATCGATCTGACCGCTCGCAATGTGTTAAATATGGTGACGGAAGTCGCAATAGGCTTTCTCACATGGCTAGCCCGGCATGGCTGTCGTCACTGAAACATGGCTCAATGAGCATGGTGTCTAGTGACGCAGTGTTTCTCACTGGTTTTAATGTTCTCCGTAAAGACCGAGGCTCTATGGGTGGCGGTGTTGCAATTGTGGTCAGAGATACCATTCCGTGCTTTCTTGTAGATTGTAGAAGTGATGCCGAAATAACCTGGGCAAAGCTTTGTTTTTCAAGTGTTTCAGTCTTGGTGGGTGCGTTTTACCATCCGCCCAACGGCGATGTTTCCTTCTGGGAGGCCTTACAGGATTTAATATCTGAATCGTCTAAGCGTTAGACTGACACGGTGCTTGAGGGTGATTTTAACTTGCCACACATCGACTGGGATCATATGCAATCTCTACTGGAGTGTCGACAATCTCACTTACTAATCAATATCGCCTTTTCATAACTTTACTCAAGTCATCCGAAGTCCTACATGGTCTACTAATGCCTGTGAGAGTCTACTCGACTTGGTGTTCCTGTCCTCTAAGATCGCTCGGTAGGGTGCCTGCTGCGAAATACTTGGAGGCGTTTCTGATCTCTCACTTTTTTCTTGCACTCTTAGCTTAGCCTGTAAGCCGTCTGCTACCATTGACGTTAAGTAATTTTGTGATTTCACTTGAGCGAATAGTGTTGACATTCGAAATACTTTAGAGGAATTTTTTTTAAATTCTATGTTATGTTTAACTCGAATAAATGTTAAAAGGCGCGAACAAACAGGACGAAAAAAGACACACGTACGACACGAACAGGCGCCTTTTAACCTTTTAATCGATATGAACCTACTAGCCCCAACCAAAGTGTTATGTTTAAGACTGCTAATTGTTGAACGAATGATCTATGCTCGCAGTTTAGATATACGGTAGGTTATTGCATCCAGAGACATGTTCCGTTGCTTGTCAAGACTGTGAAGACACACCCCATGGATCACATGTCATCCTCATTTGAAACGCAGACTACGATGAGCTTATAAATTTGGTAATGCCCATAATACTTATTCAACACCCTCTCTGCGCAGCCATTTAAAGGCTTTAGCCAAAAACGCTCAATACTCCTTTTTTTTAATGACACGTTACATGGTTATTTCTGTATTAACCCCCTCGAAAATTTGGGAGATCTTTGAAAAGTAAACAAAATTCTACTTTTAAGGACATGAAACTGTCCAGTGGCACTTCTAATGAGAATCAATTGATTTCTAACGCCTTTAAGGACTATTTTCTTTCTATATATACTGTCAATCACGCAATAGATCCTGAGTATGATGTTCCTCGTAGAACTATACCTAAATTTACAATTTCCAAGGAGGGCGTTCGGGCGGCCATCCTTAATCTGGAAATCTGAAAGGGCTGCGGATCTGATAAGATACCGAACCTTTTTCTCTTTAGGTACGCTCAATGGTCAGCCACGTTTCTGCACTTGATTTACTGCCATAGCCGACGAATGGAAACTTGCCTGAGTATTACCTATATTTAAACAAGGTCACAGTCACTGTATCGTCCATTACAAACCTTTTTTGTCATTTGCTAAAACGTGCCTCCATAACCCTGTTTAGTCTCATATGTTCATCAAAGGAACTCCCCAACACGGGGTGTGTGAATCCTTGTTAGGTGAATAAAATTTTAAGTAGACGCAGACATCCAGGGCGGTCCCTTCCATAGAGCCTCGGTCCCACACACTGACCCATGACAGAACAAAAATTTTACAATATAAACATCTATCTAGTTCAAAGTCATGCACTGGCTACGCAAGCCCTTAACGAGATGGCGACAAAAGTGCCTTCCGTCTTTCCATCGCCCATTAATTCTCTGTGGTCTTTGGCATAGGCAACATTGTTGACACCCAGTCCAGCTTATTCCCCAGTTACTATGCAACATAGTGTGGCTAATTTCTGATTGCACACACGAAAAAAATAAATCTAGGCAGTCATGAGTTAATTCACAGTACAGTCGCAGCGATTGCTTCCACACGTCACGGCGAAGTCGTTAAGCCTCGGTGTCGCGTTCAAGTACCGTGGGGTACGTGAACAAAATATTCATCCGCCCATTTTGTTCCGAGCGCTTTTGTTTCTTTTATTTTTCGGAAGCGCGAAAGCTCGTCTCCCGGCACACCCTTTGGGAATTTACAGCGCTACAACAACGTTTTAATAACAACTATTTTCTTTTCCTTTTTTTTTTTTTTAGAGCGCGTGCAGTGGCTAGTTTTGTGGCGACTTCACTAGATTGCCTCAGTTCTGGAACTCCCGCTGAAGGGGGTACCCCCCCCCCCCCCTCACTCACTTCAGTCCGTTTCCCGTAGAGCAGTATATTAGAAGAACTTGGCCAATGGGTGGAGCAAAGGCCGCCGCCAGCGCCGAGTACTCCCCCCGCGGTTAGAGTGTAAACTAAGGGTGCGACACAGCGTCGACCGATCAGCAGACCGCGACTTTACAGTATTGCAAACGACATTTATATCGTGAAATAGAAGTGTTCCATCTCGGCCTCTCGGTGACAGTTTGCAATGAGCCGGCTTACTATACTTCGTTTCACCTTACGTTGTACCGCAGCGAAGGCTAGAAGCGCGAGCTCATAGCGTTGACAGCTGCTCTTAAGTCACGAGAGCTTGTGCCGCCGGGATGTGCCCCAGAGCAAGGAGCTCGCGCTTGTAGCCTTTCCTGCGGTACATCATAAGGTGAAACAGAGTATAGAACTAAACTAGAACAGCCTCACAGCTGAGGCTGACTGAAAGAAAACAGTGCAAAGGGTGGGGCGCGCGAGCGTCTTGAGACGCGGAGTCCCGCTCGGCTCGTGCGCTGGCTTTGGCAGTACTTTGTTTCCCCATCTCAGCTGAGACGCTGTTTCTAGCAAGTCGGCCTGGTTTAGAGCGCACGTTCGTTTATTCTATTCTTGACTATGGCCGTGACAAAAACCTCACATGCGCCAAGTTTTCAGTCACCAAGAGTTATACCTTTTTTTGGTGTAGTACGCCAGGAGAATAGACAGCTCCCAGACCCATGCCTTTTTTTTACGTCCCTATGTATTGCCGCATTCCTATTGCACGCCTGCATTCACTGTTGTTCTCTTCGCAACTGTTTGTATTGCCATGATTTTAAAAGCTAAAGTTGATTATTCTGTGTCATTGGTGGTATTACAAAGTCTATGTAAATCATTAATAATATTGTATAAACATAGGTAATTTCGTTTCATGCTTACTGGCATAAAAGTTTGTTAAGGCGATAAACCTTTTTTTTCTTTCCTTTTACTTACGTTGAGTTCCGCATAAATAGGACTCCAATCAGTTGTATCAATTTAGTTTTACATACTTACGATGTGTTAAATTCATCCCATGCTGGACTGTAAGTACTCACGCACAAGCACGCAAGTGCTTTTGTGAGACTGAGTAATTTGTATGTATGCTTTCTTTGTGAATAAGCTTATTATTATTATTATTATTATTATTATTATTACTCGAGTGACGCTAAAACGGTTTAAATTAGTCGACTCGCGACTTTCGAGCTCATGATCACCGCTAGGGGCTTGTTTCGCGGCCTGTGGTTGGCCCCGATTTGGTCGCCTATTCAAACCAATGTATGGCCAAGCACTCTAGATACCCGGCTCTGGCCTCCCGCAGAGCCGTTTATTGAGAGAGTTTGGCCATACATTGGTTTGAATAGGCGAGCATCTCGGGGCCAACCACAGGCCGCGAAACAGCCCCTAGCGGTGGTCGTGTGCTCTAAATTTGTGACACGACTATACTTCGTTTCACCTTATGTTCGAGCGAAGGCAAAACTGGAAGCGCGAGCACGGAAGCTCCGTGCGTTCAGGTTTTGCTCGAGCGCACGAGCTGGGGAGAAATGCAAAAAGCGCTGCATGCTCTCGCGCTTCTAGCTTTGGCTTCGCTCGCAGATAAAGTGAAACGAAGTATAATTTGAGCCGTGCCGAGCGGAACTCCGCGTCTCAAGACGCTCGCGCACCCCACCCTTTGCACTGCTTTCTTTCAGCCAGTCTCAGGACGCTGTTCTAGCAGTGCAGACAAAGGCATGGGCACGAGCGCGTGGCTTTGGAAAGTGCCTCCTATGCACAAGGTCTCGTACAAACAAAAGCATTTCGCTGAGCTAGGCTCGCGCGCCTGTGCCTTTGTCTTCACTGCAGAGATTTGTGAGATGGAGTAGAGCTCTCCTGATTGGTCGACGCTGTGTCACAAATTTAGTTTACGCTCTAAGCGTGGGGGGAATATTCGGCGCTGGCGGCGGCCTTTGCTCCGCCTATTGGCCAACTCTCCCAATACACGGCTCTGGCCTCCCGTCGTTCGAAGCGCCATCTCGATTTTCGTTTACGAAATGTGTGTTCCATAGAGTACGGTGAAATGCAATATACGCGCTGCACGTTCGAAACGTACGTGTCCCATAGAATACACTGCAGTTACCAAAACAGACGTCCGGCGCGTAGGACGACTGTAGGCCAGTTGTGGTAGATGAGGGGGGTCCTGCTCGTACAAGCAGCGTCTATGCATAGTTCCGTAAATGGGATAATCTAATAACGCTGCTCTGTGGCAACGCCTCCGCTTTGCACGCAGCGGACCCTGGTTAGATTCCCGCGGGGAAGGGCGATCTCTTTCAAGGATTTGGCAACATTGACGCCGGAAGCTCTAGAACGCCAACTACATCATCAACAACGAACGTCATTTCCGGTTGTAGGAAGAGTCCATAAAAGCTCTCGCTGTAAAGCATGTAGTTAATAGTTTCTTACTGTTGGTACTCCAGTGCCCGTTCGGAGCCCAGGAATCAAAGAGCTTGGACTTCTTGAAGCTGCTTCCAATGTACATCCTTGCACGCAGCATGAACATCTTGTTTGGGCATTCACCGCGCGCCGGCAGTCTTCGTTCTTTATTGCAGTAAGAAAAATACTGAATATAAAAAAGCAGGTCGATTCATTATAGGATTCTTAAGGAATGCGTTACCAGAACCCTTGGAAACGCCCCACATATTCCCCTTTGAGAAACGCTAACGCTTACCCGTTCACTTTTCTTTTTTTTTTCTTTCTCTTTTGCTTTATTCATTTTTCGCTGCTTTGTTTTGGCCTCGTTGCAAGGTCAGTGTTCACGATTTTCTAATAGGACGCGTTTGGAGTTTCCAAATCGGTCATGCTAACGGATTCCCTAGGAATCCACCAATAAATATTTCCGTAATGTTTTTCACTTCTTTTCTCTACTATGCCCGTCAGAGTGCGTTGACGCCCTTTTATACTGTCGTCCATATCACTTATGAAAAGAACCATATCTATACCTCTCGTGGAAGGAACCGCATCTACATCACTTGTGGAGTAAACCGCATAAATCGTTTTAACTGCATGCACGCATCATAGCCAACGCACTGCTACTACGGAAACCCGGAGCGAAGAACAACCGGCGACGGCAGAGTGGTAACTGTGCACGTCCGCATTCCTCCACGCCGCGACGCAACATCTCCTAGATAACCAAAGCTGTCTATTGGAGAGTTTGGCCATTCATGGGTTCGAATAGGCGAGCATCTCGCTGCCAACCACAAGCCGCGAAACAGCACCTAGCGGCGGTCGTAAGCCCCAACAATGCAGCTCGACTAATTTAAACCGTTTTGGCGTCGCTATAGTAAAAAAAGTGTAACTTTGGTGACTAAAAACTTGGTTCATGTGAGGTTTTTGTCACGTCCATATTCAACGGTAGAATGAACTAATGTGCGCTCCAAACCAGATCAAACTGCGTAGTTGCGATCATTCCTGAGGATTTCCTATTGACGCCAAATGTCACCGAGACGCCGAGACTGAACGCTTCTATTTGACGCTTTAAATGGGGTTTCTCATATTATGACGTCGCGGTCTGCTGATTGATCGACGCTGTGTCGCACTTTTAGTTTATGCTCTAACCGCGGTGGGAATACTCGGCGCTGGCGGCGTCCTTCGCTCCGCCCATTGACCAACCTCTCCCAATATACGGCTCTGTAGATAACAAAGACCTAGTGCTGAATGAGAAGGCGTCATGAAAGAGGGCGAACGCTGAACACAGATTGAATACGACGATTGCGTCAACGTTTGGATCAACGTTCAAACTTGACATGAACCCATGTGCTGGCGCAGCACTCGTTCGTTTCCAATCTGTGTCCGGCGTTGGCATTCTATAATGACGCGATCTCATTCAGCACTGAGGCTTTGTTATCTAGGAGGTGTTGCCAACACCACCTAGAATAATCACAGCCTCCAGATCGCCTCCTCTCCCTTCATGAAACGTCATCACAGTCGGATCGCGCTAACTCGGCTATTGGGCCCGAGTCTCGCCTTCGACGCGCTGATCGGACACGAGCTCCTGCCGAAAACTGACGCGCACTCACGCCCATTCTCAGGCTGCGATCGATCTGACTGTGACGACAGAGCGCAGGCATTCTGCTTATCTAGGGGGTGTTTGTGTTGCGCGGAGTCTCCTTCTCTCTGGCTTCGCGCCAGCTGTGCGCGTGACTTTGTCGAAAACGAAAAGGCTCGTTTTGAAAAAAAAAAAAAAAAAAACGGTGGCTCCACTCTACGCTGTGAAGGTGGTTTGACAGCGAAGCTCTAAACGACACCCACAACGATTACCCATTGCGACGTCATTTGAAAATTCACACACGTGGCTCTACAGAGAGTTAACCAAAGACAAGTGAAATGTACTTAACCACGCCCTTTATTAGTTCGCAACGACATTCACGACTACTTTATGATCAGTGTGATACACACAGAGATTTTCACTTCTCACGGTAAAGAAATTCTTTGCTACGGTTAAATTAATGCATTATCCATGAATGGTAGGTGGTTGGTTGGTTGAGTTGCTTTGACGAAGCACATGAGTGCAAACTCTTTCTTGACGAATTGGATGAACCACTTGTTTTGCGGTTTTAATTTATCCACATTAAAGTCCCCGCCAGTGATCACGGGTGTGGTGTGATCCATTGCTAGATCGGTCTCCCTTTTATATATGAAAGCGTGGTGACGTCATTACGTGGTTTCTTTGCTGTTAGGTACTTTTCCCCTCGGAGTAGCTTCGCAACCGTAATATTTACCGGGAAGCACACACGGGGAGAAGGAGCGTGCTTCGCATTGTTCGCAGGTGCCGTAATCATCCATTATGCGGTTTGCACTTCACACGAGGTCTTCGAATGACGTCAACCCCTTTCGAAGCAACTGCAAACCTAATCTTTACCGGAACGCGTGGGGGGGTGTTCCTATTGTTCACGCGCGCCTTATCATCCATCATGCGGTTTTGACGCTTGTTTTGGGGTTTTCTTTATTCAAACGGATACTGAGCTGTCTGCTGAATGCCTGATTTCAAAGGAGATATGCTGTTTTGCCTTCAATCGTTCGCCGGGAGTTTTTTTTTTTTTTTTTTGCTTACAACGCCAACGACACAAAAGGTATACAACTTCGCTGCAAACCGGAGGTCTGTCAGTTTGTCAGCTCCGGGAAGAAAGGCGCTTCGGACCAATGGGAGCGTCGCACGCGTCACCCTCTTTTCCTCCTTCACCCTCTTCCTCCGTCAGTGACAAACGAGGCACCGCCGGGTTTTCGTCAAAAGCAGCGTTCTAATGCTGACGCATTAAAAACGGAACGCGAGATACAAGTCAGTGGCGGGACCACAGCTGTACCATAGAATGTAAATCGCCAGTGTCCCGCCTGGTCATCATTCTCCAAACTTGTGAAATTTTGGCCCCTGTTTTCTACCTGAAGGTAGAAAATGGGATTATTTCTTTAATTGCTATCGTCGGAAAGCTAAATGACTTAATTCTGGGATCGAAACTACCCTCCTGATGGCACTCGAGCGCGGCTCATGGATTTGACACCAGAACTGCGTGAGCACTCGACTTCGGCTCGTAACAATCAATGCCTCGGCAGACACTCGGGCAGTGGCTTGTGTTCAACCACTGCCGTGATAAGAATAGGCGAACTCTAACAATGCCTTGAGCTCAGCACTCATTTTATACTTTGCCAAGCCCAGCGCGTGGGTAGGATTAACGTTGGTGGCATAGGATAGGCACCAGGCCACGTGGCCATTGTTCTGGCTCCGAGTTGAGGGTATGAACGATACTCATATTTCTTGAATTCTTGTGGACACTACCATTGCTTAGAAAGAAAAAACTAAGGCAAGTTTATTAATTTATTAACGTTAGGAGCGATTCTAAGTAGTACTCAGCGAAAGTAGAAATGTACTTTCGTGACCCCTTTAATTTACATGAAACACACCACGGCACGCAGTGAATTCGTTGAGGCGGAATAATACAGCCCTGCGCGAACTCATTTACCACTCGGCCGCAGTGGCATCACCGGGGTCAGCGGCACCCGGGGCGGCCGCCTGTGAGAGCCCCCCCCCCCCCCCCCCCCCAACCCCCTCTTTTCACTGCCGAGCTGTACCCCTCTGCGCGCTACACCCGGGGCGGTCGCCCCCCCCCCCCCCCTCCGACGCCATCGCTAGCACCTTGTAACCTAGGAAGCACGATCACGGGATTGCACCGCTGCGTAGAGCCCATAAAAGGCTGCTTAGCAGACGAAGTTTCCCTTACATCAAAGCGTAAACTTCCCTCAATTCATTTCCTAACGACAATGCATCGAGGAATCCTACTTGGAGGTATATATTCACCAAAGCATTTCACACTTAAACTACGTACTAAAATTTATAATTAGCGCTTAATCTAATTTTTGAAACGCTTAAATATAGGATTTTTTTTTAATTCGAGGTTTAGTCAAACAATAGTGAATGCAAAATAAAAAAAAAATGTAATTCTGCGAAGTTCAGTTTTTTATTACATTTATAATGCAACCACTCTGACGCCAACAGTGACGTCACGAGGGTCAGTGGCACCCGGGGCGGTAGCCCGCCGCGACACCCCCCCCCCCTTCGCTTTCGAGTAACTCGCCGCGACTTCTCCCCCCCCCCCCCCCCCCCGCTTTCATGGCCCGCCGCGACACCCCCCTGAGTGCAGCACCCGGGCGGTCCGCCCCCCCCCCCCCCCCTTGTGACGCCACTGGACGCCAATACGTTCAGCAGCTGGTGAGAATAAGGACCAAAACTTGCCAAAGAAAATGCATAGGTTCTTCTACTGTGATATACGTTTAGGTAATCAACCAGGAACACATTGAGCACTGGTAGATGTTATCAAGACGCTCATCTGCAAAAAGACTTTCCAAATAAGGCAACGCAATCTGAAAAAAGAAAGCAGCCAGTAGTAGGCAGTAGTTCATCGACCTGGTTATCTTGGTATGAGTTGCTTTCCTCTTTCTGGTGCTCTACAGTGCCGTTTTGCAATTGGCTTTATGTGATTATTAACCTCCTGGTGTCCTTCAAACGAAACATTCACAGACGGTGGAAGCCAACTTCAAAGGACCTCGACCACCGGTGGTGACTGCAATACTGACGAATTATTTATCGGGGACCAGAAAACACGCTGCTAAAGAAAATCTTGGGCAAATACATGAAACTTCGTCGTTACGTTGTGCCACAAAAATATCCAAGCTGCCTGCTTTAGGCTTCAACTGACGTGATTCATAAATTTGATTAAGAAAAAGTATCAAGTCAAAACAGACGAATTTATAGACAACAAACTGTGTTTGAAGATGGGGAAACAACAGCTCTAGACTTACCTATACTGCTTAACAACCTAAGAAACACAGCGTTCTTCAGCGTTTTTATCGCATGATGCCGCAATCTTATTGGCTGCTGAGTGATAATAAGAAGTTTGAGACTCGCCACGTCCTGCTCTTCTTATGCAGTCAGCGAGTATAGTTTAGGAGAAAACATACGTGTCAAAATCTAATCCCAGCTCAGCTTGGAGTAGTTGAAGGGTATGCAACTGCAGGTTTTAAACAACGTGACGTTTAAAATTCGTTTGTTGAAAGCCAGCGGTTGTTACAGAGATGGGTTAGTCACCTCTATCCCATCACAAGTTGTGCAAAACATATTTTGTTTATAAATGCGCTCCGTTAGACACTAGTTCACGATGTGGCACTCACATAATTACACTATCTCAATTAAATGCAGTAAACACTGAGTCACGGGCAGTGTATACCAGGAAAAGCAGTTGCGAAGTAAGTGAACGAGCCAATTTCGGCGCTCTAATTGGCTTGTTTTTACTTATGTCGGTCACACCGTCTAATTTACGAGCAGAGAGAGTGAAGAATTAGAAAGAGAGGTTTGGGCATTCAGGCCTCAGTGATTAAACACTCTGAAAACGCGCCCATCAGAGCTCCGAAATTTGCCCGTTTAATTACCTCACAAGCTTTTCTTGGGGTATAAGCTGCCCGTGCCTACGTCTGCACTGTAATGTTAAAGGTAGAGTGTGTTTATGTGCGTGGCACACCGTGTACTCGTGTTTTGCAGAACTTAATTGCACAAAAACGTTTGCACAACCTGTGACAGGATGGAGGTGAACTACCCATCTCTCTAACAACTGGTGGCTTTGAAACATATCCTTTTTTTTTAGAATCACGCGTGACAGATTCGGTAAACACTCCTTAGTTATTCACGCGCTAGCTTCTAGTCGGCTCCCTTAACTGCTTCGCGATAAGCGTAAACAAATTTAGGAGATGGCTGAAAGCTAGTTTAGTGTTTTTGTTTATACTAGTGCAGAGAGTGGGGTTCATGAAAAAAATACGGTGTGACTGACATCTGTATAAAAACCTACGAAACAATTATTGTGAGAAAGATCATATGTTCCTCTTCTGGCTGACTACGTCGTCGTTCATGGCTAGTGTGCAATAACATCAATATCATCGGTTGATTTTAGCGGGCGCCCTTACTCGTGCTAGGGATTCGACAGTGACTATAGACCACCTGCTCACGAACCTATATATGCCTTAAAATAGGCCCCTTTGGAAATACTGCCCTCAGTCGGCAGTTGTGGAATCCTTACACAGTGGCGGACTTAACCCTCAACGTCCCGGAGCTTTTTGTGATTGGTGGAATTAAAAGGCAAAAACTCATCTACAAAAAAGTTGCTCAGCGGACTGACGTTGAATTTCCTACGCTGTTTAGTAAACTCGCTGGCTTCTATCGTTGGCCGCTCTACGACGTTCGCTATCTTACGCAATGACTTGCACGTTCCATGATGTCAGTTGTTCCCCCATTGTGCAGTGGTTCTGACCTTCTAATATTCGGCACGTGACTTTCGAAAAGGGTCTCTATATGATGGGCATATAGAATTTTCACCCTTAGTCGCATGGGCGCAGCCATCTTTGGATCGCGTGACGCGGCTGCCATAAGGTGGCTTCAACTTGTCGCTCCTCCCTCCCCTCCGCGTCCTGGCGAAGGTGTTGTATTCGTGTTTATCGTCGTGTTTTAGCGCGCTTTTTTTTCCTTGCTTTGTGAGGTGTCGTCTGATACTCATTTTTACTTCCTAACTGCATGCCATTGTTATGCGCACAACTTCGGCACCTGTTTTCATAACACGTTTTGGCTATTTGCACCGTCGGCGTACCGGATAAGTACGAGGAAAGGAATCAGCGTTAGCACTGGCGCATAATGACCATGTAGATGACTCTAAGACACATGAGGGACAAAAGGCAAATTATTTATGACCACGCGAATTTACTTAAGTGATGGCTGTTAAGTGATGGTATCAGAATAGAGGCGCAAGGTATATTTATGATCTCCCATTTATGATCTTAAAGAAGGCCAATATAGACAACGCCAGGAGTCACTGTGTGTTCTTGAAAGCACCGTGCTCTGCCTTCATAAGATATCCAATACAGTTGTTTTTGATTATATGGGGGACTCATTTTTGCGGTATAAATATTCCCTCGATATCTTTATTTTTGAATTTAAAGAAACTAGAAATCGTGCTCGGTCTCATGTTTTCAGTCATTGAATTTTCTGAAAGTATCCAATTAAATATTTATTTAGATAGAAAGAGTAGGGCTTCCCGGGTGAAAAACCTCTCACAGATGATTGTGAGTGCCTGACGAAAGCGCCCGAGGTACGCAATATATGACGCCGAAAATAAGCCGTCTGCGTAAAAATCATTCGAGTGCTGCGTAGTCAATGCCAGATTTACTTTCGATGCCGCTCAAAGTAAAACCAGTGTCTGTTCAAACAAATAAATATCTGTCCACCCAAATCCATGAAGTGGTGACTGGCATTTGACTTGAGCCAAGTTTGCTGGCGGTCAATTCCTTGCGTCATTTAATATTTCGCAAATTATAGGAAATACAGACGTCAGACCTCAATCGACGGGTTTGTTCCTTATCTAATATTCTAATTACGCTGTAAGGAAATGTCCGTATAACAAATAGGTTTCCCGATGCCAACATTGTGAGATGCTGGTAATGGATTCTTTACTAAAGTATTCATTAGTAAAAAAAAAAAGAAACTTCAAAGTGATTATATTTTGGAATGAATAAATTTATATGTCAGGAACATATATTATACCTTATTTTATTTGACCTCTTAACAATTCCATGGTTCTCCGTACCAAAAGAACAAAAACAACTAAAAATTCATTAAAACAATTGATGTTGAACTTTGTGCTTTTAGAGCAGCTTCTTGTAGTAAAAGGCATTTTTCGCTAAGATATCTTTGAGTAAAATAAAGATGCATTTCTTAAATAGGTACCTGTATAAACTTACATTTGATCTATATATTTTTTGTTCTAAAATTGATTGTAAAAGAAGTTATCATAAACCAAACCAAGTAAAATATCGTCAAATGCGTCAGATTGTATATATTTTTTACAAAAATAACTAGAAACGAGCCCACATTTTTTTAAGCATGTTGCGCTTCTACTGTTTTTGAGAAAGTCATGTAAAAAGTGTCTGCTGTGCGGAAGGCATCTGAGCCTGTCGAAGCGGCCAATTACGCACCATGTAACGACGGCCCAAATACCCCAATCTACCTTTGGTTCTTTAAAAGTAGACAACCCCAAGAACTACAAAATATGCCGAAAAAACCGTTTCAAGTTTCGTCCTAGTGAAGATTTTTCCATTATATATTGTCAGGAGGGCATATCTTGGTCAGGAGCCGAAATCGTGTTTGGTATAGCTAGCCTCTCATAAGTCATGGTCAAATAGAAACCTCGGCGAGCATATATACCCTCCCAGTGTCCTTCAGAAACATTTTTCTTTTTGTGGGATAACGCACACGGGCACAAGTGTATGGCTTTGGGAAGTTCCTTCCATGCGTGAGTTCTAGCACAAACGAAAGCATCCATCTGGGAGTATTTACTTTTGTATTTTCTGTAGACATATGTGACGTAAAAGTTTGCCGATTGGGGTGTCGATTCGAGATTTTTAAAGCATCGGTTAAGCTACCAGTTTTCGGTTTTTGGATGTTATTTGGCTTAGCCGTGCAGTGCAGGAATCACGTTTAGAATAAATTTGGAAGCGTGAAATCTTGAATATTTACTTCAGCATTAGTTTGGGCAATAAGCACTCTACAGACGATCGGGAGAATTCACTGGCGGCCATAGCTGAGTCAGCTATGGCCGCGTGCTAAAAGCAAACAAAAGCAAACAGCGCGTGCTAAAAGCAAACTTCCGCGATTTCTTTTTCATGTTGCATTTGATGTCAAGATTACTGCTCTTACATGGTGGCACCACTGTGCGAATAGCCCCAACCACTCCCGGTTCTGAACTAGATAAAGGGTTTTACAGTATGTGCGAAATCAAATATGCACGCTACCTTCTGGAAATTGCAACTTATAGCACTGTCTGACTTAATTCACTCTTATGATAAAGGAATGTTGAGTAAAAAATTAGGCACTATACGTGAACCGGAAGTGTGCCGGGCCCCTCAATAGATGGCGCCACTGAGTTTGTTGCTGAACAAAAAAGGGGCGCGAAACTGTGAGCTCCTGAGCATTCGCTGTGAACAGCGCACTCAAATATGGCGCATAGAAGTTAAAAGCCGACCTTATCGCCTTCTGCCGGGCAGGAAACCGGTTCTTAGTTTTTCTCTCTTCCCTAACTTTCGCACACTTCTCTGCTCCTTTCCCCACAAGAGCGGGTCTCTGAGCTACACCCCGCTGAAAGAGGAGGGTCTCCTTCTTTCTCAAGTGGAAAGAAGGAATGGGAGGAGTTTCACCTATCTGGTTTCTCGTCGGTCTTTAATGACGCGCCGGATGATCCCCGTCAAGCGCGGGCTTTCTACTTTCCGCAATCCTTTGGGGTCTGGTGAGCATTCTCAGTCAAAGCGCGGTGGAAGGCAGCTGGCGTGTGCGGCGCAATCGTAACTTGTATCCGACTGCAGCGTAACCCTGGAACGGGCATCTTTTTGCTTCTGCTGCAGCACAATAAACTCTTATCTTTTTGTGAAGAAATTTCGCAGTTCTCTCCGCCGATGTCCTAAACCCAAACGACGTTTTGGCTTTGAGAGCGCACGCTATTCTTCGGAAAGAGCGCGGGAAGCCATACTCGCCCCAAAGCACTTCCTTTCACAAGGGAGGCGCGGGGAGCTCAGAGGAAGTCTAAAGCTAAACGTTTGAACCTAATTCAATAATAGTGCAATGGCGGTTATCAGGTATTGTAGGCTAAGAGGGGGGAGAGGGGCGATCACTTACACCCTGCGGCCGACAGTGATCCCACGTTTTATGAATCAATTCCACTAGGTACACTGTAAAAACAATTTCCGTCAAAATGACGGGAAATGTCTTGGCAGCTCTATTTCCGAGCTTCTGACTGTCAAAATGACGGTGTTTTGTGGCTTGCTTCATCGTCATACCGTTGAGTCTTTCAATGCTAGAAATCGAACGGTGATGGTCAAAATTAGTCTAGACTGCATAGATGCCAAGCGACGTCGAGACGAAGTTGAAAAGAGTGGAAACCCGAGATCAAGGAAAAAAGAGTACACAAACAACAATCTCAATTCTTGTTTGTGTCCTCCCTTCTTGTTCCTTGGTGTCGGGTTTCCCCTATGATGTGAGTCCAACAGCTTGCCTGTATCTCCGGTGCCATTCCCACGAATATAACATTGTCAGGATCATGCAATATTTGATAAAATAAGCTACAAAAATGACATCCGTTCTTACATATTTATTGCTCCTAAACACTGGATGAAACATGTACTACAAACATTATCATTGGACTTGCGGCTTGATATGTGGTCTAACGAAGGGCATGCGCCATAAACGACACTTGTTCCCATTCCCCCTTTTTTTTTTGGCACGTTTCATCTTTTATGATTTTAGTTTTGTGCCTTAGGTGTTGAGCACTAAAAAGAGCCAAGGACCATTCCTGAAAAACAAAACATAATTGTATAGCGTGATTAGATACATATAGGCCACTGCGAGGGTGCAGCCTGGGAATGCAACGGCTCCACAGCACCTCACTTAAGGGAAACTGAAGCGGTTCTGTATTTAAGACAAAACACTTCACTGGCCTTCATTCGGCCTCCGGGATCACGAATATCGAGATTATTTTTCAACTCGGTGCATGGAGGCTGCATAAATTAAATTTTAAAGTACCGCCGAAGCCCCTCCTTTCTGGGGCGTGACGTCACACTAGGAGTTTTCGGAATCTCTGCTCTCGCGCATCTTCAGTGCCTGTCAAAGGTATGCACGCGCACTCTTGCTATTTTCAGAAAGGTCAGAAAGAGACGTCACGGCTGGGGTCAGAGCGGAAAAAACATACCTGTCAAGCTTGCAATTGCACGCGCTGCCCACACGTGCGGCACGCGCTTGGCGGCCCAAAGGTCCTAGTATGACGTCACGACTGGTCGGAGGTTTTCGTGTTTCCTCGCGTTTAGTTACATGTTCGGAGAAAATGAACGTGATATTCAAATTCACGGGATAAAAATACGCCAGAATTCACCTCTAACTCGTTTTTTTCAATAAGTGTTTCAGCTTCCCTTTAATGAGCTTTATCGAAAATCCCTAAATCAGCCAATTTCAGAAATGTTTTGAGCACCGTCGAAGCATAGCGGGTAGCAAACGTTGCCACTTTTGCTACAGGAGCAAGGCTGGCAAGCTGAAAACACAAATAAAAAAACAGAAAAAGAAAAACAGTGCCCATCCTGTTTATTTTTAATGCACAAATAAAAACATTCAATAATTAGCCAAAAAATGCCACAAGAAACCTTGTTCATAGTGGCCGCGAAACCAGATAAACGAATGCCGACATTAAGGTCTGTTAATACAAGTTTCTATTATAAAAAATTATGGACCATCTAAAACAGTGGTCTCAAACTCATTCGAGTGTGGGAACCAAATACCCCACCCACGAAAGGTTGAGGGCAAGGGAAGGGGGAGAAGGGGGGAGGGGGAAGGGGAAGGGGAAGGGGAGGGCTGGGTAAAGACATTTGTTAGAGAAGGGACCTTGTGCTCTATGCTTTTTGTAACTTGCAAGTTTGACAGTGACATTTTTAGTTGTGATTCTTTTGTAACGCTCTTTTTGGCCCTTCCTTGATGCGATCACAACGTACTGGCATTTCAAAGACGACAAGAGAGCAAGTACGCTGTTGTTCCCGTTGCTTACTTCACTCGGGAACTATTCAAGCTCAACATATCTCGAAATAAAGTCTTCATTCGACTATAAACTTCATTCATAAACTTTTAGTTGTCAGTCAGCGCTCGTCCCCTCCACCTCTTCTACTCGTCTTTCTGCTTGTTTGGCTGTTTTGTCGATTTTGCCTACTCTACTTCTAATGAAATATATTTCACACGCTGCAGCTTACGAGAGCGCTTATCATTAGACAGAGGTACTCTCACATATATGGACCCAGCAACAAGGGCCTTGAACCAAGTGTGTGCCTCTACAGTACTCAAGCCGGAGTCACACTGGTCATGCGTCGTACAAGGGACAGTGTGTTCGATCCAGAGACTACGAAAAAAAAGATATATATTAACTCGTCTTAAGCGTGTTGGAAGCATTTTTTTTCATACGTATGTGTGCTTGTCAACATGTCTGCCGGGTTTTGTTTCATATGACGTGTGGCAGGACCGTTGTATACAAGCAAAAAAAAACAAAAAAACATGCCTTCGATGGTGCCTGCAAACTGTCCTTCGTATGATGTACGAGGAGCCTGACTGCGACTCATTTATCATTGTCGCTCCTAATTTCACGCACCGCCGCCTTCGTTTATCCACAGGAGGATTGGGGTCTGGGCAGCGATCTGGATCGGAATCCTGGCGTTCCTCGTGATAGACTCCCTGAACGACCCCCGGCGACTCGTGTCGGTCGCCGGCGCCGTGGTGCTCATCTTCCTGGGCTATGTCTTCTCCAAATATAGGAAAGAAGTGAGTTTTCTTCTTAACTTCTGTACAGCCTCCGTCACACTGCTAATACATCATACAATATAGTGTATGCAGACATGTTCTAGCTATACGTATGTATAAAGCAAACATCCTTCGAATATCCTTGAGGGGTGTCTCCAAAAAATGCTTTGTCATCGCGTCTGCACCGAACACCATGCCTTTTGTGTCATGTATGAGCAGATATGACTCTCGCTTAAAACGGCTAAAATTAGCCAGAGTCATTTTGCTAACATTCTCGTGAACCTGCAGTGCTGAAGTTTGTAGGATTACAGTAAATCTCAATAACATACTCGAATCGGTTCGAAATAAAACATCCCGTTTTATATCGTACGACTACCCGCGGACGTCGAGTGAAATTTCATTGAAAATAAAATCTTTAGCTTCGCCCATTGACTGAAAGAAGTAAGTGTGTTCATTTTGTCGTGTTTCACGAAATGTACCATTCCTCTTCGCGTAACAATTGCTGGCAATCCCTGTCTCATATAAATTTTGCGTCGTTACGACAACTTGAAAGTAAATACTTTTTGTCGCGAGAACAAATACAATTCGAAATTCCCCGCTTTCCTTATATGTTAAAGACTGGATCAAAAATCCCCCCCCCCCAAAAAAAAAAAAAAAAATAAATAAATAAATAAAAACGTACTGAAAACTGACGACACCAGTCATTTTTGCGAGGAACTTCGTACAAGTGTTTTTCCTTAGTCGAAATGTTTATTCTATATCACTTCCTGCTGTTTTCGTTTACTTGTCTTTTTCATATTATCTCATGTTATGCTTAATGTTCATAATTAACCGAACTGTTATTCGGAAACCCTCACTGTTGATTTTTTGTACTAGATCCCCCTCGTGTAAGATACACTCCATTGAAGTACCTTTAAGGATTAATAAACGAAAACGAACTGAACTAAAGATATCTTTGGAAAACTCTTCTTGAAATTGGTTTCAGGAGAGCAGCTTTGTATATATAAGGCGTGCTCGACACTCAGAATAAAAGTACCCAAAGACAATGCGAGCTGAAACGCCTGACATGGCCTTTGTCTGCGTCTGCGGTTCCCAAAATCTCTATTACTCGTCCATTTGCCGAGTAATCCAAGCAATTTACCTTCGTATTCCGTTCCTAGGTCAGGCCACAGATTTCTAAAGAAAACGGCAGCTAATCCAAGGAAGCACGATGGATTGTTTCATCATATTCATGAAAGTACAAACGATCATACAGTTTTACTGCGCATTAAATTGATTTAGTGAGTCGAGCCTCTGGTCTAACAAATATGAGAACACATATTCCACCTTACAAGTTCGGTGCCGTGCTGCCCAAGGTGCGTAATGTGCGCGAGCAATCAAAGTACATTTACGTAATTGTGGCCATTTATTTTACAACGCTGAACTACAAAAGTAGTTTTCCAGAATGATTTCCATTTTTAAAAGAGTTTGCTCATAAGGAGACCCGGATGAGGATCTTATCATCTGCGTTTCGGTACAGCCATCCTCGCGCCTGTTGCACGGGGGGAAAGTTTAGCGCACCTCCTCACTTTACACGCGTTTCATATATCTATAAAATTGATGGAATTAGTGGTTTTTAAGTTTTCATTTGAAACCATATCTTTATTTTCACCAATTGACGAAGTTGACGAACAAATTCAAAACAATTATCGTGCTTATTTCGGCAATTCGCCCCTATGTTATGTTCTCCTGGTCATATAACTCACCTGTGCAAACCGCTATGTACATTCACGGACTTAAAAAAAAAAAAAAACTGCTCACATTAGAAGCTGTCACCCTCTATATGTGAACTACGTAGGGTGACCACCTTTCTGCTAGCGAAATGCGGGACACGCGAGGTGGGGGGGGGGGGGGGGGGGGGTAGAGGAAATTTATTAACACACACCAACGAACCGAGGCTCTGTTAACACATTTTATATCCTGTGCTATTTATATACCTGCTAATTCTATTTCAGCAATTAAGCTCAATTAATCTTCACTCTCAGTGATATATTTCTATGCCGATGTTTTTTTTTTTTTTATTTATTTATACTACTGGTTCCTGTTCAGGACCATTGTAGGAATGGTTACATCCATGAGGTTACAAAATAGCCATCAAACAAGCAAACAAACGAACAAACACAAGAACCAAATGACACTAATATGTCACGAAAGGAAAAACATGCAAGCAAACAAAATCTTCACTCAACATTGAAATGTTTTCGTATAGAATCAAGAAATGAAATTAGGGAACTAGAGTTCGTTATTTCAGCGGGTAAGTTATTCCAATCTTTGAAAGTACGAGGAAAAAATGAGTATTTGAAAACATTATTTCGCGGCAACGGCTCAATGATATAATACGGATGCTGGCTACGTGTATTGGAGCGTGCAGAAAATGATATATACTTGTCTTTATTGATGTTGATCATGCCATGAATTATCTGGAAGAGCAGTTTCAATCTGTTAATAGTATTTCTCGTGCTAAGGGTTGATAAATGTGCTTTATTAAGTAACTCACTAACTGAAGCATACCTGTTATATACCCCGTAAATGAATCTAACCGCTTTTCTTTGTACCATTTCCAGCCTATTGATGTCTTCTTTTGTGTGAGGGTCCCATATTACGCTCGCGTATTCCAAGATAGGAAGAACAAAAGTTTTGTACGCCAATAGTTTTGTATCCGGAGCTGCCTGCCGTAATTTGCGTCTCATAACCCATAGTTTTCTAGATGCCTTATCTATAACCGAGCTGATATGTTTATCCCATTTTAAATTGTGTGTTATATGTAGTCCTAAATAAGTATATTCATTAACCCGGATCAGTGCTTGGATGTGGGATGTGAAAAGTGAGGGGTGCTTTTTATGGGTGATAGACATAAATACATTTTTTTCTTTGTTAAGTACCATTTGCCAACCTTTGCACCATTTTGATATTTCCTGAAGGCTATTATTTAGAATGAGGTGATCATCGGGACTTTTGATTTCATGATATAAGATGCAGTCATCAGCATACAATCCTATGTTTACTCTAATATTAGTAGCTATATCATTGATAAACATCAAGAAAAGCAGTGGCCCCAAAACTGACCCCTGTGGTACCCCGGATTCTACATTTGCTATGGAAGATGCAGTTTGGTTAAACATTACATATTGTCCCCTCCCCGACAGGAAATCCTGAATCCAGTTTACGACTTGATAGTTTTTTAACATCGCACGTAATTTTAATAAAATCTTTGGGTGGGAAACCTTGTTGTCGATGTGTTATTAAATGTGTCCAAGTCGAAAACATAAATATCGACTGTAGCAGAACTCAATGTATCAAATGAAAATAAGAAACAGTAAATCTTTTTCGGGTCATTATATTTCCTGTCAACATTTACTTTTATCAACATGGTCCTACAAAATTTTTTAACATTATGTTTTTTTTCAACCGTTGCGAGTTGCAGGCTTTTTGCATTGTGTGGCTGTCTTCACTAAAACAAATATCCACAGCAACCCTTTCGCATTGACACAGCGATTTTGAAATAATTACAATGTATTCTATAGTGAAACTTTTGGCGAGCAATGTTTCTTAGCATATTTTGCCACCAAGGGGTGAGGCACAACGGAGCATGCGCGTCCGTATATCTGCAAGAACGACGGTCGCTTCCCGCAATGCTTGGATAGAAAATGATGTACTATTGCGATTCACACGATTATCAGCGACATCCGCTCTTCCCCGTGCCCCGTTGTTCGGCTGCGCCATCATTTGTAAAGTGAATTTTACTTCGGTATGAAATGCGGGACATTTTGAAGATTTGGGAATTTCTTGAGGGACGCGGGACACGAGCCCTAAATGCGGGACAGTCCCGCTAGTCGCGGGACGGGTGGTCACCCTAACATTATGACATTACCTATACTTTACCACTTGAAATTAAAGCGCGGTACTCTAATACCAGATTATCGCCAGTTTTGATGCATGACACAAAAATACAAAACTACATTTCTTTGCAGAGTTATTATGCCCAAATCGCTCGAAGAATTCGCTTTCAGCGTGGCTTATCATCTAATTTTAATATTGTGCCACTTATTGCGCAGATCAACTGGTACCAGGTGATGTGGGCTGTCCTCCTCCAGTTCCTGTTAGGCCTAATAGTGCTGCGCTGGCCACTCGGCCGAGAGGCGCTGCAGTGTTTCGGCGACAAGGTCAAGAGCTTTCTAGACTTCACGTTCGCCGGCTCCACCTTTGTCTTTGGCTACTTGGCCAAGGGCTTCAACCTGACCGAGGCTCTCGGAGACCTGGTAAAACCGCAGAATGCAAATGCATCGCTCCCGAACGTCACCAAAGTTGCCCTGCCGTCCATCGAGAATTTGCCTCCACTATTTGTCTTTCAGGTAAGTTTGTATACTCTCTCGTGAATATACGCCTACGCGCTGGTTACAAAGCATATCACGCCAGGCGTGCGGAATACGCGTGCGGAGGGACCAGATTTGCGTGAAGGAAAGCGAACTCCGCAAGCGCCGTGATGATATAGCAGCGTCACCGCAGTGGCGTGACGTAACAGCCACGCGTTGGCCAGGAGACATTCATATTTGTCGTCGTCAGCGCGAGCTGTGGGTAAACAAACTTATATTCTTCGAAGAACAACAGCTTTGAAGATGCGAAACGAATCTTGTGAAAGCTCGGTGGCAGCTCTCGCTGCTCAACAGTGGCGCACGCATCCATGACGGCCATTAAATACGCGGTATAGCTGAAGACGGGCATAATGTATGCGCGAGAGACTTCCTCAAATTATTGTACCTCAACGTGAAAATAAAGATCCAATAAAGTTTTGGTTCCAAATAAACAGATGCAGCTAGGTTCTTTACAGGATCAATCCAATTTAATTTTAAATAAAAATTTGACGTCCACCAAGTGGACCAGGAATCAGAATCTTACGTTTTTCAACGCTGGAAGAATATCTTCCTGGCAAGTCTTCGCATTTGTTTGGAGGTACCATGGGGCTAATAGACAGGTCTAGTACGTTGCCAAAACTATATATCTCTGTGTCTTTTAGTATACTAGAACAACGGCACGCTTGTTACCAGATTAAGATTTTTTTAACAGTCAAACCTGAAATGTGCAACTTTGTGTTTGTTTTGGTGACAAAAGCGGTTCTTTTTCCCGCGTCTTATTACTCCGCACACAAGCTAACTCAGTCCCCCTCAAATAAAATTGGGATGCGTGGATATGTTTCACATCTTGAAACATTCACAGAAAATGCAGCACTTTCCACTCAGAACTGTACCTTAGATTCATGCAGACAACATGTATTGAATGCCTCTCGTCGATATACGCTGAGTCGACATGGCGTGCTCCTCCGCGTGAAGCATCAGAAGTCTGAGTAGCAATTAGCCCCGTGCGCGACCGAAAGCGTCGCTGTGGTCGGCCTTCCACGATTGGCCGAACACTGACTATGACGTCGGAAAGGGGATTTATCATCGACGGAAATAAGAGGAATGAAAGAACTTTAATTTTGACGGTGTTGGCAGTGTTCCTTTGAGAACGCAATGATTTCAAGCTTCCACCATGCTAATAACAAACACCATCGAACTTGTTGTTTGCAAGGTAATGACGTCACAAGGGGGAACCACAGGAGGGCGCCACCAAAACATCTGGCCGCTAATGGTTAGCGAACTTATCACAGAATTTGTAATTACCATGCTATTTTAGGCGTTTGTCGTTAATACCATACGCTTTCAGCAATAGCATTCTACTCTGCATCCGCGGGGCGCATGTCAAAGGTCCTATAATGTTCTAAAAAATGTGTTTATTAACGTTCTAATTAGTAACTGTTAAGAGAGAGTTGAGAGAGTGGTGCAATACCCTGGATGCATAACCAAATTTGTGACCTCTGTTTTAACACGAGGGTAAGTTGTCATTTTGTTCTTTGTGTTTTCATCGTATGGTTTTCAAATTTAAGTTTACAGAGTTTGTAACTGTCGAGTGCAGTGACATGTAATTTTGATTTTTTTTATTATTTCAAGGCATGAAACTTTATATTTTTGCCGGAAGCATGCCGGGTCGGTGTACTAGGCTTGAGCGGCAACAGTATTATTATCCAATGCAAGTCTTCCGCCCGCAATCACCCACGCGCTTGTGCGGACCTGGGTAATGCTTGTTCATGTTTTAGAGCGCAGCTCTTAGGCGCCCGTTTCCGGCTTGAGCGGCGTCGGCGTCGCCAACGGCGTCGGCGTAACCGCGCGGTGCATTATGGGTAAATTTCCCAGCTAAATTTCGCGAAAAAATTTTCCTGCTAAAAAAATTTCCCGCTAAGATTAGCGGAAAGATTTCCCCAGTAAATTTATCGGAAAATGTTCCGCTAAATTTAGCGGGGAGTTTTTTCAGCTAAATTTAGCAAGGAATATTTTCCGCTAAATTTAGCGGAAAACCTTTCTCGCTAAATTTAGCGACAAACAATTTCCCGCTAAGTTTAGCGGAAAAATTTCACCGCTAAATTTAGCAGAAAATTTTCCCCGCCAAGTTTGGCGAAAAAGTATCCCCGCCAAATTTAGCGGAAAAATTTTCTCCGCTAAATTTAGCGGAAAAAATTCTTCGCTAAATTTTGCGGAAAAAAATGTCCCGCTAAATTTAGCGGAAAAATTTCCCCGCTAAATTTAGCGGAAAAAATTTCCCCGCTAAGATGTTTGCCGGAAATTTAGTGGAAAATTATCCCCTAAAGGGAAGGCGAGCAGGAAAGCAGGAGGGGCATAGCCTCCTCTTCGTACCCTCCACTCCTGCTCCTTAAGAGCTGCGCTCTGATTCGGCGTTACAGAATGTTGTAAAAGTCTTTCATTTTTTTAGCAATAAACATATGTATGTATGTATGTATGTTTATGCATGCATGCGTGCATGTATGATGTATGTACGTATGTATGTAGATAAATCTATAACGGCATGGCACTCACACTGTGGAATAAATTTCGAATACGCTATCGGTCCGTCGAACCACAGAGTAAAGAAAGCAAAATATATTTGATATTATAATCTTGATTTGGCCATGAATTGGGATGTAGTTTGTAATGTCTTCGGCTACCGCCAAGCCTGGCTGTCAATCACCTCTTCAAACTCTCGGCCAGTGCGATATAAAGGCATTCGAGTGGTCGGTTCCGCGAACCCGTAGAATCTAATGCCCCGTCAGCTTAGCAGCGAATGGAGTTGAAGATCAATGTCTTTCGCTGTATAAACATATAATATAAACAATTTTCGCACCCGATAAACTTGTAAGTACGACATAAATGAGGAGCCGCTGCCAGAAAATTGAAGTAATCGTAACGGTTTGTTCGTTGCCCTACTAAGAACAGACACTACCTCTCAAACTCGCATTATGTAAACTGAAATATTTATAGGCATCGCGTGAGCTAAAATTTCAGCGCCGCAAGGATCAACTTGGTGTTTCATATAAACCAGTTGTCAGCTGTAAGCTCACCATACGTAAGGAAGGAGCATCTCGCAGGTAGGACGCGGCCCGTGGACCGCGGATTGCCGGGCCTTGGCCAAGATTAAGCCTCAATACTCGAAGCGAGCGCGCCCTTGAAGGGAGATTTTCTTAGCACCCATATTGTGGTGCGTTCATTAATAACTGATATAAGGTAGAAGGCCCAAGAGACGGGTTCCACTCGGTTCCACATTATCGAGAGTTTAAGGGAACCGTTTCTGCACATCCGATACAGTACGAAGGGCCCTCCCGTAAGAACTGCGCATGCGCGAGTTTTAGGCGGTAGCATTTGCGCAGTTCGCACTGGAGGGCCCATCGTACAGTGTCCAATGTGCAAAACCGGTTTCCTAAAACTCTCTACTATGTTCGACCGAAGGCAACGACCCGATCCGATAGAGCTTAGAGTATCTGCATTCGCCAAGTTAGTCTAATGGAGACAATCGAGCGACGCCAAAGGGGCATTCTGCGTTTGCTATCATCGACTAAACTAGAGTCACTGAATGTTCCCAGTGCACCGAAACTCCCAAGCTTCGTTGTAAAACAAGTCGCGGCTCCGCAGTCGCGCTCCAAACCATACCGAATATGGCGCTGCACTGCCCGATCGTAGCGAAGCAAGTAAAGTGAATTGTTTGTTCTCCGTGCGAGCTCTCCAAATCCACTTTCCTGGTCTGTGGTGACACTGGTTCGTTTTTATTAAAGTTTTTTTTTTTTTCCCTTCGTACCGAGCGGTGTTTGACTTGCTCCTCGTTGTCTCGTCTTATTCTCTCTCTCTCTCTCCTCGAAAGACATCGAAGTCGATTGTTAGGATTAGCGTCTGAGGCGTAGGGTTTGAAACGACGCACCAGCGCAACCGGAGCGAGCGAACGAGCCGAGATCGGCACTGTCGACAAGCCAGCTGAAGAGTCGAGATCATGCTGGGCGGACACTGGCGATACGTTCATTCGCCGCAACAGTCCCGATGCCTGAAGCGACCGCACAAACCGCTTAGCATCGAAGAAGTAAAGAGGATGTACCCCTGTCCGTTCCTGCATGTACCGACAAGAGCCACACACACGCGCAGACTAGAAGTTGTGTTGTTCGACCAAAACGTTACGCCACCTGACCTTTCCTTGTTAGAAATGGGAAGATGTGAGACACAGACTCGTAGATATCCCTGTAGTCCAACGCACCTTCCGTTATGTCCTAACTCGTCAATTCCCAGTGCACTCACCTGTGCGTGCCCGCCGTACCCCTGATATTGCAGGAACCTTTTATATAGGGTTTCTTTTTTTATGAAGAGGGGGGGGGGGGGGGTTATTTCCAGAATAGCCGACTGATCACTTCCGCCAAGGGCTAAACCAGCAAATCAGAACTGGATTCTGCTGGATCGACTTCCAGTAAGCAGACTAAAAGGAATTCGGTACTCTGGGAACATTCAGTTACTCAGTTCAGTTACGCGTTGAAAAATAAATGGCAAGATCATTGGGAATTTACCCTGTGTGAATAGTGTAGACGGAAATAGCAAAATCACAAAGATGATGAGTGCCATGACGATACACTTTTGGCGGTGCTGAATTTGTCCCATCGGATCGGCATTGTCTGATGAAGTTGGGCTTAGAGTGAAATGGAGAACCTCTCAGCAGATATTGTAATTCTTTGCCCTGCAAAACCTCGCCGTTCTCTTTTCTTTTTTCTTCTTTTCAGGCCCTGCCCGTGATATTTTTCTTCAGCTTTATTGTGAGCATCCTGTACTTCTACGGCATCATGCAGTGGCTTGTGCTCAGAGTGGGCAGCTTCCTTCAGTTTACCATCGGAACGACGGTGTGCGAGTCTATGACCGCGGCCGCCAATATCTTCCTCGGAATGGTGAGCGCTCTTGGCCCCATCTTACGGAGACTGTGTCTTTGACGTTCTGTACGCCTCGCTCAAAATCATTTGAACCCGGGCAGCACTCCGGAGAAATTCCTCGCTTGGTTGAAGTTTGCCAATCCCAGCAGCCTAACTTGAGTCTAATAAGGTTTTGCTCAAAGACGTTAGTCAGTGCCAAAGTACCATAGAGGTAGGAAGCTTTCGGAGGTGACCTGAGGCCACCAGAGGTGAAGACGGAAGTGAGGAAATACACGCCCCCAACAATGACGAAAAAGCCAAGAGACGCTATTATACGAAAAGGAGAGCTGACTTGGCGCCAAGAGCAATTTTGGAGAGCTGTTGGAGTCAAGTCAGCTCTGGTGTTTGTATAATAGCGTCTTTTTGTTTTGGTCATCGTTGGGCGAGTGTACCTCCAAACTTCTGGCATCTCCTCTGGTGGCCATATGTCGCCTAAGACGTTTCCTACCTCCACTGTGCCAAAGAACTCCTCTTTGGCTTTGGCTTTTTCTTTGGATCGCCACATAATGGCCAAGGTTGCAGGCATGGGCCGAAATCGCCACGTATCAAGGGAACGACGAGTAGTGAAGCCGATATAAATCACAGTTGTTCGTGAATTTAGGCCCAAAAGTGGCCAAGTGAAAACCGAAGCGCCAAAAGGGAGCCGTAATTCTTGCCTTTCCTCGGGAAGTTAGTCCAACAGAAATCAGGTGACCGTCGAACAACCAAGGAGTGAAGCCCAACTCCGGCACATGTATGGCAATTTAGGAATCAAATATCTAGACGGTGGCCAAGAAATTTCTAAGTTTGGTTATGTCATGTCTTCTGGGGGCATACAGGGCCCTAAATTTTCAATACAAAACCACACCTTGGCCCATAGATCCGTAATATTTGGGAATATATTCGAGCACTATAATGACAACAAGGGCGTACAGTGTAGATAGGTCATTTGCAAAAGTGGGCATCCTCTGATAGCTGTGGCTTCAATTATCGGAAGCTAATTTATATCTTGCGCTTGAATTTTGAGCCTGCATTATACATAAACGCTCTGTCCACGTGCGGTGTCTAGGCGGGCCTAACTTTGTTGGACACGAGTTCAGCGACGCTTGGCATTAAGGGGGCGGTGAAACGATATTCAATTGGAATGTTTATCAATTTACACGAGCTTACTGGCACGAAACATTTCTTTGTTGCGGTCTAATTTTAAGGAGAAAAGCAAGCGTTTTCATTCAGTCTCTCTTTTGCAAAACCTGATGACGTGGCTGGATGGTCGCAGTACCACCCAGTGACGATATTTTATAAAGCTCATACATTGAAACCGAGCATAGCGTGGGCACTCGATTTGGGCTCGTGGTAATCGATAGCACGAGAAGCATTTCGGTAGTGGCCGGTGTCCAATCGCTGCAATGACGACAATAGCCGAACCATAACAATGTCTGGAACTCAGCGCGTTTCCTGTGCCTTGCCAACCCCTGCGCGTGGCTATGATCAACATTGGCGGCATATAATCGGCTCCACATCACGTGGCCTCTTGTTCTGGCTGTGAGTTGTGGGGGGAGGGTGTGAACGCTGCTCGTTTTCTTTTTTTTTAAGTTTTTTCTGCGACTTTGATTGCGTGGGGTGAAAAGCGAAGGGGTGTTTTACCGGTCAATGAGGCCGGGGATTCGTTCTAAGCGGTATTTTCGCAGTGTAAAAAATTCGTTACATTGCACCTTTAACTCACATTCCATCACATACATCGCCAAAGAAGCCACGCCGAAAATATGACGGCCGCCAGTGTTGCTTGATGGACTTTTGAAAAGGGTCGATTGTGGTAACACTGGACTCGCAGTATTTTAAGGAATGGTGACTATAGACACGTGGAAATATTAATTGTTTGCGCTCATGTAAATCGAACACTAGATTTATTCGGTATCGTTAGGTTTATGTTTATACCAACCTTGGCCAGATTCTTTTTAGGTCTTCGTAGCCCTCGTAACACTGCCGCCGGCGCACGCAATGATTCACACATATGTTTCTGGAGTCGTCGGTGGTGGTGGAAGTAGTAAAATGTTGAAACCATTTATTAATATATATATATATATATATATATATATATATATATATGTGAGTTTAAAGGGATACTACAACGAAATTTCGGCGCAGATTTTTTTGGTCTATATGTGTTCAAAGGAGCAGTATCACAATGAACATACCAATTTCTTGTTAAAAAAGTCTCGAAAAGGAATTTTAAAACGAATTAAAAGATTAGCAAAGAGCACCTGGTGGATGTCGCTAACGCCTCGCTTGTAATGCCCGTCTAGGAACCTTGACAGCTAGTGAAGGTGAGTGTCTTGCCTCCGGCCACGACGAGAGAAGAGGGGAAGGAGGAACTCCCCTCTTCCCGAGAATGCCTTTTGTGTGTCGCAGAAGTCGCTATTGTCCCCCTACAAGATTATAGAAGATTAACCCGTCACTCAAAATTCGTACAAAAGCAGCCGCTTCGGTGGCTGGAACGACTAGGCCATCCTCTTGACGTCAGCCTCGCCGTAGCTTTGCTCGTCCCTAGACGACCTACGTCACGATTGCGTTGGATGTCGCGTGGTCTCCGCTGGGCCTTCTCCGAGCGCTTGCCAGAGTGGGCCGTTTATAACGAAAAATACAGCCACCAGGCTCAAAATACAAACGTGCGATTGTCATTTACGGATAATGTGGATCATATTCAACTTATTTTTAAACACGACGGGAATATTTTAAATTTCGTTGAAGTATCCCTTTAAAAACAATGTTTTGAGAACAGGAACGTCCTAATCTGGTAACCTTGAGAGTAACCCGGAATGAGTAAGAGAACGAAGATGCATTTGATGTATGTTTAGTAACTGGTAAACCACGGAGATTTAGTGGGAAATATATAATATATTTAAGCCACACGCTGTTTATTGCAAAATTCAAGGAATGCATGTACGAGATCTCACTAATGGTAGAGACTTATTCTATTGCAGACCGAAGCTCCTCTGGTAATCCGTCCATTTCTGCCTGTTATGACAATGTCGGAATTGCATACAGTCATGACTGGAGGCTTTGCGACCATCGCCGGCAGTGTCATGGCGGCCTACATCGGCTTCGGGGTACGCTCATTTTGTTCTCAGTTTACAAACTTCCTAAGAACTTTGTAAACTTAGTAATAGAAAACACTTTCACCTATTTTGCATTCCCTGTCACTTCTCTTCAGGTTAGCCCGAGTCACTTGCTTACAGCGTCCATCATGAGCGCACCGGCCGCGCTAGCCTTTTCAAAGCTCCTCTACCCTGAAGTGGAGGAGAGCAAGACAAATTTGGCAAATATCGTGATGCCCAAAAGGTGAGTTTCCTTACTTGGCATCTCCATATGATTCTTTCCTCACCGGCGTTGTTGCTGGGACCTTATATTTAAAACACACATTTCAAGGTACAATGGTACTTCCAAGACGGCTCATTTTGAAATTTGGGGTGTTCTTTGTGGTATTCTTGCTCTATTAATAATCGCCCCCCTATCGGTATGCGCTTTGCTTGTCTCCCAGGGAGTCACACAACACAACGAGAAGACAGCGAATGGGTTTACTGTACTTCCCGGTTGCCCGTTTTCGAGAGCCAGTAGTCCGGGCCCGCCGAACCCTGGTAATCGCCCGTCGTTTAGAGCTCGCAGTCGGGGTCCGTGTCCAGGCCTGCGGATCGTCCTTCCCACGCCAGCGCTGCGTATGCTAGCTGTTCCGGATAATTATAAACCGAGTCTTGCTACGGAACCACTCCGGGATCGTCATGACCTAGGTCGGTATAGCCAGGGCTCATCGTTCGCTCCGGTTCTGGCGAAAACCTCGCTGGTGGACCGCTCCGGGAATCGCCATGGGTACCCAGACAAGCCAGAACGGCTCCATCCTTCCTGCCCGGCCCCAGCCTCGCGCAGCACGCTGTGTCCGGCGCCAGCTCGAGTCTCTGCGGCCGAGCTCCTGTCATGTGCCCTTAGCCCCGTCGTCTGCCAAGCTCGTCTCCCTCAAACTTAAGCATCTGGTCAGGGCCACTAGCGCTACATTTTGGGCGAAAACTGTGCGTTCGGCTGTGTGTAGTTTATCTTTGCAATTAAAATGTACAGCAAGCCTTTTTCTTGGACATATGTAAATGCGATTTCGTAACATAATTATTACAAATATATCTGTAGACTAACGAACGTGTTGGTGAAGTTGAGAAACGCCGAAAAAATAAGATATTTGCGGGATGAGGGACGAAGTACACTTTCTATCATAGATGTGGGACGGCGGACGATGTGGGCTGTAAAAGAAAGTGTGCGTCGTTCCTCGTCCCACGCGTCTCTTATATTTTCGGCGTTCCTCAAATATGTCCATTTCCGACATTTCTAATGAAAACAATTATTTGGCTAGGTTTATTTATTTGTCGTGTTTCCATGTATTCAGGTAGTGATTTTACTCTCCCAGTATTAGTATAGGTAAAGAGGATCAAAAGCAAAAGTAGTTACCATTATCGGAACTTTCGTCAGTATCTATGTGCGGGAACCAGTGAGGTGGACAAAACAAATGGAATAGAAACGCTATTAAGAAGTGCAGTCGATTATGTTATAGTATCATATGCATTAGAGGTCCAGACACTGCTTGTTGATTAAAATTATACTTGTCATGACTTACTGGCAAGGACGGCATGCGAAGTGATGCTATCAGTCGCCTTTGACGCGAGTCTTGGCCTAGAGGAACTATGTAAGCTTCGCGACACTGTCATCGGGAACACGACTTCGGCGCTTCTTTTGGATTTTACTTCGGAGGGATACAGACGTAGATCAAAATATACCACTTAAGCTATAGCGCTCCAACTGAGCAGTTCCCGCAACTGTAGTAGTTTGGATGACGGTCGTATCCATGTCAACAAAGCTATAGTTTCTGTCTTAGAAACCATGGCTGTGTACTTTAATACTGAGAAGAAGAAAAAAACGGCGATGGCCTGTTCGCGTAAAGTGTGTCCCGGATCCTTTTTAGTGAGTGCCAAAGTTTTCAGGTATTTCTGCGCCTCACCTTTCTCTCTCTCCGTCTCCCCATTTTTTTCTTTAAATGCAGTGAAGAAAAGAACGTCCTGGAAGCAGCGTCCAACGGTACCACTGTGGGATTGACCATAATCGGCCAAATTGTGGCCAATGTGATCGGCTTCTTGGCGTTTATCGCTTTCCTCAACAGCGCTCTGCTCTGGTTTGGCTCCATTGTAAAGCTCGACTTCCTAACGTTTGAGGTGAGGTAGTGGCGCACTACTTTACCTTGTTTCCCGAGGGTGTGATACCGCAGTTACTTCGCTACTACATCACACAAAAGACGGTCTGCAGAGAGTACCTGAAGCTTGTTCCTTGCTTCTTTAACTTTCCTGCTGTACTGGATTTGTTCAAATTATACATGCGTCAGGCGCGTCCCCAGGTAATGCGGTCATATTGTGTTTGCAACGAACACCGTCTTTTTTGTATAATGTATGCGCATTCTGACTCCGTCGTAGGAGAGATAAACCTGCAGTGTTGATGGCCTAAGAAAAATATAGCTGTCTCTATCGCATTCCCCGAGGAGTTCTAAAAAATCTTAGCATTGAGAATGTTGTGTAACTAACTACTCGCTAGTGAAGTTTTTTTTTTTAAATTTTCTATATCGTTCTTTTTTAAGCTTTGAAAACATTAGACACAAAATGCTGCCTTTTTAAGAATGACACATGGGATTTTTCTCAACTCGCGTATTGGAAGGTTTGCGCTCAAAAGGGATATTTTAAAGTTACTTAACTAATCTGCGTTAATTATGGCCAGTTTGCCACGCAGCGAAAATATATTCACCAACAATGCTTTGGTTGGACTCCATTTAAGTCTGGTCACAAGTTAGCTGACCCACTCTGTGTATTACAGCGGTCGGATAGCAAAGGCAACTGTTTGCGATTGATAAGTCATGGCGTCCAGCATGGTGGAAGAATACCCTGCTAGCTCGCTGCACGGGAGGCAATGGCTCGCTATTGGCTGTCGTGCGCTCATTGTAACCCTAACGCTGGAGCATGCGCCCATCACATTTCACACGGCAGTTATACTTGCAACACATTTGGAACGAGAGGAAAGACCCCAAATGAACGTGATCCGCTATTATGACTTTTAGAACGCATAGGCTACAAGAGCCGCTGCCACACTGCTCATACCTAGACAGAAGACGCTGTGTTCTCTGCAGCCAAATGTGACATAATTATCGGCAGCAAGTCTCAAGTATGTGAAAAGTATGTTTGCTTCATAGAGATGCTTACATCGAACATATCTCAAGACAGAATTTCCATAACAAATAGAACAAGATCTCCATTCAAGGAAGCAGACAGTAGCTGAGGCCTAATTCTTCCGCACCCCAAGTCATGAACATTTCAGTCCCACCCCCGCAAAATAAACTGCTGGCTACGCCACTCTCTGCACACTGCCTCTTTGTATGTATGAACCGTGGAATCGCTGCTTTCAAAACAAACTTGCTTCACCTCCTTGGGATCATTCTTTGCGCGTTTAGAGGCTATTCTCCACCCCCTTGTAAGCTGTTCCGTGGTCTGAAGGAATGGTAACTTTCGATTGCAGTGGCTTCTGTCGATGCTCTTCACACCCCTGGCATACCTGATGGGCGTTCCTTGGAAGGACTCAAGGGTGGTGGGCGAACTCGTAGGCATCAAGACCTTCGCCAATGAATTCATCGCATACGCCAAGCTCGCCCAAGTCAGGAGCGTTCTGGAGGTAAGCGGAGCGCCAGAGAACTCCTGTTGTGTTGCGCTAGGAGGAGTTGTGCGATGTTGTATGATTCATCACGATGCGCCGCACACAGTGAAGGTGCAGGGCTATCTATTTCTAAATGGCCTGTTTATCTTCACTGTCCAAATCAATTTGTTCGCGTTTTGAATTATATTTTCCTTCTTCCTTTTGAAGGTAATCTCGTTTAAGATAGACCCCCGGCCTTTATGGGGTTTTATTCATTGATGTCTTATATTTCCATCAAGAACGTTGCTGTCAAGGTGAATATTACAAGCCTTGTGTGAAATATAATGCGCATAGTTCAAGCTTTTAATACTGTGAGCTTTATCATTTTTTGACCCTTATTTTTGAACGTAGGTTTCGGTTTTGACTTGAGTAAGACTCCATGATAAAATGTTGCTGAGGAGAATAGGAGAATAGACATTTTTGAATGATACAGCTGCGTTCATGTACCTCCATCCTCCATAACCTGTCCAACTAGTATTATCCGTTTCAACACATGCTGAACATTGGATATGTGTCATACTGTTGACTCCTTTAAAATATAATTTTAGTAACTATTCTGAAGGAAACTCACAAAATGTAGGATATTTATTAACGCACTACTTGCACTAATTTTTTCTCGGTGTAAAGTACCTACATGTACAATAAACCGGAAACAACGGACGAAAACAGGGGACAACACAAAGGCGTTATAGATATTTGGGTTCCGTCCACTTTCCTCACAGTCGTCTTTTGTTTAAGTTATGTGTAACATAAGCCAGCCAGCCTGATCACTACCTTTGTCTACGGAACCGTACATACCTTTTGGTTTCTCTGACCTGGTTTCGTGTGCCATGAGCATTAGAGCAAGCGTAAGAAGCATACCCTCCCACCCTTTCCTCTTCCCAGTCTTCATTTAAAACGGCACTACTGCGTCGTTCAGCGCAGTGCTCTTTTCATTTGTATCTCACCATCGAGCATTTTCCCAACCCGCAGGAACGATCGGTGATAATAGCGACGTACGCACTGTGCGGCTTCTCAAACCTGGGATCTCTCGGTATCACGCTGGGGGCACTGGGAGCCCTGTGTCCAGAGCGGAAATCAGATCTGGCCAACATGTCTGTCAGGGCCCTCTGTGCAGGCTCTGCGGCCTGCTTCCTCACCGCATGCGTCGCCGGTAAGCCAACAAGTCAGGAACGAAGAAACCACTGAATTAAGATTGTAATTTGGGCTGGTTGGTTCCGATACATTCTGAGGTTTTACGACAAGATACACGGAGACATAAAGTGAGAGGCAACGCAGGAGGAGTACTTTCAAAAGCAATTTTATTCAAAGACACATATAAACATTGCAAACTGCACATCTGCAATGGAAAGGCACCCAGATAAAAGCACAAAGTATATCAGCAATTCTTTTTGTTATTTAACTGCGTGCTTTTTCCTTGCGCGTGTGAAGTTATCAATCTTTATGCGTCTCGTCTTAAAACAAAAATAATAAGTTGAAGGTACGCCTTTTCTTTTGTTGCCTCTCACTTTTTGGCCCTGTGTTTTTTGGCGTAAAGCCTTAGAGGCAACGAGTGAGTCATGGAACATAGTAAACGGCTCTCCAAACAAATTGATTGTGCTGTGCAGGCCCAAAATCCTGCACGCTTCTAAACGTTTCTAAGAAAACGTAATCTTTTCAGCGAACGCGTACGTTTTCAGTGAGGATATCGACCACACAAACAGCAGCCATTTCTTTGTCGCCTTAAGGCTTTTGTGGCCTCCCCTTTCTTGTTTTCGGGAGGTTGGGGCCGGACAACCGCGAAGGCCTTGACGGCAGCCATAACAGCGTGTCTTGGCTTCCGTCCATCCAATATGTGTAGCAGCAGAAAGTGCGTCCTGCTTTGAAAATACCTTAATAGTGCTGTTCAAAGAACTGTCCCTAGTACATGTTCTGGAAGATGTCTAGTCAACAGAGCTAAAAGGCATAGTACGTGTAGATTCCATGCACTCCCAATCTGGAGCGGTCTCCTCCGTTCACAAACAAGTTTATTTATTATTGGTTTATAAAAGTTAGGTGAGAGTCTTGCTCACTAGTTACGTTTAATATATCACGGATTAGTGCATGCGTCATTTTTATTTTGTGACACTGTGTTTTTGGGATGGAGACTACGGCTTTCGAGTCAAAGGCATTGCAACCGAAGAGGGAACTTGTTTACTTTTCGGCGAAACGGCAATGAATACGAGTTTCTTTTTACGCAGTATTAAGCGCGAATGTCAAACCGAATTTGGTTTAGGTTTTTATAGAATTTTATTAACGCATATAAATAAAGAATAATTCTAAATATGGCTGGAAATTCTGGACCATGACCAATTAATTCAGATTTCCAGATTTCATGTATGAAGTATAAAACGTTGTCTCGATTTATTAGCTTAGTTTGTCTGAAAGGAATTTGATAATTTTGCGTGCAATGCTGCTGAAATATAGTGTAAATGGACGTATGCGTCACCTTTTTATACTGTTAACCGTAGGACGTGTCTCTCCACAAAATATATCTGATAACGGGAATTCGCTTCAAATCTCAGAAACCGAGAAAGCGCGACGAATTGTGTTTCGTTCCAGTAACCAGCCCATAAACGCCTTGGTGCTTGTTGATTAGTCTTGGTGTGTTATTCGCGACGTCAGCTTCTTAACGTGGTCATGAAGTTGTTTCGGAACCAGGCTAAATGGTGCTGAAGACGGGACCCAAGTATTCTTGATATATAGATGTTGTAATCCGTGTTTCATTAGTGTGCAGGTTCCTGAACAAAACAAAGTTTTAATCAGATTAACTCTCCATTAATTATGTATACCTCATTGTGATCAGCTGGATTCATAGATGTATTGTGGCTCATCACCTCATTGAGGCAGTTTATGACTCAAATTGCTGAGGTCATGTTTTCGACACACTGGTGTGTTTGTTGTGCACCTGCCATGCCTCTCATTCTCATGCATAAGATATCTAAACATATTTTCTGGCTGACTTTTTTTACTTCAGAAATCTTTTGATCCTTCCGATAGCCCTCCCTCTTTTGTCCTCCCCCCCCCCCTTTCTTCCTGAAAACTACAAAAACAACAAAATTGTATCGCATTTATAATGCGCTACAATTAAAAATTAGCAGCATGACATATTTGTAAACGTCTAGACAGCCCACTGAAGATGTTAAATTCGCTCGGAATGAAGTTTCTCAGATCACGCCGAAAAAAAAGAAAAAGAAAAAGAGATCCAAGTTTTTACACCTCATTACCAATGATTACTTCAAGAGACCATGAAATTACCTTTTTACGTTTGCCAAATACCTTTTACATTAGACCTTCAATGTTCACTAAACGCCAAACAGGCAACCGTTTTCGTTTTGGTTTAGTTACTTCTACACAAACAAAATAATTAAAATATCAAATTTTCTTCCTCTCTAACTCACCGCAAATCAAGCAGCGGCGTAATTTTGACGGTCATGACGTGCTCTTGCACAACAGCCGGAAGTTTTCTATGCGGTAGGAGAATGGTTGTGTTAGCGGCGAGCTGAAGGTGTGCCGGTAGGTTTTACCACAGGGTTTCACTGCGCTGATGGCGCCGGTGCCACCGACATGTTTTCTGAATCGGCGACACTCATCACCACCACAGCCATGGACACATCGCTGCTGAACGAAATTTAATTAGATACGTTGCGCTGCAGCGACAGCATGGGACTGGTCCCATACTCTTGTACGCCTGTTGGAAAGTGCGGCGACTCTTCCGACTCAGACTCAAGTTCCTCTTTGGAGTCGAACGACAAGGAGTGGCGACTCCAATGTACGGGAATGTTGCGAGCATGCACGGTCGACATTAGACCTGGGGTCTGAAACCAATGAGCATTCACCAAGTGCTTCGACGTGGTTCCTCGCGTTGCAAGCGGTGAAACTGCAGCAGTTTCTTGTTAAACTCCGGATTGCACAACCTGTAATTCGGGCACTTGCAACGAGCGCGTTAGCTATCAAGGCGTTCGTTGTGACCAGAGCGACCGAAGCAACCGCTGTGCGCCGCGCGTACACACTCCCGCAACCCACGACGGCCGCTTCTCCGCCGCCGTCAGAGGTTTCCGCGGTACCTCTAAAAAGAAGGGGACGCGCTGCTACTGACAGGCGTAGCAGAAAATGGAGAGTTGTCTATGGGCTCAAGCTTTGTGAACTTTTATTTTGTCAGTATAGGCTCGCACGGCAGAGTGAATGAAACAAACAAAATAGAAAAAGATGCACTACGCCGTCTTCGACGATCACGACTTTACAAATAGTACAAATCTCGCCACACGCCTTTCCTACGATTAAAAAATATATCAAAGCAGAAATAGGATTGTTTGATCATATAGACATTGCGAGCATTCAGGAATGCTAACACTAATCACTTTCCTAGTGTGATGGAAACGCGTCAAATTTCGCATCCTTCATACACGCCTTTAAATAAAGAACGAACCAGTAATATTTTATACTTCAGCCCACGTATGGAATGCGTGGGCTCAAGAAATCCGGGCGATGTTCGAGGCCACAAATGCCAAGAAAGCACCCCTGTAGTCAAAGTAAAACAACACGACGGCACAAGTGTTTCTGCTGTCTTGAGGATGCCACCAGAACATCGCCGCACGAACAGATGGATCTTCGTTTCTAGGATGTGCTGGGTTATCATCGCGACACACGACGAAAATTCAGTTAAGATTAGCGCTCCACGCGGAACGACGAGCTTCCACCACGCCGACCACGCCAACAATCACCACCGACATTATGTTTTTTTAGCAGAGAGCAGGAACCGCGAAACAGTGCATGTGCAGTCTTATATTTATCTTGCTTCGTTTACCACACGATCGATGACGCATAGCTCCGATCACTATATTATTTGGAAATTTCAATCACATCACTAATTATTCTAGAAAATGTCGATCAAAATATTTTTTTCACTAAACGTTTAAGAAACATTCGCCGGATATTTATTTTTTTATGATCAAGGTGCTGGTGAGGTAGACTCTTCTCCAATAGGCGACGTAGATTTGGCTGGTGTGCTTTGGTACCGTGGATGCATCGCAGTGAAAAGGCAGAGCCCTTTCGAAGGAAAGAAGATATAAAAATGTTTGTTTTTCTTCTAAAACTTCTATGGTGATATTTTTTTTTTGTCACTTTATTTTTGTGTTTCGGTTATATTTTCACACTTCTTACGACGTACTGTGGATGAAATTTGCTTTCAAAAACACCTCATGGTCCCTTTAAGCTTGGTTCCACCGCCTTACCCTAAGAGGGACTCACGTCGCAATACACCTTTTTTAATAATGCAAGGCTTTTGGAGCCGAACGAAAGCACCTACAAAATTTTTTAAAACTACTATTTACCACAAACAATACTAAATTTAAAATACTTATCAAAATTCACTGTTCCTAGCTCAAAAAACCTGAAGAATTTCTTACAAAAGTTAAGATAATTTCAGTATTTATTTCGAATATTGTGCGTGTTTACGGATATGATTGTGTCTGTGTCATTGTACCTTGTAGCACTTCTGCTAGTGCCGTAACAGAGCCTGAAGTATTGTAAAATCAATCAATCGATTAAATAATCAAAAAAATGTTTACATTACTGAGTGAATTATTTAATAATAAATAAATATCAATATCGAGATAAACAATTAATTCATTATTTAGACGCGCTATTCTATATCTTTTGGGTCAACCTCAACATGAGAGGACAACTAAAGGGGTTTCTTCCTTGTGCTTACAGGAAGCATGATAGAATGATCTGCAGTCGGAGCCACGGAGCAGTCGAAGCAGGCTCCGAGAAAACTCAACACGTCTTCATTGATTTGTACTCGATTTTTACACATTAAGAAATATACTTGTCGAATGTTGATATGAAGTGGCGGCTTCGCTGTCTAGAGTGCGGTAATCGCGCTTTTTATGAGAGTATAATTGTGTGTGTTTTTATGATCTTTGTTATGACCGTGTGTGACCGAGGGCCACTGAGTTTTATTCGGCGTCTAAAGTTTTAACTCAGGGCATGATTCTTAGGGCCTTTCCAGTATTTCTATGCTGAACAGTAGTACTAATTTATTTAGAACTCATGTAAATGACATGTGCAGTCCAGATTGAAACTGCACATTTTAGAATGTATATACTTATATTGTTCGTCATCGCGTGTGCTTGTTTGTAGACATGTTCAGAGTCCCAATATTGTCCACCACAATAAAAAATTGACAAATCTTCTATGCTTATTCCTCTATCTATATTGCAACCTAGAAGAACCGTTTGGGACCTACAGGGGGCGCGACGCTCCATTATGGAAGCGCCACCAACGGCCGCACTCGGGGCAGTTAGTGCCCCGAGTGCGGGGCGCCAGCAACACAGGCTTCATGCCGACTGCTTTGTGCATGTGCGTTATGGCAACCGGCGGGTTGATTAAACAGGCCTGTTTCTTGTCTGTGATCAGTGAGGAAGTTTTCAGAGGAAGAAACAAAGACAAGGGGAGAAACTTCAAAAGTAAGCAAGTTTTTGATATCTTGGATGAGAAGGTGGGCTCCCAATCTATGTGAAGTTGGAGGCGCACGCCGTTACAGCTAAGATTTCTGAGCTGTCTTTCCTAATACGACACTACCTTGTTGTAAACGACGAAACGTTATCTTCGTCTATCTGACAGTGCAGCGAAGACTATAAGCAAATAATGCTTCAACAACACGAGCTTGTGGCTGTTTCTTGCACTGAACCGGGTACTTCCAGCGTGAGCGCTCGTTGTTCGAAAATGGGTCTCATGAAGGCCTGTTCCCACATACAGCGGAGCGCTAACCCTTACAAAATATTTATATCTGGCCAAATCTAAAGATTTCAGATTTGGCACATATAAAAAATTGGCATCATATAACTTGATATGCTATGTATGCCAGATATAACCTCATAATGCCAGATATAGTCTGATATCAATGGCCTGGAAGGGAAATCCCAGATATTGCTAAGTATGAAAATTCCGGATCTGGCCAGGCTTATCAAAAGAAACTCACAAGCCTGAAATCAGGCCTTTTTATTTTTTTTTTTTATCGTCTGCAATAAGCCATTTGCTAAATCATCCAAGTGCCCCGGCCCTCATTTGAGGAATCATGAGAACGGTGTTCCTTCAGCTTTTAAGAAAACTTTTATTGACGTTTGGCACAAGTTCACGAAGGGTACAATGACAGGGCAAAAACAGGCACAAGAACTGGCGGACTAAATCGTCTCAGAAAAACGCGGCGCGACGCCAGGAAATAACAACAAAACCACCGGTATTCCACCGGACAAAGGGAAAAATGAAACGGTCAAAATAAAACCGTCCTCGCGAGGGCGCGTTTACCACTCACACCTGGGTGAGGGGTGAAAACGATAAGGAAATGCGGCCGTGGACTGAAGTGACGTGGCGGCAGGACCACCTGCGCGGGAACTCACGCTCGCCTATCCAGAAAAGTTCAGAGTCGAGGAGGCGGAGCAAGGCTCCACGGAGCTGGAAAAGAAGAGGCCACATTGCACGGGTGCGCCGCTGTTGGCCCACCGCGGCACAGCGATTCCGCCAGAGAACGAAGTGTCCGAAGGCCAGGAGAAGCAAACCCAGGCCACCCCGTGGGCACCGGCCACCGAGAGCACAGTGGCAGACTCCCAAGGGGCGAAACCCGTGGTGAAGGAGGCGCCAAAAAGTGTGCGCTACCGGACATTCTTGGAAGATGTCTGAAACAGTCTCTACTTGTCCGCAGTTGGGGCAACGGGGGTCCGCGACTAAGCCCCAGCGGTGGAGACGTTGCTTCGTTGGCAGGATTTCCCACCCCCGACGCCCCTCCAAATCGTCCACAGGCCCAGGCAGACGGCGGGACACCAATGAAGACCACGGGAAGGCGGTCGCCTTTGGACGCTCCTCCGGAGTGACGCGCTGAACGCAAAGTTCTTCGACAACACGGGCAGGGGCCACGTCCCGTACCACAAGTACCACAAGTTCGTTATGGAGGCTCACCACCACCTGGTAGAACGACGGAGTGGACTCGGCGCTAGGGTAGAGGTTAGTGGAAGCGCGAGGAACGAGAGCACGACGCGAAGGTCCCAGGAAATAGAAGGCGAGGGAACGCGCAGGGTGCTCCGTGTTCTCCATGTACTCCCAAAACGGTACGAAGGGCCAACAAGCGGGTCATGGTGTCGACACACGGCATGCCTCTGCCAACGAGGGACGTGGGGAGACGAAGCACCGCCCGGGTGACATGCTCGGAGCCCCCGTTCCAATAAAAGCGGAAGAGACAAGAAGTGACGCGGTGAATGAAACGGGGGGGGGGGGGGGGGGGGGGGGAGGGATGGCGGCGTGAGCGGCAAAAAACAGAGGGCCACCGAAAACGGCCTTAACAAGGTAAGCACGGTCTCGAAGAGACAACCTGAACGCTTCGGCAGCCGAGACCTGCCGTTCGAGGTTAGTTGATGCAACCTCCCAGGTGCGGGACGCCACGCCACGACAGTCGAAGAATAAGCCAACAATGCGGAGCTCGGTGACGACCTGGATATCCGCCGGCAAGGTTGGAGGGGAGGCGCCGCGAAACAGAAGTGCTTTGCACTTGGAGCGGTTTAACTGTGCGCCCGAGAGGACGCCATACTCAGAAACTAATGCGCATGGCAGCCTCAAGGCTCTCCGAGTCCCGAATGAACAAACCGACGTCGTCAGCGTAGGCACTGACGGTAACGCAGTCTAGACCGGGCAACGGGAAGCCTCGTATGACCGAGCAGGACGCCAAACGTCTCAAGAGAGGATCTAGGCTCAAAACATACAGCAAGGGGGATAAAGGGCAGCCCTGCCGTACTCCCCGAATAACGGGAAATGGCGCAAGGAGCCATCCATTGACGAGGACACGGCTGGTCAAACCACTGTACAGTGACCGCAGGAGGGCGACGAACCTCTCAGGAAAGCCGAAGGCGCCCAAGACCTCGAACAAGAACTCGTGCTCGACGCAATCGAAAGCCTTCGACTGGTCTAGTGAGACGATGGCTCCTGACAAGTTGGTGAAGTGCGCGTACGTAAAGAGGTCGCGGGCAACAGACAGGCAGGAGATGATGTTCCTCCCGGGCACAGAACTCGTCTGAGCCGGGCTCACCACGTAGGGCAAGAGCGGTCCGAAACGCGAAACGAATAGAGACGCCACAAGATTGTAGTCCACGTTAAGGAGTGTAATAGGCCGCCCAGCCGCGGGGTCTGACGGGCAACCATCTTTGGGTAGAAGGACGACCCGACCGTGTCGGAAGGCAGGAGGGACCTCCCCAGTCTCCAAGAAATGGTTGACAAGGTGGACTAGAGGGTCCGTGAGGACGTCCCAAAAGGCCACGTAAAATTCGGCATGCAAACCGTCGGGCCCGGGGGCAGACCCGACTTTCATCGCACGGAGAAGGTCAAAAAGTTCGTCACGAGTGGTGGGGCTTACAAGAGAGGGACCCTCAAAGTCGGGGCCAGCCGGGAGGTCACCACACAATTGGCGAACTCGCTCGGCAAAGTTCAAAGCGGACACCGCAGGGTCCATACGAAAAAGGGACGAGAATAACTCGCAGATCACCGCGCTAATGTCACTTTTGTCGCCCGAAATGCTGCCACTCGCGAGGCGGACATTCGGGACGCACGAGGGTTCACCTCTCCCGGTACGAGAAGCGCGAAGGCACTGAAGCACTTCGGTGTCGTCCACGGGCTGACCTCGCAGTTGCTGCGCGACGGTGGGTCGAGACGACGAGTGAACCAGACGCTGGTAGCGGTCGCGAAGAAGCGCCAAGTACTCCGACATCAAGTAGGTGCGCGTGCCGCCACGCTGCACGATCCGGGTGCGGCGGATCGTTTCATTGAGGACCTCAGTCACGCGGCGTCGAAGCAACTTGCCCGCTGTCGTCGGGTAAAATCGGCAGTCGGACTTGATGACCTCCCAGCGGGAGGGAGACAGCGGAGCAGCCGACAGCGACATGCGAATCGACTGGCGCAGGCTGGAAAGGCGAGGATGCAGAAAGCTCGAGAGGTCCAAAACGACAGACACCGGGAGGCGATCGGAAACATATCCGGCAGCGACGGGAAAAGAGAGAACAGCGCAACGAAGGACGCGCGGCACGAGACCGGGAGAGAGATACACCCGATCGAGGCGGCTCGACGAGGGGCCGCGCGACCACGTGGGTGCGTACAAAGCGCCGTGCAGTTCGAGCCAAGCGTCGCGGAGGTTGTGGAGTCCGAGCAGCCGGGCCAACTCGCGAGCGTTCCAGATGCCACGCCCACGGCCAGGGCCGCGAACATTGCGGTTAGAATCAAGAACGCAATTGAAATCGCCACAAGGAAAGAAAAACCCGTCCGAAGGCACATACTGCAAAAGGCTCTTGAAAAAGGGGTGAGACGCCGAAGGACGCGTGGGCGGGTACACGCTTATAGACCCCTTTCGAAATACTGCCCTCTGTTGGCAGCTGTGGAATCCCTGCACAATGGCGGACTAAAACCGCAACGTCACGGCACACTTTATGCGTTTGTTTGGAGTAGAAGAAAAAAACACACCCACAGAAAAGGTGATGAGCGCAGTGACGTTGCGCTTTCACCGCTGTTCGATTGGCTCGTCTGCTCCGTTGGCCACCGCGCTCCGAACGTTCGCTATCTCATGGAATGACTTGCACGTTCCACGACGCCAGTTTTTGCACCATTGTGCAGTGGTTCCGACCTTCTAATAATCGGCACGCGAATTTCGAAACTGGTCTATTGCACGGAATTTGGCGTTACCAACAAAAAAAATTGATGAACCAGCCCGCGACCATCTGGATCGCAGACGGAAAAAACGCCCCGCAAAAGAGAGCTGCGAAAGATTAAAACGCCCACGCCACAGAAGCGTGACGAGGCAAGAGAAAAATTGCAAGAGATAAAAAACCGGGCTTCAAACTCTATCACATGTTGCGCGGAAAAGAAATTGCTCTCCTGCAAGAAAAGCAAGTCACAATGCTGGAACTGGGAAAAATGAATAACTTCGCGCTGCTTAGTGAGACAACGAAAACCTTGCACAATGAGAGTCAGAATGTTCAGGCCCTCAATAAAATGCAAAGAAAAAACGCAGTAGGGCCACCTGACATGTTAAAATACCAGCGGGTCGGAGCTGTCGGAGTCCTCCATGTGGAGTTCAGGACTCTGCAGATGGTCGGAGATGTCCGAGTCGTCTGGAAGCAGTCCACGACGCTTCTTAGGGACAGACAAAGCGTGGGGGGCGGCCGAGCTGCTGCTTGTCGTCGGGAGGCCACGCTTGGCGTCGGGACAAGCAGAGGGCATGTCGACATCTTATGCCGAGGACGGGTTGGTGGACGACTCGCACGTGGGTGACGACGTCGGAAGGGTGGGCTTTGGGACCGGGTGTCCTTGAGCGGGGGTGACGTTGGCCTGGCCTGCGATGACGAGGCGGTCGGAGCCCGAGCTCAGAAAGTCGTCGTCGACACCCGGAGCGTCCTGCGTACCGGCCGTGGGTAGGAAAGCCTCGGGGACTCTAGTCGAGGGTGCCTCCGGGGACGAAGGGGCTGGGTGGTCGTAAGACTGAGGGGCCAGAGGAGTTGTCTCCAGATTGGTTCGCCGGACGAGGGGCACCAGGAACGGGGGAGGGCTCCTGGGGAAGGGGCGGAGGGCTGCGGGGCAGAAGCGTGGCATCCGCGTAAGTCTTGCGCTGCGTGCAGTCGGTTGTAGCATGCTCATGACCACAGCGAAGGCAGGGCGCCGTGCAGCCAGTGGTGGGATGACCAAACACGCCGCACCGGTCGCACCGAGGGGTCTGGCAGGCGGGACCGATGTGTCCTTCTTGCCCGCACCGGCGGCACGCACGACGAAGGCCTCGATAGTCCACCATCACACGATGCCCGTGCACAGTAATAAAGTTCGGGATGGGTTTAACCTGCCCCGGGGACAGCGATAAACACGGAAGCCCAGGGACGCACTGAATAAAAAAAAGAAAAAAAATTGCAGTGGCTTAGCTCGGCTATGCCAGGATATACCGTGAGCTTAGGTTCAGCTGGTTATTCTTAGCTTTCCTGGTTGTCTAGTATTAGCTTGATTATCATGCTTACTGCTTCAATGACACACACACACGGTACACGCATTATGGGACTACTTCGGGATCCGATGAGTTAAGCTTCTCCGCTCTTCTGCGCCGCTGAGCAGCAATTCCGCTCTCTTTCTCCATGGCTCTGCCACACTGGCAAACGCCCCGCTATATGTATAGCCCCACTGATACCTCTGCGCATGCGCACAAAATGAGAGGCGCTATCAAGCGGCTCCGGTGCAGCGTCAGACTTGGCTACTGCGCAACGGAAGCGCACAGCTAGGCACGCGGCGGCGCCAGTGCGTCGGCCGCGGCTATGACGTCACTCCTCTGGAATGCGCAGACCGCTGAGGCGCGCGCGGCGGCGGCGGAGCGCGCGGCGACGGCGGCTCCGGCGCGCCAGCTGTGCAGCCGCCTCGGTGACTCCTAGGCGAGAGCGTTGGCCTACGGATCTCCATGTGGCTGGTTCGAATCCCGGCCGAGGTGCCCGCAATCTGACGGAGGCTTATCGCGGAGCAGGCGCCGTGTAATCGAGCTTTCGGTTGCACGTCAAAAGATCCCCAGGTGGTCAAAATTAATCCTCAGTCCTCCGCCAGGGCGTGCCAGATGCCCGTCGTTGGTTTGGCACGTAAAACCCCCACATTTGACTTTTTTGCGGCAGCTGTGCGCCATGTGACGTCACTGCTCCTCGCGCATGCGCAGCACGGCTCTCCAGGAGCCACGCGAAACTGCTCAACCTCGGCCAGTGTAGCTCACGCTACAAAAACCGCAAGTCACGCACTAAAGCTCCTTAGTGATCGATAATTTCGACCCATTCCATGTTTACACGGATTTGAGTGTAATTCGGAGTCATCCTGAACAAGCGTCCTATAGAGCCTGAGGACCTGTCATATCACTTTTAAAATTTCCCGTCAATGCCAGCGTTTAGGACACTGTGCATGCGATCCACCTTTCAACCTGGCTGGACCGCAGATATATCTTACAATATAAAATTGTCGTGATTGTGGTTTTAGCAGGAATTACTTTAAAAAACGCGTAATCACAGCAACCAAAACAAGGATCTAGCTCGGAGTCAGCGGGGCTGTTTGTAGCATTTTTAGCGTTTCTAACTTAATATCAGCGTCATTGAAGCAGTACGAGAAAGAGAATAATGTTAAGGATGTCTGCAGCTCATCCAGGATGAAGAGTGGACAGCGTGCACAGTATCGACAACGCTGACATTGACGAGAAATTTTAAAAGTGATATGTCAGGTCCTTGGGTTCAATACGACACTTGTTCAGGGTGACTCCGCATTACACTCAAAACTGTTTAACTATGAACTTCGTCGAAATTACCGATCACTAAAGATCTGAAGGAACACCGGTCCCATGATTCCTCGAATACGGGCCGGGGCACTTGGGGGATTTAGCAAATGGTTTAATGTTAACACTTCAAAAAAATTAGGCTACATTGAAACCTCGTGAAAATTATCACAAATAATCCCAAACTTAAGCTTGCCAAAGCTGAAGTTTAAGATTATTTGTGCTAATATTTAGCTCACGAACAATGATTCATTTACAGTTTGTCAACAAAGCACTTTTTTATTACTTTTTTACCTTTTCTAAATATTGAAAACCGGCCGCCATTAAGGCTACATATACGCCAGATAACAAAGCATATACCTGATATAAGGCTGTATATATGCCAGATAAGTCTGTATATATGCCAGATAAGGCTGTATATATGCCAAATGAGGCTTTCAGTTAAGGCTGTATATTCGCCAGACAACGTTGTATATAGGCCGTATATAATCGTATAGAATCATCTGATATCCCCGGATATAATACTTCCTCAAGGAAATTGAGCGCCATGTAAGCGCTCGAAAGAGCGCTAATGTGGCACTTCCTAGCGCGTGACTTAGTTCTAATATAGCGTGCGATTAGCGCTTTAGTAACGCCTTGTTAGCGCTTTAGTAGTGCCTTGTTAGCGCTTAAGTAGCGCTTTGTTAGCGCTCCTTGTACTCCTTGTACCGTGGTTACTGCTGCGAATCAGCGCGCGCGCTGCGGTTCCGGTTCCTGTGGTTGGGTGTGCATCAGCAGCAACATGGAGGACATATGGGCTGCTGAAATAGAAAGGCGACAAATGCTTTTACATACGCAATTAGTGTGCGCGAAATCTTTCGTCGCCGAGATAACGATTGGAACCCGGCAAACCTTGTTTCCACGCTGATGGACCGTGACATCGAGCTCTTTCGAATGTGATTATTTTTTAAGTGTGTGTCTTGGAATCTGGGGTCATATATGTCGAATAGAAAGCGATAAGGTCATAGCCAATCAATTAGTCGCTCAAAGTCTATGACTCTGGATCGTCTCCCCGACCTATTGCTTGGAAAGCGACTCTTTTATTTCCTCTTCTTCCACTAACGAAGTAAAAACAACAACAAAGGAATCTCCGTGCACGCGCTGTTCCGCAGAAACAAGCACGGCACAAGAATCATGAGAGCGCTTACACTGCGCTGTTGAAGCGCTAACCGTGTGCCTGCTGAAGCATTGCTGAAGCACTAACCGAGCTCTACCTCACGCGCAAGTCGGTGCACATGAGCGCTGCTTCCAGCGCTCATGAGACGCTAACTTAGCGCTCCGCTGTATGTGTGGACTGGCCTTAAGGTGAAACCCCACCCTCACTTAGTGTGATTCTAGAAAAAGAGATGGCGCTTGCATCGTCATCCAGACCTATACTCCGTTTCATACTTAGCGTGCAACGCTGTCAAAGCTACTGGCGCGTGCGCGTGGCTTCATCTATGGTTTTGTTTGCGCGAGAACGAGTGCAAATAATCAACGCGATCATGCCCCACGCTCGCGCCAGTAGCTTTGACAGCGTTGAACGCTAAGTATGAAACAGAGTATAGACATGAGCAGATAAAGTCGTGTATGATGGCACCTCGATAGAATGTGCCTTTTGCCTTCACTTTGATTTTGTCATCCCTGGTCATTGTTTAGTTCATCCAAACTTGATGTTTCTACGAAGTGCGAAACGGTATGTTTGCGGTGTCATGCAGATGGAGGATTTGATAACCGACGGCACCGTGCGTCCAAGAGCATCGCCTTTTGTTTTTCACACTTTTTTGTGTTTTTGTATTTACTGTCCTTTTTAATGCTTCGATCATCATCTTAGGGCCTCTATAAAAAAAAAAAAAAAGAAAAAAAAAGTTTATTTTTGGCAATGACGCGTCGCGCTTTCTTTTCCTCGGCGAATCAGCCTGGAAATAAATTACGTGCCCCAGCGAGGAGCGTTGCTTTGTCGAACGTCGGTAGACTACGCCGGCCCTCATGCAGCGGAAGCATCCGTTCAATTGAGATAGAAAGAAAACTGCAACAAAAGCGTCAGGAAGTCGTCAAAAAGTGCGAAACTCCCCACTGCCCTATCTTTGGTGGTGTGGTAGTAAAGAGAAAATCATTTTGCAATACATCTGTTGTATTTTTTTTTATTGCGGTCTTGGTGTATGCCTACTGTTACGTTTTACTATGACACCGCCAGTCGTTTAAGCTTTCAAATGAAGGATTCCCAATTTTCTTTTTGATCTATAACAAGCCAAGAATTAGCATAAAACATTTATTTTTATTCTTTTGTTGGGAGCCTGGTTCCAGGGTTCTTGGGTGTTTATTTTTACAAAACATGGAGGATGAGGAACACCTATTGACATGGAGGTTTTATAGCACCATTTTGTGGTCCAAACCTACTCCAGAATAGCTCTCAGTACTCCATTTTAGCGAGAAATAGAGTACGTTCAGTGCTATATTTTTTGTTTCTGCTATGTTCAGTTTGGTAAATGCCTTAAAGGGCTCGAGGAGCTGTCACAGAAGCGCTTTGCACTTGGAGCGGTTTAACTGTGAGCCCGCTCATACGCTGGCTTTGAGAGTGCTTTCTTTCCTCCCGTCTCAACTGAGACGCTGTTTCTAGAAAGACGGCCCAGGCGTTTACTATTGTTTTGTTCGTCCGACTTGTCCTTACTCATACGCATAAAAAATAAAAAGAAGCAATCACAAAATAACTCAGGACACTATTTTATTTGGCGTGATCTGATTACCTGTACGCGGGTCGTCAAAGATAAAAAAAGAACGTTGGATTACAAATTTGTGTTTTGCGGCTAACTATTGAGCGTGTATTTGGCAGTGTAGCTGTTGTTGTAGTTTGCATTTTTGTGGACTTACTAGGCGTTCGCACATAGCAAGCAGCCCATAAAAAAAAATGGCGGCGTTAGAAAAATTAGTTTACACATTTCGCGCAACCGCTGTTGAGGTGCGCGGCATCAGTTTTTCGTTTTACGCTAGCTTTGAGCGCAGCTAAGCTCAAGGACACGAAGCCAAAGCTGTGGAAGGTACTGACAGAATATCTGGTGTGTAGTCTCGATTTCCACTTCTCAGGAGTCAGGTCGAAGAGGTTAAAAATCCACAGAAAACATCTAAAGGGAGGCGCCGCCGCCCCCTTACTTTGGCGACACAGACGGCCCAAATGAAGCAGGAGAGAACTCATAAGTGTCGGGCATGGGCATACCATCTGTAGCACTTTGAGCAGCCATCGAATACGTATGCTTGATCTTATCCTGCGATGGGCTAAACCCCAAGCTGCACGTTCTCGGGTGCCATCATCAGCCCATTCAAAATATACGTGTTATATTGTTTCGTGATTACGCAGGTGGTTTCTAACGGACTCGTTGTTGGACCCGGTGGGCCGTAGCCTGGTAGCCGTGTTGTACATCGCTGGGGTAGAAAAACTATAAATGTAATATTTGGCTCTACGATGAGGTAATCAAACAATTTGCGAGAGCCGCAGATGACGACGTTCAGTCGGCCTCGTCTTAACCATGGCGAACGTCACAATCTTGATAGCGTTTGTTATACTTCACGCACGGCACTTGACCAGTCGCCACAGGCGACAATCTCGTGATCAGCTAGCCGATGGAGGTGTTAGCCTCAGATGTCTATTGAACCGCGGCAACTAACGTAAAACGCTGATAGTTTGATAATCCCATCAACAGCAAAAACGACACTGCATGCCACAAGCTTGCCGATTCAGCAGCGAAGACAATCTCTACAGACCTGGGGAGGTAAGATGTGCTGCAGTGTTAGAAAGTATGTGCGTCTTCCTCGGACGAAGGCAACGTAACAATTTGAAAGAACCTATGGTGGGAGAATGTAGAGTAGAGCACTGCACGGGCCCGGCCTGCCCGAAAGCTCAAGCCCCGATCGACCCGCGGGCCGGGGCCGGGTAGCGAAGCGTATGTATCTCTCAAGCCCAGGCCGGGCTCGGGATTTTTACAAAAATATTTCAGGCCAAGCCGACCCCCACAGCCCAGGCCAGCCAAGCCAACCAATCCATGTCGGACGCGGAAACGTTTTAAAATATTCAAAACACGACACGGCCCTCTTTAATATCGCCCCTGTCAGTTTGGGGAGGAAAACTTAATCGGGATCACGTCTGCAAAACTGGCGGTATGTTCCGGACTCCTAATCAGATTTTAAAAAACCTGTCGGGCCAGGGCCAAGCTCGGGCTCACATTTTAAGAACATTAGTAGCCTTGGCCGGGCTCGGGCCATGTACCCACCTGGCCGGGTCAACCGAACCTGGGAATTCCGGCCCGTGCAGTGCTCTAGTTTAGAATTTGCTGCAAGCTGGTCATTCCAGCAGTTGTTTAGCAGAACGGTCACCCGGGAATGCAACGGTTTCCGACCATTGAGAGGTTTTCTGCTCTCAGACAAAGGTATTCTTATTCACTGACAAAGAACCGATGATCAGAATGCGTTTTAATTTCGACAATCGTCACTATATCTCGAATAGTTCTAATTTTAGACTACTGAAACTGAGCGTCTTCAAATTTTTTAATACTATATTAGTAAAGAATGCCGCTGTCCGTGTATTTTGCGGCGCACCATACCTCAAAGACGGTATGGAGAATATTCGCGCTACGGAAAGCAGAAATCTCCGGCTCGATCTTTGCACGTGCCTCTTTCAATCTCAATGAGCATCGTACCAGCCTATGGTCTTGTAACACTACTGTGTGATGCTTGTAAAATACCAAAGGCTAGGTTTCACAGTGTACCGGCTAAACATTTTGCCTACAGCGCTAACCATGCCGCAATAAATGGGGAGCCTGACCTCAGGGCTGTGGTGTAGTTCCTAATTTGCTTTTGGTTTGTTTTCTAAACTCGTCTATCTAAAAAAGGAAAGACCATGTAGCTTTCGATGAGACAAACAAAATGTATATGTAGTTTTTATTTATTCAATATAGCATGATTTATTTTTCTTTCACAAATAAACACGACGTGAGATCACGTGCAAGTTCGAAAAATGAGAGAATACACTTTTTTTTTTGTTAGCTCGATGTTACGATGCTAAAATGTCTATTAACTTATGTTGCTAATGTCTAGATTCCATTTCACAACTCCGTGTCAGATCGAACAGCTTGTTCTAACCAGGGCCAACGCCATCATCAAGCTCATCAAGCTCGAGTCTACTCAATCTGCCCAGCATTATTTCCAAAAATCCAAGCTATGGAAACTCCACCTGTATCTCAAACAATAAGCTACCATACACAGTTCAGGTTTGCACTCTTCCACTCAAGTCGAAGGTATAGGAATAGTTTCGGTTGGGTACTTCATTACCGAAATCCGTAAACTTGAACGCTATGATTTCCCGAAGGATACGCGTGGCACATTTCGATTTGTACGTAAGGTAAGGCAGGCCTTATGCTCTTGGCTTACGTTTGTGTGCACGCACTGCAATGAAGAACGAGTCATTTCAACTAAGCACTCGAAGTAAACCAACATCAACGAGGCAGCTGCAATGGGCACGTTATGCACCGGAAATGGGTTCAGCTCAATAGAAGAAATATTCTCTCTCGTGAACATTCCCTGCATGTCGCCGACAGCATTCAGCAAATATACGAAGAGAGCGCAAGGCTGAAGTGAGAAGACATTTTGCTTTCTGAAATGGGGACGGCTGGAAAATACGAGCACAGAATGGTGTGCAAATTCGATGACTGCACTGAAGATTGATTGCCGTTCATAACTGTCGTCGTGGATGCTGGATAGGCCCACCGCAGTTAGGGCCACCGATACACGCCAAGCCCAGGTGTTGCTGTCATCATTGGTTCACAAACAAATAAAATCCCATACCTTGTTTGTTTGTAACAAGTATGGCAGTACTTGCAATTTCTAAATGAGCAAGAACGAGACTCCACGCAATCATGCCAGCTTCAAAAGTGGGACGGGCCTTCAACTGCAATGGAGTCGGATATCATCGCCGGAGGATTTTGAGAAGGCCGCGAGATGCATATCCTAAATACAGAGAGTTGTGGGGATGACGATTCCAACGTCGAAAAGACCCTCAAAACCAGTGCTGAACACGGAAGGATGATAGCAAGGGTAGCTTGCATTAACCATGTCATTAAGAACTACACCAAGTCACACTACGGCATTAGGAGCTTAGGGAGAATTCGCGCAAGCATTTGACAAATATGTTAAAATATAAAGATTGACAGCCGCGGCAAAGGGAGCTATCTCTGCCCAACGCATGGCAACTGCTCCCCTTACTACTGTAAACAGCATCAGCACCAGGCGTCAACCACATTTGAAGATTTACCGTACACGCTACAAAGCGACCTATCAGGACTGCAAATAATCTCGCCGACAAAGCTTCTTCGCTCACTGAGAACTCTACAAGTAATTTGGCGGAAAACTAGATGTCTGTAGTCTCCAAACTTTCTGGCGGAAGAGTAGGTGCTGCGTTCTTGTAGTATCGACGTCAGGCGACACCCATATAGAAGTTGTCCAGCGTGATAAGAAATTCTGGAATGAACACATGCTTCTACGCCCGCTGCGGCTTTTCTTTCTAATGGAAAAGCTACCGATGCACTGCGGAACGTATGGGCGTATGCGCCAGCCTCCACATAACACATTGAATACCTTTGCCGAGGACAAATTACGGTACACAACAATTGATATATTTAATACCTGATATCTGGCCCGTAGCCCGGGGGGGGGGGGGGGAGGGCCCCATCCTCCCCCCCCAAAAAAAATCTTCCATTTTTCTGGGGCCTCCTCTCCCCCTCCCCTCATACAGCATTTTGTCATGGGCGGGCCTCCCCCCCCCCCCCCCCCCTTCCCCTCCCCACCCCCGAAACAAAATCCTGGCTACATGCCTGCCTGATATACTAATCAAACATCCAAACATTCAATAAAGTATTCCAAACTCTGGGTCTAATTACAGGTGTAACTATTTATTCGAAAAGTACCTTCTATTATGTGCAACGAAATATATATTTAAACATATATGTGTAATAAATTAAACCACTTTTTCGTATGCCTGTTATAATTCTATTGTTTATAAATGCCTTCTCTGCCATATATTCAGCGACCTGAACGATGTTGTAACTACTTTATAGAAATTGTGTACTTTTTCTTTCCTATTCACTGATTATTCTTGGTAATTTGTGTGTGTGTGTGTGTGTGTGTGTGTGTGTGTGTGTGTGTGTGTGTGTGTGTGTGTTTTCGTGATGAGCTGAGAATTGTCAACCAGCCGGCAAGGGGGCCACGTTGGGCAGAGCATATCTGCCTTTCGCCCGCCCTGTTATCGAAGACTGTAAAGTCTGAATAAGCAAATACGCAAACAAACATGCAGCGTCACGCTTGCTGTTCTGATATCGCTAGCCCGCGCTCCGCGCAAGCCTTCAGGCGTCTGACACCCAGTCCTTGGGGGTTATCTTGGTCTTATATGTAGAGCTCCAAACGGTCCACGTCGACACACATGATTAAAAACCATTCCTGATCAGCTGGCGCCATCTGTGTTTGTTATCACGAAACTGTGGCTTGTCAGTACTGAATGGGAAAAGTTTGATTCCCTATTAACAAGTAAGCGTGCAAACTATCGATATGTAATTTTCATCCAATGCATTATCAGGAAAGGGTTCGCGCTTTAATGTCTCAAAATTTGCTTTTGTTTACTCACATACGTTTTTATAAGGCAGAAAAGTAATGCTATTTTAAACTTTATTTTTCCGTTTGAAACGTGAAGTGTTTATTTAGTTAAATATATAATTTTTGGGATTGTGTTATTCCATAGGCTAGACATATAACGTTTGGTATGAATTAGATAACTGTAGCTCAAGAAAATAAATGTAACATTTTGAAAGTGAGGTCCAATCAACTTTAAATGAAAAAGAGCTGCTACAAAAAACCCTATTTTCTAGACATTGAATTGTTAATAAATGGCAGCTCTTTATTTGGTATAAGATATATAATACTGCATAGCATACATAAAAAGTTTAAGGCTCTCAACAATAAGCATATTGCCTTGATCGGTGGGGTTGCACCTTAATTGCATCATCGTGTCTGTCGTCTTCGCTGCACTGTACTGTAAATACTGCAAGTACGCGGGATCCTTGTGTTCGATGCCGGCTTGGCTGCACAAACGCTAGTGCATAGACGCTGCGATCGACAAAAACTGGTCACTAAGGCGGAATCTAACCTGTGTATAATGTAAGGTCCTAAAATAAGCATAGCGAAATCAATTTAGGCTAAACGAGATGTTAATTTTCGCGCGTGCAAATTTTACAGCTACGCAAATTAACTAAATAATGTCCTACTTAATTTGATTGCATGTATGAAGTGTGTCCTCAGAGTAATGAGAACAGATTTGTTTGGCCTCACGTAAATACTGTATCAACACTTCATTTGAATCTCCTTTAGTAAACTTGAAAGAGCAGATATTAGCGGATGTGTTACTCTCGTGAGCAGCACTTTCCCTCCACGTGTGTGAATCAATTGAGCATGTGTTGCTGCCTTTTGGATATAGTCAAGAACCCTTTGAAAGTCAGAGATCACATAGAGTAAAATGAAAGCAGTACCCAGGCAGCACACAGTATTGGGCCAACATTGGATTTGATGTGGCAAAGAATGGCCAAACAATGGCCCAACTGAGCCATATGTTTCCCAATATTGGAATTACATGGGACAATATTGGAATATCAAGGCCAATGGTTTTCCAATATTGGTGATACGTTGGCATAGGCTGGTCAACATCAGACTGTCAAAGCCAATAGCTTTCCAATATTGGCTATACGCCGGCATAAGTTGTCCAATATTGGACCGTCGGAGCCACTGGCTTTCTGATATTGGCTATACGCCGGCATAAGCTGTCCAATATTGAACTGTCAAAGCCAATAGCTTTCCAATATTGGATATACGCCGGCATAACCTGTACAATATTGGACTGTCAGAGCCAATGGCTTTCCGATATTGAATATGCGCTGGCTTAAGCTGGTTAATATTAAACTGTCAAAGCCAAGAGTTTTCCAATATTGGTGATGTCTTGGTATAGGCTGGTCTATATTGTACCGCCATAGCCACTGGCTTATCGATATTTGTGTCGCCTAGGCTATAGACCCGCGACCCTCTTTTTTTACATTGCACAGGTAGGAAAGTGGATAAGAGTCATTCATGCGCTCGCTCGGGGCGAGAATTGCATTTAGCCAACTTCGTGTGCCGTACGTCGCCGGTGCTTTGTAACCGCGATCACAAATACATCCTTAGCTGCCTATAGGACTATTGCAGTTTTTTTTTTTTTCGGCTGCTCTCTCTTCGCATTGCCTTACCTCGGTGTTGACAACTTAATTCCGTTTTTTAGATTTAATTATTTTCGTCTTTTCCAGTGTATTTTGTATGTATGTGCATTATGTAGCGTTAATGTCTTCTACTTTGCCCGTGCCCCTGCCATGTTTGTATTCCTTTCTGTGTGATCTTTTTTTATATTTAATGTTTCTGTGCATATTTCGTCATTGTCGACGCAGGTGTCAACAAACATAAAGCCGCCGCTTACGCCGCAACCGAAGTGACTTCTACTCTCAGTATTACGAGAGTCTATAGCGCTATAAAATCGTCTATTGGACTCGAATGAAGTCTGGAGAGGCTGCTTCAACTGCCAGTGCAGATATCATTAGTGTAGGCAGAGCAACGACGTAGCAATCGTGACGCGAGAGCACACTGCGCCTCAATCTGGCCGGCCGCGCTCGCTCTGCGGAAATGTGAGCGTGGGACTCTCGAGCCCCGTTAGCTTACTGAAGTTGCAAGACGCTACTTTGTCGTCGCGAATCCTTTGCCCTTTGAACGGTCGCGAAGCCGTTGCGCCCGGCGTATACCCTACGCAGCATCTTTCAAAACCGTCCGCGCAGCATCGCAACCATCTGTCTGCGAGCGTCGGGGATTCATCGTGTGTTGAAAGTCGGACGATGTGCTGTCCGTGGTTTCTTTTATGTGTAACTCGTTCGTGAAAATCTTTGAAGTTTAAAAACGCGAACTTAACAGTGTACAGATAATTTTAAATTTATTGATAAATATATATATATATATATATATATCTTTATAAATATTTATTTATTTATTTGTGGACATCGTGCGCAAAAAATAGTCGCGCTTAGTTCTTAATTGTAAATCATAATGTGGGTTGTACGACGTAAAACATAGTGTCTTCAAACTTGCCCCGTTTAGAATCACTTTTGGGCTGGACAGCTTCTTTAGAAGTTCAAAAGCTGGCCTTCAAAAAGCCGCCCTGTTCAATCGGTATTGACAGCAGGGTAGACGCTATGCGTGTTTTAGGCCAATCGTGTCTCCGGTTAGGGTAACGTGACTACAGTCTCAAAGTTGGTGATAAGGCAGAGCACGGAACCTGCCAGCCCAAGGCCGCGCATAACATCCACTGCACTGTCAACCTTGGGTACAAGTGACAAATCCTCTCGCTGCGCTCAATGTTGAGATGGGCCTGAAGATTAGCCTTTGTAAGTGCACCCCCGTTCTGGCCTGCTTCCTTTCTACTCCTTCTCTCTTTTTTTCTCTCTCCCTAAGCTGAAGCCGTGATAGACGGTGCGTACTCGGCGGACCAATGAGCCGTATACTTTTCATCGCTAGAATCCGCTCTCTGTGGACGGGAAACGGCAGAAGCGTGATCAAGTGGTTTGACGGATGACGCATTAGCGGTTGACAAACCCGGAATGCCTGCGAAGACCGGACCTAGTTTCGCGTGCGATGCGGCCTGCGGGCCTGCCGTGGGTTTCGCTACTTTGGTAAATGGTATCTCGTTCGAAAAGTCCTACCCGTATCGATTTCTTCAAAGAAGCGCAAGACAATCTTGTGAATCGTTTAGTGTTCCGTTCGGCAAACGGCAGCGTGTGCTACATCGTGTTGAATCTTCACGGATCACTTCCTTCAAGTGTTTGTGATTGTGTGGTTGGTCTGCTGTGCCCGTCTCGACATCTACCTCGGATTACATCTTTCAAGTCCGGTATTTTCAACGTAAGTGCGCTGCAACCTACTTGGTGATCATTGTCCGTTCTTCTACGGGTACTCTTCCGGATAACCTCTAGAATTAGGTAGTGCCTATCTCCTGGCAGCCGGGAGAATAATTTTCCCGCAATCTTACCGACAGTCGCCATTATCTGTCTGAAATAATGTAACAACTGCAGGTATACTTCGTCTCACCTTAGTATGAACTATTGTTAGCCGCGCGTGCTAAAGGCGCGAGCTAGTCGCTTCGAATGAAGCCGCGGCGGCTGCACGAGCGCTCGTGCAGCAAGTGCTCTAGTCCAGGCAGTCAAGGCTGGCCGCTCGCGCTAGCACAGCCTTCGCGGTTAGTCCATGCTAGGGTGAGACGAAGTATAGAATACCGACTGCATTATTCACCCTGCGTTTCGCGAAAACACGTTTTGCGGCCACCTTTTCGTGTAATACACGTTGCGTCGATATTCACGTTTCCTCGACATTTGTTATGCGAATTGCACGCTGTAAGGGGCATTTTGTCGGGCGCGTATTCCTGAGACGCAACGTTTTCTTGACATTCGTTACACGAATTTCACGATGTAGGGGCATTTCAAAGCGCGTGTTTTCCTGAGGCGCGTGCTCACTGAACCAGCCCACCCTTTCACGCCACTTCATGGTAAGTCTGCAACAATTATTTGCAAAAGACAAAACAAATGCTATTCTGAGCTTTTTATGAAAAATCGCGTGTTGATGAAACGATCTGTCGATGAAATGTCGCTCGATGGACTGATTGCACCGCCAATGAGGGGCGACTACCGGTTGAATTTCGGGGGAAAAATTCTGCCAGCTCTCAGGAGACTGGACACTACCCAACAATTGCTCCGGTTGTTGTTTGCTTTGCAATCTTCTCAGTGTATGACAGCTGAGTAGTTCCTCGTCACATATTACAAATTGCTTAGTTTGTACTTGTCTACAAAATAGGCTGTGTAATAAACTTTTAGATTTCAAATATATCCCTTGTGTCTGTGTACCTTCCTTTTTGAAAACAACTTGGCGAGTGCACTTGCAAACAGCTGGGCGAGTGCAACGATGGCCAAAAATCAGCACCAATGACGGCCAACATTGGATCGGGTCGCACTTCCAGTATTGTCCAATATTACGCCGGTATTTGCCAATGTGGGACCACCATTGGCTGGAACCATGGTTTAGCTATGGCCCAACATTGGCACCAACGATGGGGCCGACATTGGCTGGAACGATGGCTGAACAGTGGCCCAACATTGGCACCAATGACTGGGCCAACATTGGATGGGGTAGCGTTTCCAATATTGTCCAATATTGAGGCCGGTGTTAGCCAATGTTAGGCCGACGTCGGACCAACATTGGTGTGCTGCCTGGGTACGGTGGAAAATGGTGTTTTTTGTGCCATTGTTGTAACAAGGGCATTACCATGCTACAGTGTTAAAACAGCAATGTTCAGTTGGTCCTCGCACAACTCGCTTTTATAGTTTTTAGAGTTTATTTCTAAGATGTTTATTACCTGTATGTCTAACAAGATAAAGAAGCCCCCTATGAACCAATCTGCAACCGTCAAAAAGGTTTTCCAGTTTCTCTCCAACGTTTCCAGCACCTTGAACTGGTGATGATTCTGCTACGACCATGAAAATGCGCAGAAAAACACGTACAGATTCACCCTCCAAGGGCTTATTTCAAGTCAGACACGTCTAACTAAGACATGTGTACTACATATGAGAAACCATGTTATCTCTTACCTCCAGTTCCCCTCCGATATATGCATTAGCAAGAAATGGTGAAGATTCCCATTATGGCTTAGATTCCTCGGCATTCACTTCACATGGCCGATCACTACTGGACGTAGCCTTCTCGTTGAACGCTGCGTTATACGCTCGTTTGCTTCCCCTTAAAGGACCTCTGACACGCCAAAAAAAATATTTTTTTTTCACGCTAAACGTTGCAATGGCATATCAGGACATTACAAAAAAATTGTTTCACTATAGAGTTGCGTAGTTTTTTATAAAAAATAGAAATACGAGGCCCAATTCAAAGTTCCCGCCGTGCACTGTGACGGAACAGTGTACCGCAAGGTGTCGGGGCGGTCAGAAAGGAGGCATCGAGCTACGTCACTAAAAGTGGGTTAACCGGAAGTCGCGTGAGTTTCACTCCTCGTGCTCTCCGCGACCGTGCCTAAGACTTTTTTCTTTTTATTATTCTGCTCTTCGTACGAGCGATCGTAGAAAACGAAGTTTCAGTTCCACTAGCTCTTTATCCCTGCACCGTTGGTTAGTTTGCGTGCTGTAAAATTTGAGGACGAAGAGTCAGTGGATCGACGTGATGGAGGTCAATGATGAAGCGTTGCGAGTACAAGCCAGTGTACGAGTGCATGCCGTCAGTCCGATAATACAGGGCTATACTGGGCGCAAAACAAGCTATCAAGTTTTGAAAAAAAAATTTAGAACGCTCGCAGAAATTAGGATTGCTAGCATACGACACGCCCGATCGCATTGCTGAAGGTTGAGACACCGAGGTCGTTGAATCATCGGATACTCTCCAGGCTGTAGATGCCTGCCGTCTAAAGAATACGAACTGGTGAATGTACCAAGTACAAGTAAACGTCGAGCACAAAGTACGTATTTTGTCTAGAGCATGAGTAGAACTTGTTTACTGGGTGCTCATGCGGCCGATGTATGTCTCTCAGAAATGCATGCAGTGTGATGTCTTCTTCAGTTGCTGAAATACCGGGACAGTCCCTCACACAGCACCTTCTAGGCATTGTAGTTGATCACGTCAATTCACTGACTCCGCTTCTTCTACCTTTACAGCAACATTAAGCGATTGAAAAGCAAATAAAAGAAACCTTGTCTGCTTGGATCGCTCGTGGAGGTGCGGAGAATAACAAAAATATTAAAAAAATATTACACGCGCTCGTGGTAAGCACGAGGAGGAATACAACTCACGTGACTTCCGGCGATGCTCCCTTCTGACCGCCCCGACACCTTGCGGTACACTGTTACGTCACAGTGCACGGCGGGAACTTTGAATTGGGCCTCGTATTTCTATTTTTTTATAAAAAAAACTACGCAACTTTATAGTGAAACAATTTTTTTGTAATGTCCTGATATGCCATTGCAACGTTTAGCATGAAAAAAAAAATTTTTTTTTGGCGTGTCAGAGGCCTTTTAAATGATGAAACAAGGTCGTGAGGTCACAATGTGCACTCCGTTTCACCTAGGGATGTACCACAGAGATGGCAACGAGCGCGAGCTCCTCGGTCAATGACACACCTCGGCTGCACGCACTCTCGCGCAACAAACCAACTACAAAAACTATGAACGCGGGATTCTAGCCTTCGCTGTGGTACATCTTAATGCACGTACATCGAGTGAAAGCAAGGAATTTTTCCGCAAAGGAACCCTCGTGGGATCCGAATCGTACGCTAAGGTGATCTCCGCATCAAAACTTTGCCGAGGTTGCAGTTTCTGACCACCTAAATTCAACCTCCTGCCGCTGCACAAAGTTATCGGAAAGCCTGCTGAGGCGTAAATATGTGACTTACCACTTATAGCGGGACCTCGTCTCCTAGATAATGCAGGCCGCTTGCGGTAAAATGGTGGAAAAATGGTCGGCGCATATGACGGAGATGCGGGGCCCGTCGATGGTTTACCGCCCACAAAGTGTGCACTGCAAACTCTCGACCATATTCTGGGTTTCCATTCAGTTTCGTCAGCACTGAGGAAAACGAACATTACGGCAAATCACACTCAAGTCACATGCACGGGCATGCAAGCGCCAAAGATGCTACCAAGCACCTATATACTTCACACGATGTACGCAGCGAATCCAACGCTCTCACTCATCTTGCAGGCGTGGGCTTGTCGCTAAACGGAAAAACCTTGCTCCTGGAAGACAATTCTTGTACGGGGAAAAGTAAAAAAGTAACCGCAATTTACCCGTCAAAAAAAAAAAAATCTAGTGATAGACTGCTGCGCTGCAAATATGTTTCCCCCTACCACCAGTGGGAGCTGTGCACGTAGGCCTGGCGACTTGATGGGAAATGTCACGTGACCATAGCACTTTCGAAATGGCCGCCACCTTGTTAGCATGCACCAGGGAGGAACAGCGTTCGGTTATTTGATTTTTGGGCGCAGAGGGCGAAAAACCTGTGGTTATTAATCGCAAGAGTGGCAAACAGTAGGGAGACGCCTGTGTATCGCTTCGGCAGGTGTGCGAGTGGAACAAAAAGTTTCAAAGTGGAGCGTCCTTTTTGAAGGACGCACCTCACCCCGGCCGGGCTCAGACTTCAACGACGCCGGACGCAATCATTGCTGTGGAACGGCTTATGCACGAGAACCGGCGTGTCACCATCAATAAAGGGGCTGAAGAATTGAATATTTGTCACGGCTCGACTAACCACATCATTCATGATATTCTGCAGTACCAGAAAGTATCCGCCAAGTTTGTACCAAAACAATTTACGCCAGACCTTAGGGAGCGGCGTGTGGATACTTGTGCGCCGTTAAAAAAATACAGACATTTTGAATTTGGAAAGCTTTCAGGTGAATAAAAGGAAACGTATATGATTCCACCAGCATAATGGAAAAGTGCGGTCAAGAAAACTGGGGCACTACAATCTCAGGGTACATAATGTGTTTTTCCTCTGCTTTTCAAACTACAAAAAAAAGTGAACTTGATTTTACATTTTGTGCAGGGGGCCTTGCTATGCCCCCTAAGATCAGCCAACTACCATAGATAATTTTATGTTTATACAGCCTTTTGAATATCACTGGCGCGATTGTAATTGTTTCTCCACAAAAGCATGTAGCGAGAAAACTTCTCTGTGAAACGAATTCAACAACGGAAAGTCTAATATCTCTTAAAAAAATGCACACAGTAAATAAAATATAACCCACTTCTTTTTTCTCAAAATAATTTATGAAGTGCGTATTTCGCCCATATTCTCGAAAGTACGTCGTCTGTTATATCGTGTCAGTTTATCGTGTCAAACAAACTTGGTCCAAGTTTAAAATAAATTTAAATCAAATACCCTCGCCTTATGCTTAGAAAGGTTTTAGGTTAAAGCCTGCAAACATTTTCGGGCTCATGTATATAATCTGTCGGGCGGAGATCGGGCTCAGTCTAATATTTAAAAAAAAAAAAAGATTTTCGGGCTCGGGCCGAGATCCAGCTTCTGTCTAAAAATTCTACCGGGTTCGGTCCGGGCCGGGCAGTTTCTCTTCCGGACCGGGTTGGGCCGGGACTAGAAATTAAACATTTTGTCGGGCTCGGGCATGGCCCCTGCCGTGCCTTTAGCAAGCCGGGTCGGGACGAGCCTAGAAATTCCAGCCCGTGAAGTCCTCTACCTTGTAGCACACAACCAATGAAACCGTTGTATTCAGCCACTCTGAGAACCACAAGTTGTTTCGAGCCTAAGCTACGGGCTTTCTTATGGACACCTTTGGTGCATCTGATTACGTTCATCGTTATTTCCGGCCATGGCCGGTTGCAAAACGACTGAACTGAAGCAAAGGGAGTATTACTGTAATATAGTGATCATTGTTGCATAATACAACAATGTCGTGGTTGCATGACCAGCAGGCGTGACCGGCGCGTGAACTCTGAGGTGCGCGAGCTGAGCCCGTGCTCCTGTGGTTCGATCATCGGCTACCAGCCATGGTCGTTGAAGAACGCCTGTCTTCATTAAACGAGTACGCTGCCGCTTTGACTCTGCTGGCATAAACGTTGCCGTTGCCAATTGTTATAGCTTATGCAAGCAGAGTCGTAACGGCAACGTACTCGTTTAATGGAGACAGGCGTTATTCAATGACCATGGCTGGTATCCGATGATCGAACCAGAGGAGCACGGGCTCAGCTCGCGCACCTCAGAGTTCACGCGCTGGTCACTACTGACGGTCATGCAACCACGGCATTGTTGTATTATGCAACAATGATCACTATATTACATTCCTTCCCCCTCAGGTGAGACAGTTCCGTAGCGAATGACTGGACGTCGCTCTCGTGCTGACCTTCTGAGCGGCTGCTCCGCCTGAGCCGCTGGCGATGACCCAACTTGAGGAACAGGTCTTTCTGGGTTTTGCCTGGCAGGAGATGCTTGTGGTGTTCCATGTCCAGGCGCAGCCGTTGGTGGCAGCTTGACGCCGTAGTCGACGTCAGCTTCAAGGTTGTCATCCCAGTCAAGCCAAGCCTTCCTGAGGTGATCACGATGACGGCGATGAACCTCTCGATTGACCAGCTGGACCTTGTAGGAGACTGGTGCCGTCACTGCTACAACCTTTGCTGCTTTCCATCGTGGTCCCGTCGCAAAATTCCGGGCGTAGACAGTGTCGCCTACGTGAAACCGCTTGACCTTTGGTTGATCCGCTCCTGGATCTCTCTGGAGGTCAGGATGCAGTCTTTCCAACGGGGACCGCAGCCTCCGGCCCATCATCAACTCTCCCGGAGTCTTCCCGGTGTCCGAGTGAGGTGTCGTGTGCTGCTTAAATAAAAAACGTGAAATCTTGCACTGTGTGTCGCCTTGAGTTAGCTTCTTTAAGGCAGACTTGACTTGCCTCACCATTCTTTCTGCCCTGCCATTGCTCGCAGGATGGTACGGGGCTGTGTAGATGAAACGGACAGCATTAAGTTTCAGGAACTCTTTAATTTCTGCACTTTTGAAGGCCGATCCGTTGTCCAAAACAATTACGTCGGGCAACCCATGTCTCGCGAATAGTTTCCTCAGCGCCGTAATCACTGCAGCTGATTTCGTGGACGGCATAATCTCGACTTTGGCCCAGTTAGAAAATGTGTCCACCACAATGAGAAAACTTTCACCTCGAACGGGTCCAGCGAAATCTACGTGCAGGCGGCTCCAGGGCTGTTCTGGCTTTATCCAAAAGTGAACAGGTGTTTTGGGATCGCTCTGCCTGTCTTCCTGGTACTGTTGGAAATGTCGTACAAAGTCCTCGATTGCTTGATCGATTTTAGGCCACCAAATGTACGCCCTGGCCGACGTTTTCATTGCTGTCATTCCTGGGTGGTTGGCATGAAGCAATTGTAGAACCTTCCTTGTGGCTTGCTCGGGGATGACCACTCTATTTCACCACAAAATACACTCTCGATTCAAGGAAAGTTCTATGCGTCTCACCTCAAAAGGCGCAAAAGATCCTCCCAGGGTTTCTTGTGGCCAACCCGAGAGTATCCATTGCTTGACTCTTGCCAACGTAGGTTCTTGCTTTGTCAGCCTTTCGATATCTGCTGTCTGCAGTGGAGGGAACTGGACGGCCTCGAGGAAAAGTACGTCACCTGGTGGCACGGGCTCGTCGACATCACTTGGTGCTGGAAGGCGGCTTAACCCGTCTGCGTTGGTGTTGTCGATTCCTGGTCGAAACAGAAGCTTGTAGTAATACGCCCCCAGCAGCAAGCTCCACCGCAGCATCCTCGGTGACAGGATTTGTGGCATTGGCCTCGCTTTGTCAAAAATCCCAAGAAGCGGTTTATGATCGGTTACGATCGTGAATTCTCTTCCCGCGAGATACTGGTGAAAGTGCTTCACACCATAAACTACGGCAAGCCCTTCTTTGTCGATTTGAGCGTAATTGCGTTCCCTTCGCCCCAATGTGCGTGACGCATAAGCTAGTGGCACTTCTGCCCCATCATCGTTCTTGTGAGAAAGAACTGCACCAACACCAACCGGTGAAGCGTCACACGACAAGACCAGTGGACGCGCTGGGTCGTAGCGTACTAGCACTGCGTCGGAGCTCAGAAGCCCATTTAGGTTCCGGTACGCTTTCTCGTGCTCCTGCGTCCACGCCCATTTTATTTCTTGGTCTAGAAGGCGATGCAATGGCTCGGCAACTTCAGCTTTCCCTTCAAGAAATCTGCTGTAAAAATTGACTAGTCCCAAAAAAGCTTGTAGTTCTTTTTTGTTCTTTGGGCTCGGCGCACTCTTGATTGCAGTCACTTTTTCTTCACTTGGGTGAATGCCAGTGGAGTCAATTCTTTGACCCAAGTACTCGATGCTTGTTTTACAGAACTCGCATTTGTCTTTGTTTACCCGCAAACGCGAGTCTTGCAACTTAAGTTTTCATCATGCTCCGCCACGGTCGAGCCCGAGACAACGATATCGTCAAGATATACGACAACTCCCGGTATACCTGACAGCAAGCTGTCTACAACACGTTGGAACAATCCTGGTGCGAGAGATATACCAAAAGGAAGTCGGCGAACTTTGTACAGTCCTTTCAATGTATTCACGGTGAGGACTTCTGACGACTCGTCGTCAAGTACGAGCTGCTGATAGGCCTCGGTTAGGTTTAGTTTTGTGAATATCTTACTTGACCCTAGTGTGGCAAACAACTCGGTGACAGTCGGTAGTGGATAGACGTTGCTCTTAACCGCCTTGTTAACTGTGCTACGATAATCACCGCACAGGCGTAAAGTTCCGTTTTTCTTTCTCACCACGACGAGCGGTGTGGCCCAGTTGGAGTACTGGGTCGGCTCCAGGATGCCTTGCTTCTGCAGGCGGTCTAACTCCTTGGTCACATCCTCTCGAAGGGCGAATGGCACTGGCCAACTCTTTAAAAACTTGGGTTGCACGTCGTTCAGCTCGATGTGGATCGGAGCTCCCTTGAATCCGGGCAGATCGGTGCGAAAAACCTCGGAAAACTGCGCTGTTAGCGCTCCGTCGGACGTGCTGAGTTGTCGGATGCCGTGTAACTCGATGCCTAGCGGTCGAAACCAGTTTCGTCCCATCAAGCTTCTTCCGTGCTGTGCCACGACCGTGATTGGCAAAACAGCCTTGCTCTGAGGTGCGCGAGCTGAGCCCGTGCTCCTGTGGTTCGATCATCGGCTACCAGCCATGGTCGTTGAAGTACGCCTGTCTTCATTAAACGAGTACGCTGCCGCGTTGACTCTGCTTGCATAGGCTATAACAATTGGCGACGAAGCGGACGAAGACAACGGGCAAGCGTCCGTTCCCCGGACCCCGAGGATGGCTGTGGGCGGTATCAACGAGTATCGCCTCAGCCACAACGTTTCCTGGGACGAGTACGTAGAGCGACTCGAAATGCACTGCGTAGCGAACAGTCTGACAACGCCTGAGCAGAAGCGTGCCGTCCTGCTGAGTTTCTGCGGAGAAAAAACGTACTCCTTAATCGTCACCTTGGTGAAGCCGACGAGACCGACAGCTTCAGACGATACCACGATAGTGACAGCGGTCAAGGCTCATTTGCACCCAAGGCCATCGGAACTCTACGCAAGGTTTCTGTTCTACAAGCGCGCCCAGCACGCCGGCGAGACAGTAGCAGACTACGTAACAGCGCTCCGAAAGCTGGCAGAGGACTGCGGTTTGGGAGATAGACAACTGCCACTTGAAATCATGATGCGAGACAGGTTCGTCTGCGGAATCGCGCCCGAGAGAGTGCAGCAACGGCTTTTGGCCGAACGCAACTTGACGTTCGACGTAGCCTACGACTTGGCCGTCACTGCAGAGGCAACGTCGCAGCAACAGCGAGACATCAGGAAGCAACGGCAATAGAGCGGTAAAGTTGACTTTGATGGTGAAATTCAAGCGACAACTATGAAACCTCAGAGGCAAGCAGACAGCAGAATCTGCCACCGTTGCACCGGTAAGCACAAATCTTTCGTGTGCAAATTTAAAGACTCCGTCTGCTACAAATGCCAGAAGAAGGGGCATATAGCAAAGGCATGTCAAAGTAAGACAGCCAAAGTAAAGAAAGGAAGAGACACAAAAAAGGGAGACAGCGTTTATGAAGTAGACGAACTCTGTTCGATCTGCGAGGTGTACGAAACCGAAGAAACGTTTCTAGTGCCAGTAAAGATAGAGTCACAAGAAGTAATCATGGAAGTTGACTCTGGAGCGTCTTGCTCGATCATGAGCGAAGAAACGTTTCGCCAGATAGACAAGAGAGTTATTCCCATCGAGAGCACACCCACCAAGTTGTTAACCTGGTCAAAACAAACATTGCCTGCACTTGACAAGGCAGTGGTACGCGTCATGTTTAAAGGACGCAAGGCTGTTTTGCCAATCATGGTCGTGGCGCAGCACGCAAGAAGCTTGATGGGACGAAACTGGTTTCGACCGCTAGGCATCGAGTTACAGGGCATCCGGCACCTCAGCACGTCCGACGAAGCGCTATCAGCGCAGTTTTCCGAGGTTTTTCGCACCGATTTGCCCGGATTCAAGGGAGCTCCGATCCACATCGAGCTGAACAACGTGCAACCCAAGTTTTTAAAGAGTCGACCAGCGCCGTTCGCCCTCCGTGAGGATGTGACCAAGGAGCTAGACCGCCTGCAGAAGCAAGGCATCCTGGAGCCGACCCAGTACTCCGACTGAGCCACACCGCTCGTCGTGGTGAGAAAGAAAAACGGAACTTTACGCCTGTGCGATGATTATCGTAGCACAGTTAACAAGGCGGTTAAGAGCAACGTCTATCCACTACCGACTGTCACCGAGTTGTTTGCCACACTAGGGTCAAGTAAGGTATTCACGAAACTAGACCAAACCCAGGCCTATCAGCAGCTCGTACTAGACGACGAGTCATCAGAACTCCTCACCGTGAATACGTTGAAAGGACTGTACAAAGTTCGCCGCCTTCCTTTCGGTATATCTCTTGCACCAGGATTGTTTCAGAGTGTTGTAGACAGCTTGCTGTCAGGTATACCGGGAGTTGTCGTATATCTTGACGATATCGTTGTCTCGGGCTCGACCGTGGCGGAGCATGATGAAAGATTAAGAGCAGTCATGCAGTGGTTGCAAGACTCGCGTTTGCGGGTAAACAAAGACAAATGCGAGTTCTGTAAAACAAGCCTCGAGTACTTGGGTCACAGAATTGACTCCACTGGCATTCACCCAAGTGAAGAAAAAGTGACTGCAATCAAGAGTGCGCCGAGCCCAAAGAACAAAAAAGAACTACAAGCTTTTTTTGGGACTACTCAACTTTTACAGCAGATTTCTTGAAGGGAAAGCTGAAGTTGCCGAGCCATTACATCGCCTTCTAGACCAAGAAAGGAAATGGGCGCGGACGCAGAAGCACGAGAAAGCGTACCGGAACCTAAAAGGACTGCTCAGCTCCGACGCAGTGCTAGTACGCTACGACCTAGCGCGTCCACTGGTCTTGTCGTGTGACGCCTCACCGGTTGGTGTTGGCGCAGTTCTTTCTCACAAGAACGCGATGGTAGAGAAGTCCCATTAGCTTATGCGTCACGGACATTGGGGCGAAGTGAGCGAAATTACGTTCAAATCAACAAAGAAGGGCTTGCCGTAGTTCATGGTGTTAAGCACTTTCACCAGTATCTCGCGGGAAGACAATTCACGATCGTAACCGATCATAAACCGCTTCTTGGGATTTTTGACACAGAAAAGCCAATGCCACAAATCCTGTCACCGAGGATGCTGCGGTGGAGCTTGCTGCTGGGAGCGTATGACTACAAGCTTGTGTTTCGACCAGGAATCGACAACACCAACGCAGACGGGTTAAGCCGCCTTCCAGCACCTAGCGATGTCGACGAGCCAGTGCCACCAGGTGACGTTCTCCTCCTCGAGGCCGACGGGTACCCTCCACTGCAGGCAGCAGATATCGAAAAGCTGACAAAGCAAGTCCCTACGCTGGCAAGAGTCAAGCAATGGATACTCTCGGGTTGGCCACAAGAAACCCTGGGAGGATCTTTTGCACATTTTGAGGTGAGACGCACAGAACTTTCCTTGCATCGAGATTGTATTCTGTGGGGAAATAGAGTGGTCATTCCCAAACAAGCCACAAGGAAGGTCCTACAATTGCTTCATGCCAACCACCCTGGAATGGCAGCAATGAAAACGTCGGGCAGGGCGTACATTTGGTGGCAAAATCGATCAAGCAATCGAGGACTTTGTACGCCATTGCCAACAGTGCCAGGGAAACAGGCAGAGCGATCCCAAAGCACCTGTTCACTTTTAGATAAAACCAAAACAGCCCTGGAGCCGCCTGCACGTAGATTTCGCTAGACCTGTTCGAGGTGAAAATTTCCTCTTTGTGGTGGACGCATTTTCTAACTGGGCCGAAGTTGAGATTATGCCGTCCACGAAATCAGCTGCAGTGATTACGGCGCTGAGGAAACTATTCGCGAAACATGGGTTGCCCGACGTAATTGTTTCGGACAACGGAACGGCGTTCAAAAGTGCAGAAATGAAAGAGTTCTTGAAACTTAATGCTGTCCGTTTCATCTACACAGCCCCGTACCATCCTGCGAGCAATGGCAGGGAAGAAAGAATGGTGAGGGAAGTCAAGTCTGCCTTAAAGAAGCTAACTCAAGGCGACACACAGTGCAAGATTTCATGTTTTTGATTTAAGCAGCACACGACACCTCACTCGGACACCGGGAAGACTCCGGGAGAGTTGATGATGGGCCGGAGGCTGCGGTCCCCGTTGGACAGACTGCATCCTGACTTCCAGAGAGATCCAGGAGCGGATCAACCAAAGGTCAAGCGGTTTCACGAAGGCGACACCGTCTACGCCCGGAATTTTGCGACGGGACCACGATGGAAAGCAGCAAAGGTTGTAGCAGTGACGGGACCAGTCTCCTACAAGGTCCAGCTGGCCAACCGAGAGGTTCATCGCCGTCATCGTGATCACCTCAGGAAGGCTTGGCTTGACTGGGATGACAACCTTGAAGCTGACGTTGACTACGACGTCAAGCTGCTACCAACGGCTGCGCCTGGACATGGAAGACCACAAGCATCTCCTGCCAGGCGAAAACCAGAAAGTCCTGTTCCTCAGGTTGGGTCATCGCCAGCGCCTCAGCCAGAGCAGCCGCTCAGAAGATCAGCACGTGAGCCGCGTCCAGTCATTCGCTACGGAACTATCCCACCTGAGGGGGAAGGAATGTAATATAGTGATCATTGTTGCATAATACAACAATGCCGTGGTTGCATGACCGGCAGGCGTGACCGGCGCGTGAACTCTGAGGTGCGCGAGCTTAGCCCGTGCTCCTGTGGTTCGATCATCGGCTACCAACCATGGTCGTTGAAGAACGCCTGTCTTGATTAAACGAGTACGCTGCCGCTTTGAGTCTGCTTGCATAAGCTATAACAATTACCATCTTCAAAAGTGCAAACAGCGCAAAATATTAACAAACGACGAGTAAAATAAGTGCACGGAAACAGCTCTGGCGATCAACTGAAAATTTAATTATCAAGCGAACCATTAAACAAACACCGGATGCTGAGAGGAAAAAACTAAACAAGACAAAAATAAAATACACCCCGATAGACAAGACTTCAACTTCGTCATATCTCTTTCACAGGTGATATCCACTGTTCTTGATAAAAAAGACTTCGCCATCCCCTAAGTGCACCGACGGTGCGCCAACAAATTCCCCTTCCCCTATTGTTAAAATGAAAAAGGCCTGTACAATCTGTCTGGCGGTCTCATTTTTGCTGAGCGCCACGACAGTCAAATCATTGAACAATGGCACGCAGCCGCACTTACTGCAATGTACCGCTAAGTGGCCTGCGGGGGAGGAACGGAGAGCAAGGGAAGGCTCCCTCGCCCTCACGTTCATGCACCTCCCTGTTTGTCCAATGTATACCCTACCACATGTGAAGGGGATCTGGTACACAACGCCAAGTGCGTATGGGACAAAAGGGGTGCGGTAGTTAACATCACAATGGAAAGCACTGGTACTCCCTTGGTTTACAGCAGAGCACAGTCGTGACAACATCTGAAGTGCTGAAAACACCACTGGCAAGTTATATTTGTAGACCACTCGCTTAACCTGATGGGAGAGGGCAGGTACATAAGTAACCACCACCGGTCTGGTTGTCGGTTCCTGTCTAATCGTAAGACTGGATCGACCACTAAACACCTTTATCAGGGACTTTGCTACACCCACAGTCAACGTCATAGGGTATCCCACCAATGTCAGTCTAGACACCTGTAAGAATAGACTGTGCTCACACCTATGGTGGCGTGACATCAACAGAGAAGCACGCATACACGACGCAGTAATCACCCCTTCAAGCAGACCAAGAAATCCAAACAAGCAGACCAAGAAATCCAAACACGCACCTTGACAACTAGGGCTCTGTTTGTCATTATGCAGCACTAGGTAGTCGTCCACATACCGAAGCACTCTCAAAACTCCACAATTCAAACACCTTGCTATAGACTTGTCACATCTCGCCAGATATATACCCCTAAGGATTGGTGCCACACTTGACCGGATAGAAATCCTACTCTTTTGCAGAAAATTTCACTTTCAAATGTGATATAGGTGGAGCTCAAATAAAAACTCAATAATTCCAAAAATAAATCCAAACGCATTTCCCGTCGAGTTCATGAAGGTCAACGAACCACTTTCCTTGATGCACTCTCCCTCAGCTTGCATGAATTCCCCACGACGTATCGGATAAAACATGTCCTCAACATCAAAGGACGCTAACTCAAAACCTCCCGGATCGTCTTTTCGGAGGAAATCCCCAAGGGCCTCAGAATTGCGAATAAGAAAATGGTCGTCCAACTTATGCAGAGACAGGTGTCGCTGAAGAAAAGTCGATACAATCTGACTTGTCTCCACGACTCCGAACGAAGAATTTTGCAGACGCGTTTGGCATGTCCGGCGGATGCGTTCACCATATAGAAAAGACCGAAAACCTCAGATGAGAACATACTCTTACTGGCAGCGTAACCGAAGTGACGGGCATTGCAGCTTGCAGAAGCGATGGCGCCAGTGTAGGAAACGTCTTGATGGGTTATAATTGAAGCACACAAAAAAGGGCCCAATGTGCAAGAAATGAAGTTTAACAAGGCGGTAAGCTAAGCGAGTTGGTTGATTATCTTCAAAAGTGCAAACAGCGCAAACATTACCAAAGGACGAGTAAGAGAAGCGCACGGACACAGCGCTGACTATGAACTGAAAGTTGGATTTTCAAACGAACCTGGTAACAATCGCTCTGAACTGTCTAAGCTCTTTATGGGTCTTTACTGAGAAGAAGGCCTCAAAAATGAGGCCATTAGCGTCCGACACAGATATCTTCAGGTTGTCCAACCCAAGCTGGCCCCAAAGCCTTACGGTTTGCGCCTTAACCTTCTTCAGCTCCACCCCCGGCACACTCCTGAAATTCTTCAGCAGAGTCTGTCTCGCTCTTTCCCGAAACAAGCCCTCACGCACCACAACAATACTTCCATTTTCTTTCGAATGCAACAGCTTCAAATTACTCATTAAACAACTGAACCACGGGTCCCAGCTTCATCCTAGGGAAAGGCCTTCAACCTTCCCCCTCAATCAACCCTTCCCAACAATCATAAACGGAAAGGTCCCTGTTGTCGTCTGACGTCTTCGCAGATACCTGCAGCACCAGAGCCAACAGTTCCGAAGGCCTGACTGACGGTTCCGTGGCGAAATTAGGACCCTTCTCCAGAATGTTCATTATCGCTGCCGGAACGGTGGCACCTCCCAGGTACACCACGTTGCCGTTTTCTGCCGGCTGACCTTGAAGCTTCTTAGACAACAAGGCGCGTTGCCGCTCCCATAGGAACTCGGTGACCCGCACTATCTCTGGTTTACATGCCCGAAACTCCCTTTCTGCCGCACCCGCATACAGAGTTTAAAATTCACCAGACTTTAAAACCTTCATGAAGCAATCTGACTTGTCTCCACGACTCCGAACGAAGAATTTTGCAGACGCGTTTGCCATGTCCGGCGGATGCGTTCATCATATAGAAAAGACCGAAAACCTCAGATGAGAACATACTCTTACTGGCAGCGTAACCGTAGTGACAGGCTATGCAGCTTGCAGAAGCGATGGGGCCAGTGTAGGAAACGTCTTGATGGGTTATAATTGAAGCACACAAAAAAGGGCCCAATGTGCAAGAAATGAAGTTTAACAAGGCGGTAAGCTAAGCGAGTTGGTTGATTATCTTCAAAAGTGCAAACAGCGCAAACATTACCAAAGGACGAGTAAGAGAAGCGCACGGACACAGCGCTGACTATGAACTGAAAGTTGGATTTTCAAACGAACCATAATATATACACAGGAAGCAGAGAGGAAAGAACCAAACTAGACACAAAAATACAACCCGATAGAAAGTAGAACTGCTACGTCATATCTCCTTCCCATGTGCTTGCCACTGTTCGTGATAAAAAGGGTTTCGTCATCCCCCAAGAGCACCGACGGTGCGCTAACAACTGAACTTTCCCCTTTTGTTCGAATGAAAAAGGCCAGTTTAATCTGTTTGGCGGTCTTATTTTACTACGCGCCACGACCGTCAAATCATTGAACAATTGCACGCTGCTGCACCTATTGCAATGAACCGCTAGTGGCCCGCGGGGCAGGAACTGAGAGCATGAAAATGCTCCCTCGCCCTCATGTTCACCAACCTCCCTGTTTGTGCAATGTATACCCTACCACATGTGAAGGGAATCTGGTACACAACCCCTAGTGCGTGTGGGACAAATGGAGTGCGGTGGTTAACATCACAATGGAAATCGCTGGTACTCCCTCGGTTAAGAGCAGGGCACAGTCGTGACAGCCTCTGGGGAGCTGAAAACATCACTGGCACGTTATACTCGTAGGCCACTCGCTTAACCTGATGGGAGACGGCGAGTACATAAGACACCATCACCGGTCTGGTTTTTCGGTTTTTGACAAAGCTTACGACTGGGTCGATCCCTAAACACCTTTAACAGGTACCCTGCTACATTCACAATCAACGTCATAGGGTATACCTCCAATGTCAGCCTAGACACCTGTGACAATACACTTCCCTCACACCTATAGGGGCATGACTTCAACAGATAAGTCCGCATACGGGACTTACTAATCGCCCGTTTCAGAAGCTTATAGTGTGCTGAATGGTATGGCAGCTCCATGTATCGTCTTTTCTTCAGCGACACCTGTCTCTGCTTAAGTTGGTCGACCCTTTTCTTATTTTCAATTATGAAATCGTTGTGGATTTTTTAAGAAAAAATAAATCGGGAGGTTGTGAGCTAGTGCCCTTCGATGTTGAGGACATGTTTCTTGTTCGATCACTCATGGTAAATTGATGCTAGCTGTGGGAAAGTACATCGAAGCAAGTGGTTCGGTGGCTTCCATGAAGTCGACGGGTAGTTAGCGGTGGATTCCTCCTTGGAATTGTTGAGTTTTTGAATGTGAAATTTTCTGGCAAAAGAGTAGGATTTGTATCGGATCAAGGGTGGCACCGATCCGTAGTGATATTTATCTGGCGAGATGTGACAGGTCTATAGCAGGATCTTTGGACTGTCGGGTTTTGAGAGTGTTTCGGTATGTGGACGACTAGCTAGTGCTATATAATGACAACCAGAACCCTAACCGTCAAGGCGTGTGTTTGGATTTCTTGGCCTGCTTTAAGGAGTGCTCGCCCGGGTTATCCTTTAAGTTGGAGACACCCACAGGAGGAGTATTGCTGTTTTAGAGCGCAGCTCTTAGGCGCCCGTTTCCGGCTTGAGCGGCGTCGCCGTCGCCGTCGGCGTCGGCGTAACCAAGGTCATCCCAAGGTCACGTGACCCCACAAGGTCACGTGACCCCCCCGGGTCACGTGACCTCGGGGGAGGAGGGGGAGGGGGGGGGGGGTCACGTGACCTCGGGGGAGGAGGGGGAGGGGGGGTCACGTGACCTCGGGGGAGGAGGGGGAGGGGGGTCACGTGACCTGGGGGAGGAGGGGGCCCCCCTCCCCCCGAGGTCACGTGACCCCCCCCCGGAGAAGATTGAAGAATGAGAGGAGGAGGAGGAGGAGGAGGAGGAGGGGTATACGCTCCCCTGATTACCCTTCCTTCCTCCTCCTCAAGAGCTGCGCTCCAATTCGGCGTTACAGGGAGTTGTAAACGGCTTTCACTTTTTTTGTTCCTGTCTCTTCCACTTTTTGGACCTGAGGCTTACTCTTCAGCCGTCCCATACCTGTTGGTGCTATGAGCCAAGTTCAAAGAAGGTTGTTTTGCCATACGACTCAGCGCACTGTAAGCTTGTTAAGCGGGCGATTACTACGTCCTGTATGCGGGATTTTCTGTTCAAGTCATGCCACCATAGGTGTGAGCACAGTCTATTGAAACAGGTGTCTAGGCCGGCATCGGCAGGATACACTCTGACGTTGATTGTGGGTGTAGCAGAGTCCCTGACAAAGGTCTTTAGTGGTCGGCCCAGTCCTACGGTTAGGCAGATACCGACTACCAGACCGATGGTGGTGCCATATGTACACGCCCTCTCCCATCAGGTGAAGAGAGTGGCCTACAATTATAACGTGCCAGTGGTGTTTTCAGCTTTCCAGAAGTTCTCACGTCTCTGCTCTGCTGTTAACCGAGGGAGTACCAGTGATTTCCATAGTGATGTTAACCATCGCACTCCTTTTGTTCCATGCGCACCTGGGGTTGTGTACCGGATCCCCTTCGTATGTGGTAGGGTTTACATTGGAGAAACAGGGAGGTGCGTGAATGTTAGGGCGAGGGAGCATTCTCTTGCTCTCCGTTCCTCCCCCGCTGGCCACTTAGTGGTACATTGCATGCCTTTGTTCAATGACTTGACGATCCTGGCGCGTAACAAAATTAGGACCGTCAGAGGGATGGAAGAGGCCTTTTTTATCAACAGGGGAAGGGGAATGTGTTAGCGCACCGTCGGTGCACTTGGGGGATGACGAAGTCTTTTTTATTTCAGTAGCAAGCACGTGTGTGAAAGAGATAAAATACAGTAGAGGTCTTGTCTATCCGGTTGTATGTTTTTGACCTGTTTGGTTCTTTCCTCTCTGCTTTCGGGCTTATTTTCTGGTTCGCTTTAAAATTAAACTCTCAGTTGATAGTCAGCGCTGTTTCCGTGCACTTCTTTTACTCGTTCTTTGTTTATACTTTGCGCTGTGTCCACTTTTGAAGATGGTCAACCAACTCGCCCAATTACCGCAGTTTTAACATCATCTATGGCCGTACCCCAGTTAAAAAAATTACTTGTGACGAGACATATAACTTAGTATGAAGAGCAAGTCTTTGTGCTGCATCAGAAAAGCGTGGGCTTGCGAGTTTACTACTTCCTGTACTTTTTCATGAACGCCCGACTTTTTGTGAAATTCGAAGACTAAAGAAGTCTCGTATAATGACTAAGAGAAGTGACATTGTATCGGCTTGTTTTATTTAAAGAAATAATGTACTCGAGAAATATTTGGACAGTGCGATCTACGCCGAGAAGGACATTTCCTTAATTATCGGCCGTGTTGAAATACTTTTTAGCAGCTTTCACAATTGTGGCCTTAAGAAATAACAGTTTGTTACATTGTCGCGAATCAAGGTGACGAGAGAATGAAAAGTGAACAGAAAAAAGGATTTTATTGGCGAACTTGTGCCAAACGAAATAATAAAGAACGAGCCTAGAGGGAGCAGAAAAGCGGACGGCGATTCAGAGGCGCAACAGAGAGCGAGAGCGAGACTGACTCCAGAAGGTCGCGGGTAGCTGCTTATCTACAGTGTGTGACTCTCTCGAAAGTTCGGCAAAGAATGTTCGAGCGTCGCGCGCACGGTGCAAGAATGAACTGGCTCAACGAGGCCGACGACAGACCACCAATTGTCGCAGAGCCCTGCCGCCGCCCCCGTCGTCTACCTGCCCGTCGCTCCTCGATCGCCGACGCCCTTCCATGTGAACTCTATGAAGACGTCGAGGACTGGATCCTACACTACGAGCGCGTGGTCCGCTACAACGAATGGACCTCTGAGCAACACCTCCAGAACCTCTACTTCTCACTAGAAGGCACTGTGAGGCACTGGTGATCAAGAATCATGAAACCTCGATGACATCACAAGACTAGCTGAATGGAGAGCTCCGAGGGATGTTCGCCAGTCAGCACCGAAGAGAGAGAGCCGAGGACCTCCTTCGGACGAGCACGCAAGGCCCCAATGAAAGCGTCACCAGCTTCGTTGAAGACGTCCTGCGTCTAAGGCAGGGTGGCCAGATGCGGCCGAGCGAATAAGCGAATAGTCGTCCCCAAACAAGCCCCAAAAAAGCGGCGTGACCTTCGTGAAAAAGTCCAAAACAAGCGGAAGTTCAATAAATGTACACATTCTTGAAAATGGTTTATTAATAATAAAATAAGAAAGAGAACTGGCTCAAATACGAAGGCGAACTCGCTCAAATACGAAGTCAGCGTGCCATGCCACTATCCGCCGGATAGTGGCATGGCACGCTGAGTAGCATGCAAGCTTGTGCTCCAGTTCTTTTATCGTTCTTTGAGGCGACGACTTGGTGAAGCCCATGGTAGTCAAACGTGCACTGGAAAGTGACCGAGAGTTCCTCGCGGGATTTTCCGTTGCCATGTGCTGAACGACGTCGGCATGATGAGCGCGGATCTCGTACTTGCACGCTGCTTCGACCACTTCGAAGCCATTTGGCGAAAAATACAATGGCAACTAGACACGACGACCGCGACTGCCGACTGGCAAGATGGGCAAGGCGCCAAAACATTTGTGAATAGATAGTAATTGTTTTGTATTTTGTGACGGACGGTAGGTTGCGCCACCTAACCGCGGCGCCAAACGGTCCTGCTGTATTTCGCGTTTTTGACGACAAACGCGCTGTCAATGAGCATGACGAGCAATAAAATAACAATATTTACGGGAAAAACGCGAATAAGGCCAAAAAACGCTACAAGCGACCGGAAAAATCTACAAGCGACTCGGTGAAAAAAGAAGCCCAAATCCGCTTATAGGGGTATTCACACGAGGGAGAAATCCCGGGGATTTCTCCCCGGCACGGGCGCCTCACGAGATGAAAACGCGAGGCTTTTGCACATCGCAAAGCCTGACGTTTTCGTCGTGGGATGCGCGTGCCGGGGAGAAATCCCCCAGGATTTCTCCCTCGTGTGAATACCCCTTTATAAGCGGAACTGGCCGCCCTGGTCTAAGGGCGCGTGCCGACCCACAAGCCACCCACACCAAGAAGCTGCGTTTTCTCATGCGCGGGATAAAGGATAACATCTTCGTAGGCCTTGTCCGCAACCCGCCGACCACCATCGATGCCTTCGTAACGGAGGCAATCAACATCGAGCTCGTCCTCTAAGCGCGCGCTTCCCACTACCAGCGGCACCCCGGCGTCGCTACCCTCTCGCCTCCCGGCTGCAATGCAATGCAGGTGACGAGAGAATGAAAAGTGAACAGAAAAGAAGGATTTAATAGGCGAACTTGTGCGAAACGAAATAATAAAGAACGAGCGTCGAGGCAGCAGAAAAGCGGGCGGCGATTCGGGGGCGCAACAGAGAGCGAGAGCGAGACTGACTCGACAAGGTCGCGGGTAGCTGCTTATCTACAGTGCGTCACTATCTCGAAAGTTCGGCAAAGAATGTCCGAGCGTCGCGCGCTCGGGGCGAAGATGAACTAGCACTTTCGAGAACAAAAAAGCAGAGGGAATGTTTTGTCTGGTGCGAGAACGAAAGTTGAATCTTCTAGAAGTCCGTTACCGAGCGTTGCTTTCTCGGCCCTGCGGGCGGCAATATAGACATTCGCTTACACACCGCAAGCAAATTCAAGATAAGATAGAAGTAATAAACTCATCAAATTACATCTGACATTTGTGTTCCGATAAATTGTACAAATCGAATTAAAGGTCACGTTTGGCTGAAGTTTGACGCTGGACACCACTTTATTGACCTGTATGAACAGATGTTTATTTGTCTGAACAGATTCTCATTGTACATTTAGGCGTCGCCAGCCCCTAAAAGTAAATCTCTATTCGCCATCGACAACCGTAGACTCTGGTGAATTTTATGCGGACGGTTTATTATCGGTATCAAAGATTGGAAACCCCAGACACAAGCAAAATTAATAACAGTTACGAAAAGAAATAACCTCCTCACCATGGATCTTAGAAAAAAAAACAAAAAAAAAACCTCTCCAGCCGCCGCCGTATTGGTATTCTTGCGACACCTATCACCCAGAAATTTCTGCCATCAGACTGGGCTGTAAAAACTCGGGGAACGCGACACTCCACTTGCGTTGTATTCGGAGTTCGGCGGCCTTTCTCGAAAGTATTAACTTTATTTGCCTATTCATGATGCTTGTCCTCTTTCTGCTATCTTCCTCTATGAGAACCAGGGAATAACAGGGCGTGTAGCCTGCTCGGTCTTCGCGGGACACGAACGAAAAAATCGAACGTCTACTGGCCCATGAGGCCGGCCCTTCGCCTTTCTTCGAGGATGATCCCCGCTGAGGTAATTTCCGGAAAGCCTTCGCGGACGCCGCGAAAAATAGCTGATCGGGTACAGGGTAGGGGCCGGAAGAGACTCGTTCATTCCTTTTCTTCAGTGCCGTGCAAGAAGCGCACTCTCCTAAAAGTAGCCCAGATTTCGTCCGATCGTCGTGATGTGATTGGCCTAAGCCATTTTGGAGCACCTTTTGGAGCAGCGAAAAAAGTGTTTTGGAGCAACAAAGGTTAATTTTGGAGCAGCGAAAGTGACTTTTGGAGCAGCCAAAACAGTGTTTATTAGCTGAAAAAGTGTCTTTTGGAGCAGATATTTAAAAACAATAAAAAACATATTTTCTTTTAAATGCTGGACAAACGAAGGGCACTTTGTGTTGTGTTGTGATGCAACATGTTGTGACGGAACTTACTGCTTGTGTTTTAACTGCTGAGACATCCCACAAGTGTACAGCGCTGTAGGTGTTGCAGAGCAATTCCCAAAAACTGCTTGCAACCGCCTTAAGCTCGATTCACACGGTGCGATTTTAACAGTCATTTCGTAGTTGCGACGTTGAGCACACCAGCTTCCAGCAAGCTATTTTTGCTGCACGAGCGGCGTCGCAACTGCGAAATTGCAGGTAAAATCGCATGATGTAAATCAATCTTTTCTGGTTCCCGACGCGCCAGATTTTCGTCAAAAGTAAGAAAGCGTAAAACAAAGGATTGAAAGCGTCGCGGCTGTTGTCTCTGTCGTGCAATCTTGTTCACATGCACGCGAGGGCAACTTCGGCAGGCTTGCAGTTGCACGTGCTTCGTCGCGCGAGCGGAGACAACGGCTGCTCAATCGAAACTGAAACCATGCCACTCCGCTCCGCTCCGTCGCCAAATGGTTTCAAAAATTGAATGCAAAATGTAACTGACCAAGATGCGACAAAACACAGTCCAGCGGCGCATGTTTGCCAGGCCGGCAGGCGAGGTACAAGCTAAACACACAGAAAAAAAGAACCTGAGCGCATCGATGCAAGACATCGCGAGCCAAGGTCAGAAAGTTCTTGGAGCGCTTTGTGCAACGACAGAATTCGAAACAAACAAGCGCGCTGTGCAGGTTCAGCGTGCAGACATTGCCTTCTTTGCTTTAGCTCGCTTCTCTTCACAAACTTTCTTTCGCGGTAGATTTTTCGCGTACCGGGGTCCCTCTCGAAAGGAAGCCCACTGAGAGCAACCTAGGTAATCAATACTTCGACAAGCTCTCTTTGAGTTAAAGATGGATTTTTGTAGTAGCGTATGATTTAAAAAAGAACAGGAATGTTGATGAACATGCGGCTGTGCTTATGTTTCAGTTTAGAAAGCATCATATCTGCAGCGACGTGGACACGGCAACACCCAATGATCTCAATGACAATCGCCCCTGATAAACTTGTAAGTACGACATAAATAAGAAGCCGCTGCCAGAAAAATGAAGTAATCGTAACAGTTTGGTCCTTGCCCGAAAGAACCGACATTACCTCTCAAATGCGCAATATGTAAACTGAAATATTTATATACATCACGTTAGCTAGAATTTTAGTTCTGCAGAGATCAACTTGGTGTTTCATCGAAACCACTTGTCAGCGGTAAACTCACCATACGTAAGGAAGGAGCATCTCGCAGGCAGGACGCGGCCCGTGGACAGCGGATTGCGGGCCTTGGCCAAGATTAAGCCTCAATACTCGAAGCGAGCTCGCCCTTGAAGGTAGATTTTCTTAGCACCCATATTGTGGTGCGTTCATTCATAACTGGTATGAGCTAGAAGAAGGGCGAAGAGACGGGTTATACTCGGTTTCAAATTAGAGAGTTTTAGGGAACCGTCTTTGCACATCGGATACGGTACGGTGGGCTCTCCGGTACGAACTGCGCATATGCGAGTCTTCTGCAATAGCACATGCGCAGTTACTGCCGGAGGGCTCATCGTACTGTATCGGACGCGCAAAAATGGTTCCATGGAACTCTCTTATATCAATACCACCTAGAACACAAGGTCTGCGCATGACGTTTCGTTAGTAGATCCCCGACCCGCCCCAAGTGGCAAACAGGCTGAAGCTTGACGAGAGTATGAGCCGCGTCAGAACTACGGCTGTGTTCCAAATCTTACCCAAATATAGATCCGAGTTACTCCGGCGGATCGTATCACGTGACAGCACAGATTGAAAAACGCTGGACGCGGGTTTGTTTTAGAACGCCAAGGAACAAAACCCTTACCCTGGAATAAGATTGCGTAAATTTTGGAACACGGCCTACGTCGCATTCACTGGCGGCCACTGCTGTTTGCGCGAGTGCTGAGCGCGAGCTGATAGCGAGCTTCCAGTTCATTTGAAACGTGCATGCTCTCGTTCTGCGGAAGAACGCTTCAAAACAGCGACCTCGAGCTCTCGTGGTTCTGGCGTTGGCTGCGTTCTCTGCTTAAAAGTGAACGGAGTATTGGGGAGGAGATCGAGCAGTCACGCCTCTAGCGGTGCGCTTCAGCTGTGGGGACAACAAACCGTATTTTCTTGTTTGTTTTTGATCCGAGAAATCGAAGATGACGATTCGAAGGCCACTCCTCGTGCGACCAAAGCACTGGTCAGAGCGAAGCGCTCGTGCCCAGAGAGTGCTCGGCCAGGTTCAATTTCTTTATTATGCTGTGTTGGTAAACACCGGGCTGTGGGGACAACAAGCTCGATAAAGCGCCCCCTATAGTTCGATCTCCTGCCCAATAAACAGCGCCCTCATAAATGGCGTCCAGTGCCAGCGTCCAGCGTCCAACCAAGGGCTCTGCAGCCCTTCGCACAGCAGTAAGCCATTTTCACTCATGCATTTGACGCTCCACGTGAACGTCTAACTTCATCGTATGCTACAGCAACAGACACTCGGCGTGAGCATCTGTTTTATTATCTTCTACACTAACCACTGAAGAAGGCGATGGAGCAGACGATGTTGCAGACGACCTAGCAGACGATGGTGCTCATCCGGGCTACCTAGGGGGCGCTGGGGGGATCTACTAGTGATGACGTTTAGAGGAGGAAACGCGCAGGCCTTTTGTTCTAGGTGGTATTGCTTATATCCGACCGCAGGAAACGCTACAATTCGACAGAGCGTAGCGCATCTGCGTATGCCTACGTCGTTAGTCTAATGGAGTCAACCAAGATGCGCCAAAGGTACATTCCCATGGCGCTCGATGAATGTCTGCGTTTGCTATCATCGGCTAAACTAATCACCCAATGTTCCCAGAGTTCCGAAACAACCAAGCTTCGTTGTAGAACGGAGTTGTGGCGCAGCCGTTGCGCTCCAAACCATCCCCATTATGGCCCTGCCCTGTGCGGTCGAAGGGAAGCGCGAACAATGTTGTGTTGGTTCTCCTGCGAGCTCTCCAATTTGCTTTCCTGGTCTGTGGTGACACTGGTTAGTTTTTATTTCAGCTTTTGTTTTCCTTCGTTTCGAGTGGTGCGTGACTTGCTCATCGCTGCCTCGCCTTTCTCTCTCTTGCCTCGAAAGACATCGAAGTCGGGTGTTAGGCTTACCGCCTGAGGAGTAGGGCTTTGAAACGCCGCACCGGTGCATCGGGAGCGAGCAAACGAGCTGGGCATATTTTCTTTGGTTAACCAGATTAGTCGTTGCTTGGTATAAACAAAAACTAGAGAAAATCAACGCACCTTCCGTTCCGTCCTAACTCGTCTACTCCCAAAGCACCCGCCAGTGAGTACCGTACCCGGGATAACGGAAAATCTATATATTGTGACGAAGATAAAGGAGAAGTGTCGGCACGCGAGGAAGGCACGCGCCTGGTCGACCGAGGGAGATTTGGACTACACTCGACCGATGGAACAGTTCTTCCCAGGAACTTTTCTCTGTTGTAGCCCCGAAAACACCCGCGACCGTACAGCGACTCATATCAGAATGTAAACCGTATGAAGAGATATGCAGAGCTCCCGGATCAACAAGGCGCCTTTTGAACGCCTTCCCGAAGTTTCCCTTAGCCCCGTTTTCAACCTGAACCTCCCGCAACTCATCCGGACCATCATTCGCGACGAACTGCGGAGATATTTTAGCCCATCAAGCTTGACTGACGACGCCTCTGGATGTGCCATCGAGCCAGAAACCATTCAAAGAGTGGTGCAAAAAGAACTCCGTGCAGCTTTGCAGCCGCCCACCTCGGTTCCGTGCGCCTACGCACCTGCTTCACCTGCCACTCCAGCGTTCTCCCCTCTCTGCTCTATCCAGCCGATGCAGCAGCGCTACACCGCCCCTTTCCACACGCACGAGTCACCCCCTTCACGCTCCTACGGACCGCAGCGCCGAGCTGACCTCTGGCGAACAGATGACAACCGGCCAATATGTTTCTACTGCCGTGCCCACACGTCACCCGCTATTGTCGCCGCCGGATAAGCCAAGAAACTTTTCAGCGTGGAACGTCATCTTACTACTGCAACGACACCCACACTTCCAACAACCGCCGCGATGGAAGTCCGCTTCCAACAGCGGGGAACCGCCGCAGCAGATCGCCTTCCCCCTATCCCGCCCGTCGCCGTTCAGTTTCGCCGTTTAACAACGCTGCCGCTCCCACCCTGACGTCAAACTAAGCGAGGCAGCCTGCGGCCAAACCGGAGGTCAGGCTGCACAGTCGCATTTTGCAGTAAATCCTCCAGCTCTTGGACCTACGACCGTTAACGTTGAAATTGCCGGCAAAACATTCTCTGCTTTGGTGGACACTGGGGCCGCTACATCTTGTATTTCTGAAGGCATCCGCCGACGCTTACATGCCGTTTTAACTCCAGCACGTGGGCATTTCTTGCGCCTAGGAAATGGAGCTATTTGTCAGTCACTGGGATGTGCAACCCTGTCAGTCCTCATCGCTGGAACTCGCTATGTTATTTTATTTACCGTACTTCCGGACTGCGCAGCCGATGTCATTTTAGGATCGGACTTTCTGGCTTCAACAGACGCCCTAATTGATTGCGCCAGCCGTGAGTTACACCTTCATTCTTTTGACCCTTCTGTCGAGGTAGCAGAGCATCCCGTCGTTAACTTGCGCGCAGTCCACGACGTGTTCCTGCCTCCGTTATCTGTCATTTTCGCAGCACTTACGACTGACGAACAATTTGCAGGAACCTCCGGCCTTCTCGAACCATCCTTATCCCTCTTCACCAAAAAGGGGATTGCTGTGCCCTTCTCTATTGTCACCATAAGACAAGACAAAGTTCATCTCTACATTACAAATGCTTCTCGCCAACAACAGATTATTCCACTAGGAAGCCATGTTGCTACGTTAAGGATGTATCAGGAAGACAACATCGCTTCATTGTCTAACGGTGTTTCCCTTAGCGCATCCCGCCTTCCTTCCACTCAAGATCCTTCTCACCGCATTAGAAGCATGATCGACCCGGTCCTCCCAGTCGAACAACAGAAAGCCCTGACCCACCTCCTAGAAACATACGAAATTTTGTTTGACTTCCAGAACAATACCCTTCCGACAACCTCCTTCGTACGTCACACTATTGACACAGCTGACGCCCCTCCAGTAAAACGTCGACCCTACAGGGTTTCGCCTGCAGAGCGTGCCGTCATACAACAACACGTCACAGATATGCTCCAAAAGAAAGTCATCGAATATTCGTCTAGCCCATGGTCCTCCCCTGTGGTACTGGTCAAGAAACAAGACGGATCATGGCGATTCTGTGTAGATTATCGACGCCTCAACAGCGTAACACGAAAGGACGCATATCCCCTGCCCCGAATCGATGACACGCTTGATGCTCTTCAAGGATCCTGCTTCTTTTCTTCCATGGACCTCAGAAGTGGCTACTGGCAAATACCTGTAGCCAACGCCGACAAACCTAAAACCGCATTCATAACCCCTACTGGCCTCTATCACTTCAATGTTATGCCTTTCGGACTTTCCAATGCCCCAGCAACATTCGAAAGAATGATGGACACCCTCCTTCGTGGTCTCACTTGGAATGTGTGCTTATGCTATCTTGACGACGTTGTTGTATTTTCGACGACATTCGACGAACACTTGCATCGGCTACGACAGGTTTTGGACTGCTTCACCAGAGCTGCATTGCAACTAAATTCAAGCAAGTGCGTATTTGGAGCAAAGCAAATAAAAATTCTTGGCCACCTCGTTAGTTCCGATGGAATACGTCCAGACCCTAGCAAGATCCAGGCTGTTTCTGACTTTCCCGAACCGAAGGGACTTAAAGAGGTTCGTGCTTTTCTCGGACTTTGTACCTATTTTCGACGATTCATTCCGGGATTTTCACATATTGCCGAACCTCTCAACATGCTGCTTCGCAGCAATGCTAAGTTTGAATGGAGCCCTTCCCAAGATAGAGCCTTCCAGTCTCTTAAGTCTGCGCTAACGTCTGTTCCTGTCCTTGGCCACTTTGTCCAGAGAGCCAGCACCGAGTTACGCACAGATGCAAGTGGGCACGGCCTTGGCGCAGTTCTTGCACAAAACGTCCACGGTAAAGAACACGTCGTCGCTTACGCAAGCCGTACCCTTACAAAAGCGGAACGCAACTATACTATCACAAAACGTGAATGCCTTGCGGTCGTGTGGGCGATCTCCAAATTTCGACCCTACTTATATGGTATCCACTTCCGCATTGTCACTGACCATCATGCCCTCTGTTGGCTTGCAACGCTTAAATATCCATCAAGCCGTCTCGGACGTTTCTCGTTAAAGCTACAGGAATACGACTTTACTGTCATCTATAAATCGGGCAAGCGACACCTAGACGCAGATGGGCTCTCACGATGTCCCCTCCCCGCTGTGTCTGCCCTTCAGCATCCCATACACCACCTAAACACCACAGCCACACTCGACCAGGTCGACATCGCCGAGGCTCAACAGTCCGATCCGACATTAGAACCCATCATCTGCTACCTAAAAGGTACGCTCCCCCACCCCGCTCGACGGGTGGAACAGCGCGCACGCCTTTTCACTCTCCTTAACGGAATCCTATATCGACGTAATTACGAACCTCATGGACGCCCATGGCTTCTCGTTGTCCCTCGCAATCTACAACAGGACGTGCTGAGGGCCAACCATGATGACCCCACTGCTGGCCACCTTGGCTTTCGAAGACATACTTTAGAGTTCGAGACCGTTTCTTCTGGAATGGGATGCATCGATCCATCAGCAAATAAGTACGCGCATGCCACCTCTGCCAGATGAGCAAAAGCCCCACCACCGCACCACCCGGCCCTCTACGACCCATACCGCCACCCGAAACCCCTTTTCAACGGATTGGTATTGACTTTTTGGGACCTTTTCCTGCCTCCGCCACGAAAAACCGCTGGATAATTGTGGCCATCGACCACCTGACTCGTTATGCAGAAACGAAAGCTGTGCCCACCGCAAGTGCACTAGAAGTGGCTGACTTCTTTCTCCACTTTATTGTTATACGCCATGGCGCTCCACAGACTATCATCAGTGACCGGGGCACCCCGTTCCTTTCCAAGGTTCTCGCGGAGGTTCTTCATCTGGCTACCACCATTCACAACATAACGAGCGCCTACCATCCTCAATCTAACGGACTGACGGAGCGTCTAAACCAAACATTAGCTACCATGCTTTCAATGTACGTTACCGAGAGCCACACCAACTGGGACACGGCCTTACCATTCGTCACTTACGCGTACAATACCGCACGCCAGTCTACCACAGGATTCTCACCATATTACCTTTTGTACGCCCGTGATCCCCTGACAACTTTGGACTCAATTTTGCCGTGTGCACCCGACCTCTCCCAGGATGCCTACACTTCAGATGTCAGTGGTCGAGCTGAAGATGCCCGTCGAATCGCACACTTTCAAACTCTAAGATCACAGCACCACCATCAACTCCGTCATGCAGAGAGCCATCCTACCGTCTCGTACAACATCGGTGACGAGATTTTACTGGCAACCCCTCTCCGCCAACTGGGCCGATCGGCGAAACTAATGCGCAAGTTTGTCGGACCATATCGGGTAGCCCGCCGCCTTTCTGCAACCAACTACGAGGTCGTCCCAGTCCAGCCTCCCCGTGACCGTCGCTTCAGGTCCACGGACATTGTCCATGTCGCCCGTATGAAGCGCTACCATCGCCAAACCTAAACCCAACAACCAACACCAACGTGCCGGATGACCGGCACTCCAGCCCCCCGGGGGTATTGTGACGAAGATAAAGGAGAAGTGTCGGCACGCGAGGAAGGCACGCGCCTGGTCGACCGAGGGAGATTTGGACTACACTCGACCGACGGAAAAGTTCCCTTTTGGCCATTCATTACCATTGTAATAATCCCATTAAACACCCTCACAATATATATATTTTTTTTTCTTTGAAGGGGGAAGGGGGGGGAGGTTGCTTATACAGTTGCACAATGCGTGTCGGCTCCGAGCAATGCCAACCGGAAGGGAGAGGGCAAATAGTACCTGTGACTGCCGTGCGGAGGAGCCACCTAGGTGCATAAACCTGCCGTGTAGTGAAGCCAACCATCTCGTCCGTAGGAGATTCAATGACGTTCCCCAGCAGCACCGACAGCAATAAATCTAAATGTCCTTGACCGACACTTTAGAGCTCGGGACCAGATCGCTGTTTTCAGCGGTATGTAACTTTTTATTGTCCCTACCTTCCACCCGCACACGACCCGGCACCAACTATTTTGATGCGCGCAATTCAAGGTAACCGCCAAAGCCCCAAACTAACGCCGAAGGGGACGCCTATGCGTCCAGGCATTATGCGCGTTCGCTCGGCACAAGCGCGGCCCGGCCGTGCTTGTTTCGTAGTTTGGGTAATTTGTCTCAGCGAAACTCCTCTGAATCCGGCTGGTCACATCAAGAAATATGTTCCACATGTTAAAAAACATATATATTATATATCTTCAATATTAATGTAAATACTATATACTAGAAAAAAAAAGAGAAGAGAAAAGGAACGTCCGCCTGGCGGCGCTACCTCGCCGTTCGTGCATGTTGTGAGGTGGAGCATCGTTCCAGGACACCTCTTGGAAAGAAATCAGCAGACATAGTGTAACTTATACAGGAGGCACTAGGCCGACTGATCACTTCTTACGCGGCCTAAACCAGCCAATCAGAACTAGACTCTGCGGGATTGAGTTCCCATAAGCGGACTGAATGGAATTCGGTAATCTGGGAACATTCAGTGACTCTAGGCTAAACAATCACGCGTAGAAAAATAAATTGCAAGATCGTGGGTAATTTACAGTGCGTGAATAGTTGATCCGGGAATAGCACAATCACAAAGACGATGAGTGCCGCGACGATACACGTTGGCACTGCTTAGTTTTTTCCATCGGATCGGCGTTGTCTGCAGCAGTTAGGTTTAAAGTCTCTCAGCAAAGATTGTAATCCTTCGATCTGCTATACATCGCCGTTTTCTTTTTTATTTTTCATTTTCTTTCAGGCCCTGCCTGTGATTTTTTCCTTCAGCATCATCGTGAATGTCCTGTACTTCAACGGCATCATGCAGTGGCTTGTGCTCAGCAGCGCAGCTTCCTTCAGTTCACCATCGGAACGACAGTGTGCGAGACTATGACCGCCGCAGCCAGCATCTTCCTCTGAATGGTGAGCGCTCTTGCCCTATCTCAAGGAGACTGTGTCTTTGACGTTGTGTACGCCTCACCCGAAATCATTTGAACCCATGCAGCACTCCAGAGAAACGCCTCGCTTGGTCCAAACTTGGCTATCCCAGGAGCCTAACTTGAGTCTACAAAGGCTCTACTTCAAGGCGTTAGTCAGAGCCAAAGTACCATGGTGGTAGGAAGCTTCTGGAGGCTACCTGAGGCCACCAGAGGTGAAGCCAAATGTGTGGATGTACATGCCCCCAACGACGACCAAAACCAAGAGACGCTATTGGACGAACAGGCTAGCTGACTTGGAGGCCACAGCTCTTTTGGTCACCCTCGGGGCCCCGGGGCCCTGAGGGTGACCAAAAGAGCTGTCGAAGTGAGCTCTGCTTTCCGTCCAATAGCGTCTCTTGGCTTTGGTAATCGTTTGGGGGCGTGTACCTCCACACAACTGGCTTCACCTCTGGCTACCTCATGTCACCTTCAGGAGATTCTTTCTCCATGGTACTAAACTGCTCTTCTTCGGCTTTAGCCTTTTCTTTAGATGGCCAAATAATTCCCAAAGTGCCAGGCATGTGCCGAAACTGCCACGTATCAAGGGAACAAGGTGACCATCGAACAACCAAGAAGTGAAGCCTAACTCCGGCACATTTTCAGCAATCTCTGAACCAAATACCCAGACGGTGGCCAAGCGATTCCTAAGTTTGGTTGTGTATTGGCTTCATGGGGCATTCATGGCCCTCAAGTTACAGTAGAAAACCACACTTTGGCCAAAAGACCCGTGCTACCTGGGAATATGTTCCAGTACTATGATGACAACAAGAGCACACAGTTTCGATAGCCAAAGGCTCAGTGGCAGTCGTTGTGATATTTTTATAACGTTAAAATCTGCTGATAGTTATAAAAAATATGTAGATTAAAGTAAAACAATTTGTTTATGGTAGAAATTTAACTAATTTATGAATAATTAGGCGCCATGTGCGCCAGCTAGCGGGTGTTGTGAATTCAGACAGCTGGGCTGTGATGGTGCTTCAGTGACCACTCTTTACGTAGAACTATATTACTCTACGATCCCTACTGAAGAAAAAATACATTTTAAATTCAAACGGGTGGGAAACTGGTGGACCCGTTTGACTCAAATGGGTGGAAAACCTGTCGATCCGTTTGGATCAAACATGATTATGGGATACGAGTACCCGTTTGAAACGGTACCCGTTTGAAACGATACCCGTTTGATACGGGTGCCCGTTTTATACGGGTGCCCGTTTGATACGGGTGCCCGTTCGACCAGGCACGTGACCGCACATTTGAACGCGCCATTCGGATAGGCAAATTATTCGCTAGCCCTCAGTGGGTATCGTCTGGAAGGTGGTTATCTTAAACTTATTTAGGACGTCCCGAAACTCATAGACCTATATCTAACATGGAAGGAACACGTGGAAAAACTCGTGCTCGCGCAGGTGCTTGCAAATGGGCAGGAAAACAGACACAAAAGATCGTTTTCAATTCGCCTAGAAGTTTATAACAACTTATTCCGTAGACAAGTACAAACGTGCAAGTAATCTGTGAAATGTGAAGAGGCACTCTAAGCTTTTATACAGCCGAGGTAATTTCAGACTATAATGGCAGACTTCGGTGGAAATTATTCTCACGGCTGCCGCGAGATTAGACACTGCATAATTCCATAGATAATCTGGAAGAGTTCGAAGAACGGTCAATCGTTGCCAACACGCAGGTTGCTGTGCACTTACTATAATAATAGCGGACTTGAAAGATGTAATCTAAAATATATGTCGACACGGCCAAAGCAGGACAACCACACAAAAATAAAAACGAGAAGGAATGCCCTTTGAAGTTTCAACACGATGCGGCGCACAAGCTGTCATTTGCCGAACCCAACCAAACCGCAAGAATTCCTGACTTCTTTGAAGAATCGCTTGTTGGCGGTATACGCGTAGGACTTTTCGAACACTGATAGCTTTGGTGCACATCCAATACGTTGTCAAGAGACAACCTATAAGACCGCAGAGAAAGGCGCAAGATCGAAGCAGGTAGAATGAACGAATTTCGAACTGCACAGGACAACACGCAGACAAAACAACAAAAGCGGCTGCCAACGCGCCCTTGGTGGCCGGATCCAACACCTTCTAGAGAAGAAGGCCATAGCGCTCTGAGAGGTTACGTCAGAATTTCGGAGGAAGGAAGGCCATGGCGCAACTACGTGAGAAAATATCTGCTATCGATGCTATCAACGTGAAAAAAAAAATGTTTCTTGTCAAGCGGCGCGGTTGTGTTCGTGCGCGTTTACCCTACATTAATATACTTTTAAAGGCGCAGTCTTGTACAATTTATTTTATATATAATACAAACGTAATATACAACGCGTTACCAAGGTTTAGAGTACCAAATTTATATTTATGAGTATCCCCGTAACCGTGGGACTACCTGCAGTCCCGCAGCTCCCCACACTTTTCGAAAGAACCAGCTCCGATGCCACATTGGCCACATCTCCCCTCATAAGGGCTCTGAATCTGGTAAATTTACGTTGTGTGTCAGCTGCTGACTGTCTTAAAAGGAACGCTGAGACATTTCAGAAGGAAAGGAAACCGAAAAAAAAAATCCAGTCATTGTCGCAGGGAGCGCACATGAGCAAAAGATGGGTCGACAACGTTAAGCCTTTCGTCGCCGCTGCTCTCGTGTGTGGTACTTTTGAGTCTTGTTTCCTGTCGTATTTCTGTCATCACCGCAGTCTCGGGTAGTTTTTTTGTGTTCGCTTGATACTACGGCATTTACGTGGATTCGTGAAAAAGGTCCTGCTACGGTTTGAGTGACATGTGTGACAACTAGCCAACGATGACTCTGGTCGATTAATCGATAGACCTCTCTCTCGACAGAGAGAGGCTTCTTGGAGTTCGTGTCCAAATGTTTTCATCACGGATATTGTGGGACGCATGAATACGATCGGCAGGTGACAAACAACTTATTTAAGGTTTTCTTGGTCATGTAGGACGCAAGTAAAATGTTGCAATCGTTCTTTTATCGCGTGATATATTGGAATTTTGTTCTTTGTCGTTATTTGTGTGGAGTTGCGTCGACATTTGTAAATATGGGCGGTAATCTAGTTTTCACTGGAAGGTGAAAAAAGAGTTTGTGGGATTACTGAAAGTGCGTTGTTTGTGGTTCTGTGTTTATTTATACTAATGTTATTTTATTGCCTTTACCGCGTTTATCTAGAATCTTAACTGTATTAAGGTAATAGTATTATTATATACAAAATAAGTTATATTTTCTTCTAAGGCAGCTCGAGCCCATAGGGAGAATTAAATTAGTTGACTAAGTAGTTAGTTTAGTACCCCTGCCACACGGAAAGGTTAATATATTTTCATTCAGTGATATAGGATTTAATCAGCTCGCGGTCTTGAGTGATTATACGAGCGCCGCAAGCGGAGTTTTCGACTCCTTAAGGCCATTCGATCGAAATTACACTAATTTTGCCATGTGGCCGGTGTATGATGCAAGAATTCAGTGGCTGCACGCGATAACGTCGCTTACATGATCGTAAGTGACACTTGTCTTGCCTTGTCCGCGTTGACAACGTCTACCTCATTTTTAACTGATCAGTTTTGCTGTTTCCAATCACTGCGTGTCTCGCCATTTTGTTGAAGTATTTCTGTATAAAATATGCGTTCCTACAACAATAATTGCGTGACTCAATGTTTTTGAATTAAAACAATCACATTTTTCTATAGACATCTTATACGCATACCTCGTGCCATTTCGTACCGATCATTTAGCGGTGTAATATTTTGCTCGTGTAAGAAAATGTTTTCTAGACCCGTTGCTATGTGCAGCTTTCATTTTAGCTAATATGACACGCGTATGTGACTAGAAACGCGTTACGGCGGTTGATCCACGCGCGTTGCCTTCGCTTCGACGCGCGCCCCCGATCCGATGGCCTTCCTTTGCGACGTCACGAGAAGAGGAGGGCACGCTACACGCTGAGGTATCCACACGAAGGAGAACTCCGCGGACGGATGTCGTGACGTCAACAACCCGGGAAACTCCGTCCTCGGCTCCGCCGCCCACCTGCGGAGCTTTCGTGCTGACAGTACGAAGCCTCCGCGCCTCCGCCACGGAGGAGAACGGCGCCGCGAGGCGTCAAAAAAGGGATGACGTATGCCTCACGTGATGCACGCTCCGCGGAGGAAAGGGGCGGATTTCTCCTTCGTGTGGATACCCCATTATCAGGGTGTCGCGTGCCCTCCTCTCCCGGATCACGTGACAGAGCTGACCAGAGAGGAGGGAGGGGAAGAGGTCAAGGCGCAGGACACCGGGACCCCCCCCCCCCCCCCCCCCCACCCTTCTATATAAAAAAAGAAAACCTCTCCGTTATTTTTTTTATTGCAGTCAATGCTAGGGGAGAGGGTGCACCAACCGCTGTACACGCGCTTTCCTCCTCTCTTCGGATTGCCACAGAAAGCTGACCGCGCCGCGTTTGCAGCCTCGGAAAGCAGGCGAATTTTTTCAGCACGCTTGAACGCTGGAAATGGCGCGCGCCGGCCAGAAGCTCGGCTTGCGCCCGAGCGCAACAAGCACCCAGCGCGAGCTCGCAATTTGACTGCTGCAACAGCGGGCCTGCTCTCGCAATGCTCGATGTTCGTGCAGCCACGTGTTCGCGCGTTACCTTCGCTGAGTCTTGAATTGAGGCGAAACGGAGTCTAGAAGTATATTCCTTCACGCGGTCGTGTCCTCTGCGAGAGAGATTCGAACTGAATAAGTAAATTGAGGCAACAAAGAACGCCAAATTTTTTAAAGTTCTGTCAAAAATATCGACTCGGCAACGTCGCAAGTTTGCGTATAAAAAAATCGCTTATTGCAGTTGCAGTATAAGCGAACATCAGCGCAATCAAATTATAAATATCATTACTTGCATTACACGGACGATTGTAAACCAATGAACCGGCGCTCCCGCGGCTTTCCGGAAACAGGCTGCCACGGCTGAAATAGGCGTGCCCATGCCGCCGATCGGTACGCTCAGTATGAAACGGGCTCCGGAGAGCCGTTTGATCAAACCGGTGCAGTTTGCCGGTCACTGGTCACCCGACTGTGCAACATGTCGCCGGTTTGAGCAAACGTGGGACAACTTTGCTTAAACGAGTGGCCCATTTGATCAGACGAGTGACCCGTTTGCCAAAGAAGCGACCTGTTTGCCCAAATAGGCGACCGTTGTGGCTCATACGGGGGACCCCTTTGAGCCATACGGGCGACCCCTTTGACAAACTGGTGACCGGTATATCTAAACTGTTACCGGTATGAACCCGTTTACTTTCATATAGGCGCCAAATGGTTTTCTTTTCAGTAGGGAAATGTGGAAAAGAGGCTAATTCTATTTTTTTGTAAACGGTTAGGCTGAATAAAAATTGTGAATTTATTTCATTTTCATCACTTCTGAAAGAAAGGTAATTTCTCATCAGTGTCGGTTTCGTTTTAGTTTCAACTGGGTCATTTCAGGCGCATCTCAACTCTGGTTGTCGGGACAATGTACCCGTGTAACACCACGGACAACATAGTTGAGCTCAATTACAGTTAGGATATGCAAACGATCGTTGTCGCAATTCGAGAGCCCTGTCGGTCGTTGTATTAATTCCCATTAAAAATTTAAAAAAAAAAAAAAAAAATACATAACATTTCAAAGAGGTAACGGTAAGTTCTGAAAGTTTGGATTCTGGTTCGGGTCACCAGCAGTACATTTGAGCGGAGAATGTGAGTTCGGCGGTGTATTGTTCTTTTGTGAGGACACTTTGTTTATAATAGTACTTTGTCCACGTTCTGTGAACGTGAAGAATTTATTCTGAGCAGGGCTTGAATGCAGCCAACTCCCATAAAACATTTTTTTAAGCTCGTTTTACGATTTTGCTTGCGTGAACTAGGAAAAAATCCAGAAGATAATATGGATCCCCGGCCGGTTTTTCACTCCACATCTTGCGAATAATCTCCGTCATGTCGTTCTTAAAGAGATTCTTCGATTCCTTGGACAGCAACGGTGCAATGGGATCCGTAGAGAGTTCAACTTCTGAAAGAAAATGGGAGGAAGGGGGCGGACGGGGGGGGGGGGGGGAGCGAAACATTTTCACTTATTTAGCCAAGAAGATGAACACGTAAAACAAAACACCAAATATTCCGGCCTTTACTTCGCAGTTTTGTATAGGCCGCAATCGGCTATTCTCAGAAGAAATGTTGGCAGATAAGTCGCACATTTGCATAAGTCTCACCTATATATTTGTACGGTCGACGCGGCAAAACTGCGATTAAATGCCAAAAGATATGTAGAATAATCGAAAAATACACGTAAGCGGGATCAAGTTCCAATATTCTCGACAAGAAATCAAATTACAAAATTTCTTCACAATTTTCCCCCCTATAAGCCATCGTTGTATAAGACGCACCAAAGGAAATTCAAAGGAAATATTATAACACTATTTCTTCTCTAAAATGCGCCTCTTTGGCTGCAAAGCACCAGGCATGTCTGGGTCCATGGAGAAAACTCGAGAATGAAAGACACCGGAAATGTGTTAAGACCTGAAAATGAAGTCTGGGTTGTGTGATTTTCTGTGGAGTGACCCTGTGAGCATTCAAGCTGAGTGTCACAATGAAATATTTATTTATGTATAATTGCGTTCCTAATGAAGCTAACCCTAACTTAGCATAAAAAAAGAGAAACGTGCAAAGGCGGAAGAGATTTGGCCGGCGGCCAAACACCTGCGCTGCGAGTTCGGCTTGCCACACAACGCAACTTCGAGATAACAAGTAAATAAAACAAAACAGCAAAAGTAAAAACAAAAAAACAGGAGAGACAGGGTCGGGGTTTCCGAGACGCTTTGAGAAGATTTCGCTAACCGGCAAAAGCTTGGAAAATAACAAGTAAATCAATAGAAAGAATAGGCTCAAAGGGAGGACTTGGTCGGCTGACACGGCGTGGCGTGTCTGGAAGGCTGCGAGTGTAGTCATCCCCTGCTGTCTTCCTCATAAAAAGCATTTCTGCATATTGCGGTTCGTTCGACAGCTTCAAGTACCGCTGCAAATATTTTTAAAGGGGAAGCTTTAATGAGATCGTGTCGCAAAAACGTCGGCGTCGGCGGCACGGAAAAATCCAGATTGGTCGATCAGTAATTCATTCGCCTTAAAGACAAAAATTGAAAGAATTTTAGGCTGAACGGCATCGAAGCCTCGACCCTTTGGTTGCAAGCCTGAAACGCTACCGACTAGGACATGCAATACTTTGTTTTTAATTGCCAATACAAAACACAAACAGTCCAATCACTTTAAGAACAATATACAACGCTTTTGGTAGAGCACATTGAAAATCTCTCATATCAAAAAGAGGTTCACAAAGTCCTAGCCAGCAGGTTCACAATTTGGAAGAACACTTTCCACTCACCTCATGAGGCTGAAAAAGTAATATCTCACCTTTGAGGCATTGCTACAAAATCCAATAAACTTAATCAAATCAAAAGAAACGCCTTCGTCTTTCGTTACATTCAACAAGCGAATGCCGGTTGGGCTAACACACAACTGTTTCCTTAGTGTACGCTAGAATACGTCCCAAAAAATGCAGCATCGCAGAAAGATATACAAACGTGGCCGATACGTTCCGGTTTCTTTCATAAAACAGTCAATCGACCCTGGCACATAATTGTTTTTTCCCTGAGCCAAACTTTGACGGGCAAAGTGTTGGTGTGGAACTTGGTTTTAACGGAAGGGGGGACACATTCCCTTGACCGGCTTAAGCATATCCCGGCCACCGCGACATATGACAGCTTCATAAAGTGGTGTTGGGAACAAATTAATCACCAAATTCCATGTAAGCGTCATCTTGCTTACAACACACAGGTAGTCTAAAGAAAAGGAGGCAGAAAACGATTGTACTGCGTCGACGACCTCTTTCGAATATCCACGAGCCTTTTTGACTCACCGCCATGTGACGAAGCAAGGAATGACGGCAAGTGAGGAGTAAACGTTTTGGGGATGAAAGTGCGAAAGAATAAAAACTCTTGCTCTAGCAACAAACAAAAAAAGAGAAAACGAACAGGAAACTAGTTGCTTAATGAGCATGTGAGAGAGTCCAAGACCCCCATTTCGTACCCCGTGAAAGAGATTGTCTTGCGTCATTCGCTTCCAATTTAATCCCCAAATGAGCTAAGGAAAAAAGCGATGAAATTTATGCACATTGATGCACGCACAATGTGACTTGCAGAAGATAACGTTGCTTTCAAATTAGAAAAAAAAAAACATTGCAAACGGTCGCTCTTAACAATATTGACAGATCGCGCTGCTTCCTGCAGGAAGCGAAGGACACGCAACTACTTATTTTATTTTATTTTTTTTTTTTTGCTAGGCCACGCAGACACACTTGCACGGCTTGAGAAAGAGCGGAGGTTTATATTTAGTTATCGCCTACAACTCTTAAATGCGAAGCTTAAGTGTACTTATGTATTGTCTAGGTCTAAACACACACGCACACACACACACACATATATATATATATATATATAAATAAATTTATTGATTCGCCGATCCATACACACGACAATCATTGGCTGTGCCATTGCTCTTCGGAAAGGTGTATGCACTGGTGCGTTTAAACGTTATGCGCTTCGCGCCACAAGCGGAGGTCGAGTTTTACGTACATCTAGAAGCGTAAGACTCGACTTTGCAAAAGAAATTGCACCGAAACGGTGAGTGTTTTTAGATGTGCCTAGTCCTCAGAAATTTTGAAGCTGAATTTCCGCGGCATGTCATCTGAAAAACTTGTTTGTGCTTCAGCTGAGAACACAGTGTAAAAGTGAGATGAGCTGATCTTGAACGCGAGGTACTTGATTGTAATGGAAAGTAGTTTGGTGTTGTCAGCCAGAGCTTAATGAGTTCGTTTCTTTTTCATAATTTTTTAGTTCTTAATTTCAGAACGTTGCCTTGTTTGAGAAGAGAGGCAAATTTACGTCTTAACTAACATGCATATAGCTACACCGACGCGCGAACTGACGTTAAAGATGCTAAGAGGAAAACTAGAGATCTCTATCAGTTCTACACGTTGCATCTGTCAGACAACAAAAGCAAAAATTAAAATCAAATGTATACTGTTTAGTGGTATTTTTTTTCAGATCTTCCGTAAAACTGTAAAACGAAAGTAGTCGGTTATAAACATGGGATTTGGCATGAGTGTATAATGAAGGGGAGGGAAGACATTACAGTTGTAAGAATTATACTTTTTTTTTACAGGAGAATTTTCAGTTCGCAGAGAAAAAGAGAGCGGCCAGCCGGAAAATGTCTAGTTCTCTTCTAATTTTCCAACTTTTATAACTTGGATTGAAGTTTCAATCATCAGAAACCCAACAAGAATATAGACTGAAACTCAAGAGAATTCCTTGGATCAAGCAAGTGGAACATCAAATTTAGCGCTATTGCCATTTCTACATGCAGATAAGGCACCTCTGAGCAAATAATACCGTCCCCAGATGATAGCACAAGTTGTACACTTGGGTTGCCGCTCGACCTCAGCTTGTGGAGTCCCAAATATTTGAAGACGGAAATAATGCCTGGAGAAAGGTAGCAAGCGGGACAAAGGACAAACACAAATTTCAAAACACAGCTAGGTGACTGGTGCGTGACCGACGAAATCCGCTTGGCCCTAATATTGAACCAGATACCTTTATATTTCCAGGAGAGCGCTCTACTAGCCGAGCTACCCTAGAGTTAGACGTCAGTACAGCAAACGGGTTTTATAAGTTGACACCAGTCAAACACCAACAAAGGTGGAACTAGAGAGGTCTCTGGTTCGAAACCAGGACCTGGTGGAGTTTTTTCGGTGGCGCGCCAGTAACTTAGCTGCATTTGAAAATGTGTATTGTCATTTGTTCCTCTTGTTCCCCTTCTCCTGGGATTAGTTTCGTCACAATTGTATAACCTTAAAAATGCAAGCCGTTCACGCTTGTTGGTGTGAGAGTGGTGACAACTGATAAAACCCGTTTGCTCTATTCACGCCTAACTCCTGGTTAGCTCAGTTGGTGAAGTGCTCCACTGGAAATGGAGAGGTGCCTGGTTCGACATCCGGACCAGGTGGATGCTTTTCGGTCGCGCACCAGTCACTTTGTTGTGTATGAAGATTTGTATTGGTCCTTTGTCTCCCTAGTTCCCCTTATCCAGGGATTATTTTCATCATAATCGCCCAGCTCACTTGCACCTTTGCATTTAATTGCATTTTGCCTCACTATGATTTTAGGACGTATAGAGAACGAATGTTCATTATATTGTACGCGGGGTCTGAAAAAAAATTAAAACAAGCGCCAATTTACAAGAAAATGCAATAGGGGTATACATCTTACTCCCTATTCGAGTGCACTGTACTCTGGGCATGCTCAGAACGCGCTCACACTTTACGGGAACCACCATCTAGGCCTATCCTTCGTTTCAGCTTTCGTCCGAGCGCAGCCGAAGGCTGAGGGATGGTTCGCAACATCGAGAAAAGCATTCCTACGCACCACAAAGTAGTCCGCAAACGTTTTTTTTTTTTTTTTTTTTAATAACTGTTTTGCGTTTAAACGGTGCACAATATTCCAGATGTGTGCTGTTGAGAATGATTTCCAACTAAAGGAATGAAATATCTGAAGTTTATGTTTTTATTAAAATATGAAACGCATGTGGTTTGGTGAAAACACGTATGTACATCCGCTGGCAACACGGCTGCAGCGCTCGGTTTTTCTGTGTGACTTCGTTCCCGTAATGGCCGAATCATGTGTTTCGCTGCTTTCTTCACCGAGTCGCTTCAAAACGTCCTTTCGCAAAGGCACGTTTGGGCGTCAGGCGCGAGAGGCGGTGATGAAAGTCTACTTTTAAAATCGGCAGAAGACTCCGGCCGCATCGTACCGCGAATGCATTGTAAAGAAGAAAAGCGTCCGGGCCACTACACTTCACTGATACGCGGCGAAATCAGGGCAACCCTTTACCTGCCAATCACATTAAACGCCGAGAAGTTGGTGGAAAGGGCTCCGCCTCGAGCCCTGGTATATCCAGACAATACAAGGAAACATCAACGCCGGGTCATCGGGCACCTGGCAATGTGTACTTACATCGAAACTATGCCGAACAGGTGGATAGCTTGGGCACGGGCGCCAGGGGCCAGCCTACGTACTGACATCCCCTGTGACTAAATTTCAAAACGTAAAAGGGCACTTTTTAAACCTGTAGCAGACGATACCGTTGATACATTTGGAGTAGACGAAATACTCGGCGAGCGCGGGCGGCGCGAACGACCAGCGGCGCAGCGGAGTGATACAAAAATGTAGGCGATATTGCGTGACCTATTGCAGGCGTGTGATTGGCTCCGGCCACACGTAGCTTTGTCTGCGCTCGGACGGAAGCTGGAACGAAGTATAGCACATGCAGGCCGGGGGAACAGCTATGGTGGCAGCTTCCCGTATACGAGGCAATGCCGGATTCTTCGAAGAGGGCGGTGTTTCCCTCGCCCTTTTGCGTGAATGGGCTTTTGGCGCACCCTTGGGAATGATTGTGGACGCAATCTATTTGCGGAATAAGCAGCACCACCTCCCACGGCCGCGTCTATTTCCCGTAGGCTAGATAAGCCGGCAGCGAACGGTGGCGGAGACTCTCTCGTAGGGGGCGGCTTCGGTCCGGAGCAATATTAAGGAACATTTACAAAGATAATAACGTGATTATAACATAGGAAGGAAAGGCAACGGAGAAAATTGAGATAAGACGAGGCATTAGGCAGGAGTGCCCGTTATCGCCTTTGCTGTTTATGTTGTTTCTGAGAGGGTTGGAGGATAGACTAGAGAAGAGTGGGCTTGGATTCGACCTTTCGTACAGTAATCTAGGCCAAAAAATTCAGCAGTCCTTACCGGGATTGATGTATGCAGATGATATCGTACTAATGGCTAACAACAGGAAAGATTTGCAGGACTAATGAGCATCCGTGGTAGGGAAGGAGAGGAATTAGGTTTAGAATTCAGTAGTGAAAAATCAGCAGTCATAATTTTTAACAATGATGAAGGTCAGAGGCTGAAAACGCAGAACATTACAGTTGAGAGAGCTAGTAAATACAAGTATCTAGGAGTATGGATATGTGATGGTGCAGAATATCTCAGTGAGCATGGAAAGTATTTCATATGTAAGGGCAACAGAAATGCAGTTGCAATGAAAAATAGAGCACTTTGGAATTGCAACAGGTATGAGGTGGTGAGAGAGATTTGGAAAGGGGTCATGGTGCTGGCTTGACTTTCGGAAACGCAGTGCTATGCATGAAATCCGAAATGCCTATGACAATGTAAACCAAAGGAATCTGTGGGACATAGTGGAGAGCTTAAACCTAGATGAAGGACTAACAGCAATATTAAGGAACATTTACAAAGATAATAAGGTGATTATAACATGAAAAGGAAAGGCAACGGGGGAAATAGAGATAAGACGAGGCCTTAGGCAGGGGTGCCCGGTATCGCCTTTGCTCTTTATGTTTTATATGAGAAGATTGGAGGATAGACTAGACAAGAGTGGGCTTGGATTTGACCTTTTGTACAGTAAGCTAGGCCAAACAATTCAGCAATCCTTGCCAGGATTGATGTATGCGGATGATATTGTACTAATGGCTAACAACAGGAAAGATTTGCAGGAATTAATGAGCATCTGTGGTAGGGAAGGAGAGTAATTAGGTTTAGAATTCAGTAGTGAAAAATCAGCAGTCATGACTCCTAACAATGATGAAGGTGAGAGGCTGAAGATACAGAACATTACAGTTGAGAGAGCTAGTAAATACAAGTATCTAGGAGTATGGATATGTGATGGCGCAGAATATCTGAGAAAGCATGAAAAGTATATAATATGTAAGGGCAACAGAAATGCAGCTGTAATTAAAAATAGAGCACTTTGGAATTACAACAGGTATGAGGTGGTGAAAGAGATTTGGAAAGGGCTCATGGTGCCTGGCTTGGCTTTCGGAAACGCAGTGCAATGCATGAAATTCGAAGTGCACGCAAGACTAGAAATAAAACAGTGCGGAGTAGGTAGGCTGGCTTTGGGGGCACATTGCAAAAGGCCAAACCAGGGAGTACAAGGAGACATGGGATGGTCGTCATTTGAGGGCAAGGAAGCTGTGAGCATGATAGGATTTGAGGATCAGTTGAGGCAGAAGGATGGGGAGCAATGGGCACGAAAGGTTTTCAGCTATTTATACATGAGGAGTATAGACACAAAGCGGAGACAGCGCACTAGGAAATTAAGAGGAAAGTCTCTAGGCTATAGTGGAGTTACGGAAGAGCAGGTATCACTTAACAAGAAAGTTAAGGCACAGAAAGAGATCGGTGGCTAGAGGGAATGCAGACAAAGACGGCTCTGGAAAGCTATAGATTACACAAAACAGTTATTGTCAAAGAAAGCATTTATGACAACTCTAGGGAAGTTCATTGTTATTTGAGGCAAGGACAGGTGTTTTGTGAACCAGAACATACAAAGTGAAGTACCAGGAAATGGATACAGTGTGCGCTGCTTGTGAAGAGGAGGACGAGACGGCTGAGCACTTGATACTGTACTGTAAATGCTTCACCCTATGCCTACCGAAGGCAATATAGGTTAAATAAAGTCATTGGGTTTTAGAGACAGCGAAGGAAAAGTGGATTTCGAGACAGTAGAGATTACCAAGCAAAGATTAAGTGAATGGTGGCAGAAAGCGAGAGAAAACTAGGTATTTTCTTATTAACTAATGGCAAGCGGGTTTTATAGCCTCACTTTCGTTTCAGTGCGTAGTGAATATAGTTTTCACATTTAAATATTCTAAGCTTAAATGGTAAAACAAAATGGATAGATGGCGTAAGCTACCGTCCGATGCAAAGTGCTCAGCCGGATTCATTGCATCCATCCATCCATCCACCCTCTTTCTTTTTGTGCTTCCCCCTCGTCCAAGGAATCAGCCTAGTACGGCAGCGTGGGCGCCCATCAGGGGAATCTGTCTGATACGGCAGTGCGGACATTTTGTCGTTCTTTTCATTTATTAGTTTATACGACGAGCCTAGCGTGGTGGCGAAGACGCAAATAAAAACAGTTCTTCGGGATTCTTGTGTTTCGGAGTGATCCCACTCCTTGGAGCGCACGACAGTCTTGAGACGGAGCTGGCCATAGCAGTCCTCAACATCGAGCTACGGAGTGGGATCTACCTCGTGGTACAGTAAGGTAAGTGGAATCCCACAGCTTATAGGTTCCTAATACCGGCAGTCTTGATACTGCGGGATGGACGTTACAAAATCTCAGTGGAAGCTCGCCATCAGCGCAGGCTGAGCAGCTAGGCACTTATCTAAGTCAGTTATATAAAACCCTATCATGGCCTCCGATTTATTTCGCGCTCTTTCTGTGCTCCTCAGGCCATTGCATTCATGCTGTAGAGACTGTTACTGCGAGGCGCTTGCTGGCGCTCTGAACCAAACGAAACCAAGCAAACAAATAGCCTGGAAATATCATCATCGCCATTATCATCCGTATAAAGAACTTAGGAGCAGCGCGAAATGTGTCCCCAGCCTCTCGCCGCAACACGCAGACATTTGGGAAGGAAGAACTTGATCGAAATTTGAAGGTTCACTTTTCCGAAGACTGTGAGGAAAAGGAGTGTCTGGTTTAATGTTGTGAAATGCTTGAAATTAATTTTTCAACAACTTTGTTCCGTCAGGATTGTATCTTTGTGCAACCGAATGCGAAGCGGGTACAATACCACAAAGCCCCTGTCGCTCTCGCTTTTCGTTATCGCTAGGACTTGACAGTGCTCAATCACAATTCAAGACACGCACAAAGGTATACACTCGCTTCAGCAATGCGCCGCTTAATCATGACATCTGTTGAGGCGACATGCGCACACAAGTCTTGCGCAGCGCGTGCTCGATGGCAGGAGGTTTTGCAATGTCGAACAAGTCTCACTGCGCGTCCCGATATTGGCGTGTAATTAAACGCGCAAATACAACACTCCGGAGATATCTGCGTTTGCAAAGCCTGGTCCAGCCGCGGCAAAATTTTCAGCCAATCTTTGGCCTGGAGAAGTCAAGAGACACCCAATATAAAAAGATTGAATGTTACAAGCAGAATAAAGTTTGATTTCTATTTAATTAAGTCGCAGACCACCCGCGGACATCTAGTACCTCATCAGCCGAACTGCAAGGCAGTAAGCCTAGTTCTGGCACTTGTTTGATTACTTTGGCCCGTAGCTGCCAGATGACAGATGAACTATCAGGAAGCGAAGCCTAACTTTGGCATTTATTTGGCGACTTGGGCCCAAAGATGCCAGGTATCAGCTGAACTACAAGGGAGTAAGCCTAACTCTGGCACATCTGTGGTGATTTTCGCCCGAAGGTGCCAGATGACAGCCGAACTATCAAATAGTGAAGCCTAACTTCGTCATTTGTAAGGCGATTTTGGCCCAAAAATGCCAAATATCAGCCGAACTAGCGGGCAGTAAGCATAACTGGCATTTGTGATGACAGCCGAACTACCATGCAGTGAAGCCTACGTTTGGCACTTGTTTGGCGAATTAGGGCCGAAATACCCAGACTCTTGCCAAGGAAGCTCAAGTTTTGCTCTACTTTGACTTCTTCGGGCATTTCAAGGCCCTAAACTGCCAAACAAAACCCAAATTTTGGCCCAGAACTCTGTGCTACCTGGGTATGTATCCGCAGTTTGACTGCGACTCACGTGCACGAGTGAATTATATCCACGGTCTGGGGATCTCGCTGTTCGTCACCGTACGGTCGTGGAAATGAGGACCCTCGCCAGGATTGTGACGAAAGACTTACGGATGAATTCGTCCACACCCCTGTCGATTATGTCATGGCTTATCACATCGCACGTGCGCGGCTTTAGGTTGGCACTTTCAAGGATGCCAAGCATGTACGGAGTAAGGGCCGACTTGTCTTCGATGTCCTGGCTTGGGGGAATAAAGTGCTCAATAACCTGGAAGAAAATATGATTGCGTTATCCTTCCGGGTGATTAACCTTTCTGCAGAAAAAAAATAGTTTCTGAATGTGATCGAATTGATTGTATTAATTATTAAAAACGAACCCTTGTAATAATCAAGGAAGAGATGGCTCAGCTGACATTTATTTTACTCATATTAAAAACATTTTATAAGGTACTGCGTTTAAGAATAGTAATGGCAATCTTAAGCCCTAGCTTGTTTTCTAATAATATTAACACAATTGAGTAATAAATTTCGGTGAGGTGCATTTGCAATAGCTATAGTTATTGCATTTCCAATATCTAGCTCTAAATTTATTTGGTCACTTTTTGTTGTGATGACAAGTAGTATTTTCTTGAGGGCTGCTTTTTTTTCCAAAGGATTCCAACAAAAGCGGCACCGGGTATTTGGAAACCTAAGGAACTGATTTTAAAAGGGACCGTGCTACCATAATAAATTCGAAGTTTTTTTATTTTTTATTATACATAAACTATGTGGCAGCATCGCAACACAAATATATTCGCCTGCGGTACCACTGACTCTAACCTTTTCAAGGGCGCCCTTTTTAGAATAAAAGTAAACTACTATGTATTTCAGCATTTCCTTCGCAATACTTGATGACGAAGTAACAGAAATCGAAGCGTTGAACTAGTCCCGGAGATCACTCTTGACGATAGTTAAATGAAATCCATCAATTTGACACCAGAACTGCGTGATCACTCGACATTGGGCTAGTGAGAATCAAAGCTTCGGCGAACGTATGCCGTTGCTGCTATAAAAGAAATAGCCAAACTCTACGAATATCTGTAGCTCAGCACAGCTATTGGGCTATGCGAACCCACTGCATGGCTATGATGAGCATTTATGACAAAATATAATTGGTGTCGGATCACGTGGCCACCTGTTCCAGCTGTTCTGGCTGTGAGTGGAAGGAGTGTACACTGACCGTTTTAATGCTCAAAACCGGATCTCACTGGCAGTTTTATTACTCCACCGCTGCCGCCATGCATCGAGGCATAGCCTCCTCTATACTCACAAAGCCTGGCAGTTCGACGACGCAACCATAGAGTGCCCGGTCGCAGATTTGGAGCGCGAGTATCTGGTAGCAAAGATCATTTTTCGGGGAACCTGGTCGTCAGCGCACAGCTTTTGCAGCGGCAGGGACCCCAAAAATGGTTCTCAAACCCGACGAGAAAAGAAGCGGTGAAGTCTGTTTCGGCGTCTCGCCGCAGCGGGGCGCCTGTCACGTGGCTCTTCTCATCCGTTGTCTGCCGCTCTGACGTTTCTCGTCGCAATCTGCCAGGCTTTGTCAATATAGAGGAGGCTGTGATCGGGGGAAGTTTAGTCTTTCTCCGGGAGCGACAACCCTGCTGTAGGTCTGCGAGCAGAGCAAGAAGCTGCACGAGCTGTCTCGTGAACTGGCGAGTACCGCCTATGATACACAGTTACATATGCTACAGTTATTGAGGCGTCTCGCAGGCGCTGGAACACTTAATGTGATCGGTCTATTGTATTAACAAAAAAAAAAATGGAAGCCGTTTACAACTTTCTGTAACACCGAATTCAAGCGCAGCTCTTGAGGAGGAGGAGGGAAGGGTACCGAGGGGAAGGTATACTCCTCCTCTCTCCTCTTCACTTCGTGATCCTGCCTGCTACTCCTCCTCCCCCTCCTTCTCCCTCACCTCTTCCTCCTCTCCTCATCCTTCAACCTCCTCCCCTCGTCTCCTCCTCCTCCCCCTCCTCCTCAAGGGGGGTCACGTGACCTTGGGGGGGCACGTGACCTCAAGGGGGAGGGGCACGTGACCTCGGGGGGGGGGGGGGGGGTCACGTGACCTCACGGTTACGCCAACGCCGACGCCGCTCAAGCCGGAAACGGGCGCCTAAGAGCTGCGCTCTAAAACATGTTTTATAAGCCGATTTTTATTAGCTCTTTATCGTTTGGCTCTAGCTGCCGGCTGTAACTGCCGGTTGTAAGGCCAGTTGTAACAGCCGGATGTAAAAAAAAGCTGACACCGAAAAGCGTTGAACCCATAGGAAACTAAATAGATAGACGTCAGCACCGGGAAAGATTTCAACTAACCACCTCAAGATTGTGCGCCAAGTGCTTTGCCGACTGAGCTTTCCAGGGGCTCTAATCTGTGCACTTGGCGAAAAAACCGCTGAGAAATGCGACCGCCGTGATCGGCCGTCGTCAAGGTCAAGCGCGGCACCGGTCACTCACGGCAGAGGAATTCCTCGCCGACGTTTTCGCCAAGTGTCCAATTTATAGCCTGATAGACTGGTAAGCCATTCTGTGCTTACCAGTCTTCGTCAGCAAGATCAAGCTTGTATATTATCTTTAGCCAAAGCCAACAAAACTTTTTCCCAGGTGTTCATTGCAAGCCGTAGCCTAGCAGATTACAAGTTAGCAGAGCTGGCCCATTTAGGCAGTTGCCAAACTTCTGCGCCGCGAACTAACTGCGTGGGTTATCACTGCACAAGTTACATGCGAACATTGACGCAGAGCTCGTGTACAATCTATCTCCCACGCCCTCTTCCAGTAGTTATCATTAAAAATCCAGCACTACGGTAACGTTATCTTGGAGGTGTCCAGGGAGCACCTGCCACCTGCAATAACGGTCTCTTTTGGTCCTATACTTCACTCTTCACTCAGCTGACACGGCGGTGAAAGCCGTTGAAGCTTCGTTGTCGCCGGACAAATCAACTGTTGGCATTTTCTAACCTTGCCCCGAACTCTGCGCAGTATTTACGAAGATAGTCTCTTACGATTCGCAAGACCAATTGGCTGTGTAAGCTGTCATTTACCCCTAGCGACGTTCAATTGCAGCTGCGTCGCAAGTTACGTGCTTATTGTATTTTATTACCTACGATCTTTTCCATTTGTAGATCGCTCCAAAACTAAATCGGAAGTCCCCACAAAGTTTTTCAACTACTTGACATATAACGAAGATATTGGTCTCAGAGACACTTTGAGCCCCATTTATTTCCGCCTGTCCGCTATTGCCTGCTCACAGTTTGCATTGTGTATTGTATGTATTGTGCATGTATTGTGAGCAAGTATTGATCACGAGCGATGCGGCAGAGTTCGTGCGAAATACAAGAATGCAATTACGCTCTTCGAGCTCAATCAATGGCGACTGCCATTGTTGCTTCAAGAACCTTTGAAAAGGGTCTTTACGTAACACAAAATGTAAAAATACAAAACAAAACTGAATGAGCAAAAAATCTCACTCTTTTGTACGGCTTCCATCGATCCAGCTGCACAATTTTCCTCCACACCACGAAGAAAGGGGTGCGAGCCCCAAAAACCAGCAAGCACTCCCCTTCGTCGGTCATCAGTGCTGCCACATTTCGTAGAGCAGCTGCGAGGTCCTCCACCCAGTTCAGGGCGAAGAAAGAGTAGACGCGTTCAAACTTTCCATACTTCTTGACGAGCCCCGAGACGTCGCTTTCGATGTCGTGTACCTCGTACGCGATCTGCGGATGCGCGAAATTCTCCTTGGCGTACTTCACCATTCCTGGGGATACGTCAGTGGCCACCATCATGCCGCAGGGTTGGCAGCGTGGCAGCAGCTCCTGGCGCGTGAAGTCGCCTGTCCCGCAGCCCAGGTCGATGAACTGCTGGCTACTGTTCGGTACACTGCCGAAGGCCATTTGCAGTAAGTCGAGGCTTTTGATGCTGAGGTCTCTCTGCAATTTATTGGCTTTGATGTAGGCCTCCGGAACAAGAGAGATATCTAGAGGCTGCTTGTCGACAGCGTCACCATAGGATGAAGCAGTTGCCATTTTTGCCACTGAAGTATCCCGAGCTGCATAGAATGAGGACGCTTTAGTTTTTTCTGCTTTAAAATTCCTAAAATTGATCGCTGCGAATCGGAGGTATTGTAACTTTCAATGGCAATCAAAACTGTAGTAAAATGTATTTATTTTGCAATGGAGAATTAATCACATTAATTCAATTACTACTATAAGTACTAAATGCGAGTCACCTTCAGGTGAGTGTTACTTTGACGTGTTTTACGTGTTTAAAAAGGAAACAAAAAAACGATAAGTGCATGAATTATACATGCAAGTGAAATGTGAATAATTAATGATTGAAACAAAAAAAATCACGCATTAGATATTTTTGTAACGCAAATTATATTTTCTCTAGAATGACACATTACAAGGCGCATTTATATATTGCAGCGTGCGTGGCCAGAAAGCTAATCCATACTTCTGAAAGTTCAGCGTTTGTTCGAGATACCGAGAGAAATAGACAACGATGCCAGTATGAAGTTGCCGACTCAGTCCCTCGAGTATTCGATGCCCAAACAGTCTAGGCGGAATGTTCGAGATACCAAGTCTAGAGATAAATATACATTAACGTGGGGTCGTGTTAGTAACTGTTAAGAATTACACTTCACTGGATAAATTGCTCACTTAAAGGGACCATGAAACGATTTTGAAATCGAATTTCATTCACCACACGCCGTAAAAGGTGAGAAAAGTAAACCAAAACAAAAAATAGAAAGCAAAAAAAAAATATTTTTGCTATAGAACTTTAAAAAAAGAGCGGACTCTTTTATGCATTTCTTCCTTCGAAAGTTCTCTGCCTTTTCATTGCGATGCAACCACGGTGCCAATGCACGTCAGCCAAATTTACGTCGCCTATTGGATAAGAGCCTACCTCACCAGCACCGCAATCATAAGCAATAAATAGCCGGCGAATGTTTCTTCAAAGTTTAGTTAAAGAATATTCTGATCCACATTTTGTTCAGTAATTAGCGACTTGACGGAAATTGCCGAATTTTATAATGCTCGATGCTATGCGCAATCTATCGTATGGTAAACGAAGCAATAGAAAGGTAAGACTGCCCCTTCGCTGTATCACTGTTCATGCTCTCGGCTGAAACACATAGCGTCGGTGGTGATCGTTGACTTGGTTGGCGTGGTGGAAGCTCATCGTTCCGCATTCAGAGCTATTTTTGGCTGAATTTTTGTCGTGTGTCGCGATGATAACCCAGCACGTCCTAGAAGGGAAGATCCATCTACTCGTGCGGCAATGTTGTGGCGGAACCAACGTTACTGGAAACACTCAATTGGGAGACTGCCATAGAGCCTGCTCTGAAAACGTGGCGCCAATCCGTACTCGAGAACCGAGCTAATTGGGATCGCAAGGCCGCCCTATTTCCCGCAGCGGCAACTCGAGGAACTGCACGACTTCTAGTATTGGTTGCCGAGTATCGCATTCGATAGCGTCCCCTGTGACTGTTTTATTATGGCTTTAATCTGCCATTTTGGCCGGGAAGCATATACGGTGGAAGGGAAATCAGGGATGCCAACCCCCGACTGCCAAGCGGACGCGTAGCGGAGTACATCAGGAATTAGGGGGCGCACAGGTCGGGACGCGCTACCTGCAATCACTGGTGAGACAAGGTTGTATAAAAATATTATTAATTGTGCCACCAAACCTTGTAAACTAAAGATTTTAGAAAACATCACGCGCTTGGTATATTGTCCTAATCTATAGTAAAAGCTCATACAGAAAGTTTTTTTTTTGTTTGTTTTTACGCAAAAAAAAATATGAAAGACGTTTACAACATCCTGTAATGTCGAATTGCAGCGCAGCTCTTGAGGAGGAGGAGGGGAGTTTATGCCCCTCCTACTCATCCGTACCCTCTCCTCCTCTCCTCCTCCTCTTCTCCTCCCGTGGTCCTCCCCTCGTCCTCTGCTGCTCCTCCTCCCCTCCTTTTCTCCTCCTCCTCCTCCTCTCTTGAGGTATTTCGATTTCGCAATAAATCGTGCTAGACAATCGGAGAAAGATATATATACATATATATATATATATATATATATATATATATATATATATATATATATATATATTCTGGTATTCTCACTCACCGCTTGTCCGGAGATAGAAAATATACCCAGAGGGCCACTAATATCCGACGGATGTCCGATCAAGATCCGTACGTCCGAAGCCGAATACGGACATTCATCAGATGTACGACAAATGTCCTTATTCGGATGTCCCAAAAACGATATCCGCAGGAGGTCGGGACTCGGCAGTCCTTCCCGCGCCATCGATCTCGTTCAGCCAACGAGCACCGGACGCGTTAGCTATGCTTATAACGTCCGTACAAGCGTAACATCTTAGACAAAACCCCGAGACCGGGTAAAAATGAGGGACCATGCAACATAAAGTATCAAGCGTAACAGTTTGCCGGTTTGCGTTTCGCCGTGCTTTGAATCCGCGAGTACGCTTGTACCACGCTTGTCAAGGGAAGAAAGCTCGCGCTAGAGGCGGAACCGCGGAACCACTACTGAATTGTTAACCGTGCACGATAGAGTCGTAACAAAGAGCTAAAGATTTCTTCGATTTCTTTGATCGACCACAAAACGCCACCGAAGCCACCGCACAGTTCCGCTAAAATCAGCATCTCGGCAGCGCCCTTTATGAAGGACACGGATCAATGTTGAAGAACACTTGCGCAAAAAAATGCCCCTTTTAATTTGAAAATGTTACGCTATAATGGCACGAAACTAAATGTATAATATGTTTTCATACCTAATAATACCGACGATTAAAACAATGTTAGGCGAATTTAGTACAGCGAAGCCAAGCCAATCCAACTGTTGTGGCTTTCTTGGCTTTCCCCGGTTTCCCGCCAGTTTGCCTCTACTTTGTACGCGCGCCGCTTGCTAGCTTTGTTCATCCAGGTCCAACGCACAACCAGCGTGTCGTGGTCACCCTTCTTTGTTGTTTCCGGCGATTCTCTGGAGCATTGATCGACACGTACTGCGGTAAGTGTTTTTTTTCTTAATAGCGAGTTTTAGTAGATCATTTTCAGAGGCCCGCCACCGCTCCGGGCGCGCGCTTCATATGCTTCGAAGTGGCAGCGCGAGCTCCCGCCACGCAGCGTGGCCGGAAAACACGATCTACTAAAACTCTAATAGCTTGGCGGCGATGTCATGGTTATAGATGGGCGCACTGACGTGATTGTCAGCCAAGCTGGTGGTGGCATACTAGCCACCAGCGTAGCTTTTACTGTGTAATTTAACATAATCGAACTTCTCGTTTTCAGAGGAAGCTCGGGTCGCGCGCTAATTGTTATCCTTTTGTGCACGCTTGGCGCCGGTTGGCTATACCGGTGGTGTGGTCATCGCGTGTCGCGATACTGGGGATTCACTGGTCGCCATAGCTGTGCGTGTTTCTCTTGAGCGCGTGCTGACAGCGTGCTTTCAGGAGATGAGTTTTGCACCCTCAAAGCTGCGGTTCATAGCGAATGCTAAGTTGACTTACCTACAGCTTCCCCTTCCATGTTGCATAAGGCTCCACAGACCATACATGGCTTTCATTCTACTACTGAAGTGCCAGTGAAATAAATTACTTCCTGTGATTGATAATTGAAGGTTTTTTTGCGTGTTGTTTACACATGATTTAATCTTTTTTTTTGTGTGAAAAGACTGAGAATGGGCTTTCATATATATATATATATATATATATATATATATATATATTTATTTTTTTTTTTTCAGATGGCATATGCTATTGAGATTTTGTTGGTCGGATTGAAATAGAAGTTTCGCCATGCTCTTGGATTAGTGAAGCACTTTCATGTGGCCAAAAGTTCCGCTCGATAAACTGAAGACAATGGTGAAGAAAAACAGCCCGTGTTCATTCTCATTGCCCTGGCAGAGGTATGAGGTTCAGGTCAAAGGACTTTTTGGTAAGTGGAATCATGTTTTAGCACTGAAGACATCACTTTTCTAGATGAGCGCGCTATTTACAAATAAACTCACCCATGCCGGGTGTGCGCACGCGCATATGCAGAAACTCTTTGGGAGGCGAGAAGTGTGCGCACCGTACCTGGGGCACCACCACCTCAGAGGAGCGACGTTGGAGGCACATATTGGTGTATAAGGGGACAACTCTATGATACATATATCTGATAATACTACACTAGAATCCTTCCTGATCACTTCTCTAAGGCGAGCACAAAAAATTGGAATTGATAACCCTCTTTCTCAGAATCATTGGTGGTCAACCATGAAGAAGACATGTCACTGTATTGACACACAGCAGTCCATAAATGTATTATGACATCTATAATTTGTTTCAAACTGCTGAAACTATTTTGTATGTTGGTAAAATAATAAATGCTCACCGAGATGTTGCTGCAGCTTCATTCTACATTAGATGAGTCACTTTAGGCACTTAGAGTGATGAAGAAAAGGAGTCAGTTTCGATGGGTCATGGAATAGCACGTTTTGGAAATGTTTCTAGTGGTCATTTGGAGTACAGACACTGTTTGATCATTTGTTTTTTGCGTGTGCAGCTTCGTACGATGAAGCTAGAAGGAAGCTGGACAAGTGTCAATACACGTCCGACTTGGCAAGCGAAGATGAGCCTATTTAGAAACGGAGGAGGACACCAGCTACAAGATGGGACCCTACTGATGATACATGCAGCAGCTTGTGGTCAGAAGACAGTGCAGGCAATTTGCCTCCTGAAGTTCCAACGGACTTTACTCAGGGTGAGACTGCATAATAATAGTGTCGCTTTTGCCAACTTGAAGCCACGCTGTCTATGCTGTTGTAGTGCTATAGACCTTAGAACTTCAATTCAGGAAACACTTGATGGAAACAACTTCACTTCAGGAGACAAGTGAGAGTAACAACATTCTTTTGTGCTACGTGTCTTCGATACTGTATAGTAGGTTTCATGGTGTTCTGTTGGTGTGTACAGTGGTGTCAATGTGGCTCGACAGGAAAAGGATAGACGATTGTGTATTTCCAGTACAGCAAGCGCATCAACATGCGCTCACCTCCAAGTTTGTTCTTAATACCCCTTGTCCAGTGAAAAACCTTGACAGCTTCCCACATTGGTTTTGATTATGTAATGTATCAGAGTGTCTAGAAACCGGAAATTGTCAGGGAAATTTTAATTACTGGGACAAATCAGGGAATTGTCAGGGTATTGTCAAAAAGCGAGTTCAGTCAGGGAAAATGAGCCGAAAACGCCATCAAGTGCCCTGAACAAAGGCTTGAGGACTTGGGGGCAGAAAAATAGGCAATAAATTTGAGTGGAGCGAGGGCTCTGCTCACTCGATGTAGGGTGTGCTACCCGATCCAAAGGGAACTGCCGACAAATCCAGTCCAAGCCTTGAGTTGAAATGGATTTAGGGCGTGACACTAGGCTAGATCCAGTTAGAGCTACTAGATATAGTAACAAATGAAAAATCCACAAATCCTAATCCAAGCCTTAGGCCAAAAGTGTGCATCTGGCAACCATGCTGACATTTGGTTATTGACGTGTGTGGTTGAGCGTCGTGTTTTCATCGTGTTTCCGGAAGTGGCCTCTTCACTGACGATGGCGGCGGCAAGAAAGTGCTTGTTTATTCCGAACTGGACGAACCCGAATGTTTCGGAATATGCAAGTTGGATTAGGCCCGTGCAAAATTATCCTCACAGTGCTCAGTGCTCAATGCCTTGTGTTGTAATGATCTTATATATTTAACTGCCTCTACAGTGGTCAGGGAATTTCACCTGGAATTGTCAGGGAAAACCTGAAAAAGTTAAAATTTCAAAATAATAATTTCCTAGACACCCTTTGTATAATAGGCATGGAGCCCTTTTAACAGTAGGGCTTTTTCCTGACGGCGTGCAGCCCTTTTTGGGGAAGGTAACCGATGTAGATAGATATTTACATTTGTGATTATAATTTTATGATAATTTATAGCCATTTAAAGTGTCAGGCTTTCATGTGTTTATATCAAAAGGTTTGAACAAAATACAGATCGTCCAACACCAAACTTTTTATTAGCAATAAATTTGGTTTTGATACCTGTTGAACGGATGTGCAGCCTGTGCTACCTCTGATGGATGTTCTGTGGAGTCTCCAATTTTGAGCCAGCATGGAAGAGGTGAGTATAGAGTGGATGGATTGTAATGCTATAAATTAAATAGCATGCATTTTCTTGGTAATTTTTTCATTCAAACTTCGAGGTCTAAATGACAGTGCTTAATACAGTAAAACCTCATTGATATGTTTCTGGTTTATAAGTCTTCCCTGCTGTCATGCTTATGAGTGCCGGTCCCATTGAACTTTCATAGCGAGATTTTTATTAATTGCTCGTTTGTGGGTGAATAACTTGATATTTAGATTAATAATATGCAAAAGAGCAAACTGAAAGAAATGAAATCATCCTTTTTTTGCTGCGCAGCGTCATCAAGACCAAGTAAGTTGCTCACAAGGTTCGGAGATAACTGTCATAGTCGCAGGTAAGGCAGCGGAACTTTTTGATGCATGTAAACTCTAATAACACAGGACAGGCCTTGGCTAACCCGTCGCCACGTGGAACACCTCAAGACGGGGTGAAAGAATACTCTGGTAAGACTGTTAGCCTTTTTCTCGTCAGTCGGAATGCTTGCATATACATGTAGGTGCTGTTGAAAAGCTGTTTCTGGTGTAAGCCGAAGCTTTGTCTTGACCACACCTATTGTAATATTCCAGGACATGTCCTGGGCCCACTGCCTTGCCAGAGCGTGGTGAGTTATGATATTTCTTGTTTTATCCAGCACTGTTTCCTCGCTCTAGTAGTAGGCTTGTAATGCTAAATGTGCAAGCTTTTTAATATGTGCTGTCAACATGTCTTTCCATCATGTGTAGACATGAGGAAGTGGACCATAACATCATTTCTATGTGCTCTATATGTCCTCTTTGTTTGTCTTATGTACAGTCGGGGACAAAAGTCCCCAGGACGTGCGAGCTGCGTCTGAAAAGCATTGCTCTGCCATCTGCCGGCGGGTCGCCTGGTTTCGAGACCACACAAAAGCGCATGCGCGTCCTACTGTGCCTGCCAACATGTGTGTTTTCCCGCTCTTCTGCCGCATAGCACCTAACTAGGAATCAGGCACGTGGTACCACCTCGGAAATAGCGCTGGTGGTTGACGAGCGTCTGCTACATATTCCGAAACTCGAGATAGCGCCTGGAGCGTTGCACCGCATTTCGCCGTGTCAGCGCACCTTGCTTTATAACCAGTTCAGCCTATCGCTCAGTTGAGCTGCCGTGACTCCTTGCTTTATAGGTGCCATGTCAGTAAGCGCTATCTCCGAGGCGGTACCACGCGCCCGATTCCGAGTTAGGCGACGCGCCGCAGAAGAGCGGGAAAGCGCACATGTCGGCAGGCACAGTAGGACGCGCATGCGCTTTTCTGTGATCACGAAACCAGGCGACCCGCCGGCAGATGGCAGAGCAATGCGTTTCAGTCGCAGCTCGCGTGTCCTGGAGACTTTTGTCCTCGACTGTACATGGAGGTACAAATGCTGTACTTGCAGGCATTTTGAGTGTTTATAACCTCTTTCAATGAGGCTATTGATAGAGGTTATGGAGGGTGCACAACATGCGCTATGGTGTGCACAGCTATTTCGTCACTCTTTTTGCTCCTCCGGTAGTAGCTGGCAAAATCCACCTATCCTCGGAGAGCTAAGCCGGCGTAGTATTCCAAAAAAAAAAACACGGTCGGGTCGCTGAGAGAGGGGAAGAGCGCATATGGATTCCACCATTTTTACCGATGAACTCTACAACTTTGAGCTCCCAAGGTGCAAAACGTTTCTTGACAGAAACAAATTCATTGTGACGACAATCTGACATCACGGCCAACTTTACAATTCGCCAAGCATGCGCTGATCTTCATTGCTCAAACTTTACTATGACGTCCCCCAACGTCCTCTCTCGTCGCGGGGAGTAGCAGCCAATGGGCGAATGAAGTTTTTTTTTTTTTTTTTAATGAAGCTTGCGCGACCATCATAGACAAACCGCTCTCCTCATTCCATAATGCCTCATACAAGAACGTTTTACCCAGATGTTACACCAGCAACATTTTGGTTGTCACTGTCCACTTTGCTCGGGGTAAAATGCTCATGTTGGGAGATGCCTGAGCCTCTGTCTTGGTATGAATAATACACACTGACCTCTCTTTTGCAGGTTGGAACACTTCCTAATTTTATTAGAAATTCCAGAAAAGTACCTGCAAAAAGTAACATGTTATAGCTACAAGTTACTAGAAATTGTACCTAAGGTACAATTCGTTACCAAGAAATAAAAGCGTCTACATTTGTGCTTCAGGTACACAAAAAGTACCTGCCGTAGAATACCAAGCATCCGCCCATTCCACACTAAGCGGCCATTCCTAAAAGATGTAACACCTCAAAAAATATGACAAGTACAAATATAGATAAAATTTGTAATCTAACAAGTGCCCATCCCCCACTTTGTTGCAGTTATCTCCAAATTTTGAGTGAGCGCTTGATCGGTACTTCACGGTAGTTACGAATGTACAGCTACTTTTGCCTAGGTACTTCACAACCTTGCTAATAAGTAATTTTGATTTATTCTTCAGAATTTCAGGGCCAAGTGTTAAGGCTACTCAATGTTAAAAGACTGAGCTTGCAGCAAGTTGCCAGCACTCTTGACGCTCTCACCGCCTCCAGCGAGCCCACTGTTGCACCCGGTCCGGTTGTACCGCAACCATTCAAAACAGCCGATGGTCTCTCGAACTTCGAGGCGGATCTCGGCGCACCTGACGAAGCTGATCTGGTGCGTCCACATTTACATAACATAGCCTCAGGCTGATAGTGTGGGACATTAGGTGTTGTACATGCCACCTTTGTGTGTAAAATACAAAACTTAACTGGCAGTTCCTCCGCATGTTCCTTCCCAAGTGTTGAGGGGCAACCAAATTATTTCAAGGAATATTAGTTTTGTGAAGACTCAGAGGTTCATTAAATTGGCAGGAACTAACAAAAATAAAGAGTGTCTTAAAGTTCGCACAAATCAGACAAATGCTGTATGAGAGGGAGGGGGGAGACTCCTCTCCCCCCTCCTCCTCATACAGCATTTTGTCATGGGCAGGACCCTCCGGCCCCCCCCCCCCCCCCCCCCCGAAACAAAATCCTGGCTACGTGCCTGGTCATAAGCAATGTCATAATACAGTGTTCATAGTCACGGCATACAACACTGTTTTGAAACATCAACCATGTGCACTTTGGTAATCGTTTAGTTCGTTTTAGCATTTCTTTTCTTGTCTTTTTCAACAGACCATTTGTCTTTCCGAGCAGATGTCATTGCCTAGACGACATTTAAACAATAAAATATGTTGCCCTCTCCTATCTCATGCTGCCCTTGAAGGGTACAGTGGTTTCAGCGAGGCTGTAATTATATTTGCTTTTATACTGTTTTTATTCCAGCTGCAGTAAGCAAGAGGTTTACACAATCAACAAAGGATGATGTCGAAGTTACATCAAAGTCATGGCTCAGACATGCCCCAGAACGAGAATATGGAAAGGCCAGCCAGCGTTGAACTTCTGCTTTTTATAGTTATTGGTTTTATCTGTTTTAGCCAAGTCTTCTAGCTCTGCCAACGTCTATATTTATTTATTGATTTGTGCTAATGACGGCCCATAAGCAAAGACCAGGTACATTCATTGTGTATGCAATAAAATTTCAAGAGAAATTCCACTTGTACTAGTTTTCTTGCAGACATACTGTCACAATTTAGCTTACTAGAGCAAATACTAAACCTACTTTTTGTATATTTTGGTCTAATGTTCTGAGCTTATGCTTGGTGTAGTATTATTGTCGGGTTATCTGTTTGCACTATATATACGAAATTCACAAAAACATGCTCCGATGATATCATGGACTAGTTTGTTTCCACATTACGTTCACTCCGGTGCTACGCTTCACTAATAGGTGTGCATGCAAACCCAGCTGAAGCGAAGCAGTGGAGTGAATTCAATGCAGAAATAAACTAGAGCATGAGATCATCAAGCCACGTTTATGTAAATTTTCCATATATAGTACAGATGGATAACTCGATAATAGTACTACACCAAGCATGAGCGCAAAACGTACAAACAATAATTATACTAATATTTGACATAAGGCATGTATAGTGCCTTATGTCAAATAATATGACAATAATATGGCATTTTCTAAAGAAAATGCCATATTATTGCACAGGAGGGTCATTCGGTGGGTTTTCCGGCAAATGTCCGTACATCCGTCTTTGGACGTCCCATGGATGAGCCGTGCCACGTTCAGAGTTCTTGCATCGGATGATCCGATGGACATCCGGTGAACGTCGCTCGGAGGTAAATGGACATCCGGTGGACTTCTAAATGTCCGAAGGGGAACAAACGTGGGATGTCCTAGGGACGTGAAATGCCCTCTGGGTGTAGTTCTCACATCTGGAAGTTCCACTCTGTCTAATACCCGTGCCACACGGGCAACTCGAATGCCATTTACAACAAATGACATGTGAACGATCGGCCAATCAGCGCGAGACCCTCCGGGCGTGGCGTATTCCTCTCGCGACAGATCGCGAGCCGATTCGTCAATCACACGAATGTATGGGCTTGCATGCCCATCAGTACGCCATCATATTCAAATTTTACAACCATCGTGATGACATCCGAATTGGCTGATTTTTAAGTATAAAGGGTTTTCATAATCTTTTGACCTACAAACAATTTGGTAACCGGACAAAAGCTCACCGGACAAAAGCTCACCGGACAGAAGCTCCCCGGACAAATGCTCCCCGGACAAAAGCTCACCGGACAAAAGCTCACCCGTTTTTTCACATACCCGAACAAAAGCTCACCTTATATTTTTTTTTTGCGACCTACTGGTCTATTTTGTTTGCCCGTATGTCAACGGCACTTTCCGTTATGCTTCTGCTCCTTCTTTTTTTCAGCGGCAGCAAGAGCGAATTCTTCCCTTTGCCTGACTGTGCGCCGACGACGACCGGAGTTTCCCTCGGAACGGTGGAATATGTACGACGCCACTCTTCAAGATAAAGACCAGACATACACCTGCGAAGGATGGAATACTAGGTTCCAGAAGTTTGTCGGCCACGCCCATCCAAGCGCCTAGATGCTGATTAAATGCCCACAGGAAAATCAGGCGTTCGTTTCCACGGCATTGACAGAAGCCAGCTGAGATTAACCCCCAGAGAAGGGGGTGCGAAAAACCACTCTGCGTCTGCAGAATCGTCTGAGAAATATTTTCGAGGAATTACAGGTACACCCAGATCTACCAAGACTGCTGGAGCTAGTGGGGGACTGTATTCGGTTCTAACCAATCGATAAATAAACTTGTTTCTACTCTAAGCAACAAACCATGCGCCTTTCAGATTTAATTGATCGTTGCATTTTAGTGAATTTAAGTGATCGTTGCATTTTAGACCAACATGAAATTTTCTCCTGGTGAGCTTTTGTCCGGGTCTGTGAAAATATGGGTGAGCTTTTGTCCGGTGAGCTTCTGTGCGGTGAGCTTCTCTCCGGTGAGCTTTTGTCCGGTGAGCTTTTGTCCGGGATTCAAACAAATTATGGCGAATTGCTATGAAATCGTGTTGCATACATAAAACATTCTAGGAACACGAACGTGCTCTTCATCGGATTGTTTAACAAGTACCTTGTGTACACTTGATAGCTGTCCCTCTAATGAAGCGATACTACCGCTAATTGGGCTGATAAACCCAGCCATCTTACAGAGTCTCCATACACTCGAGCTGCTCTGCCTCAGTCTTTTTACCTACCGCTTTGTTCCTCAGACATTTGGTGTTCCTTTACATGCAATGCTGACACAAAGGGAAGAAAGGAAAACAATACAATTACGAGTTGCCCCACATTCACGGAAATTAAGACATGCACGGACAGAGACTGTGTCTGACAGAGACAACCGAGACATACGTCAGCTTGATCTTAGATCGGCTATTATAATCGTTTTCTCTTGGGTAATTATCTCACTTGTTTTATGAAGCCACTGGCTTGTGTATTTCAAATTGATAGAAAACATTCTGATACTCCTGTTACACGGGCAACCTTAACCGTGGTTAACTCAACTTGAACTGCTGTTACGCGGCACCACAGTTACCGCACTATGCTCTCGGACAACTATTTCAAAAGAAGTGAATATCGCGCGTGCACTGCTTTGATGGGGTCTTAAGATGCTCAAGCGCACGTTCGCCCATAGCTTTGACCGCAGAGTTGCAGATTGTTGTCCGCAAGTATTGTGTGCTAACTGTGGCTTACCGTAACTGCAGTTAAGTGTGCCCGTGTAACCAGGGTGTAACAAGCGGGCGACTTTCAAACTGTGTTCAAGTTCGAACGCCTCAATTCAATATTGAAGACTTCCTTTTGTTGCTTTGCACTTTTGCTGATGTCAAGAGACTGCTCACATTTTTGCATAAAGTCCTAGCTCTGCACAGGCAATGTCCACATCGGCGCAATTTCCAGAAAACTGTCAAAAAACATTTTGGTAGGAAGCTTTCAAGAGAATAAATGGCAAATCGTTGGAGGCTGGCTGAGTGATGTTTCGAATTGTTGATGTATTATACCAAATATTGAGTTTTAACTAAGTACAAAAATCAATCTGCTACTGCTCCAACCAGACGTATGGCAGAATTTCCGTTACTCACATTAAGTCCCTAATTAAACTGACTCTCTAGGGCATAATTACATTTACAATGAACTTCTTTACTCACGCTGTTTCCAAGGTTTCGGAACATTACACAATCCATTTCTCACGTGTAAAAAAAATAATCAATAACAACAGACACCATTTTGGAGACAATTGGTAAAATATATATAATAATACTAAATAATATATAAATAATATTGGAACAAATTTGATTTAAATAAAAATAATTTTGAATTAATTAAGTAAAACATGAATGTGTGGATGTGTTTGGGTTAACTAATAATGTATATTTGATTTTATATACCTTGCGACTGGCTCTCTATACATCACCGTGCAGTAAACAAGATACCACACGGTTTTCAATTTTCAAATTTATAACTGACGATAAGGCATTTGTTCCAGCCAATACTGGTGAAGTTAAATCTTTGGGCCATTTAGTAAAACGATCGTTAATAACCCTGTTTATAGTCTCTTATTCACCGAAGGATCTCCCCACCCGCGTTTGTGTGAACTTTTGTTGGGCGAGTAAAACTATAAAACGAAGAAGACATCAACTGCTGTCTCTTCAGTTGCACCCAGTCGCTGACATATAAGGGAATTCATATTTTGCAATATCAGCATCTACCTATGGTCCGTTGCAACTCAAGAACGAAGGGCGTGGGTAATGCGGGCCCGGGGAGGAGAATGCAGACGGAACGCTGGAGAAGAGAGAGGGAAACCTCCTCCTCTCTTTAGCGTTCCGTCTGCTTCCTCCTCCCCGGCCCGTCTTACCCTCGCCCTTCTTTCTTGAGTTGCAACGGACTATAGTTCAACCTTATGCCCTGAGTGACGTGGGGACAACGTTCCCCTTTTTCGTCAACCACATTCTTGACTGTTATCTTTGCCATAGGTAGTAATCTGGGTATCTAATTCTGCTTATTCCCCAACTTGTAAGCAATGCAGAGCGACTAATTTTTTATTCAACAAAAGACAAATGGACACTTTTGTGTTTATCAACAATACAGATCCAGCGACAGCTACCATACGTCACCGCGAAGTCAGAGGGCATTGGCGTCGCGTCCACGCACCATGGAGTGCGTGAGCGAAAGCATTCAGAACAAAACAGACCTCTGACCATTTCGTTCCAAACGCATCTTTCTCTTTTTTTCTTTGTCCTTGATCGCGTGAAAGAGCCTCTTTCGGCATTTACACTGCTACAACGGCATTTCGTTGTCGGCAATTCGTTGTTGTTGATGTTTTTCAAGAGAGCGCCTGCAGTGGGCAATGGGCGCCACAAAGATCCCAAGTGTAAAGCGGGTTGTTAACGCTGGGGCGTAGCTGTGTATTTCGCACGCAGCGGACCCGGGTTCAAGTCCCGCGGTCGCGGGCAATCTTTTTCAAGGATTTGGCATCATTGAGGACGGACCGGCTACAATGCCAACTACAACGTCAACAACAACAACAACTACGACATCAACAATGGACGCCGTTCTTACCCATAACAGCAATCTACAAAAAATATGCAGTTAATAGTTTCTTACTGTTGATGCTCCGGTGCCGTTTCGGAGCCCAGAAAGAAAAGAACTTGGAATTCTTGAGGCTGCTTCGAATGTGTATCTTTGGACGTAGTATGAACATCTTGTTTGGGCTTTGACCACGCGCCGGTAGTGTTCGTCCTGGAATAAAAAAAAAATAACTTTGCTAAAAAAACGGAACTTTTTTTTAGCAAAGTTTTAGAAACATTTTTGTACTTGCAGCTTCGACCTCGCCCCCACTTAAAGCGAAAAAAAAAAAACTATTGTATTTTTCACAGGGCCTACAAATGTTACGAATCTGCCGAATGTTTTTGTTTGTACGAGATTTCGCGCATAAAATGTACTTCACAAAGTTATGTGCTTCCGGCTGTACATTCGTCAGCGCTGCAGTTGTTTATGAGATACAATACAGACCCCAGAGCACGCGCTGCCAGTAGCCGGATGCAGTAAAAGAAACCTCATAAAAAATATACATCATAGGCTCTTGGATATAAGTTAAACACACCCCCGCCTGCTGTGAATTGCTTGCGTCGGAGTAATACAGCGCTGCGTGGGCTCATGGATCGCTGCCACATGGAGTTTGGCGAGCATGATCACGAGAATGCGCCAACGCGTAGAGCCTTCAAAAAATATCTTTAAAAGGGGAATTTCTGATTTCGACGAAGGGTTAAAATTCCTCAATTCATTTACTAGCGGCAATGTATCGAGGAATGTTATTAGCAGATAAAGATTCTCAGATACATTTTTCACTGCAACACGCTGCTACACTTTGCATTTAGCTTTTCATTTAATTTTTGGAATGCTTGAAAGTGGAAGCTAAATTAAAATGTGTTTTTCGCCTTTGAATTCGAGGTGCCGTAAAACAATTATCAACGCAAAATTGAAAAAGTCGAATTCCGCTAAGCTGTTCAGTTTTTTTGTTTATTATAACCTTTCTAATACAACCACTCCAACGACAACTCAGACCGCAAGTTCGTCTGCATGTTGTACATGAATTGCGATGGTATCAGAACGCCGAGCTCTTATTGGATGATTGAAAAGAAAAAGTAGTGTGTAAACCTCAAGGCATCTAGCATAGAGATCGACCGACTATCTTTCCAATCAAAGCCAATCTGAACTCGGCGTCGCTCTGACGTCACCGCAACCCCTGCGCAAGAAAAGAACGACTCACTCTCTGAATAGACAACAAACTGTGTTGAAGATGGAGAGACAATTTCTCTAGTCTTATCTACAATCCCCGACAACCGAAGAAACGCACAGTGCTCATTCAGCATTATTTTGGTGCCACGATCTTATTGGCTGCGGTGCGGAAATAAGACGCTGGACTCACCAAAGCTGCGTTTTTTTTTAGCTGTAAGGAACTCTATAATCTAGGAAAATTCTGACGTCTCGGTCACAAATCCCAGGTCAGCTCGGATAGTTGAAAACAACACGACTGCAGATTATATGATACGTGATGTTAAATAAAAAAAGTTTTTGAAAGCTAGCAGATGTTGGAGAGATTCTAATGTACCTATATACTTTTACAAGTTAGGCAAATATATTTTTCTTTTTTTATGAAAAGCTTCCGTTGGACAAAAGTGCACGACGTGCCATTCACCTAGCTACGCTATAACATGAAAACATCCGCCGTGCTGACTCAGGCACGGGCGGCTTGTACCAGGAAACGCAATGAACCTATTGCTCCCAAGCATCGAGGCGAATGCAGGGATTGGTGTTCCACGCGCCGGATGTGCTGACCTCGGCAGTAGTAACTTTTCTGAAGCAAATGCCTAATCAAAATTTCTTCTTGCACGCGCGTTTTTCGACGCTTTATTTTAGTTATTTACTTCGAATTTTTTATATGGGGAAGGCATGCGCGTGCAATGCCATCAATCCCTGCATTTTCCTTGATGCTTGGGTAATTTAGCACTACGTCTATTAGTGACTCCAGCGACCGATTCGTGACGCAACTGTCGTGCGAAAATGGCGGTCTAAAACAGGTCGTGCCATGCCTATTTCACTCACGTCACACACATGGGCATGCAAGCGCCAAACATGCTAGCGAGCACCTATGTACTACTTCACACGGCGTACGCGGAGAATCAAACGCTCCTGCTCATCTTGCAGGCATGTGCTTGTCGAGAAGCGCAAAACCTTCGTTCCTGATGAACAATTCTTGTAACTACGTGAGCAGCTAACAACGCATCAGTGTGTATTCAATGTTTTTGACATCTCGCCGCTTCGCTGGCTTCGCTAGTGGCGATTCGACGTGTTCCTAGTCCAGTCGAATAATTCATTCAAGGACCGCACCCCGGTGCCACCGCATCTCGCACGCTTGGAATCGACCTCTTCATCTGAGGGATTGCCTGACTTGTGGATAAATGCGCGGACGCACTCGCCGCCATTAGTTTGCCCCATTTTGATTGATTTCGGTTCCAGTGTGCACGTGGCTGTGTTGCTGTTTTATGTCATTTTTGCTTAATTAAGTTATACAAATGTGTCCCAATTGCAGCACGCAAGCAATGAAACTGTGGAATAGAGCCACTCTGAGAACCAAAAAGTGGTTTCGAGGTTAAATTACGAGCTTTCTTACGAACACCTTTGGTGCATCTGATTACGTTCGTCGTTATATCCGTGCATGGCCGGCTGCTAAATGTCTGAACTGACGCATAGCGCGTATTACCATCGTCCACGGCAGTACCCAATCAGAGTAGTTAGAAAAAAATCAGTAAAGAGACTAGTACATTAGTATGAAGAAGAGAGTCGTTGTGCTTAATCACGAAAAACATCAGTTCGCGAGTTTACTACTCACTTTTTTGTTTTCGTGAACGCCCTCCTTTTGTCAATTTGGCAGACTAAAAAAGTCTCGTATAATGACCCAGAGAAGTGACATTGTACCGGCCTCTTTTATTTAAAGGAATAATATTCTCGAGAAATATTGGGACAGTCCGATCTACGCCGAGTAGGAAATGTCCTTAATTATCGGCCCTGCTGAAGTACTTATTAGCAGCATCTCACAATTGTGGCCTTAAGAAATTAACAATTTCTTATATAGATATTTGCTTACGATGCATTGAAGATAAGATAAAAGTATTAAACCCCTCAAATTAAATCTGACTTTTGTCTTCCGTAATATTGGACAAATCATAATAAAGGTCAAGTTTAGCTGAAGTTTGACGCTGGGAGCCACTTTATTAACCTGTTTAAACCGGTCGTTATTTGTTTGAACAGATTTGCTTTGTATATTTAGGAGTCGCCAGCCCCTAAAAGTAAATCCCTGTTCGCCATCGACAACGCTAGACGAAGGCGATTTTTATGGAGGCGGATTATTTTCGACATCCAATATTGGGAACACCGGATACTAGCAAACTTTAAAACAGTTACGAAAAGAAATAACCTCGTCAAAATTAAACCTTAAAAAAAAAAAAAAAACTCTTTGTTTGGTTGGTGTTATTTTGCTACTATTGCGACCCCCATGAGCGGGAAATTTCGGCCATCCGCCTGGGCATGTTGAAACTCGGAGAACGCAACACTCCACCTGCGTTATATTCGGAGTTCGCCGGCCTTTCTTGAAAATTTTAACTTTATTTACCTATTCAGGATGATTCCCCTCTTCCTGTTAACTTCCTCTATGAGAACCATGGAGTAGCAAGGTGTGTTGCCCGCTCTGTCTTCGCGGAAAACGAACGAAAAAATCCAACGTCGACTGGCCCGTGACGCCGACCCTTCGACGTTCTTCGAGGATGATCTCCGCTGAGATAATCTACGGAAAGCCTTCGCGGTCGTCGCGAAAATTAACTCGAACGTGTCAGTGGAAGGGCCCGGAACAGACTCGTCCGTTACTTTTCTTCAAACATGTACAAGTTACTGGAAAAAAAAGTAATTAAGTTAAGTTGCTGAGTATTGACCTCAAAAGTAATTTGAGTACAGTAGAAATTACTGATGTGCAAAGTAATTGCGAAAATTACTACTTACCGTAAAGAAGTAGCGAATTACTTTTGAAGTTACTTTTATATGTTTTTTTGTGGTAACAAGAAAGTTTATAGGTTTTGATTCGTCAGCCAAATTGTGCTAGACAAATATCAATCCCCTTATTTTTCACAGAAATGGTTTAACTGCTGGTTCTGCTTCTGCGTGCATAATTGTTTCGAACTTTTTTTGTTTTTTGTCAATGATGTACTGTGAATGTATCATATCTACTTTGAGATTTAGCAATGTCTCAGCTTGACCTTTTTAGACAGTGTTTTTTCTTTTATAGTGTTGCGTAAAGTACATCTGAAAAGCACTTGAAGTAAAGTACAAATTAAATTAGAAGTTATGTATTTACGTAAAGCAGTAAGTACACCGGGTGCAATGTTCTTGAAGTAAAGTATTATAAATAAAATGTATTTCAAGGTAAAGTACAAGTACTTTCAACACAATCTTTCATGATGCCCTTTTACTTCCTATACGAGTGTTTCATTAACTGGTATGCCTTGCTCCAGGCGTAACTGAAGGTGCATCAGGTTTCTACGGATATCGCAGCAAATATTGTATAAAGTCAAGTCGCCACAAAGTAGACATTTTACGCTCACGGACGAGCTATTCGACGCAATAAACTTATAAGACACTAATTTGTGTCGGTCTTTTTGCCGCCATTATTTCACGTAGAGAAAAGACGAGATGACGTCCTGAAAGAGCGCGTTTTCACACGACCACACACCGTATTTTGATTTTGCAATTCGGGGAATATACATTGAAGTCAGGAGTATTACTTTTCTCGGAACGTATCAGAAAAAAATACTTTAGTAAAGTACAAGTACATGCTTAGAGAATGTACTTCATTTAAAGTACAACTTCTCTAAACAGTAGTGCTTTAAGTACCATGTACTTAGAGTACTTTACAACACTGCTTGTTTAATAATTTTTTATATAAAAACGTTAGGGGAATTACTAAGGTTTCTCGAACGATCTTCGGATTATTAAAGATATGCATATCCTGAGTTTCGGGAGGAAAGGGAACGCAAAAAGTTCACCTTTGCATTGCCCTTCAGCAGGCGATTTTGCGAGTTCAGCACAAACTACTGGAGCACCAGATGAGCTTCAGAGCGGGTGTTGCAATTTGTTGGCTTCTTTGAGAGAGGATGCAGTGTGTGCACCTCCTGTAGTGGGCGAGAGTTCCTACGTTGGGGAAAAGCGGGGACGAGCCGTTTCTTGAAAAGGGTCAAGTCTCCTTGAGCTTCGGGACAAAACGAATTGCCAGTCTTGGGCGCTAATCCCTCAGATACTCGGCCTCTCTTGCGTCATGTCTGTTCGCTCCTCGCGCCACGTAGGAGTGTTATTGCAGTGGGGACTAGTGAAAATTTTTGGGAGCTTACGGACACTCCAAACCACTTTCTCCCCCACACTTTCCTAATACCCGATTCACACGGCAGCGTAAAGGTACCTTTAGCTTAGGTCCCTGAGCTGAAGGTACCTGTAGTTAACGGCGTTCTTGATCACACGATAAATAAACGGAGCACTTTAAGTTGATGCCAATTGCATTCCTGCCAAACCGCGAGAGGAGCACATGATAAACAATTATTCCTCAAAATCGGTTTGACGCGCAATTTGTGATTATTCTGTGTGAAAGATCACATTTAAAACCTAAATATTATTTGTGTTTGCTTTTGCGGCTCTTTATTTTCTTTTTCTCTAAGTCTAAAGGCGCACCTAAGTGAGTCGTGCTTTAAAACGTCCGACCTGTCTAGCCACACTGGCCCTAAATCATCTGTAGTTACGAGGTACCATTGCGAGGTGGGCGACCTTTTTCTGCTTAGCAGCTCCATTTTTCCGCAGTTTTCACTAAATTAACTAAATAGTGCCCGGCAGAAACGAACCCGTCGGAGTCTCACGGTTACGTCAGTCACACCATCGAAAGAGATGGACAACGATGAAGATAAAAGGTCCTGGGCGGGAGAGTCGGACGATTCGTCCACAACCTCAAAAAAGAGCTCGCAGTGGTCCATCGCATTCGGGTTCGTAGCAGACATTGTTTTCCACGTGTCGCCGCTGCTACCTGCTAGCAGGAGTATGAATTCCTCGTTACTGTATTTTTCCATCGCATTTGTGTCCACAATCATTTCGTAATTCGCTACTTATATATATTCAATTTGTTATAATGCATTAAACAAGATATATTTATATATCTGTGATTTTTTATTTGAGTTTTTGGGTCCGAGGCTACTCCCTCTAGCTGTAAAGGAAGCTCGGCGAGCTCCGTTTAACACAGGACCTCCCTTAGCGAAAGGGACCTTTATGCGCTGTGTGATCACGATCTCCAGCTCCCTTTCCGACAGGTACCTGGGCTAAAGGTACCTTTACGCTGCCGTGTGATTTGGGTATAAGATCAGCTTATCTTCCAACAAATTATCTCTTTTTGTGCAGGAATGTTTGTTGATAGTCAAAACAGTCACTAAAACTCGAAAGTCATTTGTAATTTGAGTAAAAGTTACTCGGAAAAAGAAAGTAAACTAAGAATTACCGAAATAAAAATGTAATTGAAAGTTACTAAACTACTCAGAAGAGTAGTTAAACTACAATAACTTGAGTAGAGTATTTGACCTGCGTACAAGTCTGCTTTTCTTCAGGGCTGTGCATCAAGCGCACACTCCTAAAAGAAGTCCGGATTTCGACCGATTGTCGTGAAGTGGTCTTCGACGCAGTAGATTGGCAATGCTGTGTTACTTGAGATGATTCTCAAATGAACCCTGGTGGGATAACGCGGCAACTTGAGGTTCGTTAAACATGTTGTTCGATTGATGAGAGCTGTTCAATTTTATGTTGGAAGCGGTGAATACCTATACCTTTCGGCTATCATGTTTAGTCTCATATTTTCGAAAGTTAAGACCTCTGTAGATTGACACGAATATTTATATTGCGTCGTGCAAAATTTGCATAAAATAAATGAAACATTCCGGCCGAATTTGATTTTGTTCAGTCTCGCACGGACCCACCAAAACTAGCTATCGTTTGTTTGTTTTTGTTCTCCAACCTAGTACAATGTTTTTCCTAAAAACCCAGAGAAATTCTATTCGCCATAAAACACAAGATTATCTATAAAACAAAGCAATTTAGCCGCTTCGAGCTTTTACAATTGCGTCTACGCAGTCTGCAATCGCCCACTGAAGGGAAAAGACACAGCCCAAAGCAGTCGCGCAAAAATAACATGCAATCTCAAGGCCAAAGACACGCTATGTAAGTCACTTTGTTCAAGCCTACCCTTGGAAATGTCTGTAGTGTCTTTGCCGAGCCCAAACTGAATTTTGGATTAGGGCATCGAAACTATGCTTTTTCTTTGCGTACTCAAAGATTTCGAGTACGCTCTTCTAAAACTCGCTATGTTAGCTTAAGATTATGTTTATAAAATCAGTAAATCAATTGAAAGACTACACGGATCTACTGGACCGCGCGCGGTATACAGGTCATCAAAATTCCTAATACAGCTATAAGAAAACTTTATATACAGCAAAAAAGAAAATGATTTTGGACGTCAAAAATTTGTGGACGTGATAATATAAACTAACGAATCGCCTGATGTTGACCCACTATTATTCTCAGCTTCAGATAAAATGCAAGTTAAACGTTTTTTGCCAATCTCCTCCACGGGTTCCCTCACATAATCAACAAAAACTGTTTTCGATTTTTTATGAATCGAAGTGACGATGCTTCCAGAAAACACACATTGTCTTTTTACGCTGACTCCTCTTGTCACCTTCATATCCTAAATGCGCGACGCCACAATTATTAAACAAACCTGAGTTGTCAAAATAATTGACCTTTCAGCCTTCTCGTTGTCTTATACCTTAGTTCCACGACAACTCTCAGCACTCCTTGAGTCAACGACAGTTGACTCAGTTGCAATCGGCCGGAGATACACGGCGGCACCAACTGTCTGAGCCGCTAACGACAGTTGGGTTCGACTGAGCTGGCCTATCTCAGTTAAATGACGAGAAGGAGGCATCTGCCTCATTGCCGCTGATTGCCAAGGCCAGCGAAGCAGATAACACTGCCGAATATTGGGGGAGGTGTCTATAAAGTATCCTAGCAGAAAACGTTTTCGAAAGAGGTATAATTCGGGGATAGAGCTGCCGCTAAAAAGATCATGCCATGTTGGCTAAGCCGCGGAAGCCCACGCTCGGCGAGCACGACCATTGTGTTGTTGTGTGCCGATAAGACTTTCGTTGTGTCTCTCTTGCTTGAAATTGTGTAAAACGTTCTGATGATCGCTTCTTTAATCTAAAACTAAAACAAAAAAGTTCATTAAATTTTGTTTTAAACATGTATAACTAATAAGAGTGTGCACATAATTTATTTGCATCACTTTGTAACAAAAGGTAATGTGACATCTCCCTCTGGCTGTCAGCAAAGGAGGAAAGTTGGTACCAGAGGGAAGCTATGCGAAGCGAAAGTTCTTCTGCTTCTTGCACAAGGGTTGCGATGGCGTCAGAATGTCTAACTATTATTGGATGGTTGAAACAAAATAGTGGGTAGACCTCTAAGCATCTAGCTTTGAGGTCTACTGACCATTCTCTCAATCAAAGCCAATCATATCTCGGCGTCCTTCTGACGTCGCCACAACCCGTACGCAAGAAGCACACGACTTGCTCTCCCATAGGGCTCAAGGTTCGACGCAGCCATGACTATCAACACTCGAAGAATTGAGAGTGTTCTTGGACTATGTTGACTCCCACAAAAAGTGTGCGCTGGATGCCCTTGTGAACTCTTTCCAACTGTCGATTCGCTGCAGATTTACCGCAGGCCACAGCAGTGAAGTCTCTTGACAAAATTGACGCACGAGTTGCGCAAGCACATCGATGGTCTTCACCCAATAGACCATGCAAGCGATGCAAGTGCAGCAGTCGCCATGGAAAGTTCCGATCTCAGGGCGATTGCAGCGCAACTGTTTCGTCCGCTACCGCATCGGCCCGCGCTCCTCCGGTGATTGCAGCTCAAGTTCCCAAACTGACCACCTATGGTAAGGATGTACATTAGTTCTGGTTTCGTTTCGGTTTCAAATGGCTCACGTGACGACCATTTCAACTAGGCTTGTTAGGCTTATGTACCTTGTAACACTGGACAACTTAGTTGACCTTAATGGCAGTTGTGAGATTCTAGCGATCGATGGCTGAATGGTCATTGAGAGGGCTCGTGTAACTATAGGTATTGTACCCTAGTTACGCGAGTGCTCTTAACTCGCATTGGGCCGACTATCGTTGACCTCTCCCAACAGTCATTGAGCTGAACTGAGTTGTCCGGTGCTACACGGGAGATCTAACAACCCCAGTTTAGATGTGCGACTCGTATCCAAAACCAAAACTGATGTTACATTACCTTTATTTTAAAGTGATGCAAATTAATGATATGCACACATTGAATTTAAATTATGGACGTTTAAAGGAAAATATAACAAACCTCTTTTTTTAGAGTAAAGAATTGATGATTAGAGCATTTCACACGAATTTAAGCATGGGAGACGTTACAAAAGTTTTATTGGCACTGACATTACAATAGCCGCGCTGGCAGAGCAAGGGCTTCCTCGACGTGCCGTGATTGTTTTAGCGGCAGCTCTGACCCCAGATCATGGGCGGCGGAGAAAAGCTCACCGGAGACAAGGTGCACATATTTTTAATGAAATGACGAATGCGAATTATGTTAAATTGCAATGTTTGACGCAGAATCCGCTAAGTTAAAAAAAAAAAAATCGGTGCGTTTTTCTCCGCATCCGCTCAAAACCCGGTGAGCTTTTCTCCGCATCTGCCAGTTTTGCGGTGAGCTTTTCTCCGGTGACCTTATCTCCGGTGAGCTTATCTCCCGTGAGCTTTTCTCCGGTGAGCATTTCTCCGGAGAGCTTTTCTCCGGGATTCCCAGATCATACCTCTTCACGCAATATTTGCTGTAAACTTGTGCCTATCTTAAATACTTTACTCATGATACTGTATTTTAAATAATTTTTGAAGTATCTTGGTACCTTGCAAATACTTTTGATCGAGAGTATTTGATACTGTAATTTAATTACATTCCTTAGTATCGTCTACTCATTATCTCAAATACAATTTTCACATTCCGCCATTTTCTAAGTGTTTTGGTATAAAGTGGCGTGGGCGTGGCACGAGCAAACGTGAACATTCTTTCGAGCAACTAAATCCTGTCGCTTTCGTCCAGAATGTGACACATATATTTCACTCCAAAGTTTGTACAATGAAGGTTTTCGCCTCTCTTCGCAAAGACGACTTTCGTTTCCAAGAAATTCGCCCAAAAAAATTTCAAACAATAGGGGTGCTTTTACGGAAGATAAGATTGCCACACTGAGGGGAAACGCAGAACGGAAAACGACCCACGACAATAATGCAGACTTCAGTGTAAAAAAATAGCAAATAGAAGAAAAAAAGAAGTGGGCACATAAAGAATAAACTTTTTTTTGTTTGCTTGTTGTATCTTTTACCCTGCTACGGCAAAATGTTGAGGTTTTTTTCGTTTCTCTTCTGTTTGTTGCCAGTCCGGCACTTATTGCACTTGCGACCACTGTCTGTAAACGAACATTGATAAGCAGAGAACAGGACAGGAACTAACTACGAGCAGGATGACCTCCCAAAATCTCAACAAAGCGTCTCCCAACTAAGATTGCCTTTCTGAACGGAACCTACCTGAAGATGGTGAGACAGTGCCGTGGATATTATGTGGGCTCTTTTTTTTATCCATTCACTCATTTCCGTATCACAAGTTCGTTTATAGTGATCTCCCCATATAGGGAATATGGATTTTAGTTAAACGGCACGTCTAAGGTCCGCCGCAGGACGTGATATTCGGTAACCGGACAAAAGCTCACCGGACAAAAGCTCACCGGACAGAAGCTCACCGGACAAAAGCTCACCGGACAAAAACTCACCGGACAAAAGCTCACCCGTTTTTTCACAAACCCGGACAAAAGCTCACCTCATTTGTTTTTGGCTACCAGGGCGAAACACGGGCTGAAATAAAATGCGGACGCGATGGACATTGCACCATTTTTAGATGAACTTGTACCCCATCCCAAGCAAGGGTTTACTACGGTTGATCGAATGCCATTTCGTCGAAACATGTTTTAGGGAACGGGCACGTTTTATTAAAGCACGGTTTAGAGAAAGTAGAGCCTCAGTTTAGAGATATGCCGTTTATCGAAAATGGGACGCTATTTAAAAAAGGCTTTTCTACATCTCGCGTGTATCACTGGTGCGCGTGTTAACCCAAGCACCCTGCTGCGCTCACGCCGCTTGGCGGCGGCAGTCTGCGGCGGCTCATTACAAAAATGTTAACTAACCTGACTTACCTGTACACGCCGCTTCGCGGTGGCCGAATTCGCTAAAAGGAGGCTCATCGCCTTTTTCTCTAACCTTGGTTTCTCTATAAGACCAACATAAAATTTTCTCCTGGTGAGCTTTTGTCCGGGTCTGTTAAAAAATGGGGGAGCTTTTGTCCGGTGAGCTTCTGTCCGGTGAGCTTTTGTCCGGTGAGCTTTTGTCCGGGATTCGTGATATTCAGCGATGTAAATATTCGCAACTTTCAGGGATGGTGATACCGCGGTGTCAGAATCGTGCTTTCTAGCAACTGAATGATCGGCTTCACAAAAAAGGTGATCGCCTACACCTTTCTGGTGGTAAAAAATAAAGTGAGGCTCTAATACTGCTCGAATAAAGCGAAGCTAGATTTAATTACTGCTGTTCTACGACGATCAGCCATTTTTGTAGGCACCAGCGCGCCCCTTATAGGTCGTGAAAGTTGTGAATAGCTAAAGCGACCTCTTTTTTTGTTGTCCCAGAAATGTTTTGTAACATGTATCTGATACCCTGCTCCTTAGAGTTCGATTGCAAAAAAATAGTCCTAGAAAGCTTTTTTTTGCCACATTTTGTTGTTGAGTGCTAGTAACCATTTTCGTAAACCAGATTTGCGAAACTGTATAATTGTGTTTGTCACTAACGTCGATACAAATTACGCAGGTATCTTCAAAATTAACTGATTTCTTAGTTTCGCAGAAAACCAGATTTGCGAAACTGTATAATTGTGCTTGTCACTAACGTCGATACAAATTACGCAGGTATCTTCAAAATTAACTGATTTCTTAGTTTCGCAGAAAACCAGATTTGCGAAACTGTATAATTGTGCTTGTCACTAACGTCGATACAAATTACGCAGGTATCTTCAAAATTAACTGATTTCTTATGGCGAAGGTATTTAGTAACTTAACTTAAACACTTTTCTCCAGTATTTTGTCCAACACTGATTTGCTGCTGTGATACTTTCTATAGATACCTCCCCCAATTTTCCGCAATAGTAAGTACTTCGCTGGCCATCGGCGGCAATGCGGGGACTCCGCCATCTTTAACTTTATTTGGGCGAACCCCTATGAGTTTACTGAGGTAGGACAGCTTAGTTCAACTCAATGATCGTTAGCTCCTCAATACCAGTTGGCCCCGCTCTGTAACTCCGGCCAATAGCGATTGAGTCAACTGTCCTTGGTTTAATGACAGATAAGAGCACTCGTGTAACATGGGTAGATGGCGGCGCCAACTGTCACTGTGCCTCTAACGATCACTGAGTTCAACTGGGCTGGCCTACCTCAGTTACTTGATGGGGGTTCGAAAAAGAAAGCGAAAGATGATGGCGTCTGCCGCATTCCCACCGATCGCCGGGCCCCGGAACCAGCGGAAGATCGGGGGGAGGTATACGTATACAGCCAATATTTTAGAACGAGGCTTGATTCGGGGCCAAAGCTTTCGCTAAGGCGATCACGACAGATCACGGAAGCCCACGCTCGGTGAGCGTTGCCATTGTGATGTCGCTGCCGATAAGACCATGGAGTAGTTATATAGTGTAACGTAAAGAGTGGCCACTCCCATTGGCCCCAGCGGCTCCCAGGACTGTCGGAGCACGTAGCGGCTGTTGTGAAGTTGGTCTCGGCTTCATGTTTAGGTGCTTCCGTTCACTCCATGGTAAAAGACATAAATGACTGCTATGTAAATCGGTTAATAAAATATATTATTGATTCCTTTTGTATCAGGCGGTAGATTGCGCCACCTACCCAAGCATCACGTTGTGAATTGGACATCGCTGGCAAGTGCACTATGGCCAACCAGATTTTTGATGGCCCATGCTTGGACATAGTGCTTGTCAATAGCAGTGTTTTTGTCCTTGTCAGGTGTCTAGCCATTTATTTAAGCCAGTCGCTGGCCATTCCCTTTACGCCATTCACTTGTGGCAAGTCACTGGCCATTCACTTTTGACCAGCCATGGCCCTCAAAACTGGGCCAGCCACTGGCCAGCCACTTTCGGCCAGCCAGTAAATATTCAATTTAATTTTCACCAGACTCTGCCCATTCACGTTTGGCCAGCCACTGGACACTGACTTTCAACCAGTCACTTGCCGAAAGTGGCTTTAAATATAATTTATCACAGGCAGCCAGGAAATTTTGGTGTTCCCAAGAAGACTGTCAGAAAATTTGGTGAGGTCAAGTTTGAGAGCTCAACCCCAGCAACTTTTACATATTAAGGACAAGTGAAGCTGATGTAAGGTACGTTGCTCAATATTTATTTGACGACTTCAAATTAGAAAACCAACGCCAAAGTCAACTTCAAAACCAGGGATGTTTCGACATGATTTTTGGCGTTGGTTTCCGAAAGAACACGTCATCGGTTTAGTGAGAACGGGAGATAAGAGCATTTTGTGCTTAAAATCATACTCACATTAGTGCCGCCTTTATCGTTCTCTGACATAATCAGATAAGCTGTTATGTGCAGGAGGGAACCGTACCGACGACACCCTGTGTTGCCTTCTCAGGATACAATATGGAGGCAGCGAAAATCATGAGCGTTTACGTTGATATAGCTCGGCTTTCTGAAGTGCAAAATGAGGAGGGTGGCTTGACTGTGGTCATCGCGCCCTACTGACGTTTTGGCTTCGCCCATTGCCAGAAGACATACAATACGAGCTGCATTTTTGAGAGGCTTTGTCTCGGCTTCACGTTTAGGTGCTTCCGTTCACTACATGGCAAAAGACATAAATTAATGCTATGTAAATCGGTTAATAAAATATATTATTGATTCCCTTTGTATCAATCGGTAGATTGCGCCACCTACCCAAGCATCTATGGCCAGGTTCAATCAAGAAGACACTTGTAGCCTGATTGCTGCTCACATAGTGCGATCGCCGAAGTCTGATGTAACTCCTGCATGATAGTTTCGATTTTCGGGTTCACTAAAGGCTTTGTTTGTTTTTCGTGGGATGGCGGCTGGAAGTTGTGCGGCTCACATATCTAAGTATGGTTCAATTTATGACCAGCTTTCTTAATTTATACTCATCACATTTCTCTAGACCTATGTGTTGTTTCCTAGTCAGCAAACTATTAGGCAACTGTTTGGAGTAGTTACTCTTTTTCTACGTTTTTATCAAAACAATTTGTTTCACCATGTCTGGAATTCAGCATTCTTACCACGAAATGTCAAATTAATGTAATGTTGGGGTAGTTTCCTAAAAATGGAGAGGACTGGCATTAATTGTTGTTTTTCTTTATCGCTCCTGTTCACACTTTGCATATTAGTTCAGTCAAAAGACGCCACCAGTGTTAAACATTTCCATGTAAGTTAAATGCTTTGGTTTATATTGTTCATAGCATAGCCATTTTTCACAGGGCAGTTCAATGCCATATATAAAGTGTTCTGTTTGGCTATTCGTTTAAAACTTGTTTTCAAATTAGCTGTTTAAATTTAGGTCTTATTTTTTTCACAGGGAATTACAAGATATAAAATATTATGACATACCTGGAAATAAAGACGTAGCAAAAAACCAAGGGTTGCCTACACACTCTTGTTTTCGTTAGTACCTCTATATCAGATGTCCCCACCCCATGCTTTAATTTACCCTAACCATTTCTGCTCTTTCGAAATTTGAGAAGTGGGCAGGGAAGGTTTTGGTAACGTTTGTCAAAATAAACATATAGAGAGTCAACAAAAAAAAAAGTGAAAGCCGTTTACAACTCCCTGTAATGCCGAATTGGAGCGCAGCTCTTGAGGAGGAGGGGGGAAGGGTACTCAGGGGAGGGTATACCCCTCCTCTTCCTCCTCCTCCTCCCCTCATTCTTCAAACTCCTCCAGGGGGGGGGGGGGGGTCACGTGACATCGGGGGGCAGGGTGTAAGATAGACAGGTGGGGAAACGAGAGCCAAATGAGCGACCGGATTGTGTCCTCCTCGGTTTTCTCTTTTTCTGTGGCGCCATCTATGTGGAGCACCGCGAACTCCGGGTGGGCGCCCGGTGGCGACCGGCTAACCTGAAGGAGATGGTTTCTCGCGGATTTTCAGTGCAGGACTTTCGTGCTCTCGGTTTATTTTGCGCACTCTCCCATAGAGTTCCATGCAAATCCGATTCCGATTTTTTTCTTCTTGCCGCAGCGCCATCTGTCGCAAATCGGGGGTACCCGCAAGCAGACGAGTACACAATCCGGTCACGGCGCTGCGGTAGGCTTCTATGGACCGTTTCCCCACCTGTCTATCTGACACCCTGTCGGGGGGTCACGTGACCTGGGGTGTCACGTAGACTCGGGGGGGGGGGGGGGGGTGGGTCCCCCCTCGCGCGGTGCATTATGGGACATTTCCCATAATGCACCTCGGGGGGAAGGGGGTCACGTGACCTCGGGGGGGTGGGGGGTGTCACGTGACCCGGGGGGGGGGGGGCTCGCGCGGTGCATTATGGGACATTTCCCATAATGCACCGCGCGGTTACGCCGCCGCCGACGGCGACGCCGCTCAAGCCGGGAACGGGCGCCTAAGAGCAGCGCTCTAAAATGAAAGCCGTTTACAACTCCCTGTAACGGCGAATTAGAGCGCAGCTCTTGAGGAGGAGGGGAAGGCACGGGGGGGGGGGGTCACGTGACCTCGGGGGGGGGGGGGGTCATGTGACCTTGAGTGGGGGCGGAGAAAATTTTCCGCTAAATTTAGCGGGGAAACTTTTCCGCTAAATTTAGCGGGGAAAATTTTCCGCTAGATTAGCGGGGAAAATTTTCCGCTAGATTAGCGGGGAAAATTTTCCGCTAAATTTAGCGGGGAAAATTTTCCGCTAGATTTAGCGGGAAAAATTTTCCGCAAGATTTAGCGGGAAAATGTTTCCGCTAAATTGAACGGGCAAAATTTTCCGCTAAATTTAGTGGGGAAATTTACCCATCATGCACCGCGCGGTTACGCCGACGGCGACGCCGACGCCGCTCAAGCCGGAAACGGGCGCCTAAGAGCTGCGCTCTAAAAGGGATCCCAATTTTAAATGTTATGATGGAGAGGTATAGTCTGTTAGCCCCATCCCAGCACAAGCGTTTCAGCCTGGATGAAGCGAGCATGTACGAACACGTACTAAGCGTTAGGGAAGGTAATGAGCGCGAACAAGAGGCGGAGCGTCTGCTGCTGCTCTTGTTTTGTAATAGCATATAGCTCTCCTCAGAGTATATCGAATTTTCAAAATCTCAAAAATGCTCTTTTTTTACATAAAAGCCAGGCATTGTTGTATATTCGTAACATTGTGGAAAGCGGGCGTTCTGAAGGTGTTGCCGAAGGCTTACTAGGGTGACAGTGCAGTCGAATGCGACAAGTGCGAGCTAGTACACGCTCTATTGCAAACTCTTGTTCTGTAAAAGCACTTCGCAAAGTCGCTCTCGCGCGCCTGTATTCTTCGCTTCCCTGCGGTAGTAATGGGTGGGCAACTTCGGCAGACACAAGATATCGTCCCGTCACTGCCACACTTTGTTCCCTTTTAAGAGCAAGTGAAACCGTAAAGCCAAGTACGAGCCTGTTGCCCTGAACGACAATTGCACTGCACGAGTGCAAATGCTTAGCAACATTCAAAGCGAGGAGCTTGTTCTTAAAGCTTCCGCATCGGGCTTCCTCTTCCAGCTCGTGGTACCGAAGCCAAGATTTCGGGCGGACATCTTTCATGAGGAGAAACTCCACCTGCACCGCACTGCTCCGACCGGTACTCAGAGCACTTAGATGCGGTACTTTAGATAAAACATAACACATTGTTCGGTTCTATAAACAAAACACTCTGTTTATAATTGTACTTTTTCCACGCTCTATGAACGTGAAGAATTTATTCTGACTAAGGCTTGAATGCATCCAACCATTATAAAACATTTTTTAAGCTTGTTTTGAGATTTTGCTTGCGTGAACTAAGAAACTATCCTGAAGATAATATGGATCCTCGGCAGGTTTTTCACTCCACATCTTGCGAATAATCTCCTTGACGTCGGTCTCAAATAGCGTCTTCGATTCCTTGGACAGCAATGGAGCAATAGGATCTATAGTGAGTTACATTTCTGAAAGAAAAGGGGAGGGGGGAGCGAAACATTTTTTTTCTTTTTTTAGCCAAGAAGATTAACACGTGAAACAAAATACCATACTTTCCGGTCTAGACGTCGCAGCTTTCTATAGGTCGCAATCGACTTTTTTGAAGAAATTTTGGCATATAAGTCGCACATAGTATAACTCTCACGTATATGTTTGTACGGTGGACGCGGCGAAACTGAAATTATAGGTCAACATATATGAATAAGGATCGAAAAATACGCGTAAGCGCCATCAAAATTCAATATTTTTGTCGAGGAATTGAATTAAAAATTTTTGGGGACAATTTTCCGCTGACATTAGTCACATCGTTGTATAAGACGCGCCAAAGGCAAAGTTTCGGGGGAAAAAAACGCAACTTGTTCACCGTAACATACGATAGAAATATTATAACACCATTTCCTTTCAAAAATTCGCCTCTTCGGCTGCAGAGCACCGGTCATGATTGGGTCCACGGAGAAAACTCGAGAATGAAGAACACCGAAAATGAATTGAGATTTAAAAATGAAGCCTGGGTTGTGGCATGTTCTGTGGCGTGAGCCTGTGAATAGTCAAGCTAAGTGTCACAATGCAAACTTGAAGATGCATAATTGCGTTCTTACTGATGCTAACCCTAACTTAGCATTAAAAAGTGAAACGTACCAAGTTGGAAGAGGGTTGGCCGGCGGCCAAACACCTGCGCTGCGAGTTCCGCTTGCCACACAACGCGACTTCGAGATTTAAAAAAAACGCACACACATATACAAAAAGAAAGGTAAACAGGAGAGACAAGGTTGAGAAACTCCGAGACGCTTTGAGAAGATTTCATAAGCGGCGAAAGCTTCGAATACAACAAGTATTCGAAGCAACAACAACAACAACAACAACAACAACAAGCCTCAGATTTAAGATGGACACTGCACGTAGATATTTTGTATTGTAAGGCTATAAAATGTTGTGGTTCTTGAAGCGCAATTTTAGGCATGCTCCGTTTAATGTAAAATTATCCGCATACACAACCCTGGTAAGGACAACTCTGGAATACGCCTGTGCTGTGTGGGATCCTTATAGGAAGAACCAAATTGATAAGTTAGAAAAAATACAAAGATTGGCAGCCCGCTTTATCTGTTCGAGGTATGGTGGAACTGACTCGGTGGCTTCAATGCTCAAAGAACTAGACCTCCCTTTATTGTCGAGTCGCAGAGAAATTGCCAGACTTAAACTTCTTTTTAAGCTCTCTCGAAACGAGCTGAACATTGACACCTCCCGTTACTTGCTACCACGCTCGACTCGGCCATTGCGGGGTGTGCTTAACAAGGCCTTTGAAATACAGCTTAGTAAACAATGACATTTTTAAGTATTCGTTTTTTGTTAGAACTGTTAAACAATGGAACGGCCTACCAGAGGATACTGTAAATATAGAAAATATTGTTGCCTTTGAGGAAACGCTGGAGAAGCGAATCTGTTTGGCGCTCTGAGTGTGTCTTGTAGTTACATTTCAAACATTTTCAGAAAGTGCGTCAAAACTTGTGTGCTTGTATCTGCGTGGTTGTACTGTATAATTTCTTATTCATTGTGAAATGTATTGGTATATCATTTTCTTCCACTCCTGTAACCGCCCTGAAAAAAGGGTGAACAGTATTAATAAATAAATATATAAATAAATAAATAAAGTAAATCAGTAGAGAGAATACACACAAAAGGAGGACCTGGTGCGCAGACACGGCATGGCGTCCCTGGGAGGCTAAGATTGAAGTTATCTTCCGCTGTGTTCCTCATAAAACGCCATTCTGCATATTGCGGTTCGTTCGATACCTCGAAATACAGCTGGAAATTATTTTCAACTAATAGCTTTAAGGAGCTCGTGTCGCAAAAACTTCGGCGTCGGCGTCTGTGGGACGGAAAAATCCTGATAGGTCAATCAATCATTAATACATTCGCCTTGAAAAAAAACGAAAATCGGAAGAATTTTAGGTTGAGCGGGATCAAACCCTTGAGTCTTCCGTTGCGAGCCTGACACGATAAGGACTTGGACATGCAGAAACTTACTTTTCTCTGTATTGCAAAAAGACAACACAGACTCCAATCACTTTAAAAACAATCTACAACACTTTTTGTAGAGCACATTACAAACCTCTCATATCAAGAAGAGGTTCACAAAGTCCTAGCCTGTCGGGCTTCGACTGAGAATTTGAAAGAACAATTTCCATTCCCCTCATGAAGCTGAAAAAGTAATATCTCACTTCTTGAGCATTGGGCTCGGCATGGCGGACCGCCATGCACGACCTCCACATGTTACACGATCTAAGAAGCACATTTAATCAAAATGAAGCCCTTCGTCATTCCTTACGCTCAAGAAGCGAGTGCCGGTTGGGATAATACACAACTGTTTCTTTAGTGTATGCCGGAAGACGTCCCAATGATATACTGCACCCCAGCAAATTATACAAACGTGGTCGATATTTTCCGGTTTCTTACACAAATGACAGTCAATCGACCATGGCACATAAAGTCCTTTTTCTATGAGCCACACCTTGACGGGCAAAGTGTTGGTGAGCAACTTAAAACAAAAGATGGTTTTAACGGAAAGAGGGACACACAATCCCTTGACCCGCTTAAGCATATCCTTGCCACCGCGACAGTTGACAGCTCTATAAAGTGGTGCTGGAAATAAACAAATGACCACATACCGTGTAAGCGTCTTCTTGCGCACAACAGACAGGTAGGCTAAATAAAAACGGGCAGAAAAAGATTGCACTGCGCCGACGACCTATTTCGGATATCTACGAGCCTTTTTGGCTCACCGCCATGTGACGAAACAAGGAATGACGGCAAGTGAGGTGTCAAACTTCTTTGCATGAAAGCGCGAATAAATAAGTGTTCTTGCTCTCGCAGCACATACAAGAAAAAAAAAAGAAACGGGAAACTAGTTCCTTACCGAACACACATTAGAGTCCAAAACCCCCATTACGTACCAAGTGGAAGAGGTAGTCTCGCGTCATTCGCTCCATATTTAATCCTCAATTTAGCTCTGCAAAAAGCGATGACATTTCTGCTCATCGATGCACGCTCAATGTAACTTGCAGAACATATTATTGCTAGGCCACGCGGACATGTTTCAGCGGCTTCAGAACGAGCCTAGGTTTTTAATTACTTATCGCGTATCAGTCTTAAAGGCGAAGCATAAGTGTCCTCGTGTATTTTTAGGTCGAAGCATGCATGCATATATATATATATATATATATATATATATATATATATATATATATATTTATATATTTGATGGGGCACCCAAAATTTAAAGGCAGTGCTAGAGAGACAAAAGTATCCACCCCGTATAATCGACGATGCAATCAGAAAAGCCAAGCAACTAAACCAAGCAGACCTTATCAGCCCGCACCCCACGCAAAGAGACACACAACGCACAAATCTATATCTAACTTATAGCATGAACCATCCTAATGTAAATAATATCTTAAGACGACATTATAACATTCTCGAACAAAGCGAGCGCCTTATACGCGCATTTCCATCCGCCCCTGTTGTAGTCCAGGCGATCGCGTAACCTCAAAGACGCGCTTGTAAATTCTCGGATAAATTCATCGCCACCACCTAACGAATGTAGGCCTTGCATGCACCCAGGATGTTTGATCTGTAAACAGATGCAGCACACAAACACGGCCAGCAGCACGCACTCGCAGTTCTCGATCAAAATTAAATGGCACTTAACATGTGCCTCGTCGAATGTCGTGTACTTATTCGAGTGTATGGTATGCAAAATGCAATACATAGGGCAGACTAGAACGGCATTTAGACTGCGCTTTAATAGTCACAAATCTCACGCCATAAATCTTCCGATATTGCCTCTATCCAAACATCTCGCTCTCCCGGAACACTCGTTTGATAAATTGTCAGTGACGCTTCTAGAATCTGGATTTAAATCAAATCGCGAACGTGAACAGCGTTAATCCTACCTAACTTGCCGATTCAACGCAATTAAACAAGGAATAAATGAAAGCGCCGGTACTCTGGCATCGATTGAAATGCTAACAGACGAATAGCAACAGCGATGAGGGGACATGTTTTCAGGTCCCAGACCTTATTGTTACCGAACAAGATGTAAGGGCGCAAACGAGCTGGTGTACATTGCACATGATTGAGATAAGATTTTAGTGTCGTGTCGTTTACCCGCAGTCTCGTGGTTATCTCAACCATGTTATTGTTACCAGTGGTACTGTGTTTGTGGCCGGAACTGTGCCATCAACTTTTCACTTTTATTTCCAGGTTTTGATATTCATTTTCTTTCCCTTTATTTCTAGGTTTAACATTGTTTCCTTCCAGGTCTGACTCATGCATGACCCACGAAACAACAAAAGTAACCGTGCCATTTTTTTTTTTTGGAGGCAGCACCTTAGTTTGCGCGCGTAACTTTCGTTTATTGTACGCTATCGTCCAGGTCACCCCTGCCCGCCCGGACACAGAGTCACCCTGCGCCCCCTGTCAAGAAGATAAAACCGTCATCCCACCGTCCTTGAAACTTGGCCCCAACCGTGCTTAAACACACATGCTTAAATACCTAAAATAAAACCTAGTCACTTCCAGCGTCCCCCCTCTTTTTCTAAATATAGAAGTTTTTTTTTCTGATAAGGCCACTGACGGCCCGCTGATACAGATATCAGTCCCTCTTGTTTTGATGACGAATGCTTCGTGAATCTCTCTGGTTCTTTTTTTGCTGTGTCACCCCAGGATGATTGTGTTTGACAACTTCGGGGTGCACGAGCATCGATCACAATGCACGGCCATATGGCCTGACGGCTGATAGTTGCCGCGTGCTCCCTCGCACGATCACTGATGCAGCGGCCTGTTTGCCCTACATACGAGCGCCCACAGGATAATGGTATATCGTAGACGACAGATGTTTCACAATCCACAAACTTCTTTTTGTGTTTTTTTTTTTTGCATTCCTCACTAGCCTCTTCCGGAGCATTTATCCTTCTGCACAAGGCCGAGAGTTTCTTCGGGGCCGAAAAAACAAGCGGAACGTTGTAACGCTCCGCAACTTTTTTTTTTTCACGGTTGAAGAAAACAATGAATGACCCGTGTCAGTCCTTCTATAGTCAAGTTACTTTAGTGTACAAACTACATGTGGCAGCCGTCACCGGTGTCGTGACAACCATCGCAAGCACCTTCCTCTCTCCACCCCCTCCGGCTACTATCAAGACACCATTGGTAGAACACGACAAGACTGCATGTTGGGCAAGAAACATTTTCCCCTACAACGGGTACACACACATATGTCGACAAATACGTGAAATAGAGTACTTGAGATAGGGGTGCCCTCATCATATTTCGAACATTTTATTAACTGACAGGCGTGACTATCGGCTTGCACGCCCATCAGCAAGCCATCATAATCAGATTTTGCTACCTTTGAGATGACATCCGATTTGGCTGATTTTTAAATTAATAGGGTGTGGATATTCCCTTTGACTTACCGACAATTGAAAGACGTTTACAAATCTTTGTAATGCGAAATTACAGCGCAGCTCTTGAGGTATTGTGATTTTGCTATCTACAGCGCTAAACAATTTGAGGAAGAAATACCTATCTGTACAAATGTATACCTTTTTCTCCTTCGTACATAATATAAATTATACAAGGTGTTTCACGAAAGGTGGACAAATTCGATATTGCAAAAACAACGCGTCGCAACAAAGAAAGCCTTGTGTCGTTTTGGTCCTGGGCCAGGGGCCTAGTTAGGAAAATTATTAAAGTCCGGGATAATTACATTGTTAATTATTTTTGCGTAATTAACTTTTTTAAGATTGTGTTTAAGGGCATGGTGTCAATTAGAAAATTGCTCAGTATCATCGAAAAGCACTAATTCAACAAATTGCAGAACGATACTATTGGAGCGCATCTTGGCCCCGACAGCACCGCGCCCCGCGGAGAAATGGTGCAACCAGCCTCTGCTGCGTTGTCCTCGCGCAACGCAGCAGAGGCTGGTTGCACTATTTCTCCACGGGGCGCGGTGCCGTCGGGGCCCGTCGGCTATCTGGCCTGCACACTCAAATGAGTTTGAAACCACTGGGTTGAGGCGTAGCCCCCAATAGGCGACGGTTGCGGGTTCAATCCCCGCCCCCGCTCCTGGCCGAACTTTTCGTCAGCTCACTTTCCCTTTCCCTAACTTTAATGCAATAAATTCAATAAGCACATTCTCCCCTCTTCTTTGACAGTGTTACCCTTGTCAATCTTCACTCGTTTCTACTATATAGATATATATAAATAAATATAAATTAATTATATATTATAATATTAATCATATAAGGTGTAGGAGGAACGCCTCTCCTCCCAGAGTTTCCCTGCTAAATATAGCTGGAAAATTGACGCCACGTGACCTTAACACCAATTCAGTTTCCCCTCTAAATTTAGCGAGCAAAAATGGCGTCACATGATTTCGTGTCACGTCACCTATGAAAAAATTCAGTTTCTCCGCTAGATTTAGCGGGAAAATTGACGTCACGTGACCTCAACACCAATTCAATTCCCCGCTCAATTTAATGGGTGATCTAAATTGGTGTTGAGGTCATGTGACGTTAGTTTTACCGCTAAATATAGGGGGGAAACTGAATGCGCAGTGTCGCATTATGAGACGTCACAGACCTACACACTAATTTAGTTTATTTGAACAACCGGAAAGAATAAACACGAAAACAGGACTCTCGTTTTTAATGTCAATTTAGTTTATTCGCCAAATTTAGCGGGGAATTCAATGAGTGTATATGTCTGTGACGTCCGATCATGCAACGTGGGTGTTTACCCCGAGGGCGACGGCGACGCGGACGCCACGAAACACGGAAGCGACCGCCTAGAGGTTGAACTCCATGGGACGAATATGCTGCGAAAAATAAACAAATTTTGCCCGGCGTTTTTTGCTCTTCGCGTGGAATCAGTACAGTAGATTCTACGTCGCGTGCAATGCGAGCGTGCCGTCGGGCAACGTTCATCAGTTATTCGTCGCATAATTCGCTCGATTCGCTCCATGGAGTTCAGCCTCAGAGGGGTCATGAAACGATTTTCCTACTTCTTCTTCCTTAGCTTTCATCCTCAACTCAAACGCGAATTATGAAATCACGTCGTCGTGACATACTTCGGCACCGGTGCGATGACTCCTAGCTTCCACCGTGCTTTTTATGCTCACCATAGAACTTGTCATTCGCCAGTGACGATAAGTTCCGTCAGGGCACTCATTGGTCACGAACGCGAATCCAAATATTCGTGGACGGATTGATTGTTGACGAGCGCATACGTCCGAGTGACGTAGTTCTCGTGTCCAATGCGTGAGCTGGGCTCGGCTGACGTCAGTTTGGAACCGCTGACGCGCTTTGGGAACCGCGGATGTATCATAGTGAAAAGGTGGAGAGCTTTCGAAGGAAAGAATGTACAAAATAGTCCGCTATGTTTTCAAATGTTCGTACCAAAAACCTGGCTTTTGACTTTCTGCCTTCTTCCTTTTGGCCAACTAAACGATATGCGATTAGTAAAGTCCCAATTTAAAATCATTTATCCCAGCCCAAAATTCGCTTCATGGCCCCTTTAAGAGCTGCGCTCTAGAAAAATATGGCGAAATTGCTAGGAACTTGTGTTACATATATAAAACGTTCTGGCATCGCAAACTCGCGATACTCTGAGTTTCCAGACGCAGGACACCTAGGTTCATGGCGCTTTTTATAGGGCAGTTCAGCGCGTACCCTGTCTACACGTGATAGTTGTTCCTAGAATTAAGCGATACTACCGCTAATCGGGCTGATAAACCTGGCGATCTTCCAGAACCTTAATACTCTCAAGCTCCTCTCCCTCAGTGCGCACAAGTATTCAAGCTCCTCCTTTCCTAGCCCTTTGGTCACAGGACCTCCCCGTAAACCAATCACTGTCGAGTTCTAGGCCACGCTTTTATCTTGGCTTCACAAAAGTCTGAACACCAAACCAAAGAACGTTTCACGTTAATAAAAGAAATACAGTTTATAACCAATTATAACCTTCGTTCTTTTTTTTTTTTTGCTGAGGCAACTTCTGGAGAAGTATTTAATTTTATAGATTACTAAAGTGTGTGGGTTTAACTATGAGTTTAGGATGGGAACATGTTTTGCGATATCTTGCTTTTCATCTTTCGGATGAAGTGTATTGCTCACCCTTGAGATATTTGAACATCCTTTTTTATTCTTGTTCCTGTTGTGGCATGACTGAGCAGTAATTGTTTAGCTGATAGAGAGCACGTGAAGCTGTGCAGTCAACGGAAACCAAGCAGCAAAAGTACACGTTCGGAGCTAAAGAACCGCTTTTGGGACCTCTATGACGCTACAGTTACGCGGCGCGTTCATTTTAGCGGAACCACGAGTACTTGGCGACGAGAGTAAAGCCAGGAGGGCAGGAGTGTATTCCCTCTCATGTAAATAAACACCGTTTACAAAAAATACTTGGTTACAAGTTACTAAAGTATGCAGACAAAACCTATAGGCGCCCGTGCTTTCGACAACCTTCAGCACCAATCAACGCTACGCTCAAACACGCTTCCCTTGCTTTAAGAAAATATCTATATACCATATTTTTGCTTACCTTTTGTCTACTTTTGTCTATCATTTGAGTTTTCCATCGGCACGTAATTCGGCAATGAAATCGGAAAATTATTAAGCAAGCAAGATATGAATCAGACTGAACATGATCAAAAAGTGGCGCTCATTTCAGGGAATCGGAGCGTTAAGCTGTCTTTCTACCTTCCGCTTTGTTTCTCGGACACTTGGTGTCCCTTTACAGGCAATTCGGATCACAGAAAGAAGTTAGGAACACAAGCAAAAATTACTAGTTCCCCCACATTCACGCAAATTCAGACCGGTACGGACAAGGACAGAGAAAAAACCGAGATATACGTCTCCTTTATCTTACATCGGCTGCTAATATCGTTTTGTTTTATGTAATTCTCCTATCTGTTTTAGGAAACCACTCACTTTCACATTTTAGATAATAATATCAAAAAATAAAACGAGCTAAGGGGGAGCGGCGTCTTGTGAACTGCGTTCACAAGATGCCTCTATGTTGAAGACTTTCTTTTGTTGCTTTGCACTTGTGTTGCGACCAAGAGACTGCTCACATTTCGCATAGAGCACACTGCACAGGCAATGGCCACATTGACGAAATGTGCAGAAAACGGGAAGAAAACGTATTGGTTCGGAGCTTTCAAGAGAAGAGAAGACAGATCTTTGGAGGCTGCTTGGCTCATCTTGAGATTGGTCGATGTATTATAGTAAATAATAGGTTTCAACTAAGTAAAAAAAATCAATCCCTTCAGCTCTAACAACACGTATAGCAGCGTTTATATTACGCACAGGAAGTGCTTAATTAAACTGACTCTCTACGGCGGAATTACGTTTACAATACATTTATTTATTCAGGTCGCTTTCAAGGATTTGGATCATTAAACAAGCCATCATTCATTTATAAAACAAAATCATTAACAATTGGAACAATTGAGTAGATAAAGTAATTAAAAGAATATAAAATTGATTGGAAACAAAACTGCTTTAAACAAAAATAAATTTGATTAATTAAATAAAACAGGAATATGATAACGTGTTTGCGTTATCTAATATTGAATATTTGATTTTATTTATCATATGACCGGCACTCTCTAGAGCTCCGTGCAGTAAATAAAATATCACACTTTTTTATTTCCCTAATTATGACTGGTCAGAAGTTGTCTGTTCTAGATAACACTGGTAGAGTTAAATTTTTGAACGCGCACGAATAACCCTGTTTAGTCTTATTTTCACCGAGGGATCTCCACACCCAGGCTCGTGTGAACTTTTTTAGGTAAGTAAAATTATAAAAAAGAAGCATCACCCTATTGAAAAACATTCCATACTCGGCATACTGGGCCAGTATCAAACCGGATTATTGGACGGGCAAACTGGGTAGTTTTACTGGAAATACTGAACCGGTCTCAAACTGGAATATTAAACGGATATACTGGGAATACTGGTAGTTTACTGGGGATACTGGACCACTATCAAACTGGATTATCGAACACGAGTATACTGGATGCACTGGTAATACTGGATTTACTGGGCATATGATAAAACCAGCCTTACTGGACACACAGGTACACCGGTTGTACCGGTTTCACCAATGAAACCGGTAAAGCCAGTGTACCTATGTGACCAGTATGGCTGGTTTTATCATATGCTCAGTAAATCCAGTTTCACCACACTGAAAACACAGGCCATAAACTGTCACAACCATTTTATTTGCATTGAAACTTTAACAATCTTTTAGCGGTTTAGTATAGGGTCATTCCATGCCAAAAACTTAACGATTTCGGTAATATTTTGGATGTGCCTGAAAATTTTAACACGAAAAAATAACATATTAAGGATTGGTAAATCCAAGGCTCAATAACTTTGTTTTGTTGAGGTCATGCTCTAAAGTGTAGAAAATTTAATAAAAACATGGTTATTTTGGAAATTTTACCTCGCACATAACCTGCTTTACCTTATCCTAAAAGGCAAACAGCAAAAAAACCCATTTAGAGTCTCCGAATATTGATTACAAACATGAATTTACGAATACTTTGATATGCCTTATTCATATTCAAATTTTCGGGCATGTTAAAAATATGACTGCAATACTATAACACTAAAAATAGTTTGACTAGACAATAAAAACATTCAGTGTGTGGCGCAACATAAAACCCTAAAGATAATACATTGTTTCACCTTTCGTCCGAGCGCAGTGGAGGCTACATTCACCCCAGCCAATTAAGTGCCGGGAGGGTGTCACGTTGCATTCTGGTTGGGCGGAGCTCATGGAAACGTGACGCTCTCTCAACGGTGGATTGGCTGGGATGAACAAAGACATTTATGGTGCGGTGCAACCAGGGTTCGTACAGATTTTGGTACAAAGTTCAAGGACTTTTCAAGGATTTCACGGGCATTAGAAGACACAATTCAAGGAATGTTCGAAGAAATAGACTGATCTCACCAAGCTTTCGGCGCATGCGTGACCCCGCCATAACTTTAGTTCGCAGAAGGCAGGCAGCAGTGCACAAGACGGCTCCTGCCGCCTCATGCTCCACATGCAGAGAGCTCCAGCGAGGTTGTCGCACGTGCAGAAAGACTAAAGCTCCCTCGATGCATTGCGGCAGCGGTGGCATAGTCAAACTGGCTGGTGAGATCGGTCTATTCCTTCGTTGACAGGAGTTAAGAAATAAGCTCCTTTTAGGCAAGAATTTCTGGTTCTACAGCAGCTATAGCTGTTTCCTTTTCTTTTGTTGCTCGGCGAAAACTATTGTCCTTGGCCAAAAGTGTCAAGTAATTCTTCGCCTCAGCATCTTCTGAGAAGCATTCCGCCGACTCGCGCAGGAACTTCAAAGTTTTCTGGAGTTTCAACTTCCTCTCATGCATTCCCTCCAGCTCCAATTCAACTGCTTTTCTCTTCAAAATTTTCTGTTCACTGGCTGCTTTTTTCTTGTGCTCTTCTAAGCATGCAGCGTACGTCTGCTTTGCTAGGCGTACAGAGAACTTCAACTCCTTCAACAGTGGAACATTGAGCAGGCCACCGTGATTTTTGATAGTGTTTCAACAGATAGCGCACTTCGCTCGGAAGGAGTCATTCGTATCTGGTCTCACCCACTGGCAATAGTCTGTGTTCCAGCCAAAAAGGCTGGAACTTACACTTTCCACCCGGCATTTCGGCTTTCAATCTCGATTGAAAGTGTCCAACACGATCCTCAACACACTCAACGCAAAGCAAAAATGGCGATGACACAGGACGCCTTGGATTGGATTGGCTGAATCATTTAGAAGATGCGGAATTCACGCATTTATTGGAGGATTTTCACGGAATACAAGGATCGTTTCAACTTTCAAGAATATTTAAGGGCCCTTAAACGACTTTTAATGAAATCAAGGGTATTCAAGGATTTTAAAGAGCTGTACGAACCCTGGGTGCAACGAATTTTGGTCAAACATGCCCGAGGCACCACACTGTAAAGATTAAAAAAATCTGACTACACAATAACAAACTCGAAATGTGTAGCACAACATCAAATCGTAAAGGTAAAAAGTTCCTTTAAAAGCGAATAAAAGAAGAAAAAAAAAACATTCACAGTTTGGTGCAGTCCAGATCCGACAGGAAGTTTTTCATAGTGTTGTTCATTTGCCGCACAAGAACAGCGTGGTCTTCTTGCAGGTTGGCAGCCTCGGGGTTTGAATGCTGGTGGACATACTAGCTCAAGGCATCTGAAAGAAAATTGGAACAGTAGTTACTAGCTAGAAGTATATATATTGCTCACTGCTTAGCCTTACTTGAAATTTAGGATTGTATTCTGGTAATCTTAAAAATTATATATATCAGAAGTTGGCATAGATTAAACCTTTTAACATGCTTGATTACGACCCTTTAATTATTATTTATTGAATTAGTTAGTTGCCTTGATTTTTAGAGATAATAGTTTAAAAAAAGAAAAAGAAAAGCGCCAAGTATTGGTCATGCTGACAAAGCTGAAGTCCACAATGTCTGCGCACTAAGATCGCATTGGGGCTAGATGTCACATGTAAGCCAGTTTAATATTACAGTGCAAACCACTTACAATGATACCACATATAGCAATGTGCCGCTTACAACGATCAGTTTCTAGAGTTTCTACACTGGAAATGATCAGTTTCTAGTCCAGATACGATAATCGGTTATGACGACTGAAATTTTGGGTTTTCTCATTATCGTCTAAGTGGGTTGCACTTCATTATGTAAGCCACTTTACGACACGAAAGATCCTGGCAAAGAAAGGGGAGGAGGAGGGTCCTGGACGACGACACGAAAGATTCTGAAAAGGGAGAGAGAGAGAGAGAGAGAGAGACTGCATCACAGTCAAAGGTTTAACGGTCCAGCATTGCAAGGAAACGTTGCAAGCAACTATTGCAGATTTTTCGCATGACCTAGCCTTATGACACATTCTGTGTAAATACGAATTTTGCCTTTGCTTATAGCGTTTTCAGATAAATCCTATAAAATCCGAAAAACACGCGCCAGTAACGACTTTCCAGACTCTAATTGATCTGAAAAACCCTGAATATTGGGACTGCCAGTTGCATGAAGCTGGCTGGTTTTTATATTTTCCTGGAATCCTTGGGCAAGTTGTGTTCTTCTCTTCTATTCCGATTCCATCTTTTGTTTGTAAACGTCACAAAAAGGTGTCTTTCGCCCCTTATTAGAAAAACGAGGTAGCCTCACGTTACCCTCACCTCACGTGAGGGGGTTACCCTCACGGGGAACACGTTACCCTCACAAGGGTAACCCTCACGAAGATAACCCTCGTGACGCCACGTGTGACGTCACACGTCCCATAATGCAACGCGCGGTTACGCCGACACCGGCGCCGACGGCGACGCCGCTCCACCCGCAAACGGGCGCCTGAAGGTTGCGCTCTAAAAGAACAATTAAAAAATGCGTAGGGTTTATTCAAGCTATAAAAACATTCAGATGACGGAAACGCAGGTTCTTGTTACTAATGCAGTTTGTTACTAATCCAGTACGTGTTCTTCGTTCCATAACTCCATGCTTCGTTCTTGTCGTCTGTTTCGATTGTTTAATTTGGCATTTACGTATTAACACCCTTTTGGGCTTTTGTCAAGCTGATTCACTCTGCGTGCTTCATAGCATTGTTCTAACTGCGTAAATGCGTGCGTATAATAGCAGTCTGTAACGTCAATACGTATATATATGTGCACTGGGCTATTTTAGCGCATTTTCAGCACCACGAATTAAAAAACAACGCTCTAAGTGACACATATTTTTGCACATCCGATTGTAAAATGTTCCAAACTTCTTATTCTCTCACAACACTAGGCAATATTTCCTCTTATAATCGATCGCGAAGAGAAAAGGCATTTGCGTTTTCCCATAGCGATAGGTTACCGGAAGTCAAATTTAGACTGCTTGCTGTCTGCTTCAAAATGCAACAGCTAGCGCCAGCTGAGCCTCTAGCGTTTATTGTATGTCCACACCACAACATTTGATGTCACAATAGTTCATAAGATTCAGCCGAATCAAGGGCCACTCACTTCATTCCAGGTCATTTCATCCCAGAACTGCTCATCCCGGACACATTTATTCCAGAAACGTTCTATTCAGAGACCTCTCATCCCAAGACGCTTTATACAAAGGACAATGCAGACCTGGATATTTTATACCACATAGTCTTCTGCCTTGATGAAGAAGTTATAAAATCGGTTTTTCACGCGCGGAGCCGACATATGAACTTCGTCTTTCTTATACTGTCACCCGAGCCACATAAGACCGTTGCACTTGGCTTCGAGCTTCCGTTAGTCAAACAGTCCAGCGGGCCCGACTCATTGATTGTCGTCAAGTTTGTTTATAGAACATGGCTACCTTTGCGGCTTCACGTCGAGGCTCGCCGAAGCTCTGTTTCGAAGGTTATATGTAAACCAAACACAGAACCGACGACGAGAAGACGGCATGGAGATGCGAGATATTCCAGGAGGGTTGCCGGGGGCGAGCTGTTAGTGCAGGTTAGACGATCACTGCGACACAAGGCCACTCTTGCCATCTACAGAGTTCAAAAAATGTCGCTGCGGCGCATTTGCAAGATGGGGTAAAAACTGCAGCCAAGCGTTCCCATGACACCCCTCGGAACGTCGTGGCCGTCTGCCTACAAGGAGCAAGACCGACGACTATCGCGAAGCTCCCCAAACTGTCATCACTGGAATGGAAAGTGAACAGAGTTCGACTCGAAGCCCACAGCGCAGTTCAAGTTCTCCACCGAAAGACATAACTGCCCCAGGGGCCGCTTGCTCGAACGAGTTGAGACACAACTTGAGACAGTCTCAGCCGAGACCGAACGTGAGCCACTTGCTTGAAACGAAGCATAGTCGGGACTTGAGACTAAAACCAAGTCTCTGACTCAACTTGTGTCTCAAGCCGTGAGACAGACCCATAGCAAATTAGCTGGCGGCCGATTTATGACCCAAACTGAAACCCAAACGGAGACCCAAACTGAGACAGTCTCAGCGGTTAGCCACTTGCTCGAAACGAAACTTAGTCTGGACTTTAGACAAAAACCGAGTCTCTGACTCAGTTCTAGTCTCAGATCATGAAACAGTCACGGAGAAGGCTCACTGGCGGTCTCGGAGTAAACAAAATGTCGGACGTGGCTACGACAAGTCGAGTCCAAGCCATCTTTGCCGCGTGGATGGTGTCGCGGGACCGCGTATTCCGCGACCGCTTTCACTCCTTCAACGTTTTCGACGAAGAGGGCCTCCAACGTCATTTTCGGTTTGGCCGCGATGGCATCATGTACATCGCCGGCGTCTTGGCCAGCGACCTCACGCGACCAACGAGACGCAACCACGCAACCCCCGTCGTGATTCAAGTGCTCCCAGCGCTGAAATTCTTCGCTACCGGCACCTTCTTGATCACGGCGGGGGACTTCCTGCATCTGCACGAATCCACAGCGTCAAGGTGCGTGCGACGAGTGGCCCTGGCTCGCGCCAAGCAAGCGCCGCACTTCATACTGTTACGGTGATTATGAGGTGATTTAATTTACATTGACGGGGACATCGGAAGAATAAGGGTTCTTGTAGAAAACCAAGCGAGCTGCTCTAGCGTCTCCGTCTTCCTTGGTTCCCAATCTCGAGCTGCCTTTTTTTCATCTTCGAATCATTACTCGCCCGCCGGGGAAACGGCGTCTCGTCGTTTTGAGGAGCATGGTATGGCTAGAGTCGTAGGATAGGAACATTCTGTGGTTGCTCAGGGCGTTGATTTTGGCAAGGTCCGTAAGGCTCGACAACATAATTGACGTGGGAGGTTTGGTGAATTATTTTGTATGGGCCGCGTTAACGTGGAAGGAGCTTTTGAGCGAGGCCGATGCGACGCTGAAGTGTCCAAAACAACACCAAATCTCTGGGAGAGTAAACAGCGACGTTGTGCCCGTGATCATAGTGGACACATTGCCGCTCTTGCGAATCTAGAGTCCGAAATCGTGCTAATTGGCGTGCCTCCTCAGCATGACACATGGATTCGAGCGTGTAGTCCGTGAGCGTATTGGCATGTTGCAATGGAAGCAGGGAATCAAGCATGAGGGATTGTTCACGGCCGAATAGAAGATAGAAGGGCGAATAGCCTGTTGTGTCGTGGTGCGAGGAGTTGTAGGCGAAAGTAACATATGGAAGGACAGTGTCCCAATTGCGGTGGTCGGAGGATATACACATAGAAAGCATCTCGGAGATCGTCCTGTTGAGTCTTTCAACCAGGCCGTTTGTTTGGGGATGATAGGCCGTTGTCTGTTTGTGGACAATGGAGCAGTTTCGTAAAACTTCACTGACGACTCTGGATATAAAGGAGCAACCTCGGTCGTAGAGGAGTTCTGTTGGTGCACCATGCTTGAGGATTACATCTTCAAGGAGCAAATAGGCGACGTTGACAGCAGTGCCAGTGAAAAGGGACCCTGTAAACGCGTACCGTGTGGCATAATCTACTGCAACTGCCACCCAGAGTTTGTCAGTGCAGGACTCAGGAAATGGGCCAAAAAGGTCCACTCCCACTCGATGAAACGGGTGGTCAGGAGGAGCCAAAGGCTGAAGTAGTCCCGAGGGCCGCGTAGATGATATTTTGCGACGTTGGCAGGAGTCATGCGAGGGGACATATCGTTTGACTGTGCGGTACATGTTTGCCCAGTAGAGTCGCTGTTTGACGCGGGCATACGTTTGAATGACACCTAAAAGGCCCGAACATGGTGAGTCATGCAGCTCGATGAGCACTGTGGTCTGAAAATGCTTAGAAATGACGATAAGTAAAGGAGCACCGTCTGGCCGAAACGTTTGGCGATAGAGGATGCCGTCATTAATTCTGTAGAGACTGGAAGATGAGCAATTTGTTCCGGCGGTGACCTGATTGATAATAGGTTGGGGAGTACTATCACGACGCTGTTCCCGTGCGATGTTTAGAATCGCAGACATGGAAAGAAGCGGGAGTCCCGCACTATCGGGCGTGGAGTCCGCTGGGTCTACTGGGTGCCGAGAAAGGCAGTCAGCGTCCTTGTGAAATTTCCCTGATTTGTGAATGATCGTATAGTCATATTCCTGGAGACGGAGGGCCCAGCGTCCAAGGCGGCCTACAGGATCTTTTAATGTTGAGATCCAGCAGAGTGCGTGGTGATCTGTGACGATATAAAATGGGCGTCCGAAGAGGTAGGGGCGGAACTTCGTAATAGACCAGATTACAGCCAGACACTCACGTTCAGAGATGGTGTAGTTTTGTTCAGCGGGTGAAAGTGTGCGCCTGGCGTAGGCAATGACACGCTCTTGGCCTAGTTGGTTCTGGGCCAATATTGCTCCAATGCCGTGGCCGCTGGCGTCAGTACGTAGCTCAGTAGGAGCGGATTGATCAAAATGGCCTAAAATGGGGCTGGATGTGTGTAGGACCGTTCGTCGAATGACAATTCGTCGCACGACAACTGGTAGCAGGGCTATTCGTCACATAGGGCAATTCGTCATAGGGCGGTTCGTCACTATGACAATTCGTGAAACATTTCTTTCTGATAATTTTTATGAGTTATGTTGCTTATTGAGCATAGTTTTTTTAGGTGAGTGCAATTACTAGTGTCCCTCTTCCTTTATTTACTTATTTTTTCCCGCACCCATGAAATTAGTTCGTACTAATTTTTATAGGCACTGCGTAATAATGTCTTGACCACAACAACCTTGGCACCACTCCTAGTGACTAATAAGAAGAGAGTACTCATTCAGGTGCGTAAATACAAGTGTTTTATTAATGATAGCACTTTACCAGTGTTCACAAAGAGATACTTCTTGCACATGCTTCGACGACATCCAAGTTGTTGGTCCCGTCATAGCGATGAAGGATGGCCCGAAGTCGCCTGTCGTGTCCGGCCCGCTTCCGCGACAACCTTGTGGAAACGACCCCGCTTGCAGCTTGGCTGAGCTTCAGCTCCTGTCATAGCTTGCTCCTTTTTTAGTGACTCCAGGAACGCCCAGAGATTAGGTGACGCACAACTTACGTTGCTCTGCAAAAAATGATATCGAGGGCTTTATAAATAAACACGAGATACAAACTGTCCAATACAATTTGTTGGGCTAGTTGCTGCATGTTTGTCTAAAGGACGGTCTCTTTAGTCTCTTCAGCAAACGTCTCTTTAGTCATACAGACTGTCGATTGCGTGTGCGGCATGAAAAAGGCAATAAAAGAAATTACCTGTAGCCCGTAGTGCCATGCTTCCACACTGTTGTTGGTCCGCGGCATTCCACCCAACGTCGCCTCATGCACGGACCACATTTTTGGAGGGAACTGGGCGGAGCAGATCCCGTTTCGTCGCGGTCGGCCGATGTAAACATCCTCAAAGTAGTCTGCTACTTGAATCGCCTCAGGGGGAAATGCTTCCATGATGTCCTGAAAAGCTTCAGGAATGTTCCCAGCAGGCAGGAATGCCAAAGCCGGGAGCATTTTCATCTGGAATAAAAGGAAAATGTTTAGAAACTCTACACAAACTGATAAGCAATATATACAGAAAAGGAAACAACACTCTAAAGGCCAAAAGAGACTGACCTTTACTGCAAATGTCTCGTCCGTGGCGTAACGCGCTTGAAAACCCAAGGCGCAAAGCTTCCGATAAACGGACTGGGCAAGATGGAAAAAACATCCTTGAATTCGGACCTCTGAAATAGTGTCACGAGCGGCGTTGATAGCGGCCATTTCAAAGTCCGTGTACAGGGTCCGTGCAGCGCAGGGTCCTATGTTGTCAACGACGGCTGTGAAGAACCTGGTAAGATGAAAAAGTAGTAGAGTTTTCACAGCCATTTGCAATACCTTGAGATAGCACCTAATAGGGCAACATTATAATTGGAACTTACCTGCGGTACGTTGACTCAGCTTTGTTTGGAAGTAAACCGTACACCATGGGCACGGTGATCCCGTTCTTCAGCGCATGTATGGTGTAGAGTTGATAGAACAGGGAGGGCACCACCTTGAACGTGCCATCACAAAACCAGGCGCTTGCACCTCCCAAACACTCCAGGTTGCGTTGCGTTGCAAATAGGATGAGCCGGTTGACGTCGCCCTCGCCACTGTCGTGCAAGAGAAACGGCTCTTCCTTGCAGTTCACCTGCAAGCAAATATGGCATGTAAATAAACCGCATAATGGTAATGTTATATGGCATGTAAATCAACCGCGTAATGTTTTATGTACGCACCGTGTACTCTATTGGGAGCTTGATGTCCTCTCGGCAGGGTGGGAGGGCATAATTAAATGTTGCCCGTTGCCTCTGTCTTCGAATGGTTCGGCGTAGAGTTGACGTAGAGGGCAGTTGTGACGCAGTGCTGTCGGTGATATTTGCAGCCGCGTCCAAGAGAATATGCTGAGCTTGGTCACGTCCTTCCACTGAAAAAAAAAAAAAAAATATGTTATCAAATGCAGTTTATCATCAGAACTATCACGAAAAACGAAGTAAATCTTATGCGTCCCCACCTGCACTCGTCTTCATTTTTGATCTAACCTTCAGACAGTTGATTTCGGTCGGTTCTGGAGCGTGGCTGTGGTCGTTCGTCGCTTTCAAAATTTGAAGCTTAGAAAAATCGGTTGTTATTTTTGCTTTGCAGCTCTCCCTTTTCCGGCATATCCAGTATACAGTGGTTTCAGTTCTTCGGTTGACTGTGTATGAAAATCCCTGAAAAAGTAGCATCTCCCCACCTCTCTCCGTCTGGATGATTTCCATGGCGACTGCAAAGATTGACGGGAAACCAAACATTTTATAGCAGTCCGCCGATTCATGAATGAGTCATTGGAAGCCGCATTTCCAGATCCTTCTTCGAAACCCTGTAAGCTAAGCGGAATGAAAACCTTTGTCAGTACCAGAGAGACGAGAGAAAGACTGTAAACTCGAAGGTGGGTAACAAAGTAATCCTCAAAGCATTATACATTGTGCTTCCAAGGTTAACTAAGATGTTTATCGACTTGGAACCAAACAGGAGACTAATCTTTCTAAACAGGATACTGCACACAAGCTGAATAACAAAGCTACCGAACACTTAAAAATATGTCAATGCTAAGAATAGCGTCGGGTTATAATACCTTCGGCGACGTTTTTCGTTCCGTATAGACAAAGCGCCGCATTTCGAGATCCTTTTTCGAAACCCTGTAAGCTAAGCTGAATGGAAACCTTTGTCAGTAGGGGAACCAGAGAAAGACTGTCAACTCTAAGGTGGATAACGAAGTAATCCTCAAAACATTATACATTGTGCTTCCAAGGTTAACTAAGATGTTTATCGACTTTGAACCAAACAAAAAACTAATCTTTCTAAACAGATACTGCACACAAGCTGAATAACAAAGCTACCGAACACTTAAAAATAGGTCAATGCTAAGAATAGCGTCGGGTTATAACACCTTCGGCGACGCTTTTCGTTCCGTATAAACAAAGCGCTATCTCAGAACACCGTTTTCGACAAGTTGTCCTAGTGACGAATTACCCTATGACGAATAGCCCTGTGCGACGAACGGCCCTGCGACGAGTTGCCCTATTACGAATTGTCTTTCGACGAACGGCCCGTACCCCGGATGTCAGAGCTGTCCTCTAAGCTTCGAAAGCTGCCTGTTGGTCGGCAGTCCACAGAAATGATTGGTTTTTCTTTAGGTGGTTTGTAAGAGTAATAAATCGACGAACGTACGAACAAAGTCCGAGGAAACTGCGGACGTCTTTAGGTGAGGCTGGTGTCGGGAATTCTTGGACAGCTTTGGTTTTATTGGGGTCAGTTCTGAAGCCGTTTTTGTCTACATGGTGACCGAGCACTTCGATTTGCGAGCTTCCAAACAGGCATTTGGAGGAATTCAATTGAAGCTTTGCTTTCCGAAGAGAGTGAGTACCTCATCGAGTCTCTCTAGTTGGGATGGAATTGTTGCGGAGAAAACTATTACATCATTTATGTAGCATAGGCATGTTGTCCATTTGAGCCCTCGCAAAAGTAGGTTCATCATGCGTTCGAACGTCGTTGGGGCATTTGCATAGGCCGAACGGGATTGCTTTGAATTCGTAAAGACCATCTGGAGTTATAAACGCAGTTTTTTCTCTATCTGACTCGTCGACGTTGATCTGCCGATATGCGGTGCGAAGAGCGTTGGAAGAAAAGTACTGGGCGCCGTGTAGACAATTAAGTGTATCGTCGATACGTGGCAGTGGGTATACGTCGCTTTCTGTGATCTTGTTGAGCCGACGATAGTCAATGCTGAATCGCCACGTCCCATCCTTCTTTTTTACAAGGACAACTGGGGAGGACCACGGCCTAGAGGATGGTTGAACGATATCTTGCGCCATCATCTTATCAACTTCCGTTTGTATAAGGTGGCGTTCACTGGCAGAAACTCGGTAAGGACGGTGATGTAGAAGTGGCTGAGTCCCTGTATTGATGTGGCGTGTGGTTGCGGTGGTCCGCCCGAGAGGGCGACTCCCTTGATCAAAAACGTCATGGTGTTTGTAAAGGAGATTCTGAACGTCCTGTTTCTGTCGCTCGTCCAGTGTGGGGTCGATCATGCTTTTGAGTTTATCGAGGAAGGAACTCGCCAGAGGACTTTGAGGAGGCGATGGCGACATGTCCACGGCTGCAGCAGATACACTTCGCGTTATAAAGGACGATGTTTCGGCTAGTGAAGTTCCACTGGGCAAAACTTGTGTAGTCTGGCTGAAATTAACCACCCATAGATAGGTTGTGCCAGCCGTGATTAAAACAAGAGAATGGGGGGCAGCAAGTTGTTTCCTTAGAAAAATGTCGACTCTTGGAGATGCAATATAATCGCCATCAGCTGTAGGGTTATTTGATGCGACTCTGACTGCGACGGCGACAAGTAGCGGAATGCGATGGCTGTCCGTTAGAACGTAGCTTTGAAAGTACTGGTTGCAGAATATCTGTTGGAGCGGCGACGTCAAGTTTGATTTCTTTTTTTGCGCAGTCAATGAGGGCAGAGTGGGAGGAAAGAAAATCCCATCCGTGTATTAATGAGTAAGGACATCTAGATATGACCGTAAACAAGACGAAGGTCGTTTGGTGATCAAGAGTTACACGGGAGCCGCACAAGCCAATGGAACGTATAACATGGCCCTCTGCGCCGATCAGTAGTTTGGAGTCTGGTGGTGTAAACGGTTTCTGTAGCTGTCGTCTCAAATCTTCCCTCAATATAGATGTGGCAGCTCCAGTGTCTATAAGGGCAAATATACTGGTACCGTTGACTGTAATGGGCAATAGATTGTAGGCAGTGCCGCATACGTCGTTTGGAGGATTTGTGGACAGTGAGAGTGATGCAGCTTCACCTCTTGAAGCTGCAGGACTTAGTTTTCCGAGCTTCGGGGAGTACCAGCTGGCGAGATAGGAGACGAGGGCGGGCGACAGAGACTGCCGGCGACGTGGAGAGGAGGAGTGGTGGTAGAGGGGGCGCGATACGAAGCCTTCGTCTTGGGGATGAACAGGGAGCGGGGGTGGGGAGAAACGATCATCGAAGAAGTGGCGGTAACTAAGAGAAGAGAAGGTGCGGGATCGGTTATTCCATCGGCTACGGCAGTAGCGGGCGATGTGACCAACGGCACTGCAATGGAAGCATATGGGTTTGTTGTCCGGTGTCCTCCACGCTGCAGGGTCTCGTCGCGGAACTTGACCCTCTAGATTAGCTGCTGTATAAGCTGGGCGATCGGAGGAAGCCCAGGCTCTACGTGTTGGTGATGGAACATGAAGTTTATCAATTTTTTGGCGGATCACGGTTTGAACTGTAGATATGGAAATCGGTTCTGGCTGTGCAGCAGAGTGGGAAAAAGCATTGGGCGGGAGCATCGCTTCTAGCTCACGACGTACAATTTTAGCGATTTGTGTTTCCGATGTTGGAGTTTCCTCACACGTGGAAGTGGCTGTCGTGTTAGGGAGCCGGATAAAGTTAGAAGTTATCCGGCGCTTCTTGACCTCTTCAAATCGCCGGCATTCCTTCACTAGGGTTTCGACGGTGGAGCAGTCCTTAAAAACAAGGAGTTGAAACGCGTCATCCGCAATGCCCTTGAGGATGTGTGAAATTCGTTCGAAGTCGGCCATGCCCACGTCGGCTTTGTGACAAAGCCACAATATGTCTTGCACGTACGCCAGGTACGACTCGGTCGTGGTTTGGACACGGGATGTAAGTTTTCGTTTTGAAGATAGTTTTCGGCCTGTGGGATCGCCAAAAAGGTGTTGAAGTTGTTGCTTACACATATCTCACGAAGTGATGGTTTCTTAATGGGTCAGGAACCAGGTTCGTGCCATGTCCTTCAGATGGAAAATGATGTTGGCCAGCATGATGGTAGGGTCCCATCTGTTGTGGGTACTGATGCGCTCATAGAGGTGGAGCCACTCCTCTACATCTTGGTTTCCGGTTCCGGTGAAATTTCCAGGGTCTCGCGGCTGGGAGAGGATGAGTGGTTGTGTATTAATTATCGGAGTACCTTCGGGTTGGGTACCGGTATTGGGAATTTCACGCTGCAGTGGGCGGTGGCGGTTTTGAAGGTCCAGGTTGTGCGAGGCGTAGAGGTAGGGGGAAATATTCACCTCCACCAAAATGTTATGGTGATTATGAGATGATTCAATTTACATTGAAGGGGAGATCGGAAGAATAAGGGTTCCTGTAGAAAACCAAGCGAGCTGCTCTGGCGTCTTCGTCTTCTTTGGTACCCAATCTCGAGCTGCCTTTTTTTACCTTCGCATCAATACGGTGAGAAAAAAAAAGTCCTAACACAGGCGTTTCTTTTTGCCAGTGGGGCAACTCAGCTGCAACGTAATTTTGGATTTTAGGGAACAGTGACTTATTCAACCTGTTTCGTGAGAGAAAAGACTTGTTCAGCTTGTTTTCGTTAAGGAAAGCCTTTTTTTAGCAACATGCGGTGGATTATTTCGCCCTCGATATATGTGCTCAAAGCGATGTCTGGTTCTTACGACGGTCCGTAATCTTACAGCTTCGTGCGGTGGGCGCGGTTCTCGGCGGTACTTCGTATTGTGGCGTGTTTCTCATCACGAAAAAACAACGTGTTTCACAACATGTCAGCGGGAGTAGCTGGTGGATACCGAAGAATGTTTCGGAAAGGAGCGGACGTTTCAAAGCAGTAGCGAATAATACGTACTGATTCACAATCGTGACAAGCTTCCTGGGAACGGTCCGACTACGTCATAATCGAACATGTGCTAGATTCAACCAACGTTATAATTTATTTGGTTTCAACTGACAGTGTAAATCACAATTTCTACTTCAGGTGGCCAACAGCAGCGGAAGTCCTCGAACTGCAGCGACAGTTCTACGCCGTGGACGGCTTTCCGGGCGTCGTAGGAGCCATCGACGGCACCCACGTTCGGATCCAAGGGCCACCGCTGCACGAGGAAGTGTTCGTGAACCGACACTTCTACCATTCCATCAACGTGCAGCTGGTGGTCGACGCGCGCTCAAGGATCCTCAACGTGGTTGCCAAGTGGCCCGGAAGCGTCCACAACTCGTACGTGCTGTCGCAGAGCAGTGTCGGGGAGAACTTCACAGCGGACGCGTACGGCGGCCTCCTCATCGGCGACAGCGGCTACCCGGGCAGGCCTTGGTTGGTGGCGCCTTTCCGATCGCCGACCACGCCTGCCGAGTGTGCGTACAACCAGACGCACGCAACGACTCGGTCCGTGGTCGAAAGGTAGGCCTTAGAAGTAGCTGCTCTCAGAGAAGACTAAGGCTATACGCACGACGTCGTGCACCTCGACCAGAGAAGGGTAAACGCACGACGTGAAACGTTTTTGTTCTATAAAAACACAACTGTCACAACGAGATTTTGAAAGTGACGATCGTGGCATTGGAGATAAGGGCTACAAGGCCAAAGCACGCCGTTTCACTGCACAGCTAAATATAGTTCTAGTAAAACAATTTGCTGGGTATATTTTCACCACCAAGTTCAAATTGTTCTTTTTAGCTTTCGTTGCACAATGTTACTATATTATTAGTCAGTGTGGGCCAGACTTGTAGCATTTTTTTTTTAACTTCTTCGGGGTTTCTTGTTTTAAATTTCCAGCAGGTTTTCTAGTTCCCTGCAAAAGAAACATGGCGTCTTTGTCACGTGCTTTGGGCAGGAGTGGGCATTGAGCCACGACTTTTGAGCCCAGAATCTCTGGGTTCTGCAGCATGCGCTTTCGCTATATATTTTCCGATCTGTGGTGCACCACCGAATGCTCCTAGGGCCAGCAGTAATTGAATGTGATCCAAATGAGATTTGACTTTGCACCTTAGCTTGGGCATGTTCCTATTTCGGTATATTGCGTTAGCGCTATGACTTTCCAGCACCAGATGAGTTAACGTATCGACAACCTCAAAACTGCAGTGCAGGTGAACTTCACGGCATTTCTTAAATTGACGCCCCATATTCATGTCGGTCGCAAGACGGATATAAATCTACGAAATTGAAACCTGTGTAATTTAACTTGCAAGTTGGTCCGGGTGCTTCAGTCAAAGCGTTGGCTTTTGTTTAGAAACAGGTGAAATGTAGGAAAATATATGCAGGTATGCCTACAGGCTCGGCTATTGCAGTTCAGTGCCCCCAACCGCAATTCTCATGCGAAGGAGTGAACTGCAGCAAGTGCATGTCTGTTAATCCAAAACCTAACAAAACTGCTTGGTGTAATTACACAGAGCCTTTAGCTCCGCCCCTTTAGATTTCTCTTCATTGCACAGAAGGTTTATCCCAAGTATAGGAAGTCTTGTCAATAAAGAGATGCAAAATGAGTGCGGCATCTGATACAAACACTGATGACAAGTCAGTCCCAGTGCTTGTTTGTGGAGAACATTCTTTTTACCCACAGCCTAGAATGCATGCTTGATGCCATGAGAAATGCACGTCTTCTTAGAAGACGTGAGTTGCTGTACATGTTGCAAGCCTAATCTGATTTTTTTATTTATGTGGCACCCTCTTTCGACTGTCTGCGTATAACACACGATGCAACAAACACATTCAGGTGATGCAACTCGATTTGATGGAGTGTCCAGAATATGTTCGGTGTGCTTGGCAGTTTTATTAATGCGAATAGCTGGTGCCCGAATCAAGGGTTCCATCTATCCGCTTCTTCTCCATTAAATCAGCACAAAGAGTTTCTTGAGAGGTCTGTTCACCTTCGCGACATCACCGCATCATTCGCGAACGTGAGCCCCTCCTGCCTCTTTGTCTATTTAACTGTAGTCCTCTTGGATGGAGTGCCCTCCCTGTCGGTGCGAAATGAACCAGTTCTTTTTCAAGACTAGTTCAGAACACAATCTCTCCGTGCATCCCCCCTCCCTGGCGAGACTGAGTGGCGTCACTTAAATGTGTTTCTTGCATTGTGGTACAGGAGAAAGGTGGCAGTGAAACCTGCCTTAGTTTGTATAAAATATGCCAAGGGCCTAATGAAATTTTCAATCGCAGGACGATCGGGCAGCTTAAGCGCCGCTTCCACTGCCCGCACGCCTAGCTGAGGATGCTGCCGGAGCGCAGCTGGACCATCGCTGTGGCGTGATGTGTGATGAATAACATTGCACAGCACTACACATGCAGGGAAGGTGACTGTGTCCCTCCACCAGAAGTGCCCGTGCCTACATCGCTACCCGAAGCAGACGATGGGGTTGCGCGCCAACATGCAATTGTCCACCAACACTTTAGTGGTGAGGTTTGAGCCCACAAACACAAGTGTATCCCTTATAAACTCGTGTAAGAGCAGCACGTTTTTGTTACAAGATATCTTTTCAAGGTATTGGCCATATGAGGTTTTAAAAAATATTTATATTTGTGCATCTAACACATAATGTACTTGCAATCAAAATTATTCGTTTAATAAACCTCCATTTTGAACCGGGAAAGAACAGAAGCATTTTAACAAACCTGGACAGCCATACATGTGCAAGCTTGTCACAATGTCTGTTGGCCCTTTTGTCGATTAATAAATATAACGTAAAAACGACAAAGTCCATAGCTCATATTGAAATAAAAGAAAAACATGATTCAACAGGTCGACATGCCAAAGGGTCCACTCATGGTGTAAACGTGAGCAGGTAAGCGACTGCAGGGTAGAGGGTGAAAATCAAAAGATATTTACTGCCTTCACAACATGACAAAAACAGCTCACGCAAAAAAAAAAAAAAACTAGGCGACGCGCGGCACACGGTTGCGAGCAGACAAACAGAAAACCCAAAAGTAGCTCAATACATAGTCGCAGCCTCAAAGCGAACGGGCGCAGTACAAGTGAAAATGAGTCTTATCTGCCGTCGACTCTGATCTAGGGGGCATGAATGCCTTTTCCGTGGTCTTGGTTCAGTCCGTCGGACGATTTCCTCTGGTGCACTTCCTCACCCACCTACACCGCAACACAAAAACCAACAGAACTCGATGGGGAACAATGACGTTTTAACGGCAGGCTCGACTCATTGCAGTCTTCACGACCGCAGGACGGGAGAGCAGAGTCAACGACTGCTCTCTGGATTATGGCCTTTTTTCCTGCCAGTCCACTTCTAAATACAAGAACTAGCAGCATTCTGGAGACACTTGCTTTGACGAATCAGAAACAAGCTTCTTCGCTCCAATCAAAACTCAATTTCGTGGTTTTCGGAAAAACAAAAAACACAACGCTACTTTCACACTTCATCCAGCTGGAACAGCGTCGCTGGGTGGTAGGGTACGCGGTCAGCCGACATTCTCTGTTCAGCGCGTACAAAAAGTTGCCTTTCCGCTAACGATCTGCGCCACGACCGTTTCTCTTCGGCTTCCCCTCACGGTTGAAACGAACACAAGTCAAACACAAACAAAACAAACCTTTGATTCTGGGTGGTACACATACACAAGGTGGCCTTAACATAAACAATCAAGACCGCAGGAAGTTTCTCTTAGATACATTCGGCGTGACACAACAGAACAGACACACAAAGAGCAATCTGTTCTCGGTAGGATGCGTACTGTACACAGTACACAAGGCGGAGTAGCGATAAGAGAGCCAGTCCCCGGTCGCTTCTTTTTGGGATACACGGCCTACCTTGACGGACCACCCCCACAAAAAAAAATGTAGCAAGAAGAAAACAAAACAAAACAAAAACAAATCTAAGAGATTCGTTACACTGAATCGCAATCTTGGTTTTAAAACGTGCCTTTCTTGCAGTATCCCTTGTTCTGTGGAAGCACATTCCTGAGTGGCAGTCTTGCATAAAGGCCCATACAGACAATAGGCCCGAGCTGTCAAGTTTTGAGCAGAGCTGCAGGCGAGCAAAATAGAATATTTGGCTCGCGTTTCGAACGTGCGTCATCACGCTTCCCCACTACAGTTTTTTATACTCCGTTCCATTCTAAATACCAGCGACGTTTAGGCAACAAGAGTGAGCTGGGAGCTTGCAGTGTCCCTTCCACGCACGTGCGCTCGTGCATGCGAGCATCGTTCAGGGGAACATGTGTTTTCAAGTAGCTTCAGCTTCGCTATCACGTAGAGCGAAACATACGGGCTCGCGGAAGCTACGAAATAACGCAATAAAATGATAAAGCTGTATGGGACGCTGAGGCCGCAAACTGCATAATTCTTTTTTTTTTTAGATGTTTTGTTATTGCGCTTCTTCAGATGCTGACAGATGCTTGCATTCGAACGTGGCACGTGCAAAATCGAACGTTACAGCGCCACCTGGATAGGGCTGCAAGAATAACATGGTCGCATCTTGCGGACGCGCTCGCGCCCCCTGCCTGAGAGCAACGGGTCTATAGACCGATCTCACCAGCCAGTTTGACTGCACCACCACTGCCGCAATGCATGGAGGGAACTGTAGTCTTTCTGCACGTGCGACAACCTCGCTGAAGGTCTGCGCGTGTAAGCACGAGACGGCACGAGTCCTCTTGTGCACTGTCCTGGCACCGCCGTCTGCCTCCTCTGAACTAAAGTTACGGTGGCGCCACGCATGCGCCGAATTCTTAGTCAGATCAGTCTGTTGCGTTAGACTGCGTTGCGACTGCAGGTAACAAGGAAATATATATTTCGTATGCCGCGTGATAAGCAATTTAGGTGCTTCGTTTTATATGAACCACGGACAACCCGCCGACTCGTGGCTACTTTTCGATGCAATGCAGTCAAACACACTGAAACGCAACTGCGTGTATGAGCCTTTACGACGTTGCACTGCCATTTTGCAGCTGCATTTTGTACTTTCTTTCATTCTTACTCCCACTCAGCTTTGACATCAGCAAATGGTGGATGCATTTGTCTTCTTTTTGAAATGCAACAAGAAGACAAATTTGCAGGGATTTGGGCTCAAAGTGCCTCAAGGAACTTTGTCAAAAGGCAGCAAAAAGGGAAAGAATTGTAAGGAGTCCAAAGAGAAGAAAAGCATTGACGCTGACTGCATGGCACACCGGTGGTGACATTGCACAAGCCTGTACAAATGCGGTGGTGCCGAAGGCAAACATTTTTCTTGAAGTGGGGCCCTGACACATGTTTATACGGTAATGACGTTCTCTTTTACTTGGCTGAGTGTGTAAAAGTTGCTGCATACTTTTTACGAAGCCATCATTTCTTTAGTTCTGCATGCTGCCAAACGAGATAATTCAGTGGAAGATTCGTGCATGCTAGGGACTAAAGGTGAAGACATTGAAGAGCACTAACCAGAAAACATATGCTTATTATATTTACACTCCCCCCTCCCCCCCTTTAAGGGCCTTCTTCTTGAACAGCCAGTCCAAGCAGGGCAAAAACAGGTTTGCACCGTTCTCTAAACAAATATGGTCACATTCTGCGTCTCTATTGTTGCTTTGCGCTCTGCCTGTGCCGTTTTGAGCTCCTCAAGGGCTGTATTTAGGCAAGCACGGACGCATTGCTGCTTGAGTTGCACGTTTTCTGACTTGCGCGAGCAGGTCTTTATAATGCTGCTTGTCTGCAGCCCGTGTGCCGGCTGCCGAACCTGCGGGCGGTGTGCTGGGGCGTCAGACTGGTCGTGAACGACGGGGTCCCGGTCGTCGTCGGCCCGGTGGTACTGGTCACCCTTCAGCAGCAGCAGTTGCTGCCTCAAGCTCAGGCGGTCCTTTCGCCATTGGCAGAGGCCTTTCACGGCGTGGCAGAGGCCCTTCAAGGCGTGGCAGAGCAGCTGCAGCACCAGACTCCAGGGTCGTCTCGTCCTCTTCCAGCAACCAGTCCGAAGGCTGGTAGTCTCGTTCCCTCAAACTCCGGCACCTCGAGGAAAATGATCCCGGAGTCCATATCGACCTTGTGGCTGAAAGCCCAACTTCTGGCCCAGCCTCGTCAGTTGCTAGCCGCACATTGACTGGTGCTGTGACAATCCACAAGGATGTGTGTCATGTCACCACTCTACATATTTTGCAAGCACCCTTTTTTTTTGGTTCAAGAAATCTTTGTGTGTGCTAGTGGATCAAGCTTGATCCCTCAGCTCTTGGCCGTTGTGGGTATTATGAAAGTAGCTAGGCTCGAGTAGAGCCAAAATACGGTGTGCAGGTCAAGCCCAATATTAGCTGTTGTGGCTATCAGCTGTGAATGCAGCTGGCTTCAAGTGGAGCCAGTGTGCAGTGTTGTACTGATATGTTGTGTTCTAGAAGGTATGTCACAGAGACACGTTGGTTGCGAAAGTAAGAGCGTCGCGTTGCTGCATGGCCGCGTGGCTAGCTCTAATGGGGCTAACCTTTTATTGGGAATATTTGCGACAGCATAGATGGCGTTAGGAACCACACAAAACAATACATAACCGGTGCAAGCCCCCCGATTTTCTGGTTGCTTGTCCCTGTGTTTCTTTCCAATGGTGAAAAGACTATCATGCTAAGTATCACATAGGCTCATGGTGATGCAAATTTAGGGAGTGTATGGTTGTCAGTGCTTAATAAATGGTACTCATTGGACACCGTATTCGAGCTTACTGCTCAGGATTTCTTCCTATATTGTATAGCAAAGAGGACATTCCTTGTGTGGGCAATGTGCGTGTTGCGATTGTTGTGAAAGCTTGCCGTCGGCATTTGCTCAGCAGCAACGAGCTCAGCTATGGCCACCAGTAAACATTAACTGTTAAATGAGTGAGATGGACCAATCTTATACATATTCGTGACAGACTCTCAGCTTTGTCTTTGCCATTCATTTAACTTGGCATCTCAATACAACAAACCCAAAGAAAAGTAGTTCCAAGTGTTGTGTTTGTGGCCTTCGTATCTACCAATTTGTAGTTTTCGATACAAAACAAATTTGTGTTGCTGCGTGTCATGTTTCGGCTTTCCTACACAAAATTTCTAGCCTTTGTATTTTGTAATGATGGTGTAGTGGAAACACAATCACCTTTGTATCGTTAGCATTGCATAACTCCTTTAAAAAAATGTACCTTCTAGCATTTCCGCAGTGTACCAGACTAAGTCTGCTATCCATAAGTGCAGTGGCCTTTCACCGGTATGCCGACCTTGAATTTTAACTCGAGTAACATGGCTCTAAGTTTCAGTATTCTTAGATGTGCATGGATTCTTCTTGCTCTGGATGGAACATGCCGGGATGTTCCCTCCATTGGGCTCAGTATTTAGTACTGCATACCCAAGATATGATTATAAATACAATGGTAGCTTTGCTAGTAGAACCCCCATTTGTGTAAACCTCAAGTGGCTAGATTTGACTGCATCAAATGTCACATCATGCATTCTAGTATAACAGTAGAAACAGCAGTAACATAACAGCTCGCTAATCGGTGTCGATGCCCCCTTCTATGCCAGCAAAGATTTGGGCTTGTACTGAGGACTGCCAGCGCAGCTTCAGCCAGTGGTGTGAGTGGGTGGTTATTGCGCCCTGTGCCTGTGGAAGACAAGGCTCTTTTATATTTTATTGATGCATTGGACCTCGGCTGATTGCAGCAAGTACATTCATTGTTTTGACTTGATTGTATTAAAAGGTTGAAATCCACAACTCTTGACTGCTTCTATAATTTATTTTGGGGAAAGAGAAGTGAATAAAAATTCCTTCAGCAAAGATTGTGCTTGATAGTGTTAAAATCCAGAACTCCTGATTACTTCTATAATTTAGCCGGAAAAATAAGAAGCGAACAAAATTCCTTGAGCACAAAGAATGTTTCATGTTTATGTGCAGTAAGACGTATAATAACTCGCTGGTCGTGGAGTGTGCCTTCGTAGAAAGTGTCGATTCTGCAGCTGCAAAATGCATGTTTTGCCACTTTTTGGCATGTGGTGCCCACTTCCTTCGTCGTTAAATAAATACGTTTCAAAGCAAGCAAGCCACTTTTTGTGTGATTATGCAAAACGTCAATGGATGCCGCGAGTTTAGCACGGATGCGATCTCCTGACATACTTTCTTAGCAACTTTTGTAATCTTGTAATATATCTCTCGAATTACTCGTTGTCGTTTCTCAATTTCCTTCACCAATTGGCACTTTTCATCTACGTACCAAATTACTTTCTTCATTACGTTGGAAGGGATTCGTGATGGACCGGCGACGTATAGAGCTATTCATTTTAGAGCGCAGCTCTTAGGCACCCGTTTCCGGCTTGAGCGGCGTCGGCATAACCGCGAACCCCCCCCCCCCCCCCGAGGACCTCGGGGGGACCTCGGGTTCCTTCGGGAGAAACTCGGGTACCTTTGGTGACATCGGGGAGGGGGGGGTCACGTGAATCCCCCCTCCCCGAGGTCACGTGAACCCCCTCCTCGCCGAGGTCACGTGACCCCCCCCCCCTCAGTACCCTTCCCTCCTCCTCCTCAAGAGCTGCGCTCTAGTTCGGCGTTACAGGGAGTTGTAAACGGCTTTCACTTTTTTCTTAAAAAATGGGGCACCTCAGCACGAGCCGACATTTCTGTAGACACCTTTATTCGGCGTATGCGCTGGATGGTGGTGACATACGACACGTCCAGAACCACGGCTTGCTGTCACTTTTCACATGTAAGGGAGGTTTGCACGAAATACATGACGCAGTTAAGGCTGGACAGCATGTAAGCGTTGCGTCGCTCGATTTTTGGATTTCTAGAAAACGTCGGTCATCACCTTCGTCGCTTTCCCCCACCACTTTGATGTGGTTTGCCTCGTCGCGAGAGTGATCGAGCAACAGGGAAACGGGTTGCCGTCGTTTGTCTCATCACTGGCCAAATGGCTTACATCGCTTAAACGACTGTCGTCATTTGAGGCTGCCCAAAACGATCGCGGCGTAGCTGAAGCGGACGACCCCGTGTCGCATCCACGTCCGGATTCTTCATTTTTCCCCGTTTTTCCCCGTTTTTTCTAGAGGTACTGCTCACTCCGTTGTAGGTACCGGACTCAAGTCTTGACTTGGCTAAGACGGTTCCGATTTTATTTCGAGCAAACGGCTCAACCGGCGTCTCAGGCTGTGTCTCAGCTGAGACCACCAGAGAAAACAAAATGTCGGGCTTTTCTACCACAGCCACTAAGCACCGGCTACAAGCTCTTTTTACCGGGTGAATGTTTTCATTAAAGCGAGTTTAGACTGCGTCTACGCCATCGACGTCTTCGACACTTCGACATTAAAGCCTGCCACTACTGTTTCATTTTCGGTTTGGTGGTTTCGCAATCGCTTGTTTTCCTGTGAGCTTGACTTGATGACCTGCGAGATAACCATGTCACCCATGTCCTAATGCAAGTGCTCAGGTAAGAAATAATATCAATAACACCACTGTTTAGCTGTGTTGTTTCGTAAAGGCAAATGTGAATAAGTTTGGAATAATTATAACTTATTTTTGCGGTTCAGTTCCTGACACAAATGCAGCGCCATCTATTGATGAATAAACGGAAAGCAACACGTAGTACGTAGTCTTATTGTTCCGACGATTTTCAATCCCATGATCACGGGGTTGCCGAGAGATTATAAGGAATTTTTCGTAGATCGTTTTGGACGTTCCGCAACGCTATCCGCTAGCCGCTACGAGACCCGCTAACAGAGGCATAGCGGAGACTCAGAAAAATGCTTTTGTAGACCGTTCTCTGCGGGCTACGGTACTGCTATTATGACAGCACCACTAGCGGTCGTAAAAAGCACTATATAAAACATTAAACGCATGCTATTACTGCAACCACGTATTTGTTTCATCACAGTACCTCTTTTCGGACACAACACATGGTTAATTTACGATTATGAATGTTAATATTTTTTTCTGGATAAATTCTACGTAGCACATCTTGCCAGCTTGCGGTAATCGCGCTTTGCTTAAAGCCAGATTCAATTCGGCCAAGCCAAGCCTCTTTTTGTCATCTCGCGCTCTTTTATGTTCGTGGACGCGTTCTCCGCCAATTCCCGAAGATGCAGCGGCTCGGCGTTCTTGAGGACCAACTTTTATTGTCCAGTTTAAGTCGGAGGGAAATAGAGGATGTGCATTTGATGTTTTCGGAACGGCCAAAGCGGTGTTATATTATTTCGCTGATGTGCGCCACTGGTATGGTGTAGTTTTGGAATTTGTATTCTATAAACGGGGAAACACTATTGTTCTTTTCTTTAAAGGAGCTACCGACTGTTGACCAGCAAAGAATGTTGTCCTTAGTCCTTAGAATTTATTTATTTCGCTCTGGAGAGCCGCGGCACCGCGGAAAGACACCAGCTCGTACCATGGAGGCCCGCGGTGCCGCGTCTAGTGAACATGATAATGTCATGAGTATATACATACATAATTACTACGACATGGATTGTTGGTATTGGGGAGGATGGCAGTCTGATTCGCGAAAGTCCAGATTTCGTGAAGGCGGGTTGAGCGAGTGAGAAGCGAGCTGGGGGATCATGGTTTCCTGGATTCATGGTTTCCTGGATTCAAAATTCATGGTTCCTTGGATTTTAAAATCAAGGGAGTATAATGTATTTTGTAGTGGTGGTGTAGTAGAAACACAATCACCTTTGTCTTGTTCGCATTGCATGACACCGTTTTTAACCCATGTTGAAAAACAGCGCGAAAATCACACGGACAAGGAAACACACAGGACGAGGAAACACACAGGACAAGGAAACACACGGACAAGGAAACACACAGGACGGTTTTTTGAACACAACGATGAAACGAGGTTTCGGACCAAAAGCGGAGTCTCAGTAGAAGGGTTCCTAGAGCTTTTGTCTATGTATCTTAAATCCACGTTTATCGATTGGCAGGATAACGTATATGTACAAAAGTCAGGTGTATGTATAGGTTCAAGGGTGGCACCTATGCTGAGCAATATTTTTCTAGGTAAAGTTGATAGGGCCCTTGCGCACAGGCTGGCGAAAAACACTAAAAAAGTTGTCAGGTATGTAGATGATTACTTGGTTTTTGTAGAGAAAAAGGATATTAATAGAACAATGAGTGAAGTGTTAAGGACGTTTGCGGAGGAAGGGTTAGGACTTCGCTTCACCTCCGAGACTCCTAAGGAGTACAAAATCCAGTTTTTAGATATCCAAGTCGACGTGAAAGAAGATCATGTGTGCTGGATGCACCACCCCAGATCCACAAAGAAATTACTAGACTATCGTTCGGCACACTCAAAGCTCGTAAAAAATGGTATTGCGTATTCTTGCTTACAGTCAGCGTTGACTAAAACCTGTTTTCATAAGATAAAAGAAAGCTTCTCAGCACAGGTTGCTAGGCTCAGGAACTCTAATTTTCCTGACTCAGTTATTACTTCAGCTTGTGACAAGGCGATTCGGTACATCAAGGTTGAATCCAGAAAACCTGACAAAGAAAAAGCCAAGATCGACAAAAAGAACGTCGCCGTCATTCCTTATATCCATCGTCTTTCACACGGGTTAAAGGGAGTCGCTTCGAGGTATGGGGTCAATGTAATTTTTTCAGCTCGTAACAAACTGAGCAGGATTATAAACGTGGTTAAGAAGCGTGCTGACAGGAAAAGTAAGCCAGAAATTTTTGGATGTCGCGTCAAGCATGGCATGAAGTTCGTGTCATGTGCACAGGGATCGTTTATGAAATACCATTCTCATGCGGTCATTCCTATATAGGTCAGACGGGACGTTGCCTAAACATCCGTCTACGCGAACACCACAGTTCATTAAAAGGTAGCGCGTACTCTCATTTAGCTGTCCACTGCCGTGATTGTGGATGTGAGCCACGGTTTAGTGACACTAAAGTGCTGTTTAAACACAAAGATCAGATAGCGAGGGAGTTAGTAGAAGCTTATCATATAGAAAAACGAAAACCCGGGTGCGTGAGCCAACCATCCATCAACCTAGTGGACAGTGAGAGGGTTTTTTTGGACATGGGTTGACCAGAGATTTGAAGATCGAGATTGAAGATCGAAGAAAGAAGGAGGAAGAAGACGTGATGACTTATACCTGTGCTGGTGTGTTTTAATGTTCCGGTGTGTTTTAATGTGATATGATTTAAAAGGTGCGCGCTTAATGGTGAATGACTGTTGGAAGAGGAAGAGAAGAAGCAGTCCTCGCGTGAATGTTTCTGTATGTCTTCTGAATATATAGTTGATAGTCAGCGCCTCGTCCTGTGTGTTTCCTTGTCCGTGTGATTTTCGCGCTGTTTTTCAACATGGATTCTTACCAACTCGCCCAACTTTCCATTCTAGTAACCGTTTTTAAGATATACCTTCTACCATTTCAGCAGAGTACCAGCCTAAGTCTGCCATCATTTTTCTTTCCGGAACCTTCAAGACTCGGCCAGTGGTGCTTGCGATGTTCAGAAGACTGCTTCGTCCTCCCCTTGTACATGTCGGCTCATAATCACCATCATTTTAATCTTGCATCTCACAAGATCGGGTCGCGATCTTACATCATCACATAATCACCATCACTAGACGTGGCATTGCGGGCGTACCTTGTACCGGCTGTTGCCTTTCTGCAGTGTCGTGGCTCTCCTGATCCAATAATTACTATTATTTTTATTATTTATAATATTTTTTATTATCATCATTGATGAGTGCAGTGGCCTTTCATTGACATGCCTAGCTCGACTTTAACTTCAAGTAACATGGCTCAAAGTTTTAGAGTTCTTGGATGTGAACTGTTCTTTCTTGCTCTGGAGAGAACACACCAGAACGTTTGTTTGAGTAGCCCAGTATTTAGTACTTGCGAACCCCAGATATGATTATGAATACAATATTAGCTTTGCTAGTAGAACCCCCAATCGTGTGAATATCAAAAGGCTAGACTTCGTTCCAATAGCAGTAACATGACAGCTCACCGGTCGGTGTCAATGCCTTCTTCAATACCCAGAAGGTTCGAGCTTCTGATACCGATGACCGCCAGCACAGCTTCAACCAGCGGTGTCAGTCGGTAGTCGTTGCGCCCTGCGCCCGTGGAAGACAAGGCTCTCTATATTTTGTTTGGGCATTAAATTTTGTCTGATTGCAACAAGCACATTCATTGTTTTGATTTGATTGGATGAATAGGTTGATATCATCATTGCTTCTATAATTTAGCCAAGAAAATGAGAAAGTGAAAATAATTTCTTTAGCACACAGAATGTGTGCTTCATTTTTATGTGCAGTAAAAACATATGTATAGTAAACTCACCGGTCGTGGAGTCTGCCTTCTTGGAGAGGGTCAGTTCAGCGCGGCTGCGAGATTTTGGGTTTTGACACTGCTTTTTAATCTGCGGCACAGTGCGCAACGTCGATGGATACCGCGAATTCATCACGGATGCGATCTCCTGCCATGCTTTCTTTTTAGCAGCTTTTGTAATAATGCTGTTAAATTTGCTCTTAGTTATACGTTTGCGTTTCTCGATTTCGAAAACCAAATGAAACTTATCATCTTCGGACCAATTTGCATTCTTTACCTTGGGAGGCATTCGTGATGGACCGGCGACATCCATGTCTGTGTGCAGCAAACGCAGCCGGTCGTCTGCTAACTTAATGATCAAAACACAATTATCAACTTTTATTGCAAATACCTATGAGAAAATGCGTCCAGCACAATTTTTTTCTTTAAAAATTAGGCATCTAAGGGCACGCAGGCATTTCTGTATACAACTTTATTCGGCGTACGCACTGGACGTCGACGACGGCGGTGACAGACGATCGCGATACGAAGCAATATGACAGCGTTGGTGCGCACTTAACACATCCCAAAACCGCGAATCGCTGGCTCTTTTTTTTTTTCGCACGGAACCACGGTATGTACGAGACATGTGCCGCAGTTTTGCGACTGTCGTCGTTTCTCTTTGGCCGAACCCATCGCAGCGTAGCCGAACCAGACAATCTCTCGCTTGCCGCCCCGCGTCGCCGGCGCTTTCTTATTGGATAGGAGGTCACAACTCGTCACTTCCACGTCCGGAGTCTTCGGCCGTGTTGCAAAATTTACTCGGTCTCACTCTAGGGTATAGGTGTTGTACCTTTGCGATCGAAAACCTACCCACGTCCAGCATTACTTGATTTTTGTTGTCACGTGGCATGATCCGCCAGGGTAACTCGGATCCATTCGAGTAGATTTGGAACGCGCCCTTTGTTTTCTCCGGTATTTCTTGAGTTTTCCCTAGATTCCCTCTCTAGGTACTGATCGCTCCGTTTATGGCAGTCTTGGTGCCAGACTCAAGTCCGGACTTGGCGAAGAACGCGCCGGAGACCATGCTGGATCCGTCTTGGTCTAAGTCACGATCTCAGCCGAGACCGCCAGGCGCCTGAGTCAAGACTTGAGCCAAGACTTGAATCAAGACTTTCTAGCAATCGGCCCCAGAACACCTGCGTATGACAAGAACAGTGTCAAATGAAGTATTTCTGGCAGGGGACACAGGCTGTATTGACCCTGAAAGAATAATAGTTATCTCCCGTAACACGGACCTGTGCCGCTTAAACACCTGCGAACTCGGTTGTGCGACGGCACGCATAAAGTAGCATCAGAGATGTTTTACCAGGCTTGGGTTGTTCATCGCATCTACAAAGGCAGGGTGCTTCCCCTTGTTCGCTGCCTCTTGGCAAACAAGCGCGAGGCGACGTATAAAAGAGCAGCGCGCATACTACTTGAGGCTATTGACGATGCCACTTCAAGCCCCCGACAGGTGCACACAGTAGTGATGGACTTCGAAAAGTCTGAAGAGAATGCTTTTCGGGAATGTATTCCTGACGTCGAGGTGCATGGATGCTTATTCCACTTCGCGCACACATCTGGCGCCGAATACAAGAGCTCGGCATGCACGCACCATTCATTGATGACTCCAGTTATCACCTCATCCTGAAGAAATTCATCGCACTGTGCTCCTGCGATGTTTTCGACGTCTGCGACAGATATCGCATGCTCGCAAGACCGCCGCTGGACTTGTTTGGACGCACGGAATAGCACCAAGACTTCCTAGACTACTTTGAGAATACCAGGGTCGGTCGACCTCACAACGGCACTAGGTTACCAATATCCATGTGGAATTCCAAGCGCTCAACAGAGGTCAGCCTTCATAGAGCCAACAATAGACCCACACGCTGTTTACAAACAAGCCCGCGTTTGCCCACACCAGGTGTGGGCACTGCGCGTGCGCAGAAACCAAATTCGCGTGAAGTGAATTGTCTGCGCATGCGCACTGCTGTCGACAGCGCCACCGCAGCTGCGTGACGTCAGGGCCGCGTGTTGGTCTAAAGCGTTGAAAGCTGGCACCGGATATTTCAAAATTCTATCGGTGCATCCCATCCTACAGTATTCAAGTTGTTGGATGCGCTTCTCTCCGAACACGTCCGTGTGAACGCGATAGCCATCCAGCTGAACGTGGGTCATAAGCCACCACTATACACGAAAGAGTACGAGCGATCCAACAAGCGTCTATGCCGGATCCTGAATGACTAAAACAACAGAGACGCAGACAGCTTTCTCAATGCGTGCTCGTGCTATGTACTCAGCGATTCTTGACTGTATTAACGAGAACTGTGTGCTCTGAAGAGTTTATTAGGCCGAATCTCCACCTCTGAAGGTGTGTTAAGGTATTGCTCCTATGAGTGTGTCATTGTAAAATAAACGTTTCACATTTTTATATTTCTGGTAAATGTTGTCTTGGAACGATAGTTATCGAAGTAAGTGAATGAATGAGAGGGGAGAATACAAAAAGAGAAGAAAGGCTCTAAGTGGAATGGGCCGAATTTCCAGTACCGAGATCTTTGTGACGCCAAAACGGCGTACATTTAAGTGCTCCAGCCGGAGAAATGCGACCTAATTTACATGAACACGACAACTTTGATGGTGTACAAAGTATAGTCTGTAAGATTTCTTCTTGCTCGAGCTCAGCAACTCGTGGGTGGCCCAAATTATGTTGGTATTAAATGCGTGGGCATCTTATGCCACTGGCATGGAACGTCTTGGTATGAAACATCTTGGGATGCAATGACTTTGGTATGAAGTGACCGGGAATAACATTCCTGGGGTGACTTATCCGGGGATTAAGTGTGGCAGAACCACTCCAAAGTATGGAATATCCTGGCATGTAATGTACACGGGATGAAACATCTTGAGATGAAACGCCTGGAATGAAACATCTTTAGTATAAAGTGTCTGGGATGGAGTGTCTTGGAATGAAGTATCTTGGGGATGAACTGAGTGGACCCTCCGATAAGTGTAAACAAATTTAGGTAACGGCTAAATGCTATACTTTGTTCACCCCTAAGCTAAAACTGTATTCGATGGAAGCTGCGTCGTCGATGGACCAGTCATACGACTCTCTTTCGCCACGTCATCACGCCCTCGGTCATATCGACGCGCGTAGAGCCAGGTCAGGTAGAAAGAATAAGGCGGCTGATCGGTGCGGTGGGCACGTATCTTCCACCGTAGTTTCAGCCATGGAGTATAGTTCAGCGATGCTATCTTAATTCATGCAGAAAAAATGGTCGTGTCTCAAAAGCTTCTGCAAAAAAAATATATCGTGAGATTAATCATGTGTGCCTCTTCTGACTGACTTCGTCGTTGTTTCTGGTTAGTGTGCGACACCATCAACATTTTTGGCTGACTTGAGCGGGAATACTCTAAAACCGAATTCACACGGCAGCGTAAAGGTACCTTTAGCTTAGGTCCCTTAGCTGAAGGTGCCTCTAGTAAACGGAGTTCTTGATTATACGATAAATAAACCACGACCAACTCTATACTTCCGACCACTCCATCTGGAAACACTCCAGCACGCACCTCCCGGAGGGCCGAGTTTCAGCGGCGCCTCGTGGCGGGGCCTGGAACTCTATATATGTTTCGTCTTTTCCGCGCTGCACCAGGTTGTTTTGGCCTCCATGGTTTTGGCGGCGCGCGGTCGCAGCCAATACCATCTGGTGTTGGCTGCGCAAACTAATAAAAACTAACTAATTAACGAATTGGACTCCTTCAGTGTCCTTTACACAGAGAAAACATTTTACAGCGTGAAGGCGCTTGAAACCAGAAAGCGCGATCACCTGGTAAGCACCCACGGAAAACAGAACTCGACGAGATAGGATGACCGAGTTTTCGTGCCGCCTAGTGAAAACGCCTCTTACTAGTCGGCGCTAAAACTCGGCCCTCAGCCGGGTGCAGGCTCTTCCATAGGGAGCGCTCACATGCAGTGGTCGTAAGTATAGAGTTGGTCGTGAAATAAACGGAGCACTTTAAGTTAATGTCGATTCCATTCCTGCTAAACCGCGAGAGGAGCATGTGATAAACAATTATTCCTCGAAATCGGTTTGACGCGCAGTTTTTGATTAATGTGTGCGAAATATCAGATTTAAAACCTAAATATTATTTGTTTTTGCTTTTGTGGCACTTTATTTTTTTTTTCCAAAGTCTAAGGGCGCACTTAAATGAGTCTTGCTTTAAAACGTCCGACCCGTCTGGCCACACTAGCCCAAATCATCTGCGTTTACGAGCTGCCATGCGAGGTGTGTGGGTTTAGCGGCTCCATTTTTCCGGAAAGTTCTCACTGAAATAGCTAAATAGTCCCCGACAGAAAAAAAACACGTCGGAGGCTCACGGTTACGCCAGTGACGCCATCGAAAGGGATGGACGACGATGAGTTGGACAACTCGTCTACAAGGAGAGGGCCCGGCATCCACGCAGCAGCCAAGATGCTGAAATTTTCTTTGCTCGTCACGCAGATGCTGCCGTGGCTTCTTTGCCCGATTTGGAACGCAAGCCAGTTCGACGCGCCACGACATGACGCAGCGGACACGACGCCATTTCTGCTCAACAGCCAAGATTGGCTACCGGACATCACGCCCACATCGACGTCATCGGCAGCTGGGCTACTTAAGCAACAACGAGACATGCGGGATTTGAGAGGGCCCGGCATCCACGCAGCAGCCAAGATGCTGAAGTTTTCTTTGCTCGTCACGCAGGTTAGTTACATGTCAAATCTACATGAATTCCGTAGTTATTGTAGATTTGTGCTAGTCCTGCCGGGCCCTCAAAAGTGTCATGAAATTTTGTTGGAATGTTGGGACGTTGTGATGTTGTTCTGTAGATGGCGACTGTTATTGTCCGGAGACGTAGAAGAAAACCCTGGGCCTGACGAAAACCTCGAGGATATGGTACGCCAGGTTTTGTCTAATCAGAAACGCATTGCTGAGGACATCAAAGAAATCGGAACAAACCAAGAAAATATGAAAGTTGATCAGTCACGCCTAGAAGATAGCATAAAGGAGATTAACAGTAAAATCACCAAAATTGAAAATACAATGAAAACAGTTCAGGTCCTAAATGAAAACATAAAGGAAATGGAAAAGAAGGTTCAAAGCCTCGAGAAAACGATAGAATACCAGAACGATCGACTGGTTGACTTCGAAAACCAAAGCCGCAGGAACAATCTGGTAGTGTTTGGGATACCAGAAGTAGATAAAGAAAGTGAAGATGACCTGAAACAGAAGGTGATAAAAGAACTATTTGAGATTAAACTTGGCGTTCAAATCGAGTCTCTTGAAAGGATTCACAGACTGGGTTATAAACGAAACGAATCATGCAGGCCAGTCATATTGAAGCTCTTTAATTACAATGAAAAGCTAGCTGTGCTAAAGAACTGCAGAAAGTTAAAAGGGACGAAGTATAGTATAAGCAGTGATTATGCAAAAGAAACCCGAGAAAAACGTAAGAAGCTGTGGAACAGTGCCTCGGAAAACAAAGCCAATGAGGATGACGTGTTCCTAGTGCACGACAAAATTAAGATCAATAATCAGACTTATGAATGGGACCTGAAGCAAGATCGACGTTTCCCTACGAGAAACCAGGGTCCAATGGGTGAATGACACAACAACGAAGTAGATGTACCAGCCGAATTAAGAGTAATTAATCTAAACGCACGAAGTGTTCTGAATAAAGTCGCTGACCTCGAAAGCATACTGCTGTGTCACTCCCCACATATTGTCATTATAACAGAAACATGGCTTACATCGGATGTAACGAGTGACTGTGTCATTCCCCCTAATTACAAATTAATAAGAAAAGATAGGGTTTCTCGTGGAGGAGGCGTTGCCATCGCTGTTAAGGTTAATATGCAATGTGTAATCTTGGAACAATGTTTGGATGAGATGCTTTTTTGTAAAATAAAGTATGATAATTTCTTTTCTTGTAGTCGCAGCCTACCGTGCCCCGAACAGCCCTGTTAAGTTTCTTGAAGATTTGGATGTTGCTCTACATAAATATGTTAATGATAATACGAGGGTAATCTTGGCAGGTGATTTTAATTTGCCTCATGTTAACTGGGAACTCTTGCATTCTGGAAGCGTGGACAAAGTGAACGCCGAAAAAATGCTAGAGATTGCCTTCAGCCACAGTATTACCCAAGTAGTTAAGGATTTCACTAGAGTAACCGATACAGCTCAATCAGTGCTGGATCTAATTTTTGTAAGTGATAACATTAGTGAATATGAGGTATCTGTGGTTGACGGAATTTCTGACCATAAGATGGTTTTATTGTCTATAAATTGTGGAAAAACAGTTGTGACTTCTGTACCGTGTAGGCTCACGTACAAAGACTTTGAAAGTGCTGATGACACAAGCATTATTGATCATTTAGAAATTTCGTTTAACTCGTTTGAATTGTTGTGTCACAGTGGTGATGTTCAGAGTGCATGGAATTGCTTCAAGGAGACAGTTTTTCATTGCATTAATAAATACATTCCTAACAGAATAAAGAAAACGAAAAGGAATAATCCGTGGATCACCAGAAATATAATACACATTAAACGCAGATTGAAAAGGTGCAGAAAAAAGAACGGCTCGAGTGTTAATATGAGACAACTAAGTCAACAACTTAAAGAAATGGTGAAAGCTTCTAAACAAAATTACTATTCGGTAACGCTCCACAACTTTCTAAAAAATAACCCCCAAAAATTTTGGCGACACCTAAATCTAAAGAAAGGAAACATAGAACAAATTACTTTGGACGGAAAGGTAATAACAGACACCAGCGTACTTGCAGATAGCTTCAATCTGTTCTTTCAGTCGGTATTCACACGCGAGACACAGCAAGAAAATCATGAAAACACTGAGCAAAGAATGACTGATCAAAACGTGCGCAATGGGAGTGATATACATGCAAGGACAGGAATTGATCAAGGGTGTGATACCGTACCCACCATGCCCGAATTGATAATAACAAAAGAAGGAATCCTATCGAAGTTGTTAGACCTCGACACAAAAAAAGCGTCTGGTCCCGATAAGATACCTAATATGTTTCTGAAGAGATACGCCGAATGGATGTCGTTTTACCTGCATTGCTTATTTGTAACTTCATTGCAGTCATCACAGCTTCCTTTGGATTGGCGTTGTGCACGAGTCGTCCCAATCTTTAAAGCAGGAGACAAGCTGACCATAGATAATTACAGGCCGATTTCCTTAACATCTGTAGCATGCAAAGTCATGGAACATATAATAGCCAAACACATACTACATTACCTCGATACCAATAAGCTGCTTTATTCCAAACAACATGGGTTCCGTTCTGGACTGTCAACAATAACACAGCTGGTTGAAGCAACTCATGACATGGCATCCGCATTAAATGATAAACAACAACTTGATGTGATTTGTATAGACTTTTCGAAAGCTTTTGATCGGGTGCCCCACAGGAAGCTTTTGTCAAAACTCAAAACTTTCGGAATAGAGCCAACGATTGTCAATTGGATAAATTCTTACTTAAATAATCGAAGCCAAAGTGTTGAAATTAACGGCCATGTCTCAGATTCCCTTCCAGTTTATTCAGGTGTGCCCCAAGGTTCTGTTTTGGGACCCTTACTGTTTTTGTTGTATATAAACGACATAGCACTCGGAACACCACCAAATATTCATATCAGGCTCTTTGCAGATGATTGCATTATTTATTCAGCAATTAAATCCCCGGATCAACAAACAGCACTAAATGACTATCTGGATCATATAAAAGAATGGTGCGACAATTGGGACATGAAAATAAACTTCACTAAGTCTGTATATTGTCACATAACTAAAAAACGGAGCACACTTCCATTTCAATACTGCATTGGAAATACAGAACTAAGCAGTGTAGAAAGCTTTAAGTACCTCGGCGTTACTTTCACGAAGGACTTAACTTGGACCAAACACATTGACATTATCTGTTCATCGGCACATAAAAAGCTTTGTTTCCTTAGACATAAATTAAAACACGCAACAAAGGAGATAAAAACAATAGCTTATAAAACATACGTTAGGCCCATCTTGGAATATGGTAGTGACAAAAAAGACAGTGACAAAAAAAGACATTGACCGCCTGGAAAAGGTACAACGACAAGCTGCGCGTTTTATTCACTCTAACTATCGACAGACGGCATCCCCAACACAAATGCTCAGAGATAGCAATCTAGAACCCTTGCACATGAGGCGAGAAATTGCACGCTTAAAATTGCTTTTCCTAATAATTAACGACAAACTGAATCTAAGCTCAAGCAAATATGTTCTCCCTTCAAGCACAAAGCGATCATGTAGACTAAATCATACAAAAACATGTCAGACATACAAAAGTAGAATAGATGCGTTTAAACAGTCATTTTTTGTTAGAACAATTGAAGCCTGGAATCTATTGCCCAGCGAGATTGTTAATATCGAGACGGTGTCTTCCTTCGAGCACTCCATCGCACAGCTGTTAAACCAATAGGAGCACAAACAGGCCATTTTAAGAGTGTATACTGCAATGTGTCTCTTTTATTTTCTATACTAGGTGGAATGCCTTTTTCCTTTCAAAGAGTTGTGTCTGCTGGCTTTTTTCCCCTGTAGGCTTGGCGATTTTTGTGTGTTTTTTATTGTAATCGAAATTCTCCCTGTAATGGCCCTCAAGAGAGGGCTGACAGTATTTTCAAATAAAATAAATAAATAAATAAAAAGACCTCGCAGTGGTCCATCGTGTCCGGGTTGGTAGCAGACATTGCTTTCCACGCTCCGGCGCTGCTACCTGGTAGCTGGAGTATGCATTCCTCGTTAATGTAGTATTTCATAACATTTGTCCTTAGCGTAAAACACAGCGCGCAAAGCACCTGCCGTTCCACCGTCATCACCGTCATTGCACGCCAATGCCGCCTCAAGGCCGCGCCGGCCCGAAGCTCGTCGCAGAGCCACCGCACAATGTTTTTCGGCAGTCTGTTGTGCCGGCGGAACTCGTCGTCGTCCATTCAGAATCCGTCGACATGTGCGAAAGAAAACGCCGTCGTCGGCGATACCACGAGAAAATGTACGCCACCATCTTCCCTTCTCGCTCGCATTCGCCACCGTTAGCCCCACTCCGACCGGGCGTGCTTTTTCATCTCGCGGCTTGTCCCCGTGACATCAGCATGACGTCAAGGGAGTTCACCGGTGAGATCAAGGTTCCCAAGTTGGACGATTCCGTTCGCGCCCCAATGACGTCAGAGTCCAGGGAGTTGCCGGCTCCAAGGTTAATCGCGACGCCGGCCAATCACGGTGGTCGGCGCCTCGCCGAGTTTTGCGCCAAATGTCCAGCTTAGGGCTCCTGTTCGTTTCCTTGGGTAGCTTGGACTAAAGTCACTCGATAAACGATTTGCTAAGTAGTGACAGCGATTGATGTGCCGACGTGCTCTCAAATTGCTCCGTACCCGCGTTCCGTTTCCGGTTAGGAAGATCATAGCAAATTTGACTCAACCTGGCTCTCGAGTGACGGTGAGGTACCTTGGCGTTCGAAAACCTACCCGCGTCCAGCGTTGCTCTATATGAATTGTCACGTGACATGATATGCCGAAGTAGCTCGGAAGACTTCAAACACAGCCATGGTGGGCGAGTTAGGAAGAACATGGCAGGTCGCCCGCTAGCAGACGACAGGGGCGAAAGGAGGAGGGAGGGAAAGGAGGACTTGTCGCTACCTCGCATAAAGTTATCTAGTGACATTAGCTTGGACCTGCTGGCACGCAGGGAGTTGTATTACAGGCCACTGTAGTAGTTTGTTGGCTGGGTGGGCAGTGAAATGCGCTCCTTTGCGGGATTATACTCGTTGCTTCTCATCTTTTCCGAGGAAGCAGTAGATTCCAATCCAGGGTTGCTCTCTTCAAAGCGGGAAATATGTAGAGCATATGTTCACCATATTAACTTCAGACAAACTGCCCGTCAAATCAGATTGAATAAAAAGTGGAGAGGAGTCAGTTATACGCCTCAATAAAACCTCTGACCAAAAGTATCGTTTTCTTTGTGAGACTGAGCAGGCGAAACGAAACGGCATGCTCATTATTCCCATTCAGGTCGCGTTACTAGGTATCAGGCAGTTACTTGGTTTCGTGATTCGCTTGGGTCTGCAAGCTACATCCTTTCTTTCGTGATATTCGCAACTTTCAAAAATCGTAGTACCCCGGTGTGCGAAGTGCGATTTCTAGCTCCTAGATGATAGGCTTCAGACTGAAGTTGTTTGCGTACACCTTTCTGACGTGGAAGAATAAAGTAAGGCTCTTATATCGCTCGTATTTCAGAAAATTATAATTACTTACGCGTCGTAGGCCCAACCTAGTACTGCTGTTCTACGATGATCATCCAGATGACAGCCATTTTGATTAAAGTTCCTTGATAAAATTCACGCTTACAAGTACAGCCAATTATTGTTGTGAAAACGTGCAGGACACGTTCCACGAAAGGGTGCTCCGCCGCCAATCTCTTCCAAGGTCCGCTCATTTCAATGCTGCGCCGCTATTTGCTTCCAAGGGCCGCTCGATACACGGGCCTCGAGCACTGGCGCATTTGACACTACTTGAAATACAAACGAAAACACATCAAGGGATAATCGCTGACATCATCTAAATTTGTAGGGAGGATCGGTGGCCGAGTGGGCTAGCGCACACCAGCTTGGAGCACGTGCCCGCGCTGCAAAACCTAGGAATACTGGGCTCAATCCCCACCCCTGCCCGTTTCGATTTGGATGAGAATCCTACCGGCGTGCGGTCGTGTATCACTACTGCGTGATGCACAATAAAGGCCCCAGGCTAGCGGTTGTACTGCACTGGCTAAATGTCTCATCTACAGCTGAGAAATCAGACGCCCACTGAGGCAGACTAACTTCCGGTTGTATAAACATACACACAACAATTTGCTTGACATCAAGGGGCCCGGGGGATCTGTGGTCAATGGGGCTAGCGCACACTAGAGTTCCTGTATAGACCCATCCCGAAACTACTCCCTCTTAAGGCAGATATTAAAATCCTGCACAGTGACGTGCGCAAAGGACACCATTAATGTGGCAAGACTATTACTTGTATAATACTGTTCTTAACTGAACTATATATAAGCGATCGACTTTCCATTTTTATGGTGTCTTTTGCACACGCAGCTGTGCAGTATTTCAAACTCTGCCAGAAGAGGGCGTAATTTCGGGATGGGAGAGCCAGAGTTGCGCGTTCTTTAGTTCCTGTATAGGCTCCCTACGGGAGCCAGAGTTGCGCGTTTGATTCCACATGACGCGTGCCGCCCTCGCCGCTATTCGCCGAGATCCGATCACGTGAGGAGCCGTATCAAGTGTCGTGCAGCAAAGTAGACGTTGCACGCGCCCCGCGGCGCTGCTATTCGCCGAATTCAGTCACGTGAGGAGCTGAATCCACATGCCATGCGTGAACGCGCAACTCTGGCTCCCGTAGGGAGCCTATACAGGAACTCTAGCGTGTTCATCCCCGTAGCGCCGTCTTTCCTGCATGGCATCTTGATCCAGCTCCTCACGTGAGTGAATTCGGCTAATAGCAGCGCCGCGCGTTCGAGGCGCGCGGCGCGCTCGAAGAAGAGGAAAAGCAGGGGAACGTTCGGCGGGGCGCGCGCAACGTCTACTTTCCTGCACGGCACTTGATCCGGCTCATCACGTGAACGCGCAACTCTGGCGCACACCTGCTCGGAGCACGTGGAGTGAAAGCTCGCGCTGCAGAACCCAGGGATCCTGGGTTCAATCTCCGCCCATGTCCGTTTCGATCTGATTGAGCATCGTACCGGCGTGCGGTCGCCTATCACTACCGCGTGGTGCACGTTAAAGACCCCAGGCTAGTGGTTGCACCGATATGGCTAAATTGCTCATCTACAGCTGTGACATGAAACGCCCACTGAGGCAGACTAACTTCCGACTGTATAAATATACACACAACTATTTGCTTTTTGCATCAAGGGGCTTTATTCAGAACAGATATTGATTAAAGTCCCTTCATGTTTCAAAAGTAGCGCAAGGTGCGGCGATGAACGAGGTACGTGCAACGTGCAGTCCTTGGGAAGATCATGGCTGCATAGCGCAGCACTGAGCTGTATAGATTTCAGACGCCACATGTTCTTCCAAGAAGTGGTGCGCGGCACGTGCCTCGAGCGTTTCCACAACAATGAATGGCGCCACTTTTCTCAGGATAGAGGGGCTTTAATTGATGATGATGATGGTGATAATGATGTATGTAGCTATCTCCTTTCAGACGGTGGGTCACGTATTAAACGTGTCCAAGCCGGTAGGCTCCTTTGTGTAGCCCGTCACATTATTCTCTTTTTTTCCACCAATTTGCCAGCCGTTGTTTTGTTTTTCGGACCATCCATCTCTCCGAGGGGTATGCTCCGAAGTCGGCCTCCGCTTGAAATCCCAGTGCTTCCGCTAGTGATGGCGCTTGTGCAGGCTGTGGAGCTGTAGTGGCTGTGGCTCTATAGCCTCTGTGCACACTCGCCGGTGGCGTCGCGTGCCGTCCACTGCAGTAGCTGGATGCTTGGTCGGCTTGGATATCGGCTAGCTCCTATTTTGGCGTCAGGGCCGGGCAGCGGAGGACCAGGTGTTCGATTGTTTCTGCTTCTTGATTGCAGAGCCTACACTGAATGGTCATTATCGTCGGGTCGAACCGCTGTCGATATGCCAGTGTCCGTAGCGCTCCTGCTCGCGCCTCAAACAGGAGGTGGCTGCCCAGTCGGTTGGTAAAGAAGTCCTCAGCTTTGTTATTATGCTTGTGGGCCCTGTATACATCTAGCGTCGACTTCTTCCCTGCCTCCTCCATCCAGTGTGCCGTTTCCGCATCTCTTACACGCCTTCTCACCTCCCTTGCCCACTTGCCTTCCGAGTCTTCCTGAACTGGGTCGGTGAAAAAACCGTTTTTCTTTTGAAGCTAGTACACGCGCTTCACCCACCGTGTCTGTAGGCATCGGAAACTCAAATAGTCAAATATTTGTCTGGCCCATCGACTTTTATCCATTTGTAGGAGCCGTCCTCGATAGCAAAGCCAGCTGGCTTCCTCCCTTGCCTCGAACGTCGACCACCCCACGTCTCCCTAAACCACCTAAATCGCCACTCGCCTGTGGCAACTGAGTGCCTGGCAGCCGACATCCCTCTGCCTGCGCTCTAACCAGGCTCGTGTGTCAACCGTGAAACAAACTATTTCATTGGCGAGCCTAATTCCAGGCACATGCACAGCCTTCCATAGTTCCTTTACCAACTCGCCCAGCTTACTACTCTTCTACAGGTATATATTGCCGCTCCACAGGATTCACCGACGTAAGATGTTTTGCCCTCTCTGTACTGTCTATAAGTTTTATCTATAAGTCTATAATTTTGATATATTAATTATAAGTCTATAATTTTGAGAAAACTAGTGCGCCCTATAAAGGCCGTGAAAGTTGCGAATAGCTAAAAAACGAAGACAACGAAGCTTGACGAGCAACCAGCCACGTCAGGCTACAAGCGATGTCGGTGTCAAAGTCACCGTCACCGAAAAAAAATGGGGATGAGGAAAATTCGTTCGAGCTTCGTAGCCTTACTTCCCTAGAGGAACAGTTTGGGGTCCCGTTCACAGTCTCCGAGAGTGCCATTACCAGCGGCTCGCATGAACTGGAAACAACCGACCGCAGACAGGTAGGCTTCACGGTATCACGCCAGTGCCTTTTATCAAATCAACCAGAAAATATTTTGGCTGTCGTCCATGGTTCCTCACAAATCTACACGTTGTGGCCAACCACAAACATGTTTGTTTATTGCATAGCCTATAAAACTGCTGTATCAGCAATTAGAATCAAATAACAACCTGTCGCGACGACCACTATTCTAAGCCGCGTTGTTAGACGTAATGTTAAACGATACCTAAAACCATTACCAGCCTACAAGTTACCTTTTTTTCTGCTGTTTGTTATAAAAAAACATAATCTAGACTTATGCAGCCTAATGTAGTCATATCTTGGATCACAAGTTTAGTTTTCGATCAAGTAATCAGCTTAACAGCTGATGCAGCCACGCCACGTTATCGTATCAAAATTCCGGTAATGTGTTTTTGTGATCAATTGTTGAGAAGAGAAAGACGAGCCCCGTTGATATTACTTATAACTAGCTGTTTATAACCACGTTTCTCAGGTAAAAGATTCACTGCTGTGTGAGCCCTTTTCCCAATTATATAGCTTACCGTAATATCCCGAGAGATGTCCCACCCTCGAAAGATAACCAACCTCTATTTTTGGTTTGATTTCCTGTTTTCTTTTGAACACCGAAAGATAGCCCACTCCTACTAACCATAGTGTTCGGATCAATGATTACCTGAGGGTAAATTGGGCTAGTTAACCAAACCGCGATATAAGCGAACATTGCTGACTGGGAAGTACAGTCATCTTTGTTTCATTGTCTCTCATTGCAATAATAAATTTGTCAAAAAACAGCAACTTCAAACTCTAAAATTTGTGTTTCTTTTTTTTTTTTACTTTTTATAATTGCACAAGGAAAGTTACCCACTCCTTATTTTCGCCCGATTAGCTCTCGGCATTAGGTGGGCTATTTCTCGGTATATTACGGTATATAACTGCCTAATCATGGCCTGTCATATTTAAGGTGCGCAAAGCTTCCTGTAATCGCTCTATTGGAGCGGTCACAGGAAGCCATCTATGAGCGACGGCGGCAGCCAGAGTGTTGTGTCGGACACGGGTGTCGACATTTTTTTGGTACCGGACACGATCCTGGGAAAACTAGTCCTTAACAGCTCCACTGTCCGGAGTTTCCCCTTAAAGGTGTCATAAAAACTAATCGGGTTGGAGGGTTCACGACTTTGCAGAGGCGTACTGGTCCTACTCTGGCCCAACTATACTCACACAGGCCGCCACTGATTCAGAAGCTTCTTTGTTGCGGTGAAATTGCGAGGATAAAAGGGGAATAGTAGTAGTAGTAGATTGGGGTTTTGTGCGCAAAAGCAACTAAGGCTATGATGCGCCAAGAAATGATACTTTTGCAGAAGAGGATTTTGGAGAAAAAAGAGCTTCAGTAGCTGGTAATTTTAAAAATGTTTAAAATAAAAGTAGGACCTTACATTATAAATAATGCTACAATTTGTGTAAAAAATCAATACTTTTTAAAAACTTAAAAACCTGGGTGGGTGGGAGTAGTGGCTCATTTCCAAGTAACACACATAGATGTAAAGGGACATGCTCTTTGTACAGTTGGGAGAAGTAGTGGAGGCGTTTTTCATCATAAGCAGGACATTCGAGAAGGATATGTAAGACACTCAACGGTTCCCGGCAATGTTCACATTCAGGAAGGTCCTCCCTACGTAAGAGGTGTCCGTGCGTAAGCCGCGTGTGTCCAATGCGTAGTCGACAAAGGACTACCTCATAAAACCTGTCTCTGTGCCTAGCACTCTGCAACTCACTAAGAAAGGGCTTAATCATGTGCAGTTTGTTTGACACCTGTAGCCTCCATTCTGCTTGCCACTTAGCTTTAACATGGTATTTGATTAGGCCACTGTAATCTCTGTATGTGATGCTACTAATGTCTACAGCACGGGTGCCAGAAGTGCTCGCAGCACGATCTACCTGTTCCTTCCCTGGGATTCCTTTTTATATCCTGGGATTCCGACATGGCTCGGTACCCAGCAGAATAGAACATTACATCCTTTCCTGGTTGCTGCTACTCTTTTGTTTCGTAATAAAACAACGAGCGTATTCTTTGGGGTTTCAAGTGACGTCAGAGCCCGTAAAGCACTCAGCGAGTCTCTATATATAACTGACCGGGAGTTATTTGGATGGTATGATCTACTGCAAGCAGAAGGCCATGCAGTTCAGCAGTGAAAACAGTAGCGGACGAATTTAGCCTACGAACACTTCTTACTGAAGGGCCAATCATGGCACAGCCAAAAAAGGATTCAGTTTTTGCGCCGTCTGTGTACTAGTGGGAATGAGAATCATATTGCTTGTGGAGTTCGAAAAATTCTTGTCTCATGACCTCAGTTGGGGTATCCTTTTTATTGAATTTTGTTAATGAAAAATCACAACGTACGCAGTTAAAATATTATGGTGCCACTGTCCTTGCAACTTTAGCAATTGGAAGATTGCTGTCTATCCCAACAGACTGCCAAATTCCGGCTTCTCACCGCAAACGGAGGGATAATGCTAGGCTTGTTTACGAATGTCTTCTGATATTTAGTGCCCTCCACAGCCTCCCGCGCTGGATGCTGAGTGACTGATCGTATCCTTAGCGAATACATAAATCCCAGCGAGAATCGCCGTCTGTCAAGGGACATCTCATTTCCCTCAGCATAATAACTGAGCACAGGTGACGTTCTGAAGGCTCCGATTGTTAAACGAAGTCCCTGATGGTGGATAGAGTCCAGTGCCTTAAGAGCTGATTGCCTAGCAGATCCACATACAAAGCTACCGTAGTCCAGACTTGAGTGAATCACAGAGCTATAAATTTGTAAAAGACTTAGACGATCAGAGCCCCATGTCTTGTGGGACAGAACTTTAAGGAGGTTCAGTGATTTCTGACATTTTGTCTTCAGATTCTTTATGTGAGATATGAAGGACAGTTGACGGTCGAAAATAAGGCCCAGAAGCTTATGCTCTTTCTTTACCGGGATGGGAGACTGGTGCATTCGTAAAGTAGGCTCTACGAAGATTCCCCTTCTCCGAGAGTAGCAGACACACACTGTCTCATCAGGAGAAAACCTAAAACCATTTTCGTATGCCCACTTCAAGAGGTTGTTGATTGCAACTTGGAGTCTACGTTCGCAAATGGAAAGATTGCATAATGAGACGGATATATGGAGATCATCTACATAAAGAGAATATTGCACAGAGGGAGGTATAGACCGGTCTATTGAGTTCATCTTGACAATAAAGAGAGTAACAGTCAAGACACCGCCTTGCGGAACTCCAGTCTCCTGAATAAATTTTCTGGAGAGAGCAGTACCCAACTTCACAAGAAAGGTTCGCTCAGAAAGATAGCTCTTCATGATACCAAGCAACCACCCACGTACCCCTACTTCATACAAGTCACGAAGGATTACATAGCGCCATGCTGTGTCTTATGCCTTCTCCAAGTCGAAAAACACTGACACGCAGTGTCGTTTATTAACAAAAGCCTCACGAATTGTAGTTTCAAGACGCACCAAGTGGTCAACTGTGAATGGCAGTAACGGAACCCACATTGATTTTTATCTAACATGTTTTGTTTTTCTAAAAAAGTGCATGAGCCTTTTATTAATGATGCGTTCAAATGTCTTGCTTAGGCAACTAGTGAGGGCAATTGGGTGGTAGCTAGATGCAGAGAAAGCGTCCTTCCCGGGTTTCCGAAGTGGTATGACTGTGGCTACCTTCCATGCCAGTTGGAGTCTACCCTCTTACAGACGCGATTGAAGAGGCCCAGAATAAGGAGTAGTGTAGAAGGATGAAGGTGAGTAAGCATCCGGTAAATGATACCATCAGGACCAGGAGCTAAAGGCTTAGTTGAAAGAAGGACCATTTCGAGCTCGTGCTGCATGAGGGGTTGATTGTAAGCCTCACGAACACCACCTGCGGTCTTCATGGCATGCGCTTCCGCTCGCTTTATGTATTGAAGAAATGCGGAGGAAACGTTTTCGTAACTCAATACTCGAGCAAAATGCTGAACAAGAAGATTGACCTGACCCTCTAGGCTCTCTGAACAGACCCCATTGTGAGAAGGAAGCGGGACTGCAAAAGCATGGTATCGCCCCTCGATCCGATGAACTTTATCCCAGACTTCTTTAAGTGTTGCGGTACTATTAATTGAAGAGGCGTACCCCTGGAAATTGTCTCGCTTCGACTGGCTGCGAATGTTTCTTGCCCGAGCTTTCGTTTGTTTAAACGCGAGGAGATTACTCTTTGTGGGGTAACATCGAAAAATACCCCACGCTCTGTTTTGTTTTAGAGCGCAGCTCTTAGGCGTCCGTTTCCGGCTTTGGTGGCGTCGGCGTTGCCGTCGGCGTCGCCGTCGGCGTAACCGCGATGACGATGACGTCATCAGTGACGTCACAGATGACGTCATCGGCATCCGCATCGTGATCTTCACTGATGACGTCATCGGCATCGTCATCGTCACCAATGACGTCATCAGTAATGTCACTGATGACGTCATCGGCATCCGCATCGTCATCGTCACTGATGACGTCACTGATGACGTCATCATCACGTCACTGATCACGTCGTCGTCATCGTCACGTGACCTCATAGGGGTCACGTGGCCCTGGTGATGTCACGTGACCCCCGTGAGGTCACGTGACCCTCGTGAGGACACGGCCACGCCGCTCGGACGTAGGAGTAGCAGCAGGATGAGGAGGTGAGGAGAAGGGAGGAAGGATATACTTTCCCCTCAGTAGCCTTCCCCTCCTCCTCGTCAAGAGCTGCGCTCTGATTCGGCGTTACAGGGAGTTGTAAACGGCTTTTTTTTCTCAATTCAGTAAACTCTTCATTCCACCACGGCTTGGGTATCCGAGGGAGATGCGTGGAAGTCATAGGAATAGCAAGAGATGCTGCATGAAGAATAGACTCACTTAAAAGTTCTGTAACTTGGTTCACCGAGACGGTGGCTCCAAGGCGAGAAGGCTGGCCTACGGATCTCCATGTGGCGGGTTCGAATCCTGGCCGAGGTGCCCGCAATCTGACGGAGGCTTACTGCGGAGGAGGCGCCGTGTAACCAAGCTTTCGGTTGCACGTCAAAAGATCCCCAGGTGGTCCAAATTAATCCTCAGTTTTCCGCTGGGGCATGCCAGATGCCCGTCGTTGGTTTGGCACGTAAAACCCTCAAATTTGACTTTTGATTCACCAAGATTTTGTCAAATGATGTACATGCAAGCTGCGTCGCCTCGGTAAAAACAGACCAATCTGCTTTCTCAAACTTCCAACGGGCAGTCCGTATCGGCACGCACTTCGGAGGAAGGTTGTTTTGCAAGAAAACCAGAAACCGAAACTTCCATGTGGGTTAGTATCTGCGACCCATGTAAAAGAAGTCAAAATGGAAGCACTACCGATAGAAAGATCAATACATGAGGATGATAATGAGGATGGGATAAAGTAGGTTGGTTCTCCCGTGTTAAAACGACAAAGTGAGTGAGACGTTAAAATTGATTCAGTCATTCGACCACGGGCGTCAACGTGGTCACTAGCCCAGAGACAGTTGTGAGCATTAAAATTTCTGAGTAAAAGAAAAGTTTCTGGAAGTTGGAGTAAAAGATCATTAAAATCAGTTGAGGTAAGAGCAAAAGAAGGAGGTATGTACAGGGAACACACAGTGACCACCTTGTGAAGGAGGAGGCGCACCGCCACCTCTTCCAGTCCCGTGGCTAAATCGACCGCGCAGCAGGGAATGTGCATACGAACAATTACTGCAAGTAGTAAAACTTGCATTAAGATGAGTTTCCTGCAGACATAGAGCTTGTGGCCGATGTTCCTCCAAGAGGAACTCCACATCGTCGAAGTTCCTCATAAGACCACGGCAGTTCCATTGAATGATCGCAGTCATTCTTTATAAAAGTGCCCTTATTAAAGAAAAAAATTGAAAGGAAAGGTAGGAATGGAATAATCATTTTGGAGGAACTACTGGTTTTTTCCCTTCTGTTTTCTTTTTGTTGTATTCCACTCCATGTCCTCTAGGTCAGTTTCTGGAGCAGAAACGGTGCCAGCATCCGCAGTCACCTCGGCGTCCAGAGCCTTGTTGGCAAGCCTGCCAGGAGCCTGGGAACTATCAGACGACAGGGGGGGGGGGGGGGGGGGGGGGCAACCCCCGGCCTCTGCCTTGCCCTGCTGGAGAGGCGATCGACGTACTGGGCTGACCCACTGCCCCATTCGCATTCTCTACTGCACGTGAAACGTGCTGCTTCCTCGGCGAAGTCCTTCCAAGAGAGGAGGAGCGAGGGGCTCGCTCCCCCTTCCGTGGGGACGACGCAGAAGGAAGGGACGATAGAGTCGTCACCATCGCCTCAGTGGCACCCGAGTCCTTTGTAACACGAGGTGTGTCAGTTGCTTTGGCAGCTGAGAGTGAATGACCAGGCAGAGCAATTTTCGGCCCTGGCGTGGGGGACTGCAGCGGCTTCTCACGGTCTCGAAAAGAGACCTGGGTTGCCACTGATGCCTTGGGCGGTGCAGGTCCCCTGCTGGACACCGCCTCGGCAAAAGAGCCTCTCTGAAAAGTGGAGAGACGACGCTTCGCATCCTGATATCTCCTTCACTTTGAGCGCAAGAATTTCCTTTTCTTTCTTGAAGTGGGCACAAGCTCTTGAGCATGCCGGGTGGACACCATCACAGTTGGCAAACTTGTAGTCTGCTCTGCAATCATCAGCAGGGTGGTCCTTGCCACTGCCTTTGGCATAGCTCTCACGACAACGACAAGCGCGTGAACCGTGACCATAGCGCTGGCAACGAAAGCAGCGTAGAGGATTTGGAATGTACGGCCGCACTTTGCAATTGATGTAGCCTGGGGTGCTATGTTGCGCTTTTTGGACTCCCAGGAGACTTGGAAGAGGGAAGTGACGTCAACGACTAGAGAAACGCATATTGGATGTTGACAGAAGAAAACAAAATCAACATCCAATCTGCATTTGCTGCGTTGTTGACGTCACTTCCCTCTCCCTAGTCTCCTGGGAGTCCAAAAAGCGCAACATAGCCCCCCTGCTTTCACTGAAGGTGGCAGCGTACTCTTCTCGAAGGTCAAAATTATGTCTAGTAGGTCGTTCCTCGCCATCGCGTCGGATTTTGATTCGTTTTGCAGCGACAACACCTTGAGCCTGCAGGCCCTCCACAATTTCTTCTTCGGAGCTGTCAGCCAGATCATCCTCCGATATCACACCGCGGATGGTTTGAGTGTATGGTGAGGAGGAACAGTCACCTTGAGGTCATGAATAGTTTGGATATTTAGCAGAGCTGTGGCCTGGAATTTTTGGAATACCTCCACAAGAAGGTCGCCTGAAAAGAGCTTCTTAGCTTCATATTTCGAACGTAGTATGCTTTGGAGAACCTTAGCAACAATGAAGGGAGACACCTTGGACAGCGGTTTAGCAGTGTTCTCAGAGCGCAGCACAAAAAACTTGGTAAAGTAGTCATTGGAGTTTGAGTCGTCTTTGTTCAGGAGCGTTGAAAGGGCTTCGGTGTGGACTCTTTTAGGAGGCCGATCAGGTTGTTTCAGCTTAGAACCCATAAAGATGGGAAGAAAATTCAGTGCCCGAGTGCACCGGCCACCACAGAGCCCAACGAGGGGTAACTAATGTTCCATAGCAAGAAAGCCTGGGCTGACACAATTACTCTACCAGTGCTTCCCGGGCACTATACCCTAGTGTGGATGCAGCGACAGGACCTGTTTCCACTCAAGGTTAGCCCTTGCCACCTAAGAAGATGAAAAAGGAAGGAGGAGACTGTAGAAGAAAAGAGAAAGGTGGAAGTAAAAGTGAAAGAAGGAAGAAGAGGGTAGAAGAGGCGACTGACTGAATCATCCTGGTCGGGCCAAGCCAGGACACCCGTCTACGAGAAGCAGGGGCCGAAGCGGTGTATCGCTTCGCCCGGGGGGCCCCGAAGGGTCTAAACATACCCCGGGCTGAGCTCAACCACCAGAGTCCCCTTTTCCCCGGACACGGTTTAAGCCACGCACAGCCAGACGTGGGTGGGCGACCCCACATGGCTCGGGGTTCGTAGTGACACCACTCGCCAAGCACCTACTATAAAGTAGGTGCCCCCTGCGTGCAGGAATGGTGGCCCACGTGGCTGGGGTCCGTGGTGACGCTACTCACCAAGCACCTAGCACCTAAGATGCCGGCGCCCCCTGCGGGGTTCGGGGTCCGTGGAGACGCCACTTTCCAAACACCTGCTTTCACAGGTGCCCCCTGCGGGGGATAAAAGGGAGGGGGGGCTATTTCTCTCAATCTTGCCTTCGCAAAGCTTGACGCCGTAATTGTGAGATCGAACCTACCCACCTGTCGTCAGTCGAGCATGGATCATGGATTGGACACGAGAACTGCGTGAGCACTCGTCTTCGGCTCGTAACAATCAAATCCTCAGTGGTCACTCGGGTAGTGAATCCTGTCTAACCACTGCGGGGATGAGTATAGCCGAACTGTAATCATGCCTGGAGCTCAGCCCGCGTTTTCTATTTTGCCGACCCCAGCTCGTGGCTATGATTAACGATGGTGGCATAGCATAGGCACCAGGCCACGTGGCCGCTTGGTCTGACTCCGAGTTCAGGGGATAAACGATGGTAATATGTTTTGAAGATTTAATGCGAAAGCATTAACTGTCCCATTGAGTAGAGCCGACGTTGTTCGTAACCGCGAAAAACGGCAGAGACATTCCCCCCGCGGAACGGCTCTTAAAATGGCTGCGACGCGGCCGGCGTGCCGTATAGTTCATGAAACGCCACCCCACAGAGCGGCGCTGCTCCCGCGCGCCGCCGCAGAAGCGCACACACGCCGCTCCCCAGAACTTTGCCAGCCGGCGTCTGCAGAACTGCCCGGCTGGCCTAAGCAGAGGATAGCAGGCTCGCAGCTTATAGGAGTACGCTACGTGTACGAGCGCTTTCGCGTTTCTGCACGTGAGCAGTCTTAAAGGGGCGGTGCAACGATATTCGTTTTGAGCGTTTTCCACTTTGTATGAGCTTACTGGCACTAGTGGGACCCAAGTACTCTCGCACGACACGCCACTGACCAAGAAACCTCTTTGTTGCGGTGTAATTTCAAGGAGAAATGCGAGCGTTCTTTCAATCTCTTCTTCGCAAATTTTGATGACGTACCCTGGTGGTAGCAGCATCCTCCAGGGACGATATTTGGATGCGGCTCATAGATTGGACCCGAGCATTGCGTGAGCACTCGATTTGGGCTCGTGATAATTGATAGCTCGAGAAGCATTCGGGTAGTGGCCCGTGTCCAATCGCTGCAACGACGTCAGTAGCCGAGCCATAACAATGTCTGGAACTCAGCGCGTGTCCTGTGCTTTGCCAACCCCAGCGCGTGGCTATGATCAACATTGGCGGCATATAATCGGCTCCAGATCACGTGGCCGCTTGTTCTGGCTGCGAGTTGAGGGGGTAAACGATGCTCGTTTTTCTTTAATTTTTTTCTGGGACTTCTATTGCGTGGGGTGAAAAACGAACGCGTGTTTCATAGGTCATTAACGTCAGGGATCCGTTCTAAGCGGTATTTGCGCAAAGTACAAAAATTGTTGCATCGCCCCTTTAAGTGTCCTCCTGTAATTTTCTTGGCGACTCCAATAGACCGATCTCACCGAGCTTCCCACGCATGCGTGACGCCGCCATTATTGTAGTTCACTGGAGGCAGACAAACGTGAACGGGTCAGCTTGTGCCGTCCCGTGCTCTGCTTGCCGCCCCGCAGCGTGGTTGTCGCACGTGCAGAAAGGCTACAGTTCCCACGACGCATGCTGGCAGCGGCGACGTAGCGAAACTGGCTATTGAGATCGGTCTATTGCCTAGGAAGAAAAACTTTGGCAAGTCTATTCAGTTATTAACGTTAGGGAGTGACTCTAAATAGTATTTGGCGAAAGTAGAGAAATCGTTTCATGGACACTTTAAGCTGAGACTGCAGCCAAAGCTACACGCGCGACATAGCCCGCGCTCCTGGCTTTAAGACATGCATTTCTAGCGCGAGCGCATGTTCTGCCGAAGAACGCTTCAAAGCAGCGACCTCGAGCTTTCATGCTTGTGGCATTGGCTGCAATCTCCTCTTAAGGTGCAACCCCACCGTGCATGACATTTTGGTGCTATTTGACGGCTTATACCTTTCTTTCTATGCATCTTACAATTATTTGATTAATGTCAAATTAAAGAGCTGTTTTTCACCGATACATTAATGTCTCGATATTACCAATATTTTTAGTTGTTAGTTAATTATTCGGCTTTCAATAGACCCCAGTCTCTAATATTGAAAATATTATTTCTCGAGTTATAACGTCCCATCGTCCACGATATTTTAAGTGAGCGCTCGGTTGGATGTAATAAATTAAAAAAGTAAGCAACGAACTGTACAGATAATGTATATCTTAAAATAAAAAAAGTTTAAAATGGTAATATTTTATGGCGCTATAAAAACGAAATCACGCCAACTAATTAAAATAACAAGTCATTAAATTATGAAGCATCCTTCAATATTAAATTTTCCAGAATTTCCATTATGAAATATTACACGTTAAGAATGTTATAAGACCTCAAACGTTTCTCATTCAGTTACGGCAAATTGTAGTTTCTTAATATAAAATGCAGCTGGCGACACGTGTTCAAGAACAGCTTGATGTGCATTTTCCGTCGTGTGCCGCTTGGAACGCTACGTGAAAGACAGAAAAAGCGCCAGATGTCAGGGCGTCAGATGCCTGGATGCCCGCAGTGAGCGAGCCAGAAATGTCAAAACAACAAGTGCGAGGCTGGGGGTGCACCACAGCTACTTTTGCGCCCGTTCTACTGTGCGTCGGTACACATGCCCCACGGGATCCAAATGAAATAGGCGCCATGAAATGCATTCTGCCATTTCAGATTGCGCCACGTATGCGAAAGCATTTTAATGTTTTTATCGCTTGCAAAAATTATTTTCGCAATCAAACTATGCTTGTCAGAATGGTTTGACTATATTTTGTTTCAAAAACCACCTCGGTGACTCTTAAGTGGCAATGATATTAAAACACAACACAAAACAATAAATCGTCTCAGTGTCTCAGAGCTAACGCGCTGGCCCATGAATTCATATTTGTTGGCTTAAAATATATTCCGAGGTGCCCGCAATCCGACAGAGGTCACTCTGAGATTTCGGTTGAACGTCAAAAGATCTCCTGTTAGTCAAAATAAACCCGCAATTGTTTCTCAAGTGTTAAGTGATTTTTGTTGGTTTGGCTTGTGAAACCTTCAGATCTGAATATTTGCTTTGCTTTACCTTAGTTCGGAGCGCAGCCAATGCTATGGGCTGATGAAGCCACTGAAGCAGCGCCAAGAGCGCTAGGTTAAGCTGTTCGTTCTCTTTCTGTGGCTATGCGGTCGGGCTAAACCAGAGCCACTGAATAAGTTACGCTTCATACACATCTTGATGCTTAAAATGATGGTTGTCAGTTATCATGAAGCTTTATCGGAAATCGCAGGAAAAGCTTTTCTGTCCTCCACAAATGTTTAAACAGTTCGCGACAAAGCAAAGCAATACTACGTGAGCTTCCTGACACCGAAACTAATGCTGAGGAAGTCGCACTTTTGAATCTTGACAATCGGCAGCTGCGTTTGATTTGTTACTAACCACCAAGATGGCGGGGCCCACAACAATATCGGGGGAAAAAGTGACAATTCTCTAAGCGTAGCTCATTTGGTTTAGCTCACAGGCTAAACCAAGTGCGGTGGGGGATCGTTGGCCGAGTGTGTTGTGACACCGCAGATCACAGCACGCGGAGAAATGCTCGAGCGCGAGCTCCGTTCAAAGCACGGAGCTCACGCTGCAGAACCTGTAGGGAATGAATCCCCTCGATGTGTCTGCGTTTGTCTTTAAAATAACCTCAAAGGTGCCAGTGCACGAGGCCCGTCTCTCGAGCTGCGCTTGGAGGAAAATGGCGGCGCAGCACTAAAATGAAAGGCCCTTGAAAGCGAATGGCGACGGAGCACCCGCTCGTGGCACGTTTCTTGCGCGTTTCTACAACAATGGTTGGCGATTCCTGTGAAAAACGCCTTTATCAAGGGTTTTTAGCACGTTAAAGACCCCAGGCTAGCGGTTGTACCGCAGTGGCATAATTTCTCAGCTACCGCTGAGACAAGACGCCTACTGAGGCAGACTAACTTCCGGCTGTATAAAGGTACACACAACAATTTTCTTTGAAGGGGCTTTAGCAGGGACCCTGGGTTCAGTCGCCCATCTGCGTCCTACCGTCGTGCGATCGTGTACCACATATACTGCGTAATGCACGTTAAAGCACCGAGCTAACAGCTGTACTGCATTTTTTTTTTAATCTCCAACGGGTAACAATGTCGCCCTACGAAACTGCTGCTCTTTAAAAAAATAACGACTAATTTTGAATGCGCCGTTACATCGCATTTTTGATGTGTGTTCGCGTGTTCGCGTTCTTTGTTTTTTTTGTCTACATCTTTGATTATGCGGCTCTTATGATGAAACAGACAATAGTTGTCGGACTTCTGGAATAATATTATATAACTAAGAAAATGGCACGTGAACGCAAAAGACCAAAACAAAAAACACACACACACACACATAGGCGCACTTAATCAAAATAATTGAAATATTAGAATTGATTATAATTGTGTTTTCAAAGTTTTGAGCCCACCAAAAGCTATAAAAAGCGAGCTCGGTGCTTTGGATGGTGCGCTTGTTCACTGGAAGTGCAGTTCAGGGCAGTATGCTCGCACCTGTATGTTCCCCTTCGCTCGCACGATAACACCAAACACTTTACTGGTAATATATTTAGTGAAACAAAGCTTACCTTCTGTGTATGTGCAATGCCCTCAGTTTTCGCGTGATTACACGCTTGTTCATAATTATTGTTTTCGTTTCCCACTGCGATTCATTTCGTGCTCTTTTGTGTGCTACATGCATTAGAGACCAAGGCAAGCCAGGAGCAATCTATTTCGCAAATTTAAAAAAAAAAAAAAAACTATGCAACTTGCCACGTGTGCCACAATCAATACAAAATATTCTAAGCTTTACATGTGACCGCTTGCTTGAGTAAACATTGTTGTTTGTCAAGAACAATGGCGATTGTATGAAATCACGTGGCAACAACTCGTTCTAAGCACGCGACCGTTGGCATGCAGTGAATACTCAAATTTGGCGCCGAGGTGATCGGTAGCTGTCAGCAGGTAGAGTTTTTCTATCAACCCAGAGTTAGAATGTTTCCTTCTTTCTGTTGTAAGCAATCAGGAGACAACTTACACCAAATCTGAGGGTAATAGAATACTATGAGCGTTCAAACACAACGGCTTGAGCAGTTTATGTGTACAAGCTTTAGCTTTTCATGCACCCTTAACTTTCGAAACGCTCAACGCTAGTGTAAAATGTAGGGCTCTTTCATTCTTAATCAGCGTACCATGTGCGTGCTTACACTATATTTTATACAACGTCAAACTCTACTTGTTTGCATCTTTTTATTTCTGCACACCCCTACATGCGCGCATAAATAACCAAATTACGACTGGTACAGGATGTCACAAAAAAAAAACTTTACACGTTTTTTGCTTTACCGGAAAAATAAACTACGCATCGCCTTACGCTCATTCTCTGCCCAAAGGTAGCGCTAGGTCACAACCAGATGCCAAAGTTTCGTCCCGAACGGACTGCTTATTCAAAAGTTATAAGTGATTTTCTGAACATTTCAATGGGAAAATGATAGTTAATTCTTCAAGCTAGAATTTTGGAAACCCAAGTCTATCACGTCATTACGTTCTCCTGAAAATCCGCAAAGATTCAAATACTTGCACGACAAAAGGACCGGCCCGTCATATTGCCGCATCCAGAGCCGAGAAAGCAACGCTCGGTCACAGACGTCTAGAAGATTCGCATTCATTCTTGCACCAGACGTAACTTTCGCCCTGCTTTCTTGTTCTTGAAAGTGCTAGTTCATCCTCGCCCCGAGCGCGCGACGCTCGAACCTTCTTTGCCGACCTTTTGAGATAGTGACGCACGGTAGATGAGCAACCGCCTGCGACCTTGTCGAGTCAGTCTCGCTCTCGCTCTCTGTTACGCTGCCGAATCGCCGCCTGCTTTCTGCTGCCTCGATGCTCTTTCTTTATTTTTTTTTTACACAAGTTCGCGGATTAAACCTTTATTTTTCAGTTCACTGTTCGTCCCCTCGTTACCTTCATTCGGGACAATATAAATTTGATCACATTGAAATATGTGTAACGGACCTCTGAAATCTCCGATAACGGCGTACAGGCAATTTTATATCTTGCAACGCGTCTGTGGTTTTTTTTTTGTGCATGTGTCTCGCCGTTCGGCTCAGCGCGAGTTTTGTGTTATGTTCTGCCCACATTTGCTGGAGACGTGAGCTCGGAGCGTAAACAACTGGCACCCTTGCACGAGAACTATACTTCGTTTCACTTTATCTGCGAGCCAAGCCAAAGCTAGAAGCGCGAGACCAGCGCTTTCTGCATTTCTCCCCAGCTCTCGCGCTCGAGCAAAGCCTGAACGCACGGAGCTTCCGTGCTCGCGCTTCCAGTTTTGCCTTCGCTCGCACATAAGGTGAAACGAAGTATAGTGCAGCCTTGCGCGTTCCAAAGAAAGCTCGTGCAGAGAAAAACAAGCAAGGAACCAGGGATATCAAATTCAGGATACAGAAAAATACCCCACTTTATCGAAGTGCCACCACACACGATTTCTCGCTTTGATGTGCAGGCCTGGAAGGCGATCCCACCGCCATCTGTTATTTGAGAATCACACTAACCAAGGGTGGGGTTGCACCTTAAGTGTGAACGGAGTATTAGGAAGGAAATCGAACAGTCACGCCTCTAGCGGTACGCCTCATCTGCGGGGACAACAAACCCTATTTTCTTGTTTGTTTTTGATCCGAGATATCGAAGATGGCAATTCGAATTCCCCTCCTCGTGCGACTAAAGAACTGGTCAGAGCGAAGTGCTCGTATCCAGTCCGTGCAAGGTGAGGTTCGATTTCTTCGTTCGGCTGTTTTAGTAGACACCGGGCAGTGGAGACAACAAGCTCGATAAAGCGCAACTTATAGTTCGATCTCCTGCCCAATAGCACGATCGCAGATACATTAAAACAATATACCATTTGCCAAATTACCCAAGCATAAAGAAGAAATATGTTGATATTAGTACACGTGGTGCTCGCTGTAGCATTATTTGTATAAAGGTTCAAGTAAATAATCAACATAAAGCGGTAATGATCACGCGTGCCAAGAGCAATGTTTTGGGCTTTTGCTTTCCAACGGTTACTGCTGCAGAAGGCAGCACGCGCAGCGCGTGTAACCATGCTCTGTTCACTCTTAAAAGCTGAGACTCCATCCAATATCACGAGCACGAGAGCTCGAGGTTGCCTCTTTGAAACGCCCATTCGCAGAACGAGAGCTCGCGCTAAGAAGGCATGTCTCAGAGCCAGGAGCGCGGGCTAGCTCCCGCTTGCTGCTTTGGCTGCAGTCTCAACGTATTACTGAACGGAGTGTACACCTCCGTTCACCCTTAAGCTGAGACTGGAAGCTCCGCCTTCAGCGCGAGCTTTCTGCCCTTCCAAACACAAGTGTGAACGCGCAGGCGCGCGCAACCAAAGCACTCCGGAAGACAGCGAGCTTGCACTGAAGGCGGAGCTTCTAGTATAGGTCCATTGGCTGGCTCACATAGCACATTTTTTTTTTACGTTCCAAAGCTTTTCTACGCCTACGTTGAGATATAACCGCAAGTCACCGGCACATCCGTGCTTCGTACGAAGCATTGCAACCAGTTAAAGAAGTAGCTTGGTACGCGAAATACGAAGCATCAATGTGTGGTGACTTGAAGTCATATATCGATGCAAGCGTATACGTAAGGTTACAAGGGTCATGAATGGATATCGAGCTAGAATGTTCATTACTTTACACAGGCGTTCTGGTCCTAGTCTGGCCGAAGTATACTCGCACGGACCGCCACTGATTCAGAGGCTTCTTGGTCGCGGTAAAATTGTGAGGTTTAAAGGGGACTATTTTTTCAGCCTATGTGCTTTGCAAAGCGTGAGGACGTAATTGTGGGGTCGAAACCACCCACTCATGGAGTGGACACAAGAACTGCGTGAACACTCGACCTCGGCTCGTAACAATCAATGCCTCGGCGGACACTAGGGTAGTGACTCGTGTTCAACCACTGCGGTGATGAGTATTGTCGAACTCTAACAATGCCTGGAGCTCAGCACGCGTTTTCTACTTTGCGGACCCCCGGCGCGTGGCTATGGTGAACGCTGGCGGTCGCTTGTTCTGGCTCCGAGTTGAGGGGATGACCCAAGTGGCACAAAAAGTGGGCTTCAAAAGGGGGACCGACAGGTGTCCCACGTGGGCTGCCACGTCAGTTTTTCAACTCGGGCCAGCTAGAGCCCTAGTCCAATCCACTTCGGTTGCCCACCAGGGCTTTTCTCGTGGGACCCACAGCGGGCCTACTTGGGCAGCCCACCCCGTCTTTGCTCGAGCGCAAGTAAACTCAAGTAAACAAAAACGGAAAACGAATAGTAATAGCTTCCCCCTTCTGCTGATAAAAAAAAGCTTTGTTTTTTAGGGGCGAAGCTCCTTAGGGTCTAGCCTTGTCCATCCGTCCGGCGTCCGTGCTCACATCGATTGCCATCCCATCTGTCTTCTTAAAAAAAGAAAAAAAAATGTTTGCGCAGTCGACAAGATTCGAACCTGTGCGGGGAGACCCCAATAGATTTCTAGTCCATCGCCTTAACCACTCGGCCACGACTGCGGGACGAGTAGGGGGCTCTGAGATGTGGTAGTTCTCTTTCTGACATGGACCGTTGACTTAAGCGATGGAGATGCGCAACCAGCAACCCGGAACTCAGCACTACCTATGAGCAATAAAAAAAAAAATCAGCACCATCAGCACTACCTATGAACAATAAAATCAGTATCATCAGCACCACCAGAGCTTCGCCCCAATCAACCTCATTCACCACGTGGAGATGTTGTGATTTTTTGTGTGTATTGTTTTTGGACACCTTAAAACAACCACGGCTCCAAGCCAACACGCGTCATTTGACACCGTGGGGGACTTCCTCGAATCGATTCCGAACCGTGCGTCCGCCCGTAGTAACCGTGTGGTCGTGGTTGCGGCGGCCGGAGGCCCTCTAGGACTGTTCCGAGTATCGTGTTCTCGCGGAGGACGCCATAAGGCCAGTTCGAGAGCCCGCGTCAGTTGCACGTTCCGGCTTTTTTTTTTGTTTTTGTTAGAGCGCAGCTCCTAAGCGCCTGTTTCCGGCTTGAGTGGCGTCGCCGTCGCCGTCGGCGTCGGCGTAACCGGGCGGTTCATTATGGGACGCGTGACGTCACTGGTGACGTCACTGATAACGTTATCGTCATCGTCACGTGTGACGTCATCACTGACGATGGCGATGACGTCGCGTTACCCCCGTGAGGTCACGTGACCCCGGTGACGTCACGTGACTCCCGTTAGGTCACGGGACCCCGGTGACGTCACACGACCCCAATGAGGTCGCGAGGTTCACGTGACGTCACGAGGGTCCCCTGACCTCATGGTTACGCCGACGGCGACGGCGACGCCGACGCCGCTCGAAGGGAGGAGTAGCACGCAGGATGAGTAGGTGAGGAAAAGGGAGGAGGGGTATACGCTCCCCTCAGTACCCTTCCCTCCTCCTCCTCAAGAACTGAGCTATAATTCGGGGTTACAGAGGGTTGTAAGCAACTTTCTTTTTTTTTTACTTTTCTTTTCGTTGTATTTACTTGTTTCTTACTGCGATAGATGACAAGCGAAGAGGATGCACTTTGTCTTCTAACGGTTTCGTCTTCTCTTCCCTCTCGACCAATGTGCCTACCCCATTCTTATGACGTGTACGACCCTTACTTGTTCCTTGCCGTTTGTCGCGTCTCTCACTGTAAGAAGGGTGTTCACCCGAAACGTCGTGCATTCCTTCCCGTCCACGTCCCATTTTAGTGTAGCACAATCATATATCCTTTGCGATTTCGCGTTCAAGGAGCTACACTGGTACCACTTGGGCAGCCCACATGGGTTGCCCTTGCGGACCCACGAACCCACGGGGTTCCTACTTGGGCAGCACACATGCCCCCCTTCCCCCCGTCGTGGGACCTGCAGGGGGCCCACTTGGACTGCCCACCTGGGCTTCTGTCGAGGAACGTCTAGCACAAAGTGGGCTCTGAAAGGGAAGCCAAAGTGGGTTCCACTTGGGGAGCCCCCCTGGGTCCCACGTCGGTTTTGCAAGTCGGGCCCAAGTAGGTCCCGCATGTGCAGCCCACCTTGGGTGCCTCAGGGAACCCACAAGGAGCCTACTTGGGCAGCACATATTAGCTCCCCTCTTGGGACGTAAAGTGGGTCTACTTGGGCAGCCCACATGGGCCCTCCTCGTGGGGCCGACACAGGGGCCTAGGTGGTCAGCTCACATGGGCCCCCCTCGTGGGTTTCAGAGTGGGCCTACGTAGGCACCCCACATGAGGTCGCCCCGGGAATCTCATTTCATCCGGAGTCATTTAATAATTTCCCAGCGGTGTGGGTACTCGGGAGGCCTACCTCGAAAAAAAACGAACAAATTTCCGTAGACGAGAACTTTTTGTATATATAAACGAGAAAAAATTAAAAGAAACACGACATGCTTTATTAAATTTTAGTACGCGAGAACGCCTATTAAAATTATTCGTCAAGCGCGGTTCAGTGTTCTATGTTCAAACTTGATTTCTCCGGTTCTTCTAATGGCGCTCGAAAGCGGGTTGGAATTGCTGAGAACGTTTCCGGGGTCGCAATTGTTGAGATACCTTAAATTAGGTAAATAATAAATTTCATATCTAAATTTATATTTTTTTCGCAACTTTAGTTATTTTATTACTTACTCTAACGTTCATTTCTATATCTAAATTCTTACCTAAGTTTTTTTTTCATTTGGTCTTCCCTCGTTTATAATTCGTTTATAATAAAATAATATAATAATTTATAATATATAGTTCGACCCCTTAAAAAAAGTTTGGAGACCCCTAGCCCAGACGAAGGCGTCTGCTACTTTGCGGCGACTCCCGGCGAGCTTCAACGTGTTTGCCGCTTGGGGAGGGTCGGTCGGCGGTCCACTAATCATGACGTTTGTGCGTGGGCATTTTCTTATTGATTGCATTTTCAGAGGGGAGCACCGGTTGCTTCATTGTTTCGGCTCTTCCTCCGCACGCCTAACACTGTAGAATCTACATTGGGGTCAAATCGTCAGCAGGAACGCGCACGCGGGAACCCCGCTCGCGCTTTGAGCAGACGGCGGCTACCCAAATTGTTTTTGTAAAGTTGGGTATCAGCCATTATGTGCAGTTATTCGTTCCCTAGTGTTGGCGTCCCTTGCACCGTTTTGACCCTAAGGCGTACCTCGTTTTCCCCCACTCTCCACCCCACTTCAGTTTCCCGCTTTTCTTCCGGCGGTACCTCCAATAGTTTTCGAAGGGGGAAAAAAAACTGTCCTTTTTCTCGAATGGGATCAATCGCAGCTCAGCCGCCTTGTCTGTATACCCCGGTCACTTGGGTACAAAAGGGTAACCTCTTCACCCATCGCCATCTATCCAAGTGCCGCTGTCGTCTGTTATATCTTATCCTGACTGGACGCTTCTCTCGTTTCAAAGCTTGACCATCCTGCGTCTCCACCGATGTGTCCTGTCAACATCCCAAAGAGGGCTTTCGTTTCACTCGTGCAAAACACGAAATGAAAAAAAAATACATCTAAAATTTATACTTTATATGTGAATTTAAAACATGGCACTATAAATCTATACCGATTTATACACCGCATATTGCAATACAAACGAGCTGATTGAAGCACAGGAAAAGAGCACAAAGGAATTGACATAAATATATACAACATTTTGCAAGGACATGTATATGATACTCCAAATTACGACATATGTTTCGAAGATACTAACGTAAGAGAATACAAAGATTCATAATTAACACTGGAGACAAACAAAAGCGTCTTGTGTTTCTCTTTAAAATCTCCCGTGTGTTTGTCTCAATGTGCTTGAGTGAACTCAACTCGTTGGTTCTTGTCGTTCGTTAGTATATGGCTTGAATGGCATAACCTATACCCAGCTCGACTATTTGTTAACTTTGTCTCCAAAAGATCCATCAAGCGTATTCACCTGTTGCATGCAAGTTTATATCTACACTACATCACACGGTCAGCCGCCTTGCTAGCTTCCTAAAATTGACATAAGATGTTCAATTCTAGCAGCTTAAATTATTATTCAGAGATAATCTCTGATAACTAAAACTTACGTTGATCAAGCTTGGTAGGAATAAAAGTAAATTGCATGGTCCCTCGGAAGCAGCGTTGGCGAACAGTGGAAGCAAAACGTTGGCCGTCTTCCTCGAAAAGCGCGACTCACATAATTTTGATCTTACTTTTGATTTCGCAGTTGCAACTTCATGCGCCGCAGCTTCTACCCTGTATATTTTGCCGCACGAGTGACGTTGGCGATGTCTCAAAAGTAAAAGCGCAAGATGTGAATCGCGCATTACCACATCATTTCACGGCCGGGTATCGCCCGGAAATTCCCACCCGTAAGTGCATCCTCTTGAGTGTCTTGTAATCCTAAACGCTTGACGCAAGGCGCCGACGCCGGGTGCCGCGACTCCCGTAAAGAAGCAAACAGAAACACGCACCGATGAAATTCGACCTGCTTTACTCCGCGCCGACCGTTATCGGTTTTTGTTACGCACTGCCCTCGCTCGCTTCGCGTACGAGAAACGACAAAACGCCGGGGTCCGCGAAACCACGGACGCTTCTTTCCTGCCATAAAAAACATCCATGTTTAGCTTGTTTGGTGCTTTATAAAATGATGTTGTATAGGCTATACCAATGAGTCACGGAGACACATTCGGAAATTTTCCCACGACCACCATATCCGATGAGATGGCACAATAGCTTTAAATGTAATAAATTAAATTGATTTCTTGAAAACTGCGAAAATCTAATTACTATACATTACAAATTAACGTAGACTAAATGTGATGGCATTGAATAACAATTCGTGTTAATTTTATTTTGTGTAATTCGTGCTAATATAATTTACAGTATAAGCACCGTAACTAATATGTTTATGTTTACACAGCAACAGCCTCGTGCGCGAGTCGTTATGTCGGCGTGCACCACATAAGTGTTAAACATGACGAATAGCATCCTCTTTGGATGGGACACAAAGACAGTCGGTCCACCGGTATCGCTGTTCGTTCAATGGTGAAGGTCCTTAGTTAAGGAATGATTTGCCTACGTCTTTTTTACTCTGAAGAAGTTATAGTCCGTGTCAGTACGTTAATTCGAGCCATGGGAGCTTATTCTTAAAATGAGTCGTCACATTAAAAGATTCCCTTCCGCCTGGAACGTAGTCTAATCCTATACCCTCAAGGCATTCAAGTTTGGTGTGACACGTTGTGCCATCTAGCTCAAAATATTTTCAACACTGGGAAGGCCCTTTCGCCAGCCTGCTTGCTCGTGGGGCTGTTCACGCATCAATTCGAAGGTGTTGATTACTGCGTTTTTGGTCTTTTATTCTTAGCATTGCTATGGAATGTCGCGGAAGGCTAGACGTCGAAGCTGTATGTCAAGAATAATCCCTGGAGAAGGGGAACAAAGGGGACGGAGGACCAACACAAATCTTTAAACATAGCTGTAGGCGCTGATGCGTACCGGACTGCCGCAACCCCTGAAGCTTAGCAGGCGTGAAGCTCCGCAGGTTCCCGTCGAGGCGGTGGAAAATACACCAACGTTGGAGATTATTAAATGCAGTAAAACGTGTAAAATAAGCATTCCGTTCACATTGCCTGACTGGAGATGGATTTCTAAATGCGCTATTTGACTTGATATTTGGAATTAATGTGCTCGTAGCCCAGCGTGGTCTTTGGAGTCGATGCGATGCCTCAAATCAAATGAGTTCTTTGACACTCTCACTGCTCTCTGCTCCGCGGACACATCTTGATCGAACGAAGTTTTGTGGACGTTTGATTGTAATTACCGGAGTGAGCGTTTTCTCCGTTTCGCCGGTTGCAGAGGGGACTGTCGTTTGCTCTTTTAGCGTGATCGCCGAGCTGCAGAAGATGGTTGCTCTATTTCAATTCGTATCTATACGGTTCTAACTTCGTCCCCGCTGCGAAAAAACAGTCTAGTCAAGAAAAAAAAAAGTACTCACCAAACAGAAAATGTTATTCATGTGGTGTTTCTTTGTGTTCTATGTAAAAGAGAACAACATATTTAATCAACGCGAACGAGCATCTGCTTGCGACGAGCCACTGCGCACGACGCCGTCCAAAGTATCACCAGCTTGCACGAAAAAAACATTCCTCGGTCACCATAATCGTCTTCAACACGACAAAGAAATGACGAGAAACAAGCTGGTCCCAGAAAGGAAGAGTTCACTTGGAAAAAAAAAAAAAAAAAAGGTAGGTGAGGGTGAGGGAGGGCGCTTTTAGGTTCGCGTTAGTAGAGGAGGGAACTTTCACGAAGAGTTCGCTTTTGTAATTTTGAGGCACATGATAACCACGTAAAAAGAGAAAACTGCCCCTGTTGACTTGCTTTCACTTATATTTGGCTGTAATATAAGGACGTTCAATATTATTCTGCCAGTTCCCGGTTTGGGTTGTCTCAACCTATCGAGGAAGGCGCCTACTAATACTTTCTAATGCTAGAACCGCGCAACCGCACACGCATGTGCATTAATATATTAAGCGTTTAATACTTAAAAAAAAAAAAAACACGTTGGTAGTGTACTCTGCGAAACCACAACGCTAAAAGTTTGTAATGTAATCTCGCGAGAATACGCCGACGTCGCTGCCGATTTTAGCCGTCCCTGTATTGCCTCATTTGGCAACGGTGGCGCTGATGATAACCGACGGTGGCGCTCTCTGGAACCCTGCCCAGCTCCTATTCTCCCGAGAGCACTGGTTGACGTATTCTCGGTGAAATCTCCAAAGGAGTGTTGTTCCCATGCACTCGAAGGTCCCAAGTTATCGCGCGTTGTAACACAAGGGGCCTGGATATTTGCTAGGCAGAAGCGCCGCCAGTTGAGGAAGGGAATGGCGCGAGTTTTCTAAAATTTTTACTTTCCCAGCAAACGGATGGCGGCAATCAGATCGTAGGATTATTTTAAAATAAACTTCCCAAGCAAAGGCTGCCAGACATACCGCGAGCCCCGGAATCTGCTTTGCTCGATTCCCGCCTTTGGCGACAACAAAAAGCAGCGTTGCTTAAAGGCCGACGACCAGACACGAGATTCTGCAAGGCAGAACATTCTCCTCACCATGGGGGAGGAGGAAACAGGCAACGGCGGACAGGGTAGAAGGGGGAGAGGAGGAAACGAGGAAAAAGTGGAAAGCGCGAACTGGCCGTCGGTCTTTAACATGGCCAGGGATACGCACGAAACAGGTCTTGACAAGACTTTTTGAAATAACTATTTATTACAGTTGCTTGTTTGTTTGTGTTTTTCAAACGTGAAAACAGCGCGAAAATTTGACAAAGGACGAGTGAAAAAAGTGCACGGACAAAGCGCTGTAATTGTGCAAAAGTGTTGTTCTCAATGGTCGAAGCTTGCGGTTTGACCTTGCTTGACGAAAGAGCAAGACGCCTGGGGATCTGTTTGTTTGTGGCCTCTCAGGTTTTTAAAATGTATTGACTTCACTGCTGATGTACCCTTCGCATTCTAGCCTATAAGCCGTTCATCTCTAAGCTGACAGTGTGGTGGAAGCTACGTGCTCGTTGGAACAGTCACACGTCTCTATTTCGCTATGTAACCACGCTCACGTTCATACACACGCACAGAGAAAGGGACGGGTCAGGTGATCAAAGGAAAGTGGTTGGTTGGTTCTGCTGAGCTCGGAGATCCCACCATAATGTCAGCTTACGGATGAACGAAGTATTCAATCGTCGTGATGACGTGACGCCGTGAATCTGTCTTGACGGGAGTTCGAAAGCCGTGGCCTTCCAGCGATGTCTTTACCCGTAAGCGTTTCTTCTTTGCCTTTTCAACCCGCGTTTGTGTGTCTGTTCAGTTCTTCGTACAAAGCTCTTCGTTCAGATAGATGGCCGTCGTTTATTTGTTCTGATATCTCTTTCAGGACTTTTCGCCATGCAAAATTATTTGCATCTTTTTTTTTCTTTTTTTTAGTTTGCAAGCTACCTTTTTTATTTGGGACCATATAGTTTCAAAAGTCATCAGTTATTTCCTCTAAACTACTGACAGAATGTAATTGATTACATTACTAAGTTACCAGCCTAGGAAAGTAATTTCTTACATTACTCATTACCAGAAATAAGTAATTTAATTACTGTAATTGCACTACACTAATGTTGTTACTGCCATCTTTGATCCAAAGGACTCTGGCGGCCAAGACCTTGCGGGTGCTACTTACCACGGCGACAGTCGTGCGATGATGGAGAGCGTAACGCCGACCCTTGACAACGGCAGTCAGTACTACACCACCAACGTGGCTCCCCAACCTACCGAGGTGAGCCTATACGGCAAGAAAATGTTCTAAAAAGCGTCATTGGCGCCTCAAAACGCAGAGAGGGGCAGGCCAAATCAAAGGGCGATATAACGAATGCGTAGAGAACGCGCGATTAAGATTCAGCCAATCTCGCACCGTCATTGGTAAGGTCGAGGGGAAACAAACGCACGTGCGCACATTTGGGGTGTAAACAAGCGCACGAAAGGAGCAAGGAGAAGACGAACTTTCACGCCATACACGCATTTACAGTGCATATCAGCCAGACTTAAAATGCTGAGTCACTCGGCTTCGGGTGCCAGGGCGGCGTCTCATATTCTGCAGAAGAAAACTACTGCGCATGGTCTGAGCCCGTTCCACAGCACAGTCAACATAGCAGTTCGCAGATGACGATTATCGGTACGGTCTGGAGCGTGCTCACGAATCCGGGGGTAGCCTTTATAGTGACCGCATAAATCGGTTTAGAAACATGTTCCGCTACGATTTGCAACAGAAGTGCCCAAAGATGAAGCCTCAAATCGAAATTTAAAAAAAAAAAACTTACCTTAGTAAAAAGCACAAACGGCAAACAAACGGCAACTGATTTTCTAAATAGTGCCTACGGCGCCCCTCTGCTATCTACGCACCCTCTGACTGGCGGAACGATTCACAGATGGCGTCAGCGGCCCCTGCGTTATAAGATCCCAGTAGACCGCTTTATCATGGGTAGCGCCATTTTGAATACCGTAGCGCTATCTATCGAGCGTCAGTTTCCACGGCCATGGTTAGAAACGTTGCGAAAGTGCTATCTGGGACGCCACCTCCACGTTGCGTGTGCTGGTCGGGCGCTCCAAAGTGTTGGAGCGCGTCTTGTGTTCTTTTGTACCACGAATGGCATTTCTTGAACTCCTTGGGAACGTTTTTTGCCACGCATTATGGCATCCGCCAGTGTGGCGACGCCGAGAAGAGCGGCACTAAATGCACAACCAGTAGAATTCGGAGATGAGTACTCAGAAAATTGTACCAGTTAACAACGATCGAATTTCTTCTCAGGTTTTTTTTTTTTTTGTTGTTGTGGTGGTTTTAGATGGAGTACACCGATACTATTTTGGCGTTTCGTGCTGTCCACAACAATGAAATATAATACGAACAAAAACACGCGAAATAAATAGCATTACAGAAACCGATCGAAGGCAGCTCCCCCGGCTTGGAGATGTTTATAAAATTTTGTCTTCGAACCCGAGCGACTTCAATTCTGATCGCGATTACATAACCGTTCGATACGTCCTCGCGCACGTTTGAACTAAAATAAAGGCGCAGAAACTAGAGGGGGGGGGGGGGGGATTTTAAGTTGTAAAACATAACTATCGTAATTTAAGAACAAACTTTTCCAAGCTGCCGCATGTGATTCCAAACGATTATGAGCCGTCCCGCTTAAGGCTGCGGTCCCACGGGCGCCATTTTGAACAAGGCAGTAGCTCAACCACCATCGATGCCCGTCCATTCTCGATAAGGTCCCTTGATACTTCTTTTACAAGTAACGACAACCAATACAAATGACAAAGCACATTCCGCTGGAACAAAATGGTGTCATTCAGTTTAGACATCTGCGGTTCGCCGCCATTCGCTTGCTAAAACCTGCACTGTCGCGGAGTTGGCGCTTCAAAGAATGTCGCTACTTGTAGAAAGCTCTTGTCTAGGGACTTTAATTCGCGATAAAGTCACTAGATAAGAGCTTCCGACAAGTAGCGACATTCTTTGAAGCACCGTCTGCGTGACGGTGCAGGTTTTAGGAAGCGAATGGCGGCGCACAGCAGATATCTGAACTGAATGACCCCTTTTTGTTCCAGGGGAATGTGCTTTCTCATTTGTATTGGTTGCCGTTACTTGTAAAAGTTTCAAGAGACCTTAGTTCGCGATAAAGTACTTTGATACATCTTTTACAAGTAACGACAAGCAATACAAATGACAAAGCACATTCCCCTGGAACAAAATGGCGGCATTCGGGTCAAACCTCTGCTGTACACTGCCATTTGCCTCCTTTAACCTGCACCGTCACGCAGACGGCGTTTTGAAGAATGGCGCTACTTCTAGGAAGCTCTTATCTGAGGACTTTAGCTTGCGAGCATAAATGTTTGCGTAGGACACGGCGTTCCTACACGTCTGTATTTCTTGGCGGCCGCGTGACGTGGCTCAGCTCCTCCGAGTTTCACGCTGTCATTCTGCTGCTCTGGGTCACCGCTGCCGTGTCTTCCACGCTATCTTAGATAAACAGCCTTTGTTATGAGTAAAGGACTCAATATTCCTTTCTTATCTGAATTCTTACTGGGAACAGAATCGTAATTTTTCTTGCTTAGCGGATCGAATGTTGTCGTCTTTTCTTTTCTGTATACCCACATATAAACGCCGAGATGCGTGCAGAAATGCTTACCAAAACCAAGAAGTTCCAGCAAATTTGCTTGTAGTCATGTAGAGAATTTATTCGCACAGCGATGCGAACATTTAACAGAAAATTGTATTGAGCTCTGTAACTTATAATTTACTCTAAACAGTTAACAAATTTCAATAGGAACTTTTATTTTTTAACTCGATAATTCAATCGCTCACCTTCTCTCAGAATTACATTGTAACCATAGCACATTTTAGATATATTATTAGGCAACATTTTTATGTTGTTGTTATTCTTGACTCTTGCGCTACGCGCAAGAACTCACGTCAGGAAGATATATTATAGGCCATGTGATCGTGGTCGTGCCACGCAGGCCGTTGTAAAGAACTTTATGTTGAATTCACAGCGCAAAATGACAAGGAAGGATAGACAAGGATCGTGATGCGTTGTAAAGAACTCTGGAGTTTTTGCTCTTTCTAGCTGTGTTCTAATCATGGCGGTGCCAGGAACTCCATTGTTCTGATATCATTATGATCTGGTAGCGGAGTTCCCTTTAGTACATTATAGTATAATGTGATACAAGGAACACCGCCGGCATAGTCACGAGCTAAATTATTAAAGGGACAATGAAGGCGATTTTATTTAATTTTTTTTTTAAATGGTGTTTTTAGGCTTCTTGGGAACCTGGCACGCTGCCCAATTTTTTGTAGACATTTGTGACGCGTTTTTCTGTGCTTACAAAAGAACTGAAGAAACCGAAACTGAACTATCTCCATTCTCATTTCTGGGCCTCCGAAAACGGAGGTGACGTAGGCAGTGACGTCAAGTGGGAATGGACGATATCGGTAGCTTTTAGGAGATCGAAACTGGTTACCGCGGTGGGTTATAGCACTGCGGTGGCGCGATCGTTTCGTCGGATCTGTCAACATGGACGACGATGCCGCTCTCGCGAGCGAGTTCGGTTCGGGCTTCCGTTCAGTGACCTAACACCAACGGAACGGGAGTACGTATGTGTCATCCGAGGCCGACGGTGACCGCCCAGCCGGCAACGCGGGGGCCCGCTGGCTCCGAGCAGCAAAGCTGTGAGCAACATTCGCACGGGCGAGACGAGAGCGGCGCGTTGCCGAAGGACAGGCCCTGTCCCTGTCGCGTATATTCATTTCGCCGAAAGCACAGAGCCGCGAGGAGGAAAGAGAGAGAGAGAGAGAGGAGGAAAGGGAGAGAGGCCGCCGTGATTGGCCCTTGTAGTCACGTGGTACGCGCCCGGCTGTTCTGGCCGTCACCCCCCGCAAAGCCTCGCCCGCGAGCAGACGCCACCGGTGCCTTTGGGCTGCTGTGGCTGCCATGCCGGCCCCGCCGAAGTCAAAGGTACGCTGCGAGTGTGTAATCCACAAAACTGAAAATTTGGGTCCATATCACATGAGCGAATGACACTTTAGCGAACAGCGACATTTGAGCGAATTGACGTTTTAGCGAATAACGGGGGTGCGCGTTAACCCATCCGCCGCGCTGCGCTTACGCCGCTTCACGGCGACAGTCTGTGACGGCTCATTACAAAATTGTGAACCCATTTGGCCCACCCGAAAACGCCGCTTCGCGGCGTCCGACTATTCGCTAAAGTGTCATTCCGTAAAACGTGGGCGTTCGCTAAAATGTCATTCGATCAAGTGAGTGCCTCCCGTGCTCTGCCTAGGTTCGCTGGTTGTACATTGGGAGTCACGGGCGTGTTGTCTACTGTGGGAGCGTCGATCTCACTTCTAAATTTTCAGTTTTGTGGATTACACACTCGCAGCGTACCTTTGACTTCGGCGGGGCCGGTGTGGCAGCCACAGCAGCCCAAAGGCGCCGGCGGCGTCTGCTCGCGGGCGAGGCTTGCGGGAGGTGACGGCCAGAACAGCCGGGCGCGTACCACGTGACTACAAGAGCCAATCACGGCGGCCTTTCTTCCCCTTTCCTCCTCTCTCTCTCTCTCTCTCTTTTTCCTCCTCGCGGCTCTGTGCTCTCGGCGAAATGTATATACGCGTCCCTGTCCGACAGGGACGCGGGGGAAATGCCGAGGGGAAAGCGACAGCGACCCTGGAACCGGTTCCTCCGCGGGGGACGATCCCCAAGAAGGAGAAAATAAACAGCACCATTTTTGCTTCACCAGAGTCGGACGTCCACTCATTTCGTCGTCAAAAAACAAGAACGATTACTGGTCTTCAGTCGACCGTTTGAACAGCCATCTACGGCGCACAAATTTGGCATGACTACCACTTTGCAGAATCCTTCGAGTACCGTGCTCCCAAAGGAAACACGACATCGACATCTCTAGCGTGCTCCGCGCTGCATTCTTTTTTATTTATTTCGTTTGCCCATAGTTGCTCGTTGCCCGTTTCGCGTCCAGCGTAGCAAAGAAAAAAAAATAAGTATGCTGTTTTATTTACGGTTTAGTAATCATCTCCGGTCCGATTTATACTTTTCATGGTTATTCAAGCTGAAATTAGAACAGTATTCCTAAAAACTGCGAACCAAAACGTGACCGAGGGCACGTCACTCGTTCCGACCAATCGCTGGCGCGTCTCTTGTGACGTCGCGCTTCTTGGCCCCGCATCGGTCACGTGAGCTCCGCTTCTCCTGGATTCTCCCGCAACTCTCGGGGCGTCGCCCAAGTCGATCCCGGTACGATTATCACCGCGACTGTTTAATTGATTTGAGCGGCACACAACCGCCGGTTTCGGCTGAAATTTGGGCAACGTGGCCTGAGAAGTGCCTGGAACCCAGTTCAATCGCCAAAAGCCAAAAAAACATCCGAAATTGCCTTCATTGTCCCTTTAAAGAGGAAATCCGTTTTCTTCCTCCCCAGAATTGGACACTACTGGATGTGTGTTTCTATAAATACCTACACTTGCTTAGAAATACTGATACTTTGCAGCAGCTTACCAGAAGGAAGCCACTGGCACAAAAGCCTGCTTCTGTGTGGGCGTATGACCGAACCGTATTGATCAAATGAAAATGAAGGCTACAAAGTAATCGCAAAGCAACATTGTGGTAGCCAGATACGAGCTCTGGGTTTCCTCGTAACCGGGAAGGTGTGGTAACCACCGCACCAATTCAATATTTTTTGCAGACTACATTACACTACTTTGTCATTCGGCATTTTCTCTTTGTCTCACAAATGCTCCAAATACGTAATGTATACTATCAGAGGTGTTCTAGAGCAGCGGTTCTCAATATTTTGATCTTTGTAGAGAGTCTAACCGACTCAAAGGACAATCAGAGACCTTCACTGAGTATAAGATTCATAACGAGAAGCACACATAAAAGGCCACGAAAATCAAAGGTCCGAAAAGGGTACTTTATTTACAGCTGCCTGGAAAACGCTATACGTTCTTGATATTAACTGTCACTCGCAGTACACGATCTGCGTTAAAAAGTAGTTTTGCATGTTCTAAACAAAGGCTGCTGACGTCAAGCACACTGGAAGAAAATCGAAGCCGTAAGTCTGGCACAACATCATCCTGTTTTGTGACATTGATTTGAAGAGAACCAACGCAGAAAACGTGGCTTCACAGAGGAAGGTTATCGAAAATTGCAGCAGGAATCATAGTACCTTCTCGCACATGTGACGGCTGCAGGAAAGCTCAAGCAGCATGTTGTCTTCCAACGGCTTTTTCTTAGACTTAATTAATTATCCAACCTGTGTCGACACGGAAATGGTGGAAGTGTTTTCTCGTTCTTGCTCTCAGCGACTGTAATCGCTCTTGAATTACGGTCCTCAACTTTCTTGCCAGCTCCACTTCAGAAGACTTGTCAAAGCTATTCAGCTTGGAAAATGACTCTAAAACCGTGTTTACCATCCGGCTGCTTCAAACAACGAGGATTGTTTTTTATCATTGCATCTATCTTGTCGGGCGCACTTAAGACTGGGACTGCATCTCCCCTGAAGACAGGTTCACTTGGCCATTTTATGTCCTCGAACATGCGCGGACAACACTGAACGCTCTCGAGGACCTTTGGGGGTCCGCGGACCACAGTTCAAGAACCGCAGTTTAAGAGTCACATGAAGCCGCTTGGAACGCGGTAGGATATTTTTTGCCATGTCGTGCTCCTTGTGTTATAGAGATCCTCTTACTTTCTTCTTCATTTACAGCTTTCTTTGACATCAACCCCTCGGCGCATGCACTAAAATTGTGATTTCAACTGCACAACAACAAGCATCGCCATATTGCCCTGTAAGATTTCACATGATAGTCACTAAACATCGATAAACAGTAATGTAATGAAATATTTGGATGCGTATAATCCCTATTCCGCAGCGCTACATTTTTTGCTGCATTAAAGTTTATACGAGTGCGTGTTTGTCTGCTTTTTGCACAGGGGTTACGATGATGTCAGAACTCCGAGCTCTTATTGGCTGATTGAAACAAAAAGTGTTGGTGGACTTAAATGCACCAAGCATTGAGGTCTACCCGTTACCCGTTTTATCACAACCAATCAGAGCTCGGCGTCCTTCTGACGTCACCCCAACTCCTGCGCAAGAAGCAGGCGACGGGCTCTCCGCATAGGTTACATTTATAAAATCATCAATTTCTGCTTTTCTTGAGAAGAGAGGGTAGTCCCAATGACTGTAATTGCTTGGGTATTGTAGAACGTACATCAATTACAATTTTTATATTTCCTAGAAAACTTTATTTCGCGGAATGTCCCAGAACTTTGGCCATGTAGGGATTCTAAGCCTTGTACTTGACGCCATTGCACTAGGAAGGTGATCTTTCCTACTTGTTCTTGACGAGAAAACAAATAAAGCAATGGTTCAAAATGTATCTTGCACATGGGTCCGCGCTGAGCAGCAAGATCATCATAATGGACACTGAGGTGATGTTTATGCAAGTATTTATACTCGGTTTTAGATTTAGTACACAACAAATTCAACACAGTCAAAGCTTCTGGCTCTGGCGTGGGGCTTCATCTTGTGGTTCATTAGCATTTGCTCTCAAGAGAATGAGACATCGTGAAGTCACGGGCTTGCGCCAGCACGTTAGAGAATTTTCGGGAACCGTTTTTGCACTTCCGATACGGTACGATGGGTTCTTCCATACGAACTGCGCAAGTGCGAGTCTTCTGCTTTAGCACATCATCAGTTCGTATACCGGAGGGCCCTTCGTACTTTATCGGATTTGCAAAAACGGTCCCTTATAATTCTCTATTGACAGCGTTGCACATTAAAGAAGCCATGGAAATATTTTGTTTTACTTTCGCTAATTACTACTTAGAATCACTTCCTAACGTGAACTACTGAATTAACTTGCCTTGGTTTTTATTTTTGGCAATGGCAGTCGCCGAAAAATTCAAAAATTATGAGCATCGTTCACCCCCTTAACTCGGAGCCAGAACATGCGGCCACGTAGTCTGGTGCCTATCCCATGCCACCAACATTAATCATATATCACGCGCTGGGGTTGGCAAAGTATAAAACGAGTGCTGAGCTCCAGACATTGCTAGAGTTCGGCAATTCTTATCATCGCAGGGGTTGGACACAAGCCACTACCCCAGTGTCCGCCGAGGCATTGATTATTACGAGCCGAAGTCGAGTGCTCGCGCAGTTATCTTGTCCAAACCACGAGCCGTGTTCGACGGTCGTCAGGCGGGTGGTTTCGATCCCACAATTACGTCATCAAGCTTTGGGATGGAAAGTCTGTAAGAAATAGTCCTTTTTTATCCTCGCAATTTCAACGCGACAAAAAATCTTCCAAATCAGTTGCGGTTTGTGCGGGTATACTTCGGCCAGACTAGGACCAGTACGCCTCTGCAAAGTCATAAGCATTCCAACCGATATCGTTTTATGACCACTTTAAGTATAAAACGGAGTATAGTTCCACTTGAGGAGAAAGTAGCAACATCCAACGCCATGCAACTTGAAGAACGTGCAGCACGCAAGTGCATGAAATCGGTGCCTGTTGTCGGGGCATATACTGATATCTATGACTACTTGCTGAATCGCGTTTGCACGCTCCGCTGATGGGGCCATGGTCGGCCATCTTTTTGGTAGAGGTATATTTTCTCTAGCCAGACCATATTAGTATGGTGGCGCATTCTACCACCCGTTAGATAGGGCACACGTTTTCCACCAACAGCTAAAGGGTCGCCGGGCGACTTGGTAAAAACCTTAAGAACAAATTAATATTTTTCACCGAACGTATCCTTGCGCGCCAGAATAGCTACAAAACACCGAATGCTTACCGATGACATGTCGGTGTCTTTTCGTGACCGCGGCCATTTGAACAGCGCGCCGTACAACATGACGGCATAGTCGACCTTCCTCTGTCGCATACAGAGATTTTCAAGAATCTGCTTCACAGAGCGGCTTCAATCAAGAACGAAATATCACCCACGGTACACTGTACCAGACCCACGGCTATTTTTATGGCAGCCTGCCGCCACAGTGCTGTCCGCCATATTACCCCCCCCCCCCTTCCCCTATGATGGCTATAAATAATGTAACTCTACCGAAAAGATGGCCGACCGTGGCCGCATTCCTGTGCATAGGTGGAGCTGAGAAAACGCGATCCAGCAAACAGTCATTGAGATCAGTGGTGCATATGTACAACCTTTTTAGCACAAGTCCACAGCACGGCGCGAATTGTCGAAGCGGTTTCGCTCGCATGCGATGATGAAGACTGCGTTGAAATGATGACGAAGACGTCGATCATTATGTCGGTCGCTTATTCTTTTATCTCAATCTTCTTCACCGCATTACAGAAAGCCCGTTCTTACCACGCGCGCCATGGGCTCCGGGCCCGCTTCATAGAAGCAGCGTCTCAGCTAAAACAGGGTAAATGAAAGCATTGCCAAAACTAGCGCACGAGCGAAGTGGCGTCCATAATCGAGTCTCAAGCGCTTGAGCTCCCCATGCTAGGCAGCATAGACGGAAAGTTTTCAATTACGCGGGGAGGAGGACCGGGGGGGGGGGGGGGGGGTTAGTAGCCGGACGGGTCCCAGCACCCTCACCCACCACTCGTTCCCAGAAAGAAACATTACCAATTTATAAATGCGATTTCGTCTAGCAAAAAATTATTCGAAATAAATCATTTGTCAGTTCAACATAGTAATGAAAAGTCAAGAAGTCAAGCTCTAGATACAGGAGCGGCCGAATAAATATACGAGTATGTTTAATTTAGTTTTGTCACCTTCTCGGGTTTGATCGCCAACGTTACTCTATCCATATCACTCCGTCCTAGTATTAGAGTAGCAATTAGTATCGTTTTATTTGTGATATTGCTGGAACCTCTCATACGTGGTTCCACCTTAGTCCATCGTGTCTCGAATATCAAAGTTGAAAGAGACGAAGACGGCGAGAATACTCAAAACCGAAAGACAGAAAGCAGGGTTGTTTATAATAATAATAATAGTTTATTTACCATATACATGTATATATGGTGGGAGCTGGGGAAAAAAGCTTACAAGGAGCTTGACTGGTCCCCAGCCCCCTCACAGGAACACAGCGGTGTCAAAAAGTTTACAAAGCAAAGAAGTCCACTAATGCAAAACAGGAATAAAAAACAAAAGGAAGAAAAGCAAACACTGGGCCGAAAATGCCAACTAGATATCAGCCACACACAACAATGAAGAAAATGAACTTGCAAAATACAAAATGTGAACACGACATTATTTCAAAGAAAATATTCACGGATCTCACGTGGGGTTAAAGATACTATATCAACATTGGAATGCGAGAAAGTGTTGAGCAATGAAGGCAGGGTTCTTCTAATCATCTGAAGGCCGTAGTCAGTGCGCGATGTATCTATTATCCAAGGGTCAGGGTGACGAAGGGTATGAGTTTGCGGTTTTTTTTCTGAGGGAAGCCAAGTCGAATAAGAAACTTTTACTCTCAATATATTCGTGTTTATATTTCATGGCAAGTCTATATTTGTAATATTCATGTATTTTCATTACCCCCAAATTAGCAAAAATTAGGTCCGTATGAAAGTCATGGGGTACACCGCACACAAGTCTTATCGCCCTTTTTTGCAATAAAAATATTCTATAAAGATTTGTTTTTGTCGTGGTGCCCCATATTAGATGACAGTAGTTTAAATGTGATACAAATAAAGTGTTATACAAGAGCAACCTAACACTTTGCGGGAGGATTAAACGATGTCGATATAGCATGCCGATGACACCAGCTAGTTTTGAAATAATATAATCAATGTGCTGAGACCAAGACATCTGATTTGAAAACAATACACCTAAAGTCTTAAAAGTATTTACAATTTCTATGGGGGACGAGTATAGAACGATGTCACTCGATAGTGAAATATTCTGATTCTTAGGACTAAAAAGGATAGCTTTAGTTTTATTTTTATTCACTAAAAGATTATTTGACGAGGACCATGCCTCTAACCTTCTCATTACGTCGTTTGCTATTGGGATGATATCATTACAGTTCCGAGTTGATAAGAAAATACTGGTGTCATCGGCGTAAATGATAAATTTAGCCTGCGGTGCAATATTAATGATGTCGTTTATGTATATATTAAAAAGCAGTGGTCCAAGTATGCTACCTTGTGGTACCCCGGATTTTATAGGTTTTATATTAGAGACGTTACCACCGATATTGACATACTGACACCGATTATCAAGATATGATTTAATGAGGAGCGCTGCGTGTCCTCTTATACCGTAGATATGGAGTTTTTGAATAAGCAACTCGTGATTAATAAAATCAAAAGCCTTCGTAAAATCTATAAATATGCCGAGTACTACATTCTTTTCTTCAAAATTGCGTAAGATAAATTCTTTTTGATCTAACAAAGCTACTTCTGTAGAACGTTTCTTTCTGAACCCAAACTGTGACTCTGTAAGAATGTCATGCTTTTCAATAAATACGGTGAGGCGATTGTAGATTATTTTTTCTAGACCTTTTGAAAAAACTGGAAGAAGTGAGACAGGTCTGTAATTGTTTATATCATTTTTATCACCTTTCTTATGAAGTACTACCACTTTCGCCATTTGCATTTTAAACAAAAGACAAAGAAAATAAGATTTGCTTGATGATGGTTTGGCTATCCCCTAACAAAAACGGGAAAATAAAATACCTCCCTTCTTGCCCTCCTCATCACCCTCTCGAAAAGTTGAGACAACACACAAGTAGAAAGCTACCGTGGAGCCAGGCTGGCGCTCGATAGCCCAGCGGCCAGGTGCCTCCGAGTCCATGGTTGTTGGTCACTGAAAGCTTCTTCGTCTTCTCGGTCGGTCTGGTGGCGCCTTCGAGTTTTGCCGCCATAGAACAACACATCGCCGGCAACACTTAGATGTTCTTTTGTCTTTTATGTTCGACTTTTTTATATTACGAGCGTTTGTTTTATTTCTTACGAACCACGGGGGGCATGCCTCAAAACACCTCTGCCCCCCCCCCTCCCTAGTCGGCGCTATATGCATGGCAGGCTTCCTTTCACCCCGCCACAGGTAAGATGGTGCTTGTAGCAAGCCTGCCTTGGACTTCTGGAAAAGGCTGTAGATACAAGGGGCGTACCATATTGATTTACACTGTATTCCTTTTGCCGATACCGGTTACTTAGAGGTGTGCAGATATGTCCACCTTTTCAACATACTCCCCTCTGAAGCCGATTGCACTTGCACCACCTGTGGGGCCGTTTTTCCATACCCTGCCAAACCATGGCATTTTGAAAGGGCTTCGCAACCTCGCCATGAAAGCAGCTTGCAGCTTATTAATAACCCCAAAATGTCGTCTACGCAGTGATCTTTTAAGTTAACGAAAAGGTGTTAACAACTGGGAACCAGATCGAGCCGTACAGATGCGTATCCGAGCACCCGACGACGATGAGGCACGCATGTTTCCCATAACTCTTTGGTCCGCGGGCATCGTGGGCTTATGCGCCCGCTGCCCGCGCGACCACAGCGTCGCAGCGACAACCCATGTTTAAAAATAAATACTGTTAGACATTGGGGCAATCGAGTTTGGCACAGCGATGCCAAACCTCCGCGCGGCCAACGCTCTTGCCGGTAACCGTCAGCCGCGGGATGGGACATCGGGCAGAACGGTTTTTCGGTTTCCTTTTGGGCACCGGGGCCCTACCTGTGGGCAAATCCTGTACGACCCCTTTCATATGCATATATATTCCAGCAGTGTTTTTTCTAGTTTCAGAGAAGTAACGATTATTCCCTATGCTGGCACACTTCGGTGATGATGATGATGATAATGATAATAACAAAATAGTAATAATCAAAATATACGTGATATTAAAATGAAACTGAAGCGGTTCTGTATTTGAAAGAAAAGAACACTTAAATCGTCTTCATTTGGTCTCCAGGACCCGGAATATCATTTTTTTATTATTTTTTTATTTGGTGCACGGAGGCTGCAGAACATTGTTTTTTTTAAAGTACCGTTGAAGCCCCTCCCTCGCGGAGCATGACGTCATACGCAGTGTTTCCAAAATCTCCGCTCCCGCGCATCTTCAGCGCCTATCATAGCTAGGTATGCGACCTGTTGCTATTTTCACAAAAAAAATAAAAAAGGTCCGGAAAAGACGTCACGACTGTTGTCACTACGAGGGAATACACAGGGCAATCTTGTAATTGTACGCGCTGGCCGCTCGAGCGACACGCGCTTGGCGGCCGAAAGATTTGCGTATGACGTAACGACAGGTCGGAGGGTCTTTGTGTTTGCTCGAGTTTAGTTACATCTCCGGAAAAAACAAAACAAAAAAAAAACGAACGTGATATTCAGATTTACGGGATAAAAATACTCTAGAATTCACCTCTAACTCTTTTTTTTTTTTTAAGAACCTCTTTACCCTTCCTTTAAGACATTCACTACTGCGGCGCTATCTTCCGTTCACCGAAATTGCTTATATATTTTAGACGGATATGGTCAGCTACTGCCGGCCTTCTGAACGATTGTTTAGAGGCATTTTATAACGATTATTTACATCATACCACATTAAAACCAAGTATTTTCTAACTGATTTTTTTTTTTTACCTTTTGTACTGTCTATAAGATGATATTCACATGCGAATGTACGTTTAAGAGTAAACTCCATTGAGAAAATATACTACAAGCCGGTGACAAGTTTCGTGGGGCGGAGCTCACTCTGCGCGTGGCATCAAAGAGAGAAAAATCAGTTAATTAAACAGACGACGAGGCTAATCAAACCGAATAATGCTGGGGAGGTGGGATTCCACGAAAGAGATGTATCTTGCGATACAAGACGACATAGCGCAGTATAATCTGTTTGCAGGCAGCCGTGCCACGTTGCATTTCAGTTCTAGAATCCAAAAAGGTATTAACAAAAATCGACCTATTTAGTATTTTATTGCAATCTTTAAGGGTATTGTTTACCCGTACGATGAAAACGGAATTACTGGAGTGCTAGAAAGATGAGACAAACAATATGTGATATGTGAACTGCTTATAAAGTAATGCCTTGCTTATGAAGTACTTCCTTGTATTATAGTTTAAGGTCCCGTGCGACTTTTTACACCACTATATGACAAATACAATAAGGTGCACGTAAGAAGTTAGTTTACAATGATTTTGTTAAAGGGGTCGGTTGATAACGCCAGAATCAGAAAATAAGTTCGCCGAAAAAACATAATTACAAAACTGCTTTTTATTTGAGAAAAAGATCGATCTAATAAAACATACAGCCTTCACCTCAACTTAGAGCAGACTGTGCCGGTTTCCCTTTTTACTTTCATGAGCACGTAGCGAAAGTGTAATTGTATAACCAGGCTCAGCAAAATCTCTAGAGTAGAATTGCGCTTGTAGTACAATAATCGACGCTGTAAAGTTCCGAACAGTGAAACAGTGCTATAAAGTTCGGCTCTAGACGACGGTGCTGATAAGTTCGGCTGTAGTTTATAAACGACGCCGTCTGATTTTTTTACGCGAAAGCCTTATATATCTCATCGTTCAGTCCTAGACCCAAAACACGTCGGCGACACGAAAGGTAACAAAACCCACGGTTCGCCACTGGACCACGAGATGGCGTTAGGGCAACGGTGAAGAGCGGGCGTGCGACATGCGGTGAGATTAAAGGCGCGAAAAATGCGTCGTCAGAGAGCGCGCTGTCTTCGGAGGTTCGTTATCACCGGGATCGGCGCATGGGCTTTCGCCTTCGAATTGCCTTAGGGATAGCATAAGAGACCCCGTGAATTTTTCAAACTTAGGGGCAACATATCTCGCCTATCTCCAATTCCGCTTGTTTATCTCTGTGTACATTTGTCCGTGCTATATTGCTCCACCAGCTTTCCTTCTTTTCGTCCTGCTTCTCCCTTTTTTCTCTTTTTTTTCAGCCCTTTCTTTTTATTTTGTTTTGTTTTTTTCTTTTTTTGGATGTCACATCATTGGCGCGATTCCGCACAACAAATGACGGTCTCTGTACTTTTTTTTCGAATACCTTCTCCTCCTTTTTACATAGAAAGAGGTCGCCTTTTTCACAAACATATATTGTACGAATACTCCTCCAGCTTATTTGGAAAAGATTTCGGGATGACTCGCAATAACTCTAAAAGGAAATAAAAAGTGTGGAAAATAATTTTCCGAGTCATGCCCGCACCCAGAGAAGGTCGCTTTAGGCGGCTCTAAGGACAACACAGCAAAAAATCTGTATTGAAACTTTTGAAGTAGCAACATTCTAACGAGGATTAGCTCCACCATCTGTATCGTCTTCGGCAACTTCACCTAGAACCATAGGCGTAAACTACGGGGGGGGGGGGGGGGGGGCATCGGGGCTCGTGCCTCCCCTGGTGAGATCGGGGGGGGGGAGAAGCAGAGCCCCCCCCCCCCCCCCCCCGGGGCAAAAATCCTTACCGAGACGTTGTTTACGTGCCATATAACGAGCTTCTAGTAGTGGAATGTTAACAAAATAACGCACACAGCGACGGACACATGGCGATATACATAGGCTATAAAATGCACCCCCTAAAATAAACTACTGATAATTGCCGGTGTAAAAACAAAATTGCGCGGAAAAGCACCCCCCCCCCCCCCGGGATCTTCTCAGCCCGCCCACCCCCCCCCCCCCCCCCCCCCGGGGAAAATGGAAAGTCTACTCCGGTGCCTAGAACTACTTACCTATACAAGCAACAGATTGCGCAAGTGTGCGTCGTCTGCTATAGCTGAAATAATATTCGATACTTAGAACAATTAGTTAACTTATGATAATTATTATCGTGGATAGAAATCTTAAAAGAATTGAAAAAAAATTATCGTTACAAATTTTCCTAAAAAAATAACTCCTGCTTCCTCTGAATTGCGTTTTTCGCGTACATAGCCAAGCTTCAAAATATTGCTTCATTCTGAAATTATTTTAAGCTACTTTGAACACAAGTACAAGAAAATTAGCTTTAAAAGGACCAATCCAGCTCCTCAAGAACAGAATTAAAAATATCAGAACCGCTACTAAAATGCTATCCGAAAAAAAAAAAAAGCTTAGAATTTTTAGGATGAAATTTTGAAATTTAAGCATTTTAGGGCAGAGTTTGCGACTAAACGGCTGAAGTGGCGCTTCTCATATTTGTTTATGCTGGCTCCCTAGGTTCACCAGAAAGAAGCCCTCAAAGTTCGTTGCTCAGTTACAAGGCTACACTCATTTATGACACTTGCAATTTGTATAAAAAAGACACTTAAAAAAAACACATAAATATGTGTGTGCATGAATTCGAAAAAAGACGTAAATAGGAGACTGCAAGTATCCTTGAGCTATTTAATGATAAAATCAGAGCGCTATTTGGTCGCATTAGAAATGTATGAACTTAGAACTCATAGAGGCATGTCTCCAACGATATCGAAACTTGCGCTTTTTTTTTTTTCTTTTTTTTTCATTACGAGTTACGTTAGCGGAGATAGATATCACGTATTGCGTTAGTGTATTGAAAATGAATGGACCATTCATTTGCAGTTAGAGTGAATTGAATTACTCCGGCACAGACGCGACTTTTGTATCTCCAACGTGACCCGATGCAAACCCAGCACCGGCATTATTGTTGTGGTGCGCGCGTTCAAAAGTCTCGCTCCGTCATGCCCAGTTCTGAGAACCTCCGCGGTCGTTTGTTCCTTGATTTTTGCTCGAAAATTCTCTAAATTTCCCTCGATTTTCGAAAATGTGTTTATTTGCGCAAATATTGATTATATCGTTATGGAGTAGCTTAAAAATAGATTTCTGTAGTTGAGTGGGCCATTTAAATGTTAAATTTGTTTTGTTCGAAGCAGATTTAACTTCTAAAAAAACACGCCTGATTTTCACGTTCCTCAATTTCGGGTGTCAAGCACGATTAACGAGCGACTGTCGAGAGCCTGCCTCTGGCGGAGAGCACGTATCTGCTGTTTGTTGGCCCCTTATAAGCTCCCCTAAAATCGCTGTTGTTACCACTGGAGGTTATCTCTGGCCAGAAATTTGCGTCTTCCCGCTTTGCTGGGCCGGCACAAAGAAGGCCAGGGGAAGGAACTTGTTCCTAAAGCCCTCTAAAACCCACGAAAAAGAAATCCCTGGATTCGAACACATTTCCCTTTGCTCCTAAACGATGACGGAAATCCCTAGATCTAGGGAACCATTCATAAGGCTCGCAACACTGCTCATGGCGGCGGGACGGCTGCCGGGAGCGTTGGGCAAGGAGGATTCGGCACGATGGAAAGGAGGAAACGGCACGGAAGGGAGGGGTTTGTTGTACCTTGCTGCGTCAGCGTACCGCCCAGTCGAACCAAAAGCAGACGACATGAAGCTGCAATTACTTGACAGACCATCGGTTTTATTTGTTTTGTGACCAGTTAATGTGTTTTATTGAGCGCGTGCCGTCTTTGATGAGAAAGCATCGTCTGCTTTTGGCGCGACCAGGCGGTAAGCCCGGGCCGCTGCTGCCATTTGTCGCTTTAATCGACAGTCAGAGGGTGTGGGGACAGTTGTAAAAACTCCGCAGGTAGAAAAATCAGTTTTTGTTTTAAGGTAAGTTTTCTTTTTTTTTTTCAAAATTCTGTTGCGATGTTCCACCACCTTCGGTCACATTTGCGGTAAAGCGTAGCGCGATACGTTACCAAGTCAATTTATACGGTCAGTTTAAGTGCGTCTTCGGAATTGTAGGCACGCCGTATAGAGTTCCTTCTTTTTTTTTTCGTGGGCACTGCTTTTGTTTTTGTTTTGTTTTTTTCACACCGGAGCAGTTTTTGGAGTGCGTCGTATTCTGCGGCCGAGCTGAATGTGGACGGAAGCTGAACTTCTCCATATGTTGGATCAGTGAGCAGAGAAAAAGGCAGCCATACTTCGTTTCAGCTTCCGTCCGAGCGCAGCCAAAGGCTGAGGGACGGTTCGCAACTTCGAGCATTCCTACGCACCGCAAAGTAGTCCGCAAAAGTATATTTTTTAAAATAACTGTTTTGTGCGTAAACATAGCAAAATATTCCAGATGTGTACTGATGAGAATGATTTCGAAGTGAAGAAATTAAACATCTGAAGTTTATGTTTTTATTAATATATGTAAATGCATGTGGTTTGGTGAAAACACGTACATCCGCTGGCAACACGGCTGCAGCGCTCGGTTTTTCTGTGTAATTTTGTTCCCGTAATGGCTGAATCATGTGCTTCGCTGCTTTCCTCACCGAGTCGCTTCAAAACGTCCTTTCGCAAAGGCACGTTTGGACGCCAGGCACGAGCGGTCATGACGAATGTCTACTTTCAAATTCGGCAGGAGACTCCGGCCGCGTCGTACTGCGAATGCGTTATGAACAAGAAAAGCGCCCGGGCCACAACAATTCACTGATACGCGGCAAAATCAGAGCATCCCTTTACCTGCCGATCACATTGAGCGCCGAGAAGCTGGTGGAAAGGACTGCGCCTCCAGCCCTGGTATATCCAGACAATACAAGGAAACATCAACGGCCGGGTCACCGTGAGCCTTGCAATGTGTGCTTACATCTCGAAACTACGCCGAAATGCCGAACATGTGGAAAGCTCGGACACAGACTGCAGCGGCCAGCCTACGTACTGACATCTCCTGTGACTAAATTCCAGAACGTGAAGGGGCACTTTTTAAACCTATCGCAGACGATACCGTTGATACACCAGTAGCAGACGAAATACTCGGCGAGCGCGGGCGGCGCGGACGAGCAGCGGCGCAGCGGAGTGATGCAAAAGTGCAAGCGAGATCGCGTGACCTATTGCTGGCGTGGGATTGGCTCCGGCCACACGTAGCTTTGGCTGCGCTCGGACGGAAGCTGAAACGAAGTATAGCCTTTGCGTCTACCCACTATCATTCCAATCAGAGGTCGATGCTCTGACGACGTCGCGCGCTTTCATCTCGTGCCCTGGTGCCCTTGTTTTTCACCCAAGAAACTCTCGAACCTAGTCACAACCATGTTCCAATTCTTGCCGATAGGTGGCGTCATATTCGGGGAGAAAGGTGGATTAAGGATATGGCATCAATCATGTTAATTATTCTCTTGCATATTTGTATGGCGACTGAGGCTGCTGTCGCATGTAAATTTCCCGGATGCGTATACTGAAAAGCTTCTAGAGTAACTCGAAAAGCCCATTTTGGTACTCTGATCTGCACGTTTTCATGGACGCCACATTCCCCGGTTTACAACGAGAAATAAAGGGAGAATGATGGCGAGGGACTCCTCAGTAATGCACGCGCCAGCGTTTGGCCGCCTCCCATATTTGTTTACGCTTATCGGTTAAGCAAATCTGTAGCCGTCTAAAGGCTAGCACGTGAATCACTGAGACGAAGTCACCTAAGCCTTGCCACCCCCCTCTCTGCACTCTCCCGCGTAAACCAAGCGACGTGATGTCCATAAAACGTGCCAATCAGAGTGGCAAAATATGCCCGATGACTTATTCCGCAAGCTTTTCGGAATGCGCTTTCCGAAACGAGCATCATGTCCGTAACCGGACTTGGGTCAAATGAGATTCGACAGGAGGTTGCATTGTCCCGCCAGTGGCCCTTCCCACCAGTCATCGGCCCCCCGGAAGAAACCACAGGCCTTCTGGTTTCTGCACAAGAGGGCTACGCCAAGCCCGCCGAGATAGATGGCGGAAAGACGCCTGTGTATCTACGCTACTGGAGCGTTCCGAGGGCGAAGCTGCTCTTGTTCGTGGCCTTCCACGGCTACCTGGCGGCGGGTGTTCTGCTCACGTGGCACAAGGCGGCTGACTACTGCCACGGCGTCAAGTTTCTCGCAGTGGTCACCTTGATCGTATATCTCTATTTTATTTGCGACATCCTTGTCAACGCTATCAACAGGTATTCCACACACCAGAGTCACGAGGATGGGGGGGGGGGGGGGGGGAAGTGACGTCACTGTACCTTAAAGGGGCCCTGCAATCATATTTAAGCGTCTGCCTTTTTTGCGGTTTCCACGTCTCGTGGGGTTCGGGAAAGCCAGCGGGCACGGAGAGAGTAACTAAATATCAGTGCGTCATATTTTAACCGGACGACGCGGAAACCTCCTCCGCCTACGAGGGCGACCCGCGTTGCCGAAAGCGCGCGAAATGTGACGTCTTTGGTCCTGGGCTTACTACTGGTCAGAGCCGCTAAAAGCATTTTGTTTAGTCGAGATACAAAATATAAGTGTCGCGAACCGTTTCAATTATGTGTGAAACTAGTTTTTGTTCAGTATTTTAGATCAGAAAAGAAACAAATGCAGTTTATAAAGTATGGAAACAAGAAATGACCCGTCGACATACCCGCCACCAAGCGGCAGAAAAAACGGCGCATACCAGAAAGGGCTAGTGGGATGAGGCCCCGACGAACGGTGAGCGTAGAAAAATCCCAGACGTACGCGGCGGCGCTGCAATCGTATACCGGCTCGAGGATCCGACCAGTTCCGAGCGTTCCGAAGGCCTTCGGCGCGGGCTTGGCTGGCGCTTCGGCCATTTGGCGGTATGGCAGCGCGAAGTGGCTCCCGTTCTGAACTGATCATTACCCCGTGTTTGCTGTCGTTTGTGGCCAATGAAGTGTTATGCCGAATTCGTCTTTAATCGCGCAGCAAATGCAATGCGAGCCGCCCTGGCCGCCCTGGCCGCCCGCTTCATACAGCCTATCCGACACATGCTTTAGTGGCGCCCTCTCGCGCCGTCGACACGGAGTGCGGCAGCCGTGAACGCTCGATGAGCCCACTACCCCTCCTCTAGTTCACGGCCACTCAAGCCAGGATCTACGACGTCATGAGGGAGGTTATTTTTTGCTCGTTTTTGTAATTCTATTTTGTCTATAACTTTTAAGATAAAGCGAAATTTGAGAAAATAAAAGTTTCATTAAGTTACTACGTTCAGTGCGCTCATGTTCGGTGCAAAATAAAAACCAGTAAAAAAGTCAATGCAGGGCCCCTTTAAGAAGGCAAGGGCGATTCACACACTTGTGTTGAGTGTTGGTTGAGTCGGACCGAGTGGGAGGGTTGCTATGGCAACAGATGAGTCGGCACCGACAAAACGGGCTAAAAACCGGTTTTGTTGGAGCCGACGCAGCTGGTCCGTCGTACTCGATCGGACTCAGCGCATGTGTGTGAATCGACCTTTAAATTGATGATAGCGCTTCGACACGCCTTCGCATATCTTACAATACACGTCCACATCTGGACCTTCTGGAATCTGCTGCACGGCGTGCTTCTCGGAAATAGAGAATGGCTGTTTATAAAGACGAACGATGGGGCTATATGCCTTTCGCCGCTAAGCAGACAGTGTGGTGGAAGCTGCGTGCTTGATGGTCCAGTCATTCGTGTATCTTTCGCCACGTTATCGCTTTCCCGACCCAACCCACGGGCCAGGCAGAAAGAGGGGTCACGTGATGAAAAGGGGGGGGGGGGGGGGAGCGTTCGATTAGTCGGGGGAGCGCGTGGCTGACACCGCACTGTTAGCTTACGGGTGAGCGGATTGTGACCTCGTGCCTAGGGTATCGAGAATGGAAACCCTAACCGCTCATTCACACTGGAAGCGGATCTGCATTCGCAAAGCGGTTGCGAACGCGGTTGTATAAAGATCCAGTACAAATGCACGCGCACTCGATGACATCAAGTGCGAGTGCAATTGTACTGGATCTTTATACAACCGCATTCGCAATCACTTTGCGAACGCGGATCCGCTTCCAGTGTGAAAGAGCGGTAAAAGAGTGTGTTTCCAAAAGACTCCATGCAATTTAAATGGAATTACTTTCGCCTAGCATGTATACATCAAAACACTTTTTGCAAAGAAGTCCGCGTCTGCCCACACCAGGTGTGGGCTCTGCACGTGCGCAGAATCTAAATATGCGTGAGGTGAAGCTTCTGCGCATGCGCAGTGCCGACAGCAGCGCCACCACAGGGGCGTGACGTCAGAGGGTTGATTTGGTCTACACACCAATTCAACCCTCTTACACCATGCCGCGGCGGAGGCGCATCGGCCGCACTTCCGGCCTGGGGTGTGGAAAAAAAAAAAAAAAAAAAGATGGTTCAGGCCTTGTGAGTATGCTGCGTGATTTTGGTAGGTAGAAGTAAAAAAAAAAAAAAGAACAGTTCTTTTTTTTTAAATCCCAGGGTTGTGCACACTGAGGGTTGCGCAGAAAGATCCGGAAAGAAATGTCGATATCTGTTTTCACGTGTTTCCCACCTGCCCGATCCATCCGTAAACTTCGATACGCGCCGAGAAAACGGGAAACTATAGACGCCAACGGACCAGAGTAGTCATGGCGCGAAGCCGCTTACTACAGTTATACTCGCATGTATTTGTAAGGTTAATTGCTCCAGTATAAACGCTTCTCAAACATTCTGCCCTTCGCTTAATACGTCATGAAAAAAAAAAAAAAGCGAGGAGTAGCCAGGTTTTAGGGAGGAGGACGCGGATTGTTTAGGGGCTCTTTCACCCGCTCAAGAAGTTAGTTTCACGATTCATTATTTGTTGGGCTATATCATGCACTCCGGAAACGTTCGAGGCCATAAAGAAAGTTTCGAAATTGATAAACATTTGCAAAGATTAAGTACGAAAGGGGGGCCCACACACAAATACAACAGACACAAGGGAAAGAGCCGTTGCGTCTCTCTATTTTCCCCTCTTTCGTGTTTATTCTTTCCGAATGTTTAGCTTTTGCCAACACATCTCGTTGTTTAATGTTAACTCGAGATTGAGGTTACCAATTCTCATTTAAAATTTAAGGATGCTTGGAGTGATAAAATTGAGTTATCAGATCTTCAACCTTGCTTTAAGAACCTCTAAAAAGGAAAATGAATGTTTTTTTTTTCTTAAAGTATGGTTGGGACACGCGTGTGAAAAAATTAATTTTACGCGAAAAAAAAACACATTTAGAGCAATATTGCCGGCGCGAGACGCAATTTAGTCAATAGGGCACCTCCTTTCCACTTGTTTTGTCTCTTGGCATTTAGGGCGCGTGCAGCAGAGGTGGATCGTCTTGGCCATCACGTTGAGGTGGAGAGAGCATATGACCATCTCCTTGAGATGGAAAGAGCGTATGACCATTCCGTGACGTCATGTACTTTGCGCGCAAAATTTAAAATAAAACTCGCGCCGTCAGTTTTGCTCTAAAAACTTTTTTCGCGTAAATTTAATTTATCGACATGCGTGTCCCAACCACTCAATTTAGAAAATGCATTTTCTTTTTTATTTTTTTTGCAGGGGCCCTTTAAGCCTAACAGCATTTCTTTTCTTCTATTTTCGGAGTCAATTGTTTTGAAGTTATACCGCTGGAAGAAAAAAACACTTGAGAGCAACGACACATTAAGGTCCCATTGCACATTTGCGTTGTGGCAGACCTGCCCAACGTTCCAGCGAAGCAGATCTCGCTAAGCGTTATGGCAGACCGTAGCCTCTTAAATACTCACAAAGCCTGGCAGTTCGACGACGGAGCCGTAGAGTGCCCCGTCGCAGATTTGGAGCGCGAGGATCTGGTAGCACAGAGCATCAAAGAGCCATTTCTCAGCTTTTGAAGCGGCGAGGACACAAAACACACTTTCGGGTCCTCGCGTGTCGCCGCAGCGTCTCGCGGCAGCGGCGAGACGCTACGTTTCGGCGTCTCGCCGCAGCGGGGCGCCAGATCCGTCACGTGACTCTCCTCTCGTCCGTTGTTTGCCGCACCAGCTTTTCCATTTCGGCGGCCGCGTCTCGTGGCCATCTGCCACGCTTTGTCAGTATATAGGAGGCTATGGGAAGACTAATCAGAAGCCGAGAAAAAAAAAAAGGAAGGGTCACGTCCTTGCCTGCACACGTAGACGACGAGCGTCTGGCTGCCCGTTTGGAGACGCAGTCTTGCTTTTGCATGTCCGGAGGAAGCGGGGACTACGGGATCAGTTTTCTTTGTTTTTTTTTTTTTTGTTTTTTCCAGGGTTTTAATGGTACAAGCTGAACAAAAGTCGCTGACGCCAGCGGAATCGCCACAAAACCGGCCACGTCAACGGTGCCGCCGGGTGCCGCCACGTTGCCGTGAATTTCGTTTACTATGCACCGAGAAACTGAGGGAGAGAAAAAGACGAGAGCGTGAGGGCAAGTCATAACGCCGATCTCTGATGGGATTGATTAGTGGGCAGACCTAATGCTAGCTTTCTGTGTCTTCATTGCACTCGTCGAACGCATTCAAATGCGAAAGCCAAACGCCGGACGCCGGCGTTCCGCGTTCTAAAGCGTTCGACAAGGGAAGTGGAGACCAAGTCAGCTATCTTTATGTACCCAGTAATCCTTTCAACCAGAGCTCGGCGTTCTGACGTCACCGCGCGCTCTCATCTCCTCCTCTCTCTCAGTTTCTCGGCGCACAGAAATTCAGTCTGGCAGCTTCAATAAACATCATCATCCAAGTGTGCGCCAACGTTATTAGATTAGCTCAGTTACGGAACTGCTCATAGACGCTGCTTGCACGAACAGTACCCCCCCCCCCCCCCTCACTCACCACGACTCGCCCGGCGTCGCTCGACGCGCCGCCGGACGGCTGCTTTGGTAACTGAATCGGGATACGTTCGTTTCAACGTTACTAGAAACGTAAAAACCAACGGAAAAAAAACTCTTTTTGTAGTAAATTTTATTGGAGTTTAGTACAAAATGGGGGGCGCGTGATGTTTTCTAAAATTTTTAGTTTGCAAGGTTTTGCAGCACAATTATATTGTTTTTATACAACCATGCCTCAGCGATGATTTCAGGTAGCGCGTCCTACCCTAGGCGCATTTCAACCTCGGTGATATATCGCGGCGCTTCCGCTGGGGAGATGGGGGTGGCACCCCTGTAACCCTTTCTATCGTATCTGTTTCGGCTCCGAAATGGCCGATTGAAGCCAAAATACATGTCACGTGCAGTTCCTCGAGTGACCACTGCGGGAGAAACGGCGGCGTTGTGATCGACAGTTGGCGCTGCAGCTGTGCTCTTTGGAACGCACAGTTAGGAAATGAAACTGTAGATGGCGCTTCGAACGACGCCAGGCGGATCGAAGTGAGTGAGTGAGGGGGGGGGGGGGGGGGGGTACCCCCCTCCGCGGGAGTTCCACAATTGAGGTAATCTAGTAACGTTGGTGTGCGCTATCTGTCCATGCCAATGGCGACCGCTTGGTGGCTCATGAAGGAAGGAGTTGAAGACAGACCCCAAAGAGAAGTTTATATTCCCGGACAACTTTTTGTGGCATTTCAGAGATAGTGAAGAGTGCTCGTACACAGCTTTGATGGGCGCTCAAAATGCGCGAGCGCACATGCGCCTATAGCTTTGACTGCATAGCCACGGAAAGTTGTCCGCAAATATAGGCAGTCCGCTAGTCCACTATTTTGTTATTTTGTTGTCTGTTGAAACGTACGCTATAGGAAAGACGAGTTCAAACTGGTACCAGTTTCAAACTTAGTTATTGCTCCAGTTTGACCAGTTTCATAATGCTTAAACTGATCAAGGTGGTTCGAACTGGTCACACTGGTTGACTGGTCATGGCGGTTAAACTGGTCATACTGGTTGACTGGTCATGATGGTATAACTGGTCACACTGGTTCGACAAATTTTTTTTTTTCATTTGTTCGCGCCATTACTGCGCTTTGGAAATCTTTATTATACACAAATGCAGACAAAATACTTCTACCACAAGCATCAGCTGAACATACATGGCACATACAAACATCAATAGAAAAGCACACTAACCCGATCACTACTTCCGAGCTCTGCGTTTCCGTCTTTTATACTGGTCGTTTTGAACGTACGGAATTTCTCGGCAACCATCTAAGCAATAAAAAATATTCCCAGCATGTTGATTTTTTTCCAGCAGTGTCATACCTCTGAGAGTATTTTGAACGGCTCAGGGGATGAATCTCTTAGTAAAAAGTAAACACTCGATCATGCCGTAACTACTTGAAAGCCAATAAATCAAAATGAGAAAGCCAATAAATAAAGTGAGAAAGAGAAGTCAAACTGGTAACCAGTTAGACCAGGTAGGCCAATCTGGTGACCAGTTTGGTCAATCTGGTTACCAGTTCGACCAGTTTGGCCAGTCTGGTGACCAGTTCGGCTTCTGGTGACCAGTTCGGCCAATCTAAAGACCAGTTCGGCCAATCTGGTGACCAGTTAGGCCAATATGGTGACCAGTCAAGCCAATCTGGTGACCAGTTAGAAGGCAATCTGGTGACCAGTTAGATCAATATGGTTACCAGTTAGGCCAGTCTGGCTACCAGTTGCACCAGTTTGATTTCCTGTTAGACCAGTCTGACCAGTCCAAATACCAGTCTGACCAGTTCGATTTTCAAACTGGTCTTTCCAATAGGGTTGATTGGAAGGGTTACATCGCAACCCATTGAATAGAATTGATGTCAGAGGCCTTATACGCTTTTAGAACGCAACAAATTTGAGGGTGTGATGAGAATTTTTAAAATTCTCGCCTTCGGCACGCGCTAGACCGCCTATATGAACAAAATAGTAGACAAAATTTTAGTAGTTCTTTATCATCCTCAAAACTTAAAAGAAAAAAAAAATCTGCTAGGTTCTACCGTTGCCATATCGAACATTGAGACTTATATTTCATCCTCTAGATGGCACGATACCACGTGTTCATTAGCTCCTGCCAGCAATTAACTGTGTTTCAACCACGGTGGAAGATAACACTCTTCAGGTGAGGACAGCGCGCTCCTCGCGACGTGCCGATAAAGTTCGCTTTTCACTCTCTCTCTTTCTCTCTCTCACTATGGTTTCAAGCGGCGCCGGCAGATGACTCGTCGACCCGTGGGCACGGCGTAAGACGCAGGAGGCAGGCAGGCAGCAGTGCACAAGACGGCTCGTGCCGCCTCATGCTCCACACGCGCAGAGCTCCAGTGAGGTTGTCGCACATGCAGAAAGACAACGGTTTGCCGGGGTGTCATGGCAACGAGATAATGTTTTTCGCTCTCACACAGTTTCGCCGTGTGGCCACCGGCGACACTGTCAGCCGCGGACACGGTGGCCGCGGAATGATGCAGCCTTTCGGATGCCCGTCGAACAAACGCTATCTGATTCCTCGTGCTGCGCATTCAGCCCCGCCGTGTCCTCACCTAAAGAGTGTATCTTACACCGTGGTTTCAACGCAACTGTGTATACAAGCTTGGAACAAACGCTCTCCGCGACGTTTTGTCTCCACCTACCGCAGCCGAACGCACCGCGCTCGAACGTAAATTTAGGAAGGGAACTTAAGAACTGTTTTAAAGTTAAGTCTCGAACTAGATGCTTCTTTCTTTTTCTCATCTTATATATGTATAACAATTATCCGTTTTAGCCACTGCTTCGGGTATATCAAGACACCTATGAGGGGCATTCTGAGCAACATCAAGGAAATCTCCGTTTCACTGAAGCCGAGACGTCTGTGAGTGCGAGACACAACTATACTGCTTTTGCCTTTAATTCGTTAGACCACACGTCTATGTTTAATAAGGATAAGACTGACTTTATGTAATCTCCTCACCAAAACTCAACGTTGCGATGCAATCCCCACTGTCTGGGAAGGGGGATCGCCATTCTAGTGGTTTTTTTTTTTCATGTTTTTTTATCTGCTGCCCCGTTTCATGATAGGAGGGGCGCACTTTCCAATGCATATTTGGTATAACGCCCTTATGCACAAAAACGGACTGCGAACAGCCTGTTTTTAAGCAGCTTTTAGTGATTGACTTATTCAATGATACGATACACACAGCGCTCATTTCCTTGCTCTCATTTGGTCGATGTATAATTCGTTAATATTGATTAACGGAAAGTCCTTGATTGATTGTCCTTAAAATTGATTAACGGAAGCTACGTCCAACCGGTTTGTTGCCTTTCCTCTTTTCGGCGTAGGAAAAGAGAAGCATATGATACCTTAATTACAAGGAGTTTGAAGCTTGATCATTTGTAAGTTTACACAATTCGTAAACCAGGTAGTCTGAAATTAAAGTCCCGAAAAACAAAGTCAAGGGCCTCCTTATGGATATATTAGATGATTTTAGAGGATGGTTCCGATGACTGTGGCAACTATATATGATATCTCGCCAACGTTTTTGCTCATGCATCGTACCGTTATCGGGGGCCGTCATCGGAGGTATCGGAACTGTATACTAAGACTCTTGATTAAGAACCGTACCTGGCGTATTGTATAGGTAGTGCTCCGTGTTTTCGGATAAATTCGAAAAACTCCGAAAAATACCCGCCGGTAAAATTTTGGTCAATTCGGATTTATCCGATAAACTATATTTCAAATCTCGAACCGTTGTCAAAAGGGATCTTACCGCTTGTCTCTTCAAGGTTGATTCAGGGCAACAGGTCGTTCGTTGTACATTCAGGTCACGACAAAAGCCACTCTTTTGGTTTCCAGTTTGGGCCATGCGATTTGTGATTTATAGAAAGGAAAGGGTACGTTTTGGTAACAGTGAAAGCTATGGATCATAGGGATAGTGTATAAAATTTGGAAGTGGGGCAGTTCAAACTCTCTATTACTGCCTTAACCACTCCACCTCGCGCGGCCGCGGGCTAGATTGATGATATAGGATGGGATGACAACGAGCTTCCAAGCGACAACCTCCGGAAGCTTATTGATTTCAGGTATCGGCGTTTGTCGAAGCGCCACTTGTGTGTGACTTTTCTCGTGGATGAAATTAGCATTACCAACGGCGATGGCACCAACGCCCAATTCAATTGAAAATATTTCAATTGATACAAGCGCGTTTTATTTTTTATCTGGCATACGTTTCCATTTGGTTATTATTTATTTATTTATTTTTAATAAGAAACAGCGAAATTAAACCCCGAATTTCGGACAATCGAGAATAAAAAAAAATATAGACTCCGATAAACTCCGAATCTTCGGCAAAGAATAAACTCCGAAAAACACCGTCCGATTTTGACGAAAAATAAACTCCGAAAACACGGAGCCCTACGTATAGGCGATGTAGACTTCTTGTGCACAGAGGATTTAACCCTCTGCGGTCAATGCTGCATTTCAAAGCGCATTCAACGGGAGGCGTTGGGGAGGGCGTGCATAGCAGCTGAGTGTCGAACCAGAACCGAACCGAACCGAAAAACGTAACCGAACTGAACCGAAAACCGGAACCGAACCGTTATATTTAGTCGAACCGGAACCGAACCGAACCTAAATCATTGCCGCCGTCTTGAAACTAAACAGGAACTGAACCAGGAAACAAATATAGCAGTAATCGGTTCAAAACAGTCCAGCCTATATACACATATATGTATATATATGTATGTAGTGGGATGGTGGGATTTCATGGCGGGTTTGTATTAGCACTCTGATTAATTATGTGACTTCACGTGTCATATGATATTATGCGATGTGGTCATGTTACGTCACGGCGTTTTGATGTCGCACAGTGTTACGCCATGACATCGCCTTACACCTCGACTTTACATCCAAGGTTACTAGATCCAATAGCGTTGTTGACACTGTGACCTCATGTGACACCACAACCTTGCACCGTGTGTCAACAGATATCATAACGTACTTGATTGTCGTGCGCCCGAGCACTCGACTGGGGCTCATGGCAATCTTACCATGGAAAAACATTCGAGTTGTGGGTCGTGTTCAATTAAGGCTGAGAATAAACGACGTCTAATATCAATTTGTGAAGCTCAGCCCGTGCTCTATTATTTGCCATTCCCAGCGCGTGGCTATGATGAGCGTGGGCCGTATATAATTAGCACTATATCACGTGACCGATTGTTTTATTTGCAAGTGGAGAAAAAACGCTGGTTTTGATTGTCTTTTTGTTTTTTTTCGCGTCTGCCATATTGTTGAAAAAAAAGCTAAAGCGTATTTCGCAAATTATGAACGTTTCGGATAAGTTCAAAGCAGAGTATGTACTGAAAGTATAAACAGAGCTACACGGCTCATTAACATAGTTTAAAGGCATCTAAGTATGTATCTTTTTTTTTCTGAATTGCTACAGAATGCCGTCACCGAATGAAGAAGTATTGAAATGGCTAAATTTGACTCCTTAACCGAACCGGACGTTGCGTAAAATTACAAGTCTGCACTTAGTAAACTTGTAGGCGTAAACATAGATTGGGATTGAAGCAGGCGGATCATAGATTGTAGCTCTAGTCGGAAGGATGGGTGAATGAAGCGCAGCTATTGTGACGTAACCTTTGACAAATCCGGTCGGTTTGAATTTCTGTTCCAGCGCTGTCTGCCAGGGGAGCGACAGTCGGGTATCTTCACTGGGGCAAGCTTGAGGCACTCCGCAATAGATGGCGCTTTCAGTCCGTCAAGTTTCACGACATCGATTTTAGTTTTGAGGTCTACTCAGGCGAGCTTTTAAGATTCGGCAAGTTCTTTATTCGATCATTTGATTTGTTTCGTTAGCTCGAGCTAGTTGTTTGCAGCTTGATTCTTCTTACAGGCTTAAAGGACCCATGAAACGATTTTCGGACTTCCGGTCAAATAAGATGGCGTTTGGGGATGCCCCTCAACTCATACAATGTTTCCCGGGTCACGTGCGCATGACGCGCCGCGGGGTACGCGGCTTCCGGTCTTGTCCTCTCCTTAGCACTGTGGACGTCGCTACAGTGAGAGCAGACTCTCCCCTCTCTCCCCATTAATAGGCTGCTAAGAGCGGCCATTTTGACGGTGTGGAATGCACGTTGCAAAAGAACCCTGGAAGCTAGCCATCAGCACGCGCTCAGCAGTCGCGCACACAGCTATGGCCGCCAGTTGCAGGCAGGTGAACCAGGCGCACGAGAAAGAAAACGAACCACTCAGCTGCCGAAACGTGGTTTTTATATCGCGTTGATCACACCGCTCGTCCGGTAGCAGCCAGCCAACGTTGCTATAGCGGAGCAGCGGGGAGGGGATGCTTTGACTTACTCCAGATAGATGGCGCTGCGAAAACTTCGTGTACTGAACAAGAATATAAAACTTTCGATTCATTTGTTTATGTTGGAACGAAATCATTTCTAAACGTTACCATTAAACTGAGAATATACTTGTTCAAAAGCGATCTCAATAACCGCACCCGCCGTGACGTCACAAAGTTAGTTCCTATGGCCGCCGTACGTGAAGCCCAGTCAAGAAATAGTTCCTTTTTGTTTTTGCGGTTACGCAGCGCATTCGCGACATTTCGAAAGAAGTGGTCGTGTTTTATGGTCCTTGTGCCAAAGTAAACAAAAAAGGGTGATAAGGTGCACGTTCTCTCGATGTTAAAATCGTTTCATGGGCCCTTTAAGCGTCTTGAGGTAAGAAAACAAGCGAGAAGAGTGACGAAAATAATCCCTGGAGAAAGGGAACAAGAGGGACAGAACGGCGGCTTGAGCGAGTTGGTTATCCATGCCTCAAAAATAACAGCGCAAGTAGGGAATCCACACAAACACACGTCACCACAGGCCACAAAAAACAATCACACTTAGGGACACATTTACAGCAGACAAGACACTCACACAGCGCTGACTCACAACTCAATCTTTATTTTTGCACTTCTTTTTTTTCTACGCCTTTTCGATACAGTCATGAAAGTTGGCTTCTTTTTCTTCTACATCCGATGAAATGATACTGATGTGAGCTAGTAAGATAAGCTACTGTGATGAGCTAATTCTTTTTCCTGATAAAGTGAGCGATGGCGTGCTTACATATTTGTCGTCATCCCTGGCAATATATGGTATTTCCACTATCTCTCTAGTAATTTGGCTACCGCTTCTGCCCAGCACTGTACACCTATCTAGATGTGCCGCACATCCGCAATCACGGCAATGTGGGCCTAAATGTCCTGAATTGGCTCTACTTATGTTGTTGCTGTGTTCCCGGAGTCGATCGTTTAAACATCTCCCTCTCTGGCCGATATATCGTTTCCCACAGGAGAGGGGAAAGGAATACACTACCCCTTCTGTGCACAAAACAAAACTGGTCCGTTTTTTTTTTCTTCTTTTGCAGCTCGCTGGATGTTGTGGAGGATTGTTCACTTTTTTGCATAAGCTGGAACGCTTGTTTGGAGCTGAGAAGATGACGTCGATGTTGACCCTGTTTGCAACTTTCTTAAGACCATGGGAGACGTTGTGGATGTAAGGCACAACTATGGGTCTAGTTGACCTGTCTCTTGGTTTTCGTCTGATGACATCTTTTCTCTGTTCTCTGCGAAGGATCTCCGCCACTGATGTTAATAAGGAAGTGGGATATCCCGCTCATGACAGGTGACAAATTTGTGCACAGAAGCTTGTTTTTATCAGATGTTTGCACGATTTTGTAAGTGAGTTTTTAAGGCAAAGTTTGACGATGCCCCTCTTAACCAACTTGGCGTGTGCCGAATTAAAGTTAAGGAGCGGCTTGTTTCCTCATGGCTGGTTGGACGAGGCACGAGGAAACAAGCCGCTCCTTAACTTCAATTCGGCACACCCCAAGTTGGTGAAGAGGGGCATTGTCAAACGTTGTCTTAAAAACTCACAAAATCGTGCAAACCTCTGATAAAAACAAGCTTCTGTGCACAAATTTGTCGCCTGTCATTAGCGGGATATCCCATCTCCTTATTAACATCAGTGCCGGAGATCCTTCGCAGATGACATAGAAAAGATGTCATCAGACGAAAACCAAGAGACAGATCAACTAGACCCATTGTTGTGCCTTACATCCACAACGTCTCCCATGGTCTTAAGAAAGTGGCAAACAGGGTCAACACTTAGCTTCATCTTCTCGGCTCCAAACAAGCTTTCCAGCTTATGCAAGAAAGTGAACAGCCCTCCACAACATCCAGCGAGCTGCACAAAAAAACACCGGACCAGTTTCGTTCCCCGTGCACGGAAGGGGTAGTGTATTCCATTCCCCTCTCCTGTGGGAAACGATATATCGGCCAGACTGGGAGACGTTTAAATGATCGACTCCGGGAACACAGCAACAACATAAGTAGAGCCAATTCAGGACATTTAGGCCTAAATTCCGGTGATTGCGGATGTGCGGCACATCTAGATAGGTGTACAGTGCTGGGCAAAAGCGGTAGCCAACTGACTAGAGAGGTAGTGGAAGCAAAAAATATTTCCAGGGATGACGACAAATGTGTAAGCACGCCATTGCTCACTTTATCAGAAAAAGAATTAGCTTATCTTATTAGCTCACCTGAGTATCATTTAATGGGATGTAGAAGAAAAAGAAGCCAACTTTTATGAATGTATCGAAAAGGCCTAGAAAAAAAGGAAGTGCAAAAATAGAGATTGAGTTGTGAGTCAGCGCTGTGTGAGTTTCTTGTCTGCCGTCAATGTGTCGCTTAGTGTGATTGTCTTTTGTGGCCTGTAGTGAAGTGTATTTGTGAGGATTCCCTACTTGCGCTGTTATTTTTGAGAAGAGGGACAAAGGACAAACACAAATCTCCAAACACAGCTAATTCACTGGTGCGCGCCCGAAACAATCCGCCTGGTCCGGGTACCGAACCCGGGACCTCTCCATTTCCAGTGGAGCATTCTACCAACTGTGCTAACCAGGGGTTAGACGTCGGTAGAGCAAACAGGTTTTATCAGCAGCCACCAGTCTAAAAACAACAAGGGTGAAAGGTTTGCATTTTAAGGTGATAATTATAATGCAATTAAATGCAAAGGTGCAAGCGAGCCGGACAAGAATGACGAAAATAATCCCTGGAGAAAGGAAATAAGAGGAACAAATGACAAACACAAATCTCCAAGCACAGCTAATTGACTGTCAGAATTTTTCGGTCGCGCACCAGTCAATTAGCTGTGTTTGGAGATTTGTGTTTGTCCTTTGTCCCTCTTGTTTCCTTTTTCCAGGGATTATTTTCGTCATTCTTGTCCAGCTCGCTTGCACCGTTGCATTTAATTGCATTATAAGCGAGAAGAGTAGGGGTGAGAACCGGAGGGCTGTTAGGGGAGTGGTGAAACTTTCTCGGAGGAGTTAGAAACTAAGTGAAGAGAGAAGAGAGAAAACACCAGTCAATGAATATTTGTGGGAAACAAACACGCGGGGTAGGGCTACATTAATGGAATGCCTTACTTGGTTGCTTAGTCGTGGATTAAAAAAGGACTAAGCTACAATTATACATAACAGTAACTCTCAGAAAATTTGTTAGCACAGAGACGGACAGAAGAAAAGGAGACACGGACAAGTGCCTTATTCGTGTAAGTGTCTGTTTGCACTTAGAAGTTTCCTGGGCATCATGCAGTGACTGGAAATCTACAAGTCTTGCTGAGCAGAACTATTTGATAACCATTTCATTTTTGTTCCTTCGTCAAAATCCATTCAATTTGTTGTGTTAATTATGGGTTATGAATGCTGCAGTCTTCAACAAAAATGAGAAAAAGGTCACAGTAACGAAGAAGTCGAGCAAGCATTTTAATATAGAATACAGCACAGAAAAGGACTTGAGTCTTTCTAATGTTGCAAAAACACGTCCTCCCCCCCCCCCTCCCAAAAAAAAAGAATAAATAAATAAACCGTTACAGTTAGCCAAATGTTTCGGATTTAGGTGACTTGGTACATATCTACATTTGGTGGCAATTGCAGTAGTATCACTGCGTATCAAGGCTCCAGTGCGGGTGGCATATCACTCTCGTTTGCTGGCGTAAGCGAACATATGACGACAGCATCAACCACTGGAGTTCCTGTCGGAAGTTGCAATGTCAGTTTCAATCGATATAAGATTTCTTCTATCTACCGAAATGAGACCGTCACACGTATGCTACTGATGGCAGTTTTGCCAGGAATGACTAAAGTACTGCCACGTATTTTTCACCCAATATGGCTCAAATGAACGTATCGCGTTTTCCCTGAAGAAACACCCTGCAGAAAACTCATTTCGTCTATCATTCTTCAAGAAAATATGAATTACATGTCGATGTTTGTACTTCAACCTTCCGGTACACTTGTCTCAGCATTTGCCTACCCAATTACATTTTTGTGCATCTTCGGCAGGAATTGTACTTCACTTGTGGTGCCTGGAGGGTGTGTCCGACTGGTGTCTTTAGCGTCCTGTCCCACCCATACATTAAAAATAGTCCCCAAGTGGCAACAAATGACATCAAAGAAGCCGGACTGTCCTGCTAGAGAGCCTATATTACAGAAAGTGTCCATCTGCTCCAATGGGCTCACGAGGTTTTCGGGGCGCGTTTGCAATACGAGCTGCAAGGAGGTGCCAAAAGCATTGATCATCTGCAAGCGTCCCCACCCTTTTCCCTTCTCTCCTCCTCACCGCGCGACAACGCAGCCTATCCGCACTTGCGACCAATCTCCGCAAGCCTCTCTACAATGCAGGCTCTCCATACCCTGCTGTCCGATGTCGCGATTCTGGTGGTTGGCGGTAGAAATGGTGGCGAAAAGCGCGAGAGAACGCGAGTGTCGCTGCCGTTGCAGCGTCCCAACTTCTAGCTGCCTAAGCTTCCGTGAACTGCCACATTGGAGAGCGACCTGCTGCAGAACAGGTGTTTGCCACTTTCACCACCGCTGCTGGCACGCCGCCAAGATCGCGACCGCCGACAGCGTGACACTTGTATGACGTCGTCAGGCGGAAATTGAGGGACCACTTTTTTTTGAACGCGGTAAACACAACAGTCGGAGACGCGTTCCAGGCACCATACTTCAACATCGCGATGTCGTGGTGAGTGATGACTCGGGAGGTTTCGTTCGCTCGCCGCAGGAGACACGGCATGTGGGTTCTGGCTTGGTGCTGCGTCCTGTGCTTTCTCGTCGTAGACGCCTACAACAACCTGGGTCGCCTCATATCCATAGCTGGTGCTCTGGCGCTCATCCTTCTGGGCTTCATTTTCTCTAACAGCAGGAGTGCGGTGCGTGTAATTAATTAGTATAAAAGGATGTGATCAGTTGAAGTAGTTTTTTTTTTAAGCTAAATTGAAGTGCTCTGTTACGGGTATAAATATAGCTATTTGTTAGCTATAAAAAAAACTTTTTGAATATCTCGTCAGATTATTAAGGTTGGAAGCTTGATTGTTTCAGCATAAAATCACAGCATCAACGTAATTAAGCCACATTGTAGTCAGCAGCGAAGCACGCGAAAGCACGGCAATTTTTCAACTAAGATTATGCTGAGGGAGATGCGGCGTACATATATATTCAATTTTTTTCTTGTATGTTTCGGTCCAGGTAACGATATGTTCTCCAACTCTGACATTCTATCCCCACCGCTAACGTCCCATTTTCAATGAGTTTTATTTTTCTGCCACTCGTAGTATATTTCTCTGAGTAAAAATACAGGTATCATTTTGTCTATCGGACCTGGTAGATCTTGATTTGAAATTATTCCAAGGGCGTGGCGTGAATATTTGACGCTGATGTTGTGTGTTTGTGGGTTGTAAATTGGTAATAAGGAAGATGTTATGTTATTATTCGTGTTTCTTACTTTTACTTTTATTTTCTTGTACTAAGAATCCAAAAATGATCAGTTAAATGTCGGCCATGTATTTTGTTTTCTTTGTGCTGTCCCTGGGTTTCTTCGCTACATCTTTTTTTTTTTTTTTAAGCAGAATGCATTTTGACCAAATCGAAGTTAATATTTTTCTCGCTTCACATTAGCCATAGTCGTAACCGTAGGTTTCGTTGTAAGCCTGCCCCATTTAGCCGGCTAATATTCAGCTATATTTCGGAGATCAACATTTGGCGAAATTTCTTAGGGTATTGTTCAACAAATTTTATCATAGTACAGTGCAGTGTTGGCGGTCACGCGTTGCAAGTAACGGCGTTAGTTACTTTTTTCCGGTTACGTGGTAACTTACTCATTACTTCATCAAAATAGTAACGCGTAACGTACTGTTTTGAACAAGGAGCGTAGTTACGTTCCTCGTTGAATGTTTCCCCCAAAAGTCACAAATATTACGCTTTCAGTTTTTTTTTTGTGTGTTTCTAGGCTTCAACGTATATGAATTAATGCGTCTTTCGCGTTGCTTTTCGCGTTTTTCCTCGTAACTATTTAGGTGGAACCGTAGAAAACATTAGTTTGTTATGTTTAGCTTCTGCATGGACATAATTTGTTTTTGTTTTTTTTTTAATATAGCGCTTGTGAATACCTGTAATGTCAAAACACTAAAATATTTCATATCTTAATTGAAAAGTAACGCAAAATTAACACGCGTTTTTTTTTTGTTTGTTTTTATCAGCAACGGTAGCGGGAATGGGTTCCTTTTAGTTTGAGGTAAAATAGGTCGGTAACACGTTCCTTTTAGTTGCGAGTAACGAGTAATGTATTTTGTTGCTCTTTTTCGGCAACGCTCTATTGAAACTACGCCTATGGTACCCACCAAGATTTCCAAAATGTATTGACATAACATTAAAAACAGTCTGAGAGGTTTGAGATGTCCATCAAAGTTTTCTAAGAGGTATGACTTGTTCTTTAAGAATTACTGAAGGTTGTAAGAGGTCCCTCATAATTGTTAAAGGGCCGTGGATACTGAAACTTTTTTCCGAAAAATGACGAGACCCAACAAAATAGTTTTAAAGGGTCTGCGGGAGTTGTTGGTTTCGCGCTCGAGGTTTTCGCTGGACGTGTTTCTAAAAGTGTGTGTGTCTGCGCGCGCACGTGTGTGCGTGTGTGTGTATTTGTGTGTGTGTGCGGCTCACTTTCTTGGTTTTAAGAGTTTAAGTTTAACCACCGTAGATCTCAAGAATTTGCCCAGAGGGATTATAAGCACCTCAGAAGATAATTTGGCGACAAAGAACACGGTTGCCGCTACATGCATGTAAAACTCAGTGTCTAAAATAAACTTTTATTGACGTTTTAAACAACTAAATTTTTGGTCTATGGTTCCCAGTCATTTGGAAGTCTGAAGGGTAAAAATGCTGAGGGGGTCTTAAAGACTGAAGGATATGAACGGTTGAAGGGTCTAAGGGGGTTTGAAGGGCTGAGGAGTCTGATGGGTTCAAGGAGTTCGAAAGGCTGAGAGTGTTTCATAATACATCAGGGCTGAAGAGTTATTTTCAATAAGACGCCTGGCCTACTGGCACAGTGCCACGTGACGTCGCATCACATGCCACCAGAATCGACACCTTAACGGAACGTGACAGCGCGATGTCACGGTGACCAAACGTGCGCATAGTTTAACGCTAGTACATTCTCCATACATAACGTTTTTTAGAGAAATCTCGAAGAAGCACCTTAATATTCTTTTTGGAATAGTATCAAATAAGCTAAATTATTGTATGACTTTACGACGTCTCTTCGCAGATCAACTGGTACCAGATAATGTGGGGCATTATGCTTCAGTTCGTTCTGGGCGTGTTGGTGCTACGCTGGGCACATGGACGCGATGCCTTGCAGTGCATCGCGGACAAGGTCAAGACCTTTCTCTCCTTTACGTTCGATGGCTCTACGTTCGTCTTCGGCTACCTGGCCAAAGGCTTCGTGCTCACCAACCCATCGCCAAGTGAAGCACTCTCGCCGTTCTTAAACTCCACGGTCCCGAACATCACGGAGTTTGTTGGGCCAACTATTAAGAACTTGCCTCCCGTATTCCTTTTTCTGGTACGTTCGTCGACTATTTAATTTCCCTATAAACCTTAACGTTAAATTGATTTGATCGTGCAACTTTTCGATAGGGTAGTTACAGTCATGTATATCAATGTGTCCAACAAGCATGCAACTACATAAAATATAATGTGAAATTCTGAGTAAGTTTGTGTAGATTGTTTTTGTGGAAGTTGGCATGGTCGGTCACTTAGCAACCCTGTCATCTAGTTTCCTGGAACGACTACAGGCTCTCCTTAGTTTCCCTGTTCTCTAGATCCCCCCAATGGGCATTTCGCCAATGGACATCCAAACTGGTATTACCACTCTTAAAAAAAGGGTCTATACATTGCTCATTAAAAGAAAAAAACGCTTTTGTAACTTATGTTCCTTCAGAAAGGAAGAAACGTTCGCCCCTGAAATCAAGGGAACAATGTTCCTCTGTTGTCGGAATTTTAATATGGCGGCCCAGAATCGAGCGAATTGAGCTCAATAAGGCCTAACGACGTCGCTACGTTTCTAATCGATGTTTACACCAAACCATGTCGCGATTCATGTGAAAATAGCATAGTTTTCGGATAGGCAAATAGATCACGCTGAGGGCGGACCCCCCCCCCCCCCCCCCCCTTCCCCGGTGCCTGCATGCGCAGGAAAAGCAGGCAGCCGCTTAGAATTCATCTAAACAAGTCCCTGCTTTCTAGGGCGAGAGAAGAATAGTAAAGCGTAGAACGAGCTTTCCACGAACGGTATTCATTGCCGAAGCCAGCTGCCCGCGCAGGTAAGGAAACTTGCGTATCGAAAGCAGCCACTCAGTCTTCTCTTCGTCAGCACTGTTACGTTAAACGGAGACAACCGATACTCGGTCACTTCGCGCACTTCACGCTTACCTTTGCTATTTCTCGAGTGACAAAATCTTCGTCAGCACCCAACGTCTTCGAAGAGTGGCAAACCTTAACACCTTCTATACTGACAAAGGCTGACAGATCGCCACGAGACGCGGCCGCCGAAAGTGAAAGCGTAGAGTGGCAGAGAAAAGGCACGTAACGGGCGCCCCGCTGCGGCGAGACGCCGAAACACATTTGTCCCGAGCGATGGAATGTCCGCTCGTGCTTCTCGCGTTCCTCGGGCTACCGCTTCTTTTATCGTCGGGTTCGAAAACTATGTGTCGTGTCCTCGCCGCTGCAAAAGCTGTGCACTGACCACAGGCTCCCCGAGAAATGCTCTGTGCTACCGGATCCTCGCTCCCCAAATCTGCGACCGGGCACTCTATGGCTTCGTCATCGAACTGCCAGGCTTTGTGAGTATAGATGAGACTATGGGTAAACCATTCGCGAAACCAAAAGCCGCTCCTAAAATAACGAATTCGACGCAGCTTACTAGGTCATTGCGCGGTAGCCAAAAAATATCGCGAAGCGTGAAAGAAGGTTAAATTACTCGCTGCCTGATGGCAGGCTCTAGCATAATCGTTTTAAATACCTAGGACAGGTGGCACGAAGTGCCGCCCAATTCATAAGCCACAAAAAAGGTGTTTCTCTCACATCTTATTTGCACACACACACATCTACATTTCGCTTACCACAACATACGATACCATCAGCTCTACAACATAGCACATACAGCGAGAACATACACATATAAAATACATACAAACCATAATACAAACATCAACATGAACCCACACTACGGCCAAATATTTTGCTAGGGGGAATACAGGACACTTTCCAAGAATAGAGTGGCGTCGGCGCAGACAGGATTAGCGTAGTTTGGACGGGTATACCTGTCACGGTGTCGGGGTTATTGTCTTTCTCAATCAATCGGTTACCAGTGCCATCTCTCGGTGCGATTTATTTGACTACCGGCTGGACTTCGTCCATACCTCCACGCTGCGCGCGCACTGCTCGGCCGTGGCGCCGCTGATCGTTTGTAGAGTTTTAAATAGTACAAACGAATAATTAATTGGTTATTTATTTAAGAGGTACATCCACGCAAGACGATCTCGAGAGACGTCGCCAAATAAACCACCCCACCAGGAAAGAATCCGGCGAGGCCGTCGTTCTGTTTAATGCAAAGGAGAAGGTTATGCTATATTCCCCCTAGCAAAATATTTGCTCCCCAGCTCAAAAACTTCGGAGAGAGAGAAAGAGAGAGCGAGAGAGAGAAGGCTTGCTAAAAAGGAAATACTGAGGTGGAAGTCATGGCCGAGGGCCAGACGGTCATCATTAGTTGGGGAAGGGGTGGAGGGGATAGAAGCTGATGGAAGAGAAAATTGTGAAAATGGGGAAAGTGAATTATTACCCACTATCGACTTCGCCCGGACGCAAGTTACCTAAAACGCATTGCACGGTACTACGCCGCTATCATCACTATGATTTTGCAAAAGCTTTATTACGCAAATAAAGGAATGGTACAACTGGTTCAAAGATGGCCGCACGGTGGTGAGGAGCAACTCACGTTTCGGGAGGCCTTCAACTAGCCGGAATGACGATGTCATTGGCCTAGTGCGAACTTTGACAATGCAAGACCGTCGTAACATCGGCCTGTAAGTTACGAATGAGGTGAGAATAAGTACTGACTCCGTATATTTCATCTTGAGAGAGACGTTCGCCTTGCTCGTCTGTGGAATTTGTTCCGAAGTTGCTTACAAAGAAGCAAAAAGAACTCCGTCTTTTGCAAGCCTCGCAGGATAAGTTATTCTCCCCAATTGGCGACACCAACTTCCTGAATACCGTCATTACTGGTGATGAGTCGTGGATTTACGTGTACGACATGGATGCCAAGGATCAATTGTCACAGTGGAAGCATTTAGTGTCTTCAAACCCAAACAGAGCACGGCGGGTGCGCGGCTACGTCAAAGAGATGTTGACCGTTTTCTGCAATGCCCATCGGGTAGTGCACCACGAGTGCACACCACAAGGCCAATACATCACAAAAGACTACTACTTTGAGGCCCCTCGTCACCTTCGTAAGTTTCTGCGGCGCAAGAGACCGATCTGCGGAATGCGGGGATTTCGGCAGGTGCATCATAACAATTCACCAGCTCATTCCCCACATCTAGTCCAGATTCTTGGCAGAACACAGCAATGTTCTGGTTTGTCAGGCTCCTTATTGTTTGTGATGAGGATATACGCCTGAAAAAAGGAGTACAAGAAGATGATTGGCACACATGCACTCCCTACTCTCCCGACATGGCTCCTTGTGATTTCTGGCTCTTCCCCAAGCAGAAAATGCCGCAGATAGCAACCCGATATGAGTCACGAGATGATATTATGCGAAATACGACGGCCCAGCTGAGCTCCATTCTATAAACGGTATTTCAAAATTGCTTTCGGCAAGGGCAAGACTGCTGGGGGAAATGTGGACAGTTCTAGTGAGAGTACATTGAATGGGATTAGCGTTTCAAACCCCTAGAAAAATTAATTATTTATTCTCGGGCATAGAATGGATACTTTTTGAACAGCCCTCGTAGTTGCAATGAGTCGTAAAAATAAGCTGTTAATCATTTTTCTTATAAACGTTTTCGTTGGAGGTATCTGACGTAAACCACAGAAAGAAGATTTTTCTACTTGGCCACTCATTGGGACAGACACTCAGTTTCATACGCGAACTCTTTCTGTTCTCTGTTTCACATTAGGTTCATCTTCAGCCGACGCTATGATCAGATGAAGTCAACCAGTCGCACTAGAAATGCATCGACACCGTGTTCGTCGTATTATACTTCGTCTCATCCTACGATGGACTAAAGGCCAAAGCCACGGGCCGCCAGGTCCAATCACGTTCCACGCTAAACTGTAACACGCTTAGCATTGGTTAGGTTTGGACGAATAATGCTCCCAATTCAAAAACGCTGGGTCATTTTTATAGCTTCAACACTGCAATGAGCCAGTAAGCCGTGGCTTTCTTTGCAATGTGAAATTTTTGAGTCACTCATTGCTCGATCCGAACCAATGTCGGCTCATTCCCGTCAGTGATCCGAGACGTCGGCACCGATACGTGCTTCGAAGCGAAATACCACACAATGTCTAAGTGACTCGTGATTGGACCTGGCGGTTCGTAGCTTCTGCCTTTAGTCCATCGTAGGGTGAGACGAAGTATAGAGTGTTTCCTTTCAACAACTAATCGACGGACACAGAAAGAAGAACTCATGATCCTGAGGCGTTCACTACGAGGTAGAGGGCCTTAGAGCGATAAACTGGCAGCTGAAAGTGACCCCCATTTGGCCGCCACCATTTAGCACATCTTTGACCACTAGACACGTGATATTCTAGTTTTATGTCTAGATTTTAACGAAGTACCACGCACAGATAATTGCTTATTGGTCTTTAATAACAGTACCGACGAGATAAGTTATGTTACGTTTGTTTTAAGTCCAAAATGTGCTTTTGCGACAAAAACTCGGGCAGCTTCGCAATGCCTCCGCAAGATGCCGTCAGCTGAGGTGATGTATTTAGGGTTTTTATCGGAACTAGACACCGATCCCTGGGCCTAACTGTTCTGAAAAAATAGTTAATCTACAGCGATCGCAGTACAAATCTCGGCTCAGTTTTACGTAAAAGCCTCAGGAGTTGGTACGGTCACATGCGTAGTGGTCAAAATTGTACAACCGGGCGGTAGCCAAGTGGGGGTCACTTTTGCCTGGTGAACGGGATACCAGCTTATCGCTCTAAACCCCTCTACAAACGTGACGATAGACTGACTAAAAAAAATTGAAACTGTAACAAAGTTTGATTAGAAAAAAAAATACCCAACGTTTCGGGACCAGCTTGGTCCCTTGGTCACGGGTGACTATGGGTTGGGCGAATCTTCTTCGTCGCCTTCATCTATATCACCTTAATAATCTTCAACTTAAACTTCATCAATAATATCCAGCGCTGGAACCCGGTTCGAAAGGTTGCGCCCGTGTTTTTCCGTAAAGCGACGAAGCCCTGAGACGTATACGCTTGGTAGAGTGCCCGATAATCTGTTGACGTTTTTTTTTGTTGTTTGGATATACCAGGATTGGTATCATCGCGAGAGGTTGTCGGCATGAAGAAGAGAACCTCTCATCTGCTGAACACCACACCCTGCGTACTCTGAAAGAGGACGACACCATCGTGGTTCTTCCTGGAGACAAGGGCAACACCACTGTTGTTCTCGACACATGTGTGTACAAAGAAAAAGTGATGGCGCTTCTCTGCGTAAGGACCCTACAGTAAAGATTCAGAAACAGTCAACAGGACACTATCCATCATCTTCAAAAAACACCCGGAGTCTCGCGGTCTCTACCTCAGGCTGATATGCCGAAAAGGGTCTGCCCCATACCTCTACGGCTTTCCCAAGATCCATAAGCCCAGTGTTCCACTCCGTCTCATTGTTGATTTTACCACCCCCCACTTCGCGCGGTGTCTACACTTACCTGCACCAGCTGCTCTACCCGCTCACCGGCCACACGCCTACGTACGTACACAACTCAACTCTTTTCATCGACTTAGTCAAGGGACTTTAAGTACACGCCGACGAGGCTCTTGTCTCGTTCGACGTTGTGTCACTTTTTCGTAACGTTCCGGTGCCTCTTGCGTTGTTCGTGGCTAGGACCGCGCTCACGGGTGACACGAGTTTAGCGGACCGAACCTGCTTGTCTGTTGACGATATTTGCCGTCTGTTGGAGTTGTGCCTCACAAGCACATACTTCTCGTTCGATGGGCTCCTCTTCAAGCAGACAAGCGGCACAGCTATGGGGGCAGCTATCTTCGTCATCATGGCCAACCTCACCATGAAACATATTAAGCACCAAGTCCTTGCTTTGTTTGTGCCAAAAACCAAAGATCTTTCTCCGTTACGTCGACGACTGCTATAGCGTCGTTAAGGCGACTGAAATCAACTGTCTTTGCCAACACCTAAATTCGGTCGAACCCGCAATTCAGTTTACGGGGGAAGGCGAGAAAGACGGCGCTCTTCCGTTTTTCGACGTCAGTAGCAGAAGAATTTAGATAAGCTTACTTTCTCGGTGTACAGCAAGCCTACGCACACCGGCAGGTACCCGAACTTAGAATCTTACTATCCCACAACACACAAGATATCGGTGGTCACTGCCCTTTTCAGACGTGTCATGTCTGTATGCTCGACGGAGGAATCTGTCCGAAACAATGTGTGCAAGATCAAGGCCTATCTTCAAAACCACGGCTACACTATAAGATTTATCAACCGAGTATACAAGAAGCTGCACCGTTCCTGTCTCTCTACGGCCCTGGCCCCTTCGAGCCGTATTTGCCTGCCTTATAATAAGGAACGTCAGCGAAACCATCGGACGCACCCTTCGCTAATACGGAATCGCGGTCACTCGCAGATCAGTGACAGCCATACGTCACCGACTCCCGCTTCCCAAAGACAGACCGAGAAAGGAGTAGGCTCAAGGTCTCGTCTACCGCATCCCATGCGCGGACTGCCCTGCTGCCTACGTGGGAAAAACAAAAAACTTCCTGGAACGCATCCGCCGCCACAAATACGACGTGAAGAAGGACGGCCTCCAAGCCAGTGCCCTTGCTGAACACGCCGAAAAACTGGCTCACAGCGTGTCCTTCGACAAGAGCGAGATTATGGCCATGGAAAAACACTGGCGTAGACGTCTGCACCTGAAATCCTGGTATATCCAAACAACAAGAGAAAACGTCAACAGTTCATAGGGCACTTTCCCAAGAGTATACGTCTCAGGGCTTCGTCGCCTAACGGAAAAACACGGGCGCAACCTTTGGAACCGGGTTCCAGGGCTGGATATTCTTGATGAATATGAAGTTGAAGATTATTAAGATGATATAGATGAAGGCGACCAAAACGATTCACTCAACCCATAGTTACCCGTGACCAAGGGACCGAGCTGGTCCCGAAACGTAGGGTATCTTGTTTTTATTCAAAATTGGATAAAGTTTCAATTTTTTTTAGTCAGTTTATTTATTTCCTAACCAGACAGATCTCTGTAGAATATGTTTACACTCAAACGTGACGAAGCACTTTTGACGCAGCTTGATTGGATCCTTGGGATCGTCGCGTCAACTGCGGTGGAACATGTAACGAAGTATTTTCTATGGTGTGATCGCGTACTTTTGAAGCATAAACTACCAATTGCTTGGCAATCACCAGAAAGGCCGTTTAACCCACTGCAAATATCCCAACATCGCTCCCCTCCACGGTATGCGTTACAGGCCCTGCCCGTGATCTTCTTCTTTAGCTTCTTCGTGAGCATCTTGTACTTCTACGGCATCATGCAGTGGGTTGTGCTTCGGATGGGACAGATTCTTCAGCTCACCATCGGCGCCACGGCCTGCGAGTCAGTCTGCACTGCGGCCAACATCTTCCTCGGAATGGTGCGGTCAATCTGGCACACTGCGGGTGACTGACGGGTAGTAGGATTGCCAGTTGTAAGCATATAATATCAGTTGAAACAACAATATTGCGTAAGTTCAGGCTGCCTTTTATTTGTGTGCAATTTGCGGGGTCTTCTAAGAACTCTGGGTATATGCGTGCTTGAATAGGCCAATCTCACTAGCCTTCAGGGTGTGGGCAATCTCAGTGGCGAAGCCATGGGGAAGGCTTATGGGGCTTCAGCCCACCCTGCCCGTCCCCCTCTGCACCCCAAGTCAAGAACATCCAAACCACATTAGCCTCTCCTCCCCCCCCCCCCCCCCTCCCGCTCACCCGGATAAGGATTCCTGGGTACGCCACTGGGCAGCACAGGGATCCAAAGGGTTGGACCAAGCAGCCCTCATGCCAAATCGTCGGTTATTATTTCCACCGTGAGAGGGCCAAGTGAACTTAGCCACGCGGGTGGCGCTCCGCCGCTGATAAAAGCCGTCGCAGCGTATGCGCGAGAGCTTTTTGGGTTCTGGCGAGGGGGCGATAAGAGTCATGAAATGACTCCGTGTTGTTGAACCAGTGCGTGGTGTCATTCTCCGAGAGTTGTAGCAGCAAGGTAATTCCAACAAGGGTGCCTCAATGTTTTTTGTTTGGAGTTTTGTCATTTTGTTTTGCTACCCGATGCGGAGAACCCGTGTTCTCCGGGCAAATACAAACGAAAAATAGCCGGTAACCAAATGCCGTCGTAGAACAGTCAATGCCATGAGGCCGGCCGGGAGATGCTCTTTCACGCCATTCTAAACAAATATTTACCAAGAAGCGTCGCGAACATTGTGGTCAGATGTTATCAATCAATCAATCAATCAATCAATAAATACTTTATTTTCTTTCACAAGAAAGATGGCAGCTGAGACAAAAAGCTGCCACAAGTGCAGCTTTACGAGACCCTAGCTCCAAGAAGGCAGCTAGCCTTCGACAACAGTCAAACATGCGCTAATGCACAACAGTACAGGCAAAATAAATATATACACTGAAGCGTACTTTTAGCTCAAAGTACAAAACAAAAAAAAATAAAAAATTAACGAAATAAAATAGGACATTGTTACTTAGTACACCAGTTAACAATGCACCTTGAAATGCAATAGCAAATAACTAACATTCACAGGTTAGATAGAATATGCATGAAAACTGCTAATGGCAAATTGTGAGAAAAGTATCCTTTATGATGAAACGTGTTTAGTAAGGATGGTAGAGTGTACCTAATGGATCCTAGCCCATAGTTCATTGGGGGGGGGGGGGGGGGTGTATACCACTGTTCATTTAAACGCGTGCGATATATGTTCGTATTCCTAAGTAAGTTGGATATTTGGAGAATATGGCTATGTTCACTATTTATTGCAACATTGTATGAAGCTAGGAGGCGGAAGTTGTACATGTTTGTTATTCTAACAATCTTAAATCGTGTGAAAAGCGGATCTGTATGAAAAAAATACGATACATTCGAGACCACTCTTAAGGCTTTTTTCTGTAGGGTTAGAAGTGTGTTCCCATTCTGTAAGGTAGTGGTGCCCGTTACCAGATGGCAATACACAAAATATGACTGCACAAGACCGTGGTAGATGATCTGCTTAACAAATGGGCTGAAAATAGAGCGACATCTCAATAGCAATCCTACGGCCTTTCTGGCTTTTTGATAAATATAGTTTACCTGGTCATTACATGATAAAGTATCTGAAAAGTGTACGCCCAATATTTTAAACGTTTTCATAATTTCCATGTTTTCGCCAGCTATATTGGTATTTAAATTAGAAGGGACTGTTACGTTTTTTGAACGGAATAGTATGCATTTAGTTTTGCTTGTGTTAATTTGTAATCTATTTACTTCAGCCCAAAGGCTAAGATTGGAGAGCATACGATTTGCTGACAGTTCCATCTCGTTACATGTATAACACTACAAGAAAAGTGAAGTATCATCAGCATAGGCTATAACTTTGTAATCAGGAACACAACGCTCAATTTTATTTGCGAATAAAATAAATAATAGCGGGCCTAATACACTTCCTTGAGGTACTCCTGTTTTTACCGGCTTGAAGCATGATACTGAACTGTTGATTTTACCATATTGTCTGCGCTCAGCAAGATAAGACTTAAATAAATTAAATGGAGGTCCCCGTATACCGTAGCGTAGTAGCTTTCTCAAAAGAATTTCGTGGTTAACTATGTCAAAGGCTTTAAAAAAAATCTACGTATAGTGCTAATGTAAGCAGTTTATAGGCGAACTCAACTCTCCTACGTCACGCCGCGGTGGTGGCGCGTCGGGCGCACTTCCGGTCTGGGGCGGTGGGCAGAAGTCGCCGTTCGAGACATGCATTCCTGTGTTTTTTTCGAAGAAACCAGACGAAAAACCTGCCTTCTCGTCAAAATGCTGCGACGGGGGCTGTACCAAGAGAGTCTGGAAATGTTTGAAGATGAGCTTTTACGTGTTTCTGCCCCCTCCGTTCGTCCGAGAACGTGGATAGTGGCCGTGAAAAGGGCAAACCACACGCTGTCGAACTACGATTGCTTGTGCGGGCAACACTTTGTGGTCGCCAGATTGTTTGTTTTGTTCCAACATGAATGAGAGAAAACCGCCAAGTTGTCCGGACCACCCACGGGTTCAGTGCGTCTTCAAATTTACACGGCCGCCTGATCGTTCGAACTTTCGTCTGCTCTTTCAAACTTGTCTGCTTTTCGTCGACTGCTCGTTCAAACAAAAGCGGCCCGTAGACCACACTTTGACCCGGTGATTGCAATAAGAAGTAATTGCAGGCCTCAAAAGACTTAAGTAGGCTCGGTGTAAACAGTAGATACAAGATGTTGATCATTGGCACCAGTGGCCATCACCGACTTGTTACGCTTGGTCTGTTCCCACTTCCGATTTTCAGTATCCACATCGATCATCTCCTACCTTCTAAACCTTTTCAGCACCAGCGACGTCGCAACCGAAAATAGCTAGGAGAATCTCATCATGATTTTGGCGTCCATTCTGCGGCGTTCATGCGAATGAATCGCCGCATGTCAAATTATTTACGCAAAGTTTAGAGGCGTAACGAGCCTTGATAATTTCGCTCAGGCGATTAAAGTAGTAAGACGTTGCTACGAGGACGTAGAATCGACAGCTCCAACACGAAAAATAGTATGCAGACTCACACAGACGCCGACAACATGACATTCCAATGGTTTGTTGACGCGGGACGCGGTGCTTCTTGTCCGCACTCCATTGAGCATGCGTTCGAACTGTCGTCTGCTCTTTCAAACTTGTCTGCTTTTTGTCGTCAGCTCGTTCAAACGACAACGGCCCGTAAACCAAACGTTGACCTGGTAATTGCGATAAGAACTAAGTGCAGGCCTCAAAACACTTTTGAAGGTTGGTTGGGGTAAGTAGGCTAAGTGTAAACAGTAGATAGAAGAAGATGTTGATCATTATTACCAATTGCCATCAGCGACTTGTAATGCCCGATTCTACTTGCGGTTTTCAGTATCGACGTCCACGATCTCAGCTACGGCTCTCGCTTTTGCAGCCCGAGCGACGTCGCGACTGAAAATAGCGAGCAGAATCTCATCGTGGGAGTCAGGCTTTAGCGCCCATTCTGCGGCGTCGACGTGAAATGAATCGCCGCACGTCATAATATTCAAGCGAAGTTTTGCTTCGTTAATTTTACTGAAGCCGCTCAAGTAGTCAGATTCTCAGGAGGACGTAGAATCAACCATTCCAACACGAAAAAGAGCACGAAGACTCCCACCGACGCCGACAACAACGCAATTCAATATTTGTTTATGAACGACGGCGGACTTCTTGCCCACCGTCCACCGCGCATGCGCGGCGCCGGTGGCGTCCGCTAGGGGCGCTCCGGTTTGTTTGTAAACATGAGTTGGTGTATTTTTGATATTATTAATTATTTATTCTTTCTGAGACAGCAGAGCCGATTCCGTAGATCTTCCTTTTCTAAAGCCATGTTGGCAATCTGTTAATAGCGAGTAACGTTCCAGATATGCTGATAGTTTAATATGAAGAATTTTTTCAAACCCTTTAGAAAAAGTGGATAGTATGGATATAGGCCTATAGTTTCCCAACACATTTTTGTCCCCGCTCTTAAAAAGTAATACAACCTTTGCAACTTGCATCAGTTTGGGAAATCTCCAGAAGACATTGAAAGATTAAATACAAACGTCAACGGTGCAGATAACAGATCAATAACAAATTTTATTGGTTGTATGTTTTAATCATTTATGTCTTCCCCTTTGCTGTTTTTTATACTGCGGAACGCTGACATTACTTCTTTCTCATCTGTTGGACTTAAGAAGAACGAATGAATGTTATCACTAATGTACTTACATGGGTCTTCGGTGATTGTTACATAATGAGTGGTGTTCGCTAGGTTGACTACGTAGCCATTAAAGGTGTTCGCAAGATCTGTACCAGACAGTTCTTGCCCACAATGAATAATTTTGTTTAGCATGGTTTTATGATCGTGTGGTTTCAAACACGGTTAATATTTTTTCATATCTTATCTGGCTCGTGTTTTTGTATATTACCGAACATATTATTGTAATAATTTAGCTTAGCTTTTTTAGTTAGGGCATTCAATTTGTTTCGATATACTTTAAGCTTCGCCAAGTCATCACTCTCTTTCCACTTAACAAATCTATGATATACATTATTTTTTATTTCAATTCTTTTTAATAAATCTTGGATGACCCAAGGTTTTTTCGATATTTTGCAAGGCCTAATGAACTTATAAGAAAGATTTTTATTGTAAATTTGTTGGAATGTTTCCAGAAATACTTTATAGGCCTTGTCGGGAGAATCATTAGCATAGACTAAATCCCAGTTAGGGGTTTCGATGGTGTTCCTAAATAACTCCAGTCTCTGCAATGTAATGGTCCGTAACTTAAAGCCTTCACGCTTTCTTCTCTTATTTGTGCAATGCTTGGTCGTAAGAAGAAATATAGGCAAATGGTCACTGATATCGTAGCTAATTACACCGGAGGACGATATATCATCATGAAAACAATTCTTAATAAAGTAGTCAAGCAAAGTGGAGCCGCTATCAGTTATTCTTGTCGCTCCTGTAGAAACGCATTCGAAACCGTTTGATTCAACGACAGAATATAAATTATTGCGAGCAGTGGATGTTTTTATTAGGTCAATGTTAAAATCTCCCCCCAGAAAGAGGGTAAGGTTATTGTCACTAACGTAACTGAGTAATTTATCAAGTACAAGGAGCAACATGCTACTTTGCCACATGGAGGGCGATATAGCACACCGAAGACATATATACCACATTGTACTGACAATAATCAAATGACTCGTTCATTTCGGTAAATTCTGGAATAAGGCAAGAATTTAGAGATTGGTCTACTAACATATGGTGAATTCGGTGGTCGCCTCTCCCCTCTGACCTCGATTCAGCAGAGCGCCCCCTCCTCGCCGCCAGAGCTGCTCGAGATCATTTTCAGCCGATTACAACTGCTGGGTTCAGAGCGCTCTAACGTACTCAGACCAGTCACGGAAGTAAAACTTCTTAACATTAATAATGCATTAAAAAAAATTTTACAGCGTACGATGGACGATTGAGCAAAATTTACGCTCGCAATGTGATGAAATAACGGTTGTGAATTAAATTATTGTATGCATCGGCATGAAAAAAAAATAATAGAATAGCAGTATGCGAATTGATTTTTGCAGAATGGAACGAAAGCCAATGCTTCGAAAGAGCTGTCAACTCATCGCGTTTTCGACAGTGAACGCGCTGCGATAGCGGTCATGCGTACGGAACTGCAGGCAAATATGAAATGGTTAATAAACCGCAATTTTCTCACGGCAAAATATCGTGCAAGCAGGATATAGCGCATATCACAATGTGACACAAATCACAGTGCATTAAATTCGTCTTTCCTTTTATTTTACAACACAAACCTTTGAACGCACTTTCACCAAACCTGAACATTTCTTGAAGTGACCACAAAACCCGGTAAAACAGCCGCGGGCTCTGCGAACTGTTTCTTCGTCGGTTAGGCTTAGCGGATCCACCGCCGTGAGATGAACTATCTCGTGAAAGCATTGGGAATACTTCACACGTCGACTTTTCCTGTTAAGCCCGAACCACATAGGGCGTATTTGCGACGTATTTGCGAGCGTTTTGGCGGGCGTAATCCCGATGTACAGCGGGCGTCGGGACGAGCGCTTCCGAGGTCGGCGTACTAAATAAGCGCGTATTCGGCGATCCGACCGAGACAGATCTCGGCGCATCGGCGTATTTCGGCGTGGCGTATCCGGAAGCGTACGGCGCCGTGCCGCCCAATCAGCTCCCGAGTTGACAGCCGGAAGTTGCTCGAGAATCGGCTTGCCTAGCTATGCGGCTGGCTGGCTGGCTTGACTCGGCCGCCGAAACGGGAGCTCGCCTGTCGCGTTCGCCGGTTTATGCGCGAACTGATACGAAATCGCTACATCTCTTTGGAAGGAGCGATGAACGACTGAGACAGAAGGAAATACCATCGATGTTGCGGGCGATGTGAAAATAATTACAAAAGGAAGGGCTCTGAGCAGAGATAGCGGCCGTCCTCCTGCCGGGAGTTTTTGGCAACTTGAGGGTTGTAACCACTGATCAGCGGTTGCAACGAACATTTTTGAAACAGGTGTTAGCAAATTAGGCTTTGGTTGCTTATTAACATTCAGTTATTTTTGTCTCCTCGCGGAACGCAATGATATAGCAACCTATCTATATTTTGCCTTCTTTCATGAAAGGCGACAGTCGGGCTACACTGCACCAAGCGCCGAGGAGATGTCGACGAAAAGCGTCGTGTGTGGTTTGGCGAACCTCCCCTCTTCCCTTCTGTGAAAAAAGCGCTCGCCAAATCCCGTTATTACGCCCGCTGAAACGCGCGTAAATTCGTTAAGAATACGCCCTATGTGGGTCGGCCTTTAAGGGTTGCTTATACTCCGACGTTGAGCGCAGTGAACGCAGCGTAGCGCAGAACGCGCACCTTTCATTGGCCGGTGTTCAGGAATTCCATCTCTGCGACCAATCAGTATCTGTGTGCGCTGCGCTACGCCGCGCCCGTCGACGTTACGTTGGAGTATAAACGTACCTTTACGGTCACAAACGAATGTCGTCCCGTCCGTTGTAATCCTCGCTCCGTCGAATGCACAACAACTTTGTAGGACCACATATCAATCGCCGTCATGCATGCCGGACCCCGCACACCACCACAGACCGCTGCCGGCCATCGTCAACAAAACCACTTGACCCTCTCCATGTACCACGTGACGCCTGCGCCGCTCCGCACTCCGACGGCTACCGACGGAGTGCTAGGGAGCGCTCTGAGAGGGAGAGGCGTCCTATGGATGAACCAGCCGATCAGGCCACAGCACTCTCTTTCCACCACTCGATCTCGCGTGCTCTGGAAAGAGCGCTCGAGAGCGCGTAGAAAGAACCACGCGAATTCGAAAATAGACACACATCCTCCCTTCCTTACGTTGCGTCGTATGGAAAAATGTTCGTAATTAGGCAAAAGGAAATCACCCGAGGCAGGTCTATACCAAGTTTCAGTAAACATAAGCACACTAAAGGAAATCAACCCTAATCAAAGCGTGCAGGAAAGCACTCTACACCAGCCAATCCGACTAAGCTGCCACAGCCGCAAATTACTCTCATTTGTTCTGTATGTGCGACAACCCCGCCGCTGCTCTGCGCGTGAATGTAATGTCACCTATCTTTTGTGGGCCAAAGTTATGGCGGTGACACGCTTGCGCCGAAGGCGTTGTTAGATCGATCTGATTGAAGTTTCTTAACTGAAAACGTGCTGATGAAGATTTTCAATTTTACACCGATTTCTTAACGTCACGTTTCTCCGTGCGTAGTGTCTGAGAGTCTGAAGAAAAACATTTGAATAAAATGAACAGTTTAATGATAATAATTGAGTAATCTAATCTCTTAGGTGCGCGCGGGCATTTCTATATTATTTTAGAACAAGAACATTCCTTCTAAGGAAAGTATACGTCAGACAGGTCGCGAAGCCAACCGAAAGTGTCGACACCACTTTAATGCATAGTCCGTCCTTTCCCTTACGGTTACCACCTCAAATAAACGTGATCCCAGTGCCCTGCTTGCTTGTATCTTGCCCAAAGACACCGTCGCCTGTCGTTTCCTCTTGCAGTCAGAAGCACCTCTGATCATCCGGCCTTTCCTGACGGCCATGACGAACTCTGAGCTGCACGTGGTCATGACCGGGGGCTTCTCAACGATCGCCGGAAGCGTCATGACGGCCTACATCAGTTTCGGGGTCCGTACGGCTAAACTGGCAGCTCTAGCCGAGTCCAAGTCACTGCCACTCTAAGAATTGCAGGACGTGGCTTACCATGTTTACGCTTCTCGCTCCGTGATTGGTTCTTTGGCATTCTTATCGGCTCATGCCGCACTCTCATTAGGTCCGGAGCAATAATAAGATGAGCGGAATTCGTCACGCCCTTTGTTTCTTACGCGGTGGGTGACTGTGGTGACTACAGACGCACTGGCAGTCTTAAAAAACGCGAGACATGGCTCTTTATGTCCAAACTACTTGCTTTTTTGTGTGTTATTCTTATCGGCCATTGCCGCAGCCTCATAGGCGGCGGAGCAATAATAAGGAGCTCGTGACTCATAAAACCATGCGTCACCTAAGCTGTCAGTTGCAATACAGTCACACGAAAGCCATGAAAGTCACGTTATCGAACGCGGCGACCCCCATTAGTTGTCAGCTGGAAGCACCTGACCTTCGATTATGCTCCAGCAGCTCGTAACTGCTGTGATATATATGTATCTATATATCGAAGTAAAAAACTCACGGTGAGAAACAACAAACAGCGGACGTTTAATCAACAGTTTCGCCGAGAGACTCGGCTTTGTCAGGTGTAAATCATCTCCTGACGAAGCCGAGTCTCTTGGCGAAGCTGTCGATTAAACTTCCGCTGTTTGTTGTTTCTCACCGAGAGTTTTTCATTTGTTTTTATAAACGTTTTCGGCCCCTTTGTTCCTATTCCACCTTGCCCACAATATCTCTCTCTCTCTCTATATATATATATATACCCCCCCCCCCAAATATATATATATATATGCACCCCCCCCCAACCCCCCCCCCCCAAAAAAAGATATATATATATATATATATATATATATATATATATATATATATATATTTAGGGGGGGAGGGGGGTTGGGGAGAGACAAAGGAGGGGGTAGTGATTAACAGTCGTTGGTTAGAGAAACGCGGTTAGAGCCGAAAGGCTTAAGTCAACAAAATAACGAATCCCGGAGAAAAGCTCACCGAAGAAAAGCTCACCGGATAAAAGCTCACCGGAAATAAGCTCACCGCAGAAAAGCTCACCGCAAAACCGGCGGATGCGGAGAAAAGCTCACCGGCTCTGTAATATTTCTGACATGCACTCAAATCAGCGTCATTTGCCTACTGCCACACGAGGCGTATGCTTTATTCTTTTATTGTGTGTTTTGTCGAAATTGGCTTTAACTTTTTTTTTTTTTTTCGTCGAGCGTCTGATTTCTTTTATGTTTCGGGGCTAGCGTCCACTCAATCACAGACCGCTTGAGTTCTAGTCGAATGTTGACGCTCATATTCAATCTGTGCCCTAGCTGCTCTTAAACTCCGGTAGGTAACGCAGAAAATTATCCAGAATTACCTTGTTATCCATACTCGTATAGCGCCTTCAAAAACCGTGCTAAAAAAGTCGGGCCCCTCGCGAAACGTTACTGACTTCCTTCTTAATGTATCGATTTAAGATATTTGTATGTGCATCTTAGATTAGCTTCGTGTTACTTTATCAAGACGTACACGTTTCAAACGTCAAAGGCATCGCTTCTTCCTCCGACAACGAAATCTTGAAAGTACTACTTTGCGCAGCGCAGCAACAGTGAGCAATTGTTTTTTTCCTTATGTGACAAGGAGTATAAAATGTTTTAACATGGGCTAGCCATATAGCGCTTTTTGTGTTTTAAAATAGAAACAGCAACGCCGTTGCCAGGAACCAACACACGAGTGGGGATAATCGAAATAACTCTCGCTGAATGACAACGATTGCTTGTAGTCACCTAGAGCTTAAAGGAGCTGTGCAACGATTTTAACGTTGAAAGAATTGTCATCTTCTACTTTGGACATTGTTCATCTTGTCACAAAGGACAGAAAACAGACCTCCTTCTTTGGAAATGTTGCGATTCCGCCGCGTAATCGCGAGGCAAAAATTAGAATATCCCTCGACCTGCAGCCGCGAGTGGCGGCCATGAGAAACACTCGACATGACGTCAACGGGGAGTCTTGTAGAAAGATAGTAAGTTGTGCGAATACCTGCTCAATAAAAGGTAACTTTTCTATAAATCTCGTCGTTCCAACATAAATATAAATGCGTAAAAAATCTGGTATCATCGACAAAACTTTTATTATACGGAGTTTTAGTGGCGCCATCTATCCTAGGTCCATCAAACCGTCAGCTCTATCTGACCGCGAACAGCCGCCAGAAGTCGGAGGGGGAGGTGGACAGCGCCGGACGGGGATGGCCGGACCAAATACTTTACTGGGGAGTATTTGGCCCGACCAGCCGGACCCGGATGAGACTTTCCTCCTTTCACCCCGCTGCGCCCGCCAGCAGGTGGTCACGCGGTCACGAGCGGATGAGTTCTCGCTGCTCACTGATGGCTCTAGAGAGAGAGCTTCACCGGAACCCCGCGCAAACCCCATTGACGTCACAGCGCACGTGACTCGGAAGATGGTGAAGGAGTTGAGAGGTGCCAAAAAACCTCCATCTTCGTCCATTCTTAAACTAAAAACTAGGACATGCAGGCAAAAGCGGTTTTTGTTCTTTACTTCAGAAAAGTCGAAACTCCAACTCCCAAATTATTTAATCAAAGCACTGAAACTGTGGCACAGCTCCTTTAAGAAACGCAAGGCGTCACCAATTATGTTGACTCTTTTCGATTTTTGAGCCGTGGGTGACTTTACGGGAAGAGAGCGAGGGAGAGGAGGCGAGGAGAGGGTGCGGAGACGATAGATCGTCAATCTCTGGTTGTAAGAATGAGGGACACGCACAGGTTAGCTCACTTTGTCTCCACCTATATACCGTCTCCTTCTAGTCGGGAGAAACAAGAGCGTCGTCTGCTTCTCAAGCAGTGTCCCGCGGTCCAACGCCGGCGTTCGGAGTTCAGACGAGCGTGAACAGTGGGTAGTCTTCGAGCACCTAACCCTTTCGTCTGCACACTATCCTTCCAATAAAAGCTCGGCGCCCTCGCGTCCCCCCGCACTCTCATTCGACCCTCTTCCTCAATTTTTTTCCTAGAAGCGCACTAATAAAAAATGAAAGCCGTTTACACCTCCCTGTAACGCCGAATTAGAGCGCAGCTCTTGAGGAGGGGGGGAAGGCGCGGGGGGGGGGGGGGGTGACGTGACCTCGGGGTGGTCACGTGACCTGGGGGTCACGTGACCTTGGGGGGTCAAGTAACCTTGGGGGGTCACGTGACCTTGGGGGGTCACGTGACCTGAGGGGGTCACGTGACCTGAGGGGGGTCACGTGACCTTGCGGTTACGCCGGCGCCGACGCCGACGGCAACGCCGACGCCGACGCCGCTCAAGCCGGAAACGGGCGCCTAAGAGCTGCGCTCTAAAACGCGCCGAAGACGCTTAAGACTGCTTACGTGTAGGAATGCAAAAGCATCATAATGCCGCGGGTGAATTGTTTTCAAGTAATGTCTCTACACATATTAAGGTTGTTTCTGTCGGTATTGTAATCGTTGTGTGTGTTGCGTATGCTGCCGATGTCGAGGTCGTAGATGTAGACGCAGTCGCCTCACACTCCATCGCACGAAGCACACAAGGTGCACAGACGAAGTCCGAAGCGCCACTGACGCGAAGGACGCAGAGCGTCACGTCTTCCTTTTGCACACGGTGCTCCGGCTGTGACATCACGCTCCCCCACCGCGCAGGCGCGGTGCCCCCTCCGGCTTCACTGCTTCCGTGACAAAGCCTCTGCGTTGCTCTGCTTTTCTTTGTGCTTTATTTCTGAGGCGGGTCCGCTTTGACCTTGAGCGGCACATGCTTGATGAGGTATTTTTATGGCCATCTTTCGGGCACAACGCCGACGCCGCTTTTTTGCGTAATGGGACATAGAAGGCTTTCGCCATGAAAACAACAAAAAAATCGCCCAAATGTGTTGCAGATCGATGCGGGACACCTCTTGACCGCGTCCCTCATGAGCGCTCCGGCAGCCTTAGCCTTCTCCAAGCTGCTCTTCCCAGAGGTGGAGGAGAGCAAAACGAGCGTGTACAATATCCAGATGCCCGAAAGGCAAGCCCCTGCTATCCGTCGCACAAAGAACCAATTGTAGCGCTGTGTACTTTTCAATGCGGTCTGAAACTGGGGGAGGGGGGAGCGGTAAAGGAAGAGGTGGTTATAGAGCGCAGGAACACAAGAGTGTCGAACTCTTATGCGAAGGACCGCGGGCAGACGCAAAGGGTAGCTGCCTTTTTCTCTATTTACTGCCCGAACGGCGAACGCCGGCGTCCGGTGTCAAAACGCGACACACTAAGCGAGGAGCAGACGACGCTCTTGTTCGCTCCGATTGGAGGGAGGCTGTGGTTAGAGACGAATGCAGCTAATATTTGCGACTACCCACAAATCAATCTTTGCAATCAATTCGACATACCGAGAAATATAAAGTCCCTTATCTTTGATTGAATTACGTTTTTGAAATTATTAGGTGTACAGCTTGAAACCTGCGTACTGTCGGTTTGGAGTGTGTAATCAGTTTATATGTTCTTGGTGTATTTTTTTGACTGTTCTATGACTGCACAAATGATAAATCGTCTCTGTGTGAATAATTTTATCTTATTTTATTCAGTCCTACATGAGTTGATTTAATTGCAATGAGGATAGTGTTAAAGGGGTACTCCGGCGATTTCTTCATGGTCCCAGATTTGCTTGAAATTTTGCTAAACTCGTCAAACAACATCGCTAAAATAGTATCCCAAATATTAGGTTAAAATAATTTTTTTTCGCGAAGTTTACAATTTTGGTCCTCACCGTGTTTTTCAAACTGAAAGTCTCTACTGGCAACAACGAAAAAGTGACGTCAGTGGAAGGCAGGGGTTCACTCTTTGGTCTGTAGAATTTGTTCCCAACTGATTTGAAGCAGCGTTATGGTGTCAAATGAATGCTTTGGAAGCTCGCTCCAGGGTCCGCGCTCCAGCACCGAACAGATGATTGGCATATTCTACTTTTTAGACTGTTCGCTCGACTGGCAAGCCTGCCCGCCCCTGACGTCACGGCACTGAAAAGTGCGGGTAAATTTGAATGTTGGTTTTTGCATCATTTTCATTTGCCGATTTCGCAATAACTATTATGAATTTCGCGATACTAAATAGCATACCGGAAAGGATAAAGGCCGGGGAGTCAGAAAATATAGTTAGTTGAGGTAGCTCAAAAATCGCCGGAGTACCCCTTTAATGGCACTACACCATACACAAACAAAAAAGTGAAACAGTAATAAAAAAGAAATCGCTCTGGAGCTTTTTTTTTTTTTTAAATCACGTATTCCGAATTTTAGGAGTACTGTTTGTTTTGTATTTCTGAATTGCCCAACCTATCGCTGTGTTGTTTAGATGAGTTATTTTATTACATTTTTTTTTTTTTTGGGGGGGGGGGGGGGCTGCCTGTAGTAATTGCTCTAGGCAGGCTACGTAACGTTTTTTTAGTTACAGCTCTGTTTATCTTCGGTTATTTGATTGATGATACTGCTTAATGCAACGTTTAAAAACACATACAATAATCGTAGTAAGGTTAAGCTATTTGTCGGTAGTTTTTTGTCCGCCCCACTAAACAGAAATAAATAAACATAATTTTAATTGGAGCAACGTGATGTTTCAAACCAAGATTTAGCTTGCAGGGGAGTCTAAGCGTTGTTTAAGATAAAAATAATCTTAAAGAGAATCGACTGCTGGAAAAAGCACGATACTGCGTCGTTTCTAACTTGGTGCGTCGTACCAAAAACAGAAATAGAACTGAATTATTTCTACTCGCGCAGAAACCGAATTACCTTAGTGTTTCACTTGGTTAAATGAAAAAATGAATTCGACATTAATTGCTCAACATTCGACGAATTGAAAGAAACTAAAAATTACAAGATTTCAGTACGCAGGCGTCTACAAGTACACCTGAACGAAGGGTAAACTTTAGGCAAAACTTTTGCCTAAAAAGAACTGTAGGGTAAGATATGTAACTCCTATCAAAGGTGCAGAAGGTTGTTCGTGTCCAGGCCACTTCAACGCCGTTCGAGCGCCCGTTTAGCGCAGCAGAGACTATTGTAAACAATCAAAGAAGGTCGCTTTTGCCGAAAAACATCAGCGACCTTCTCTCTGATGCAGCTGAAGTAATAATCTGTGAGTGTGAGTGCCGCTGAACATGTTCTCAACTACACATAGAGGTCGACTCATAACTAAAATTGTACAAGGCGCATTCGTCCATATGTTCTGCAAAAAAAAAAAAAAAGAAAATATATTACTTTTCATTATTTACAAAATATTCTGCATGGAAATACCGAGACCTATGAATTGATTCAATAATTAATTAAAGGGTGGCGATTAATCGGGTTAAAACTTTTAATCGACGACGCCAAGGGTGCACAAGGCTGCACAACGCACTTGGTTACTCTAAAAGCATAGTGTGAACTATCCTTTAATTCAAAGCTCGTTTGCGTATTTGTCGACTGTGTCCAGCTGCTTGAAATGATGTAACATTAGATTCTAATTTTATTTTCTTATGCTCCAGGATGCAAGTGTTGCATCGAAGCAATATACAGGGTGTTCTTTGAAACGCGGGCTATATCACCACTGCAAAAACTAAACATCGCACAAAAAAAGCGTTGATGACGTAGTGATATGTGTCAAAGGGACCATTAAAAATTGTTAGCTTTCAGTATAATTAGATAATATTTATTTATTTTATTAAAAGCGCTAACACTAGACAAAGACAAAAAAAGGAAGGCGAACAGGACGACCGCTCAGTCTCCAAGGAACATTTATTTGAAAACAGCTAAAGCAAACAACCACCGATAAAAGATACACTGAATCACCCAGTGAGGTCACTCATCATCACGTATCAATAAAATCACTCTCTTTTTGAAGAAGAAAAAATGACGGCTGGCTAACGCAGCCTTCGGTGCCCTCCTTTTATAGCATGCGCTTCTAGCACTTTAATACTATAAGCCATGAGCCAACTCGCCCGCTTCGCTACTTTAGATATTACTTACTTTTTGTAATTAAAACGTTAATTATGAACTTTAAAGGAGCGGTGCAACGATATTATTAAAATGTTTTTCACTTTACACGAGCTTACTGGTACTAGTAGGACTCAAGGTTACTCGCGCGCAACGCCACTGGCCAACAAACTCTTTTGTTACGGTGTAATTTCAAGGACAAAAGCGATCATTTTCATTCAATCTCTCCTTTGCAAAATTTGATGACGTAACGTGGGGATCGCAGTACACCCAAATGACGATATTTGAATGCGGTTCATAGGTTGGACCCGAGCATTGCGTGGGTACTCGATTTGGGCTCGTGATAATTACTAGCTCGAGATGCATTCGGGTAGTGGCCCGTGTCCAATCGCTGCAACGACGACAATAGCCGAACCCTAAAAATGTTTGAAACTCAGAGCGTGTCCTGTGCTTTGCCAACCCCAGCGCGTGGCTATGATCAACATTGGCGGCATATAATCGGCTCCAGATCACGTGGCCGCTTGTTCTGGCTGCGAGTTGAGGGGGTGAACGCTGCTCGTTTTTCTTTAGTTTTTGTCTGGGACTTCTGTTGCCTGGGGTGAAAAACGAACGCGTGTTTCATAGGTCATTAACGTCAGGGATCCGTTCTAAGCGGTATTTGCGCAAAGTACAAAAATTGTTGCATCGCCCCTTTAAAGATGCGTTTTCGCAAGAGGAATTAGGTATGCTCTTATAAAAATACATAAGCCCATATGGTTACTTGTTCTCAGCGAGGAGAAAAACGTCCTGGAGGCTGCTTCCAACGGAGCAGTTGTTGGGCTTCTCATCATCGGGAACATTGTGGCCAACCTCGTCAGCTTTCTCGCCTTCATGGCTTTCCTGAACAGTTTACTGAGCTGGGCCGGAGCAATCATCGACATGGATTTCATCACCGTGGAGGTGTGCCAAGATCGAGAACACTTCAATCTCTAGGCATTTTGTTGATATGAGTTTAAAGTGATATTAAAGTGAATTAATTATGTTTCGGCTGCGGATATGTTCGATGCGGGCTTCAGGGCACTAGAACTTAATGAAGCAGGCACCATAAGGCAGCAACGCCTAATAAAGCAATGAAGAAATAATCTGCCGGGTAGACATGACCGAACTCAGAAGATGAAAAGGATATCTCGGCCATTATTTCGACCCCCTGCAGCTTTCAAAGAGTGCTTTAAAACCAACGAAGATGAAAAGGATATCTCGGGCAACGCGACAATGGAAGCTCCTCGTAGATCACGCCCCTGATAGTTGTACATTTTACAACAGTGTGCTTGTCTGCTAGGTCAGAGCCAAGCGACAAATATAGGATTACTTCACGTGTGACGGAAAAATTAACAATGCAAACTATTTGTTCCTCTAGGAACATAAATGTAAAAAGCACCTTTTTTTAAAAAAAAAAAGCCTAGTCACCAAGTTTTGAATAATTTATGCCATCGTAAATCACGTTAACAACAAACAGAATCAAAAGGTCTTCAGTGTTTATACTTATAAAGAATTCTACGTAGAATTACGAAAATAGGAGTACGCGTATATTTTGATGAGTTACTTGAATGTAGACCAATACTTATGGGAATTATTAACTCGGTTGACTCTGTGGTGCCTGTTTTTAGGACACATTGCGCAACATGCAAGGTTTTTAGAAAGTAACTCAAGAGGATTCATAAAAACAAATAAAGAAGAGCTATCCAAAATCTATCAATATTTAATAGAATATACGGCCCTACTATCGTGACGGTTAAACTTGAGATACTTCAATGGTGTGACTGGCGTGCAGTACTCAGGTAGCATACTTCTTTTGGCCAAACGTTTGTGTTTGTCAGGCAGTTTAGGGTATTTTTTTTTAAAACTACAAAACACGTTCCAGGGTTAGCCTCCGCTGCCTGGTAGTTCAAATGTCGTCTGGCGTCTTTAAACCTCAGGTTCAGAGGAAATGCCAGAACTAGGCTTCATTTCTGACTGTTAGATTTCCCCCTGTCAACTTTGCGCCTAAAGTGCCAAACACGTGCAGAAGTTAGGCTCCACGCGGTCGTTCGGTTGTCATCTTACTTCTTTGGGCATCGGTTCTTAAGTAGACGATAAAATTAGACTTCACCTCTGGCTGTTAGGTTTTCATCTGGTCACTTTGAACCTAATTTGCCAGACATTTGCCAGAGTCAGGCACGTGTTTGACAACGTTAGTTGTTTGGTTGACAAGTGGTATCTTTGACTCATGTCTGGCACTTCTACAATTATACGGCAAGTCAGAGAAAAGCCATAGCGAGGCGAAAAGAAAAGTACTTTGGACCCAACTAACGCCTTCAATTAAAACCTTATTAGGCCAAAGTTCGGCCCCTAGGGTGGCCATACTTTGCAATGTTCGGTGTTTTCCAGCCGTGTGACCTGGGTAAAGATAATTTCTAGGCTCCATTGCTCAGAGGTCCTTCGCGATCGTCAACAGTGGCTGCTCACGGTGATGTTCACTCCGCTGGCGTTCCTGATGGGCGTGCCGTGGGAGGACTGCGGCGTAGTGGGCGAGCTAATCGGCATCAAAACGTTCGCCAACGAGTTCATCGCCTTTCTAAAACTAGCCCCCCTCAAGGACAAGCTGAACGTGAGCCGAGATCCGCTCGTAACCCTCTTGAAATAATGTGTATTGACGTTTGCAAGTACGACCTCTTGGAGCCGCCACCTTGCTGCTACTGTGTCTTGATAATCTGATGGTCAAGCATTGCCGAGCCGTACCCACGGTTTCCAAACTGGCGCCCAAAGAAAGCGTTTTCCATCCACGGTGGCCGGACTAGCTCTCGAAGCTCGGCTGCTTGCAAACGTCTATACGCCGTGCTGACATGCTAGACTCCGTGTTTTGCGCACGGGATCTTGGAAATAAACTCTCATATGAGGCATTGCCGGAGAGGGGAGGAGGGGGGAGGGAGGGGAGGGGGCTATATCGTCGGCGGCCGCAACTTCGGCAGTAGCGAAACGAGGCCGTCCACGCCAGCACACCGCAGACGAACTAAGGGACCGGAATAAAGACTTTCATGCTTTCGCATTCACAACGCATAAGAAGTGTTTAGGTGTTCTCGGAATGTTTTGGACTCCAAGTATTTTGGGGGAAGCGAAAGCTGCTCTTGCAGGAGACGTGACGGGCGCGACGACATGAGGAGGAGGTTCACTGCGCGTGCGCTGTCAAGCGTCTCCAAAGCACCTCGAAAGTGCGCGCGCGCGCGTTGTGTTGTTAGTTGTTATTTTGCCTGCTTGTAACAGCCGCTTTGAAACAGCGATTGTGTTATAAAAAAAAAAAAAAAAAAAAAAACGGAAATACACATGGCACACACAGACGATGTCCGAAAGTTCAAAAAGCTTCCTGCTCGTCGGAATTTATTGTAACATCTATATTTCGCGAACGCTGAGCGAAACATATGTCCCGACCCACTCCGCCGGTCTGCAAGGCCGCTTTACCGCATGTAGTGGAATTTGGCGCGTGACCCTTTCTCCTCAATCAGAGTTGTCGGTGAAAGAAACGGGATGTCGATACTGTACTCATCCATTTAGTTACTCTAGTGAACACTAAGGTTCCTCGTGGGCACAAATCATTAGTTTCTCATACCTTACCACAGTTGGTATTAATGCTCCTGGCTTTCTCATGGCATATCCTGTGCAGGAGAGGTCGGTGATAATCGCCACCTACGCATTGTGCGGATTCTCCAACCTGGGCTCGGTCGGCATCATGTTGGGCTCTCTCGGATCGCTCAGTCCTGGCCGCAAGGGGGACTTAGCCAAGATGTCCATTAGGGCACTCTGCGCAGGATCTGGCGCCTGCTTTCTCACTGCGTGCGTTGCCGGTGAGCGGGAATCTCTCAAGAAACACTTCGGGTGCTCGACAGCCATCAAAATGTATGTGGATTGAGTGCACGATTGTTTCCACAAATCAAAATGTAAGTGAGCTCTGACGTGGCAAAATACTTGCTCGTTTCTATAGACCTTTCCAAAAAATAGCGTGTGGCCGGTGCCATCTTGAGTGTTCGTGCGTATGGCGCGTGCTTTCCTCGCTTTCCGAAACAACGAACACGCACGTGCTGGGCTGTGAAGATCGCACGCTGGACTGTGATTTTGTAAACATTGGAAAGGTCTATATTGCCTCAGGCAAGGGACGGGCTTGCTCGTAGAACAACTGAAAAATAAAGGCCTAATGAAATTGTAGCGACACTCAAACCCAGCCTACGCCATGAACGACGACGACGAGGCTCAGCTGCCTCTCTGCAGCGCGAGCAATTAAAATTCCATCAGTTCGAATCCAAACGCTGTCCGAGCTGGTTCCTTTCGTCCCAGCTCCAACAGATTTGGTGACCCGGAATCGAACTCGCTCCTTCAAGGTCTGCTGCTTCATGGCTCATTCCGGCGCGTCCAACGCTCCTGACAGCGACGCCCTCCAGTCAACCTTGGCAGCGGTCCAGAATATTTGGCTACCACCATTTTGGCCGAAAAATCCGACCGTGTGGCTGATGCAAATCGAGGCCCAGTTCCGTCTCCGGCACATCACTAGTCAGGAGACGCGATACCTGCACACCGTGTCCTCCTTACCAGCGGACGTCGCCGAGGAGCTAGCAGACATTCTCGAGGCTCCGGATCCGGTCAACCCCTTCGACCAACTGAAGGCCGCCATCCTTGACCGCAAGACCGAGTCGGAGCGCAGCAGACTTCAGCAACTCCTCAACACCGAGGAGCTCGGTGACAGACGCCCATCCCAGCTTCTCCATCGCATGCGTCAGCTGCTGGGAGCCCAGAACCCGGACCTCAACAAGCACCTCCTGCGTGAGTTGCTTTTGCAACGACTTCCAACGACCATGCTCCCGGTTCTAGCGGCTGCGGAAGACATGTCGCTAGACAGGCTCGCTGAGCTTGCCGACCGTGTCGCCGACTACTCGCGAACCCCTGGCATTAGGGCTGTTACTAACCGAGCACCCATAACAACTTCGGAAGATTCCAGTCTGTCTCGTCTTGAGGACCATGTCGAGACCATGAGTCGTCAGCTTGCCACCCTCGCACCCTTGTCACGACGTCGTCAACAACGGTCACACTCCCGCCGAAGCCTGCGCTCCCACTCAACCTCAGTAGAGCGCTCCACCTTCTCCAACAGCAGTCAAGTTGATTCGGGCATGTGTTGGTACCACCGTACCTTCGGCAACAATGCCCGCAAGTGCAGCCAACCCTGCTCTTCGGCGGGAAACTATGAAGACCGGACACTGACGGCGGCAAGTGATACCGGTCGACAGGAAAGCCGCCTTTTTTATGTAGTTGACAAGGTGGCTGGCCATCGCTTGCTGGTCGACACGGGAGCCGAGGTCAGCGTTCTACCTGCTTCTCTTTTAGACCGACAACGCAAACAAAAGACCTCTCCGCTCCAGGCGATCAACAACTCGCCCATCGCAACCTATGGTCAGCGGTCCCTCACAATAAACCTTGGACTACGCCGCACATTTCGATGGCTCTTCATCGTTGCCGACATTAAGCAGGCCATCCTGGGAGCGGACTTCCTCAGTTTCTACAAGCTGGCCGTCGACAACTATTCACGACGCCTCATCGACCAGACGACACGTATCTCCGTCAACGGCATGCTCTCCACGACCATGGCAACAGGCCTTCGAGCATTTTCACCATCATCGGCCTATGAGAAAATTCTTGCGAATTTTCCGAAGATCACGAGGCCACACACCAGGGAGTCGCCGGTGAAGCATACCATCACTCACCACATTGTCACCTCTGGCCCCCCTGCTTTCGCTCGTCCTCGACGCCTGTCTGGAGAACGCCTGGCCATTGCTCGTCGTGAGTTTGAGCATATGCTCGAACTTGGCATTGTTCGTCCATCATCGAGCAACTGGGCCTCTCCACTGCACATGGTCCCCAAGAGAGACCCAGGCGACTGGAGACCATGTGGCGATTACCGCGCCCTCAATACCAACACCCAGCCTGACCGCTACCCGCTACCCCACATACAGGACTTCACAACGAATCTGGCTGGTTGCCAGATATTCTCCAAGATCGACTTGGTGAAGGCATACCACCAGATTCCGGTTGAGCCTGCCGACATACCAAAGACCGCCATCACCACACCTTTTGGCCTCTTTGAATATGTGAAGATGCCGTTCGGTTTGCGAAATGCTGCACAGACATTTCAGCGTACCATCAACGAGGTTACTCGAGGTCTAGACTTCGTCTTCGCTTACCTCGACAATATTTTGGTCGCCAGCACGTCACAGTCCGAGCACGAAGAACATCTGCGCGCTCTTTTCACCCGACTCGATGACTATGGGTTAGTCATCAACCCAAACAAATGCACATTCGGCGTGGCGACCATCGAATTCCTGGGGCATCTAGTAACACCGCAAGGAATCAAGCCCTTAGATGCAAAAGTTACGGCCATTCGAGACTTTCCGCAGCCAACATCTCTGAAGAAACTGCGCGAATTTCTAGGTCTCCTAAATTTTCATCGCCGTTTCCTACCGAGTTGTGCGCAACTAATCAAGCCGTTGACGGATCTTCTTGCCACCAAGAAAGAACCCTCTGCGCCTCTTGAGTGGAACGAAGATGCAGCGTCTGCTTTTTCTTCAGCGAAAACGGCGCTCGCTGACGCTGCAATGCTCATTCACCCCGTTCCAAACGCAGAGCAACGACTTGCCACCGACGCATCAAGCGTAGCGGTCGGTGCGGTTCTTCAGCAGAATGTCAATGGCTGGCAGCCTCTCGGATTTTTCTCTCACAAACTCAAGAACCCAGAACAAAAATACAGTACTTTCGCACGCGAACTTCTGGCAGTGTACCTTTCCATGAAACACTTTCGCCACTTCCTCGAGGGCCGGAACTTCCATGTTCTTGCAGATCATAAGCCCTTGACTTTCGCATTCCAACGAAACCACAGCGACCACACAGCACGTGACATCCGGCACCTCTGCTTTATATCAGAGTTTACCGTCAATATCCGCCATGTCAAAGGCCATGAAAACACTGCTGCTGACGCACTCTCCCGCGTCAGTGCTATTTCTTCAGCAGATCCGGTGGACTGGGAGGACCTGGCAACCGCTCAAGCAAACGATCCCGAGCTGCAACGCTTGCGTGCCTCTCCTGGATCACTGAAGTTTGCTGACGTTCCTCTGCCCTTTTCTCCAACAACAGTTACCTGCGAGACGACAACTGGTGTGTCCCGACCATTCGTACCACCAGCATTTCGTCGCGCTCTTTTTCACCATCTACACAACAAGAGCCACCCCGGAATCCGCGCTTCACAGAAACTTACAACTGCTCGCTTCTTCTGGGTGAATATGAACGCGGAAGTATGTCGCTGGGCACGAACGTGCGTTCAATGCCAACGCGTCAAAATCACACGACACACAATCACCCCCCTCTCACCCTTTCGGTCCACCGGACTCCAGGTTTTCCCACATCCACATCGACTTAGTGGGACCCTTTCCATCATCACAGGGAGCCCGCTATTTGCTGACGTGCGTGGACAGATTCACGAGATGGCCCGAGGCATTCCCTGTCCCTGACATCACAGCAAAAACAGTCGCTGCAGCCTTCGTCGACGGCTGGGTGTCCCGTTTCGACTGCCCTGCTGTGGTCACTACTGACAGGGGACGGCAATTTGAGTCCGCCCTGTTTGCCGCCTTCACCACCGTCCTGGGAATCAGACACATCCACACCACCTCTTATCATCCGTCGGCTAACGGCATGGTGGAACGGCTGCACCGCCAGTTGAAGGCAGCTCTCGCCACCTACGAGCCGCGGGAACGTTGGGCCGACCACCTTCCCCTCGTTCTCCTAGGCCTTCGCTCAGCGCTCAAGGCAGATCTTGGCTGTTCTACAGCCGAGTTTGTCTACGGCACACCACTGCGCCTACCTAGCAGCCATATCTCCTGCATCTCCTGCAACCGCTCCTGCCCCGTCAGCACCTTCGGCGCTTGCAACAAGAACAAAGCACATCACATGGACTCTTCCAGGGCCCACTCAAACCCAGCCTACGCCATGAACGACGACGACGAGGCTCAGCTGCCTCTCTGCAGCGCGAGCAATTAAAATTCCATCAGTTCGAATCCAAACGCTGTCCGAGCTGGTTCCTTTCGTCCCAGCTCCAACAAAATAAATAAAATAAAATAGAAGCAAACTATGAAGGTGGGTGTGTAGGACTACGTTTAATAAAACAGTGTTAAGGAGAACGTGTAACAGAGGCGTAATAATGAAAGTACAACATGTGAAATACAACTTTCCCACTTAAGAGGATAAATTTCGTAAATGGTGCCCATACGACAGTGCAACCAAAGCACATGGTATTAACACCATGACGTCACGGTGTCCCGCAACACAATGGCGCCTGGAACGCGTCTTCAACTGGTCTGTTTACCACGTAACAAAAATGTGGTCCCTCGATTTGCGCCTGATGACGTCATAGAATCGGCATGCTGTCGCCCGCCGCGATCCTGGCGGTGGTGGATGTGGCAGACGCCTGTTCTGCTGCAGGTCGCTTGCCAGCCTGACAGTCCACGGAAAGTTCAAGGGACCATGAAACGATTTTTCTACATTCGCTAAATAGTACTCATAATCACTCCCCAACGTCAATGGTCAAATAAACTTGCCTTCGTTTTTGTTTCTAAGCAATGACACTCGGCAAATGAATTCGCAAAAGTTTAACATCATTCATCCTTTCAACTCGGATACAGAACAAGCAATTAGGTGGCCTGAAGCGTATCCTATGCCGCAACATTAATTAAAGCCACGTGCTGGGGTCGTCACGGTAGAAAACGCGCGCTGAGCTCCAGGCATTGTTAGAGTTTGGCTATTCTCATTACCGCAGTGGTTGGAAACAAGCCACTACCCGAGTGTTTGCCGAAGCATTGATTGTTACGAGCCAAAGTCGAGTGCTCACGAAGTTCTCGTGTCCAATCGAAGAGCCGCGCTCGACTTTCGTCACGCGGGGGGTTTCGATCCCGCCATTGCTGCATCAAGCTTTGAGAAGGCAAGACTGAAAGAAATAGTCCCCTCTTATCCTCGCAAATTCCCCGCGACCAAGAAGCTTCTAAATCAGTGGCGCTCCTTGCGAGTATACTTGAGCATGACTAGGACCAGTGCGCCTCTGTAGAGTCATGAACATTCGAACCCGATATCGTTTTATGACCCCTTTCAGAAGGCACGAGTTAGGACGCCGCTACGGCAAGAGCGCTTCCGTCCTTTCGAGCTTTTTTAGAGCGCAGCTCTCAGGCGCCCGTTTCCGGCTTGAGCGGCGTCGGCGTCGGCGTCGGCGTCGGCGTAACCGCGCGGTGCATTATGGGACGCGTGACGTCACTGCTGACGTCATCGTCATCGGCATCGTCATCGTCACTGATGACGTCATCAGTGACGTCATTGGCATCCGCATTGTCATCGTCATCATCACTGATGACGTCATCAGTGACGTCACTGATGACGTCATCGGCATCCGCATCGTCGTCGTCACTGATGACGTCATCAGCATCGTCACGTGACCCCCAGGTCACGTGACCCCCCCCCTCCCCCCTTCCGAGGTCACTTGACCCACCCCCCAGTACCCTTCCCTCCTCCTCCTCAAGAGCTGCGCTCTAATTCGGCGTTACAGTTAGTTGTAAACGGCTTTCACTTTTTTTTTCCAAAAGCTCTACTGCCGACCGCCAGGATCGCGACACCCGACAGAATGACACTCCGGCTTCTGTGAGGTCATTTGTTGCCGCTTCGGGACCCCTTTCGATGCATGGGCGGAATAGGACACACTGTAGACACCAGTCGGAGGCGCGTTCCAGGCACGGTAGTAACACTGCGCACCTGCAGGTACTCCTAGATATATAGCCAACTGGAAGTGCAACATCTAATATAGATGTCCCAGTAACACATTGCAGCTCAAAAGACGCTACACATTTTGTGTCCCAATTTTATTAGTAGTATTAGGAAGCACGTCATTTTAAAGCAATAATTTAGTCAACAAGGTAGAGGGGCTTAAAGCGATACACTGGTATCCCATTCACTAGGCAAAAGTGCCCCTCCCCCCCCCCCCCTCCCACTGGCTGCCGCCATGTTGTATAATTTTCACCACAAGGCACGTGGCCTTACGAAATCCTGAGGCTTTTTTTTACGCAGAACTGAGTCGAGATTTGTATTGCGAACGCTGTAAAAGCATGATAAACTAATTTTCAATATCGTTAGCCCCAGAGATCAGTGTCTAGCTCCGATAAAAAACCCAAATTATAGAACCTCGGCTGACTGCAACTAGCGGAGTCACTTCGAAGCTGGCCGAGTTTGTGTCGTAACAGAAAAGTTTGGGGTTAAAACAAAGATCAATAGGCAATTATTTTCCCGCTGTTCTTGGTTAAAATCTAGTCGTAAAACTATAAGGTCACGTGACTAGTGGTCGAAAATGAGCAACATGGCGGCGGCCGGGTGGGGGCCACTTTCAGCTACCAGTGTATCGCCCTAAGTCCCTCTACTTTGTTGCACTTAGTTTAAGGAGCAAACAAAAAAAAAAAAAAAATGGTGTCAGAAGGGGCCGGAGCTTGATCAAGCATTTATGTACTTTTATTTTTTCTTGAAACTGCAGGGAGCCTGATACCCTGATCTTCACCTTGAATGGAAAAACAACGCCGAAGCAAGCTCCTTTCTGGTGTCTCGCCGAACCGCTGGCTGCCATATTAGATATTTTAAATGTATTTCCCTAATTCTTTACTTACTAAGTTCAGAAAAGAACAATTATACCTTATAATTATGACCCTCTCAAACGAGCACTAACACATAGCTCGCCATCTCTCGAGGTTTGAATAGGAAGCAGGCATTTTGACGTTATATTTCCGCAAACATAGTGCAAAAGTCTGGGTGTTCTTTTTAATAAATATTAAACATCTTGTTGGCGTATTGTCTTCAATGATATACCAGAACATGTCATTCTATGATCAGCCATATATTCGCTCTGAACACTCTAGCCGTTGCAATTCCTCTTGACGTTCAGCTTTTCCCTGGTCCTTGGCCTCAGCAATAAAAACGTTCATATTGGCTGTTCCGACATTGTGAAAGTTTACCACATCGGCTATTGGGCTATAATTTGTGCTGGGTCATCCAGTACATTTATTCACTTTCGGAAAGCTGCTGCTCACCCGCTATGAAATATGTGTTATGACAGTATTGAAATTATTCACGTTGCGGTAAGAGCAGTCTCCACCCCTGCCCGTTTCGATCAGAATGAGCATCGTGTAAGCGTGCGGTTGTGTATCACTACTGCGTGGTGCACGTTAAAGACCCGAAGCTAGCGGTTGTGCTGCACTGGCTAAATTGCTCATCTACAGCTGAGAGACAAGTCGCAAGTTGAGGCAAACTAACTTCCGGCTGTATAAAGTAATACCCGTGTCAGACGGCGTTTTAAAGGTCCTTTTCACTAAGCTCCTTTATAAAATCGACGAACCAGCGCACGCCGTAGAGCACGTGCGCGCGCCACAGAGCACGTGCGCAATCCACATCGCGAGCTGATTGGCTGATTTGTTTAAAGGAGCTTAGGGAAAAGGACCTTTAGAACGCCGTCTGACAGGGGTATTACACAAAAACACACAACATTCTCTTTATTGTGTGGGGAGGTGGCGCACCTGGCGGTGATTATGTGAAGTAGGCGCAACGGTGTGAAAGCATGGGAAAGCCAGAAATTGGACAGGCATTGTCAGTAAAAAAGAAGGTTGTGGCTGTATTCGCTCTTTCTCGCGTGAGTTAAAACTTGGTGGCGCCAGTGTGCAAATTGCCCCAAACACTTCCGGTTGTGAACTAGGCGGCGGGTTTCGCAGTGTATTCTAAATCAAATATACGCGCTATCTTTTCTAAATTGACTTATAGCACTCTCAGACTTAATTCACGGTTATGATAAAAGAATGATGAGTAAAATATAGGAAACATACGTGAACCGAAAGTGTGCCGGGGCTACCCAGTAGGAGGCGGAACTCAGTTTGTTGACAAACAAAAAGGGCGAATAGACGGCATTTTAACTTTAGATTATATGTATTTTATTACACAGTGGCGTTAATCTTAGGCCAAACATATTTCTTTCTTCTTTTTTTTTTATAAGGAGGGAGAGTTAGACAAAAGTCGCCTTCACTACCTATAAATCTGACTTGGGGGACGTTAGATGAGCAGATAAGCGTCATAAAAGGTTGACTAATGAACTAATTTTTTATTGAGTTTCTAATGATTGGTTTAAAGGGGCGATGTAACGATTTTTGTATTCTGCGCAAACACCGCTTAGAACGGATCCCTGACGTTAATGACCTGTGAAATACCCGCTCGTTTTTCACCACACGCAATTGAAGTCGCAGAAAAAAATTAAAAAAAACGAGCACAGTTCACCCCCTCAACTCGCAGCCAGAACAAGCGGTCACGTGATCTGGAGCCGATTATATGGCGCCAATGTTGAGCATAGCCATGTGCTGGGGTTGGCAAGGCACAGGACACGCGCTGAGTTCCAGACATTGTTATGGTTCGGCTGTTGTCGTCATTGCAGCGATTGGACACGGGCCACTACCCGAATGCTTCTCGAGCTATCGATTATCACGAGCCCAAATTGAGTGCCCACGCAATGCTCGTGTCCAGTCTATGAGCCGCATTCAAATATCGTCACTGGGCGGTACTGCTACCGCCCAGCTACGTCATCAGGTTTTGCGAAGGAGAGATTGAATGAAAACACTCGGTTTTGTCCTCGAAATTACAGCGCAACAAAGGAGTTTCTTGGTCAGTGGCGTTGCGTGCGAGTATCCTTGAGTCCCACTAGTGCCAGTAAGCTCGTGTAAAGTGAAAAACATTCCAGTTGAATATCGTTGCACCGCCCCTTTTTAATGGTCATGTTAGAATTGCAGTATTGACGGCATGTACTTTTTGTTTTCATGCCAAATGAAAAAGGAAAAGAAAAACTGCGGAAAACTAATGCCATTTTTTTATATATTAAACGTCGAACTTTCGCGTTTTTTCGCCCGATTTAAAAATTGCGCCCAAAAAGCGCGTCGTAACCCCTGCTCATAATTACGCTTGTATAAAGTGACCTGGTCATTTTAATAATATCGTCAGTATATCGGCAGCGTGACCTTGGTGCGTGTGCCGATGACACAGTGACGACATGACTAAAACGACTACGTCACTCTCCTAAGCGTCATTTTGGTCAGGGATTGCACAAGACCTCCTAGAGTACAAAGCCTAAGTGCATTCCTGCGTCATTAGAAAAGGCGACAGTAGGCCAGAGATTGAACACGACAATTGGGTCGCTGTCAGTATTCGGCTGGAACTCGTGCCCTGTCAGTGATAACACCACTGCTAGCCGTAGGCTGACGCTGTAGTCGTATCTAATTTGCGCCCTGCGGAAGCCTTCTTTAGTGACGCAGGAAAATTTGACACTTCGGCTTTCTCCTCTACAGGGGGTGTTGGCTTGCAGCGCCTTTTCGCGTGTAATTTATAGATCGGTCGAAAAAATTACGAAAATTGAACGATTAGTATAAGAAAAGCCATTACATTTTTGCAAAATAGTTCCATTGGTCTAACCTCCAATACTTATTGCCCCCAATACTGCAATTGCAACATAACCCCTAAAATCAATATTTACCTGGTTAAATTACATATGTCACTTAATTATTATTCTTACCTTGAGGATTATTCCCTCATAGAATGTCCGCCAAGCCTGATATGCACGTGGTGAAGACGGCGCTTGTCTAACTCTCACCGTTTTCCTTTGGACATGTTCAAATTAAAATTAAGCACACTGTATAATATCGAAAAGGTGTCTCATATTTAGTTTATCTGAGGAATCAGTAAACAAACTCAGTAAATCTATAATATGAACGCAAAAAAAACAGACTGCTCGTAAAAACGACACATATTCACTAAAAGGTATCAAATTTGAGACCACTTAGAGTATGCGTCGTTTTTGCCCGTTGTTTCGGGGTTTTTGTCATGCTTAATATTCACTAGCTCGTTTGCGCCCTGACATTCAGTTCATGAGATATAGAAAATTGATTCTTATATTTTGCTCGCATTTGCCTAGATCGTCTCCCTGGCCACTAGGGCACCGAGGTGTTTTAGTGTCCTTAATCTACAACGGGGGGCCGTAGAAATTAAAAGTCCTGAACTCGGAGCAACAAATTGTATACTAAAAACTACTTGCGTTCTGCCTTGGTTTTGTATTTATATATTTCAAAGTTCCTGGAAGATGGACACATTTGTATTGTTGCTTTCTTTGATTTTGCACCGTTATAAAGGAACGAAAACTATTTTTGTCGCCAATGTTCATTTTCAGTCTTAATATAACATTTTTGTGTTCCGGTAGAGATTGGACTATTGGCATTGAGAAAACATGAGTGCTACATATCTTTCATCTGATTGAATTGATTTTTCCTTCGCATGCGAATGGAACTTAGACATGAACACAGCTCATGATATGAACTTTGGTAGTTCAACATTACGCACTTTTGTTAAAAATAAAGCGCGCGAAAAGAAAGAAAAAACAAAAAGCACGTGATTTCGTTTCCATGTGTAAGAGCGCTGGCAGAAGGGGCAGAAGGAAGGACAACTGAAGGCCGGTCCAAACAGGCTACTACAAAAATCGTCAGGCCACACGACTCCTGCAAAAATCGAAGGGTCCGGTAGTCGTTGGTCGTATGTCTGTTTGGACAAAGGCCAAGCAAAATTCACGACTTTCCTCCTCGCTTCCTCCACTTTTCTTTGACGTCGGTGCTCGTCAGAGTTGACGTCACACGCCACCTGCCAATGGTGTGCCTGCTGTCTGTCTATGTCCCGAGGCTCACGAAGTCGCCGACCTCGCTTCCGACCTTGGACACGATGCACGCTTGCCTGGCTTGCCCTCGAGTCTTCCCCTTCCCGGACTTGCAAAACGGCGGAGGCCTTGAGCGATTGACCGACAGCCAACAGAGCGCGTGAGTGGCCCTCCGGACCCACGTGATGAGCAGAGCAAGGCCGCCGTAGAGGAAGCGAGGGGGAGATTTGACGGGGGGAAGTATCCCTCCAGCAGATTTGACAGGGGGAAATTTCCCCCCGACGGCCGGAAGCGGAGCGCCGCACGATTTGCCGGAGTCGTGTGTTTTGTAGTATCCTGTTTGGACACCCCTTAATGGTGAATTCCACTCCTAGATCCGGAGCGCTTTCCAAAATCCGCGAGGGAGGCAAAATTCCGCTCCGCGGGGCCCGCTCCGAATAGACGAGGGGAAGATAAACTTTCATTTTTGGAGCGACCTCCCCCACAACCCTCCCCACCGCTTCCCCCTCCGCCGTTCAAAATGGCCGCTGCTCGAACTTGACAAGCCCACCAACGCATCAGCCGACTGATTTTTCCGACGACCAGTGACAACTGTCACTGCTTAGCTGCAGAAATAACTCACGACACAGCGGCGCCCATGTCACAGATAACGAAGACGTCCGCGTTCGGCACCGTCACATACCTTTCGGACGCCTCGAAGCGGCGGGGCACGGACAGCGATTGCCAGCGGTGGAGTTCGGATTTCTGGTACGACTTTAAGAAACCCAGAGTTAACAAACCATCACTTGCATGGTCGTTGCCTAATCTCTTGTTGCTTTAATGCACGGGGAAACGCCGGCGGAATGCTTACGATTTACCACGCTCCACAGTCCCGGCTTAGTATCCCTGATCTACGCGAGGTAGAAGCGTTCTAGCCGTCACAATCCCGCGTAAACAGCCGACGCACCCGAACAGATCTAACTCGGCGACCCGACCGTGGCCCGACCGGCCCGCCGACCTCTCCAACCTCGCCGCGCATGCGCACTGCCGATTTAGAAGGAAATCACTTGGGCTGCTCTGTCAACTTCCGGAAAGATCTGTGAAATCCCGCTGTGCAAGCTCGGCGAGGTTTGAGGCACTCCGTGGAGCGGGCGTTGCCAGAGATCTACGAGCGGAAGATGACCAGCTCGAGCCAGATCTGCGCGCGGAATATGCGCGCTCCAGATGGAGCGCTTTTGGAGCGTTCGAGATCTGCGAGCGGAATTCACCAAGAGAAAAAACCGGAAACTTGACGACCCTTCCCCCCCTCCGCCACCCTAACCGACCTTGGCCGACACCGTGACCGCTCCACGCGCCCGTCAGAATATTGCCTCAGAGGGGGCTTCCTCTGCCACCGACCTCTGACTTCCTTACCCGTGCCTTACGATCATTTACCTTACCAGAATAGCCTTAATTATGGACGCACTGAGCAGGGCCATCCCTGTTGACCGGGTAAGCGTAAAGTGCCCCAGCTATACTTTGTTTCACCTTATGATGTACCGCAGGAAAGGCTACAGGCGCGAGCTCCTTGCTCTGGGGCACATCTCGGTGGCACAAGCTCTAGTGACTTAAGAGCGGCTGCCAACGCTATGAGCTCGAGCTTCTAGCCTTCGCTGCGGTAGAACCAGGCACGTATCCAGGGGGGAGGCCCATGGGGCCCGGGCCCCCCCCCCCCAGAAATCTTCCATTTTGCTGGGACCTCCTCTCCCCCTTCCCCCTCATACAGCATTTTGTCTTGGGCGGGCCCTCCCCGAAACAAAATCCTGGCTACGTGCCTGGGTAGAACATAAGGTGAAACGAAGTATAGCTGTGTTCCGAGATTACCTTATTATCGGGGGTCGAATTGTTTTACCTCGTTTTTATTTCTTTTAACAGCAGCAATGCTTATCGCCTGCCCAAGGAGGTGGGTAAACTATACGAACCGCTCAAGAGCGCGCCTGAGTTTTTTTTTGTATTTAAACGCACAATTCATTCGAAGTAAGCATGATGACTTAAGCATCCTTTTAAAAGGTTTTAAATTTTCTTTTTCGTGTAATTAGGTTGACTGAAACCTGGGCTGACGCAAAAACTGATATTCCAATTTTAGAACCATATAAAACGTACTCCCTAAACCGCTCTTCACAGCGTAGAGGCGGTGCTTGTATGTATGGCAAAACAAATATTAACTGCACCGAAATTAGCAACTTCACGACAGTGCAACGCGATTATGAAGTTTTAACGGTCAAACATTCAAAGTGCGTGTACTGCGTAATATATCGCCCTCCGAATGGTGATATTTCTTGTTTCCTAAAGTTCATTGACGATTTGTTTGTGTTTATTGGTGAAAATAATCTCACTTTGTTCTTCGTTGGAGACTTAAATCAAGGTATGCTCTCCTCATCACCGAAGAAGCTAGAGTTTTTCTCCTTATATCACTCGTACGGATACTTTAACCCATTATCTAAACCCATGCGAATCACTCCTTTGAAAGAACCATTAGTTGATTTGTTTCTACCGAATGCCGGACGAATTTCACGTGTCCGTGGTTTCATTGGACCACTTATCGTGGTTCAATGGAACCACGATAAGTGACCACCTACCAATTTATATGCTGTCGACTTGAAAGTCGGGATGCAGACGGATGGAGATGACTGCTCAATTTATTATCGAAATATCACTGCATAAAATCCAGATGCATTTTAAGCTGAGATTTGCCGTTGTTAAGAATGGAACCTTCGGCGACCTTCTTCCGAGTTTCAACGCTGCGGAAACGAGTCCCGACGTGTTCAGGACTGTCGCCCACCTGTCGGAGCCTGCCCAAAACGAGTCTCAACGCCTCCGTGACGTCAACGGGACGTGTGTGCGTGTGCGTGTGGGTTCGTGCGCTCCGGAAGGGGAGAGAGGCATGGCCTAACTGCGGAGAACCATGGCTACGACGCACTTCTGGCTACGACACGGCGGTCTTTGCTGCAACGCACTTGGCGGCGGTCTGCTACTCGCACCTGCTGCCCTGGCGGAGAGTGAGGGAGAAAACGGACCCTATATAAGGCGGAGCGTGAGGCTGCTCCGTTGTTCTCTCTGATTTGGACGACTGTTTCGCAACCATGTAATTAAACCGTTCCTTACGTTACCAATTCTCCCACCTCCACTGAACCACTGGGTTCTTCACTTCGGGGAATGGACGTCGTCAAAGGCCAGGCGGCCTCCGGACGTGCGGCTTAAACAACCGCCTCGAACAACTGGTTGGCAGCGGTTGGGATCGGACCATGCGACATCGTGTTACATCTGTGGGTGAGCGTTTGGACTTTGCTTTGAGATTCGCCAGGCTTCAGATTATGGGTAATTAATTTTGAACTGCTGGGAATCCTTAGTTTTTGACTCGTGCGCTAGGTTTTGGTACAACCTCGCGACAAGTTTTAGAACAAAGCCAAAGCTAAAAAGCAGCGATTATGGATCTAATGAGGTTACTGAGAGCAGATTTATTATGTTTATGTGAAGAATTGGGTGTGGAGGTGGAGCAAAAGATGAAGAAATCTGAGATCAGTAAAGCGATTTGAGAGAGCGCGGAAGCAGAGGAAATTAAAATTGCGTGGGAACTGCTTCAGAACGCTAAGAGCGAAGCTGCAGCTAGAGAGGAACGAGAACGAGAGCAGGCTGCAGCGAGAGAGGAACGAGAACGAGAGCAGGAGCAGGCTGCAGCGAGAGAGGAACAAGCGCAGGCTGCGGCGAGAGAGGAACGAGCGCAAGCTGCAGCTAGAGAGGAACGAGAGCAGGAGCAGGCTGCAGCGAGAGAGGAACGAGCGCAGGCTGCGACAGAAGAGCGAGCACTGAAAAGGCTAGAGCTCGAAATTGAACAACAGCGATTAAACTCGCAGAACAGTAGAGTTGGGGCTCCGGTACGAGCAAGTGAGACCGAGTCGTATCAAATGAAGAAGCTCATGCAGCCATTTAAAGTTGGGGAAGACGTGGGCCTATTCTTAGTTAACTTTGAGAGGACATGTGAGAAGTTGAGCTTCGCCCCAGAAACGTGGCCGCAACGGCTTTTGACTTTGTTGCCCTGTGAGGCTGCAGAGGTTGTCGCGCGCCTTAGTGCTGGAGACGCGGACGACTACAACAAGGTGAAGTCCAGCCTTTTGAAGCGGTACCGCCTTTCTGCCGAGGCGTTCCGTCAAAGGTTTAGAAACGCATCCAAAAAGAGCAGCGAGGGCTACTCGGAATTCGCGAACGGGCTTAAAACCAATTTGATAGAATGGTTGAAGTGCGAGGAAGTGTACGAAAGCCGAGACAAGGTAGTCGAGTGTGTGTGCCTCGAACAGTTCTTTCGTAGCATTCCGCAGTCAGTCAAGCTCTGGGTGCAGGATAGGGTGGGAGTCGACTCTGTCGAAAGGGCCGCTGAGCTAGCCGAAGAGTACGCAACGCGTAGAAAGCTGAGCGGAGAGGAAAGCGAACCCGGCCGGAGCGATCAGCGCAAGACCTTCTGACAGGGAAACGGCTCGCGAGAAAACGGGCCCGAGAAGCCCGAAGCAGGACAAAAGGTCCCAGAAAAGAGCGCAGAACACTCGAACGGAGACGAGGCGCGGAAAAGCCCAACAGGGCAGTTCGAGGCAAGGAAGCCGTTCCTGTGCTACAACTGTCAGGAGCCGGGACACACAGCGGCCAGATGTAAGAAATTGCGGGTTGTGTTCTCGTACGTGAACGGTAGTGACAAGGACCTGAAGCTTCTTCGTCCCTATTTTCACGAGCTCCAGGTAAACGGAAAGCCGTGCAGGGTGCTTCGGGACAGTGCAGCGACGATGGACGTTGTTCATCCGTCGTATGTAACGACCTCCGATTTTACTGGAAAGGTAGTTTGGATCAAGCAGCTGCTCGAAAAGCACAGTGTCTGTCTGCCTATGGCGACGGTAAGGATAACTGGCCCGTTCGGAGAGCTAGTGACAGAGGCGGCTGTCTCGCAAACAGTCCCGTTGGAGTATCCTTATTTGGTTTCTAACCGGTCAGATTTCCTGCTGCGCGAAAGGGGTCAACAACTCGGAGAAGGGCTAGTTCAGTCGTGTACGAGGTCCAAATCGCGTTACGTCGCCCCTTTGTTGACGAGTGATCCAGAGCCAGAGGCAGCTGACGGGGAGCAAGCACACCCAGAGTTGGAGGCAGAAAACCGGGATGAGAGGGACCAGGTTGTAGAACAGCCTGATCTCGTAGCACTAGGAAGCGTACGCCGTCCCAACGCGCCGGCGGAAAAGGCGGAGGAAGAGGGGATCCGTGAAAGATCTCTCGTAGCTCCGGCGTCACGTAACTTTGGTCCTCTGCTACGAGTAGACAGAGTGTCTTTGACAGTCGAGCAGAAGAGCGACCCTAGTGTGTCAGGGTTTCGCGGTACAGCTCAGGAGATTGCTAGGACCAATGTGACGGGGCATGAAAAAGGCAGATTTTTTATCGGCGCTATAAGGACCGCATTTTCACGTCTAGAAATCACGTGAAAATCGATCACTATGACTTCAGCGTAAGAAAAAGGAAAGGCAAATTTAACGGCAATGCCGATGGGTTGAGCAGATTTTTCTGACATCACGCAAAACAGTAGGGATGATCTCAGAGGTCTTCGTCATCCACGGGAATGAGGATCAAAGTGGGGGCGCTTCGTTAAAACCCCAAAATGACCTCACAAATTGCGAAAAGTTTTTGTCTTTTGTATTTTGTTCATTGTGACCTCATTGGAAAAATGAGTTTTGTTTTGGCGACAGGGGGTCTTGATACCCGTAATTGTACCAAATTTTGGTAATCCGTAATCCAGTCTGGCGGGTCTTTGGCGAATTCCGAGCGTTTGATTGCGGTGTGGCGTGGTGTTGTGGGGGACGTTTCCGCTAAAGCCTCCGTTGTAAGAGGTTTGGGAGTTTGTTTAGTGCTTGCAGTGTCTTCTCAAGGCCTACTCCAAGCCCACCTCTTCAGGCCAGCGATTGTACCACCGGCCATTCGAGGTTTCCCTGGCCCCGGAGGGGCTGTTAAGAATGGAACCTTCGACGACCTTCTTCCGAGTTTCAACGCTGCGGAAACGAGTCCCGACGTGTTCAGGACTGTCGCCCACCTGTCGGAGCCTGCCCAAAACGAGTCTCAACGCGTCCGTGACGTCAACGGGACGTGTGTGTGTGTGCGTGTGGGTTCGTGCGCTCCGGAAGGGGAGAGAGGCATGGCCTAACTGCGGAGAACCATGGCTACGACGCACTTCTGGCTACGACGCGGCGGTCTTTGCTGCAACGCACTTGGCGGCGGTCTGCTACTCGCACCTGCTGCCCTGGCGGAGAGTGAGGGAGAAAACGGACCCTATATAAGGCGGAGCGTGAGGCTGCTCCGTTGTTCTCTCTGATTTGGACGACTGTAACGCAACCATGTAATTAAACCGTTCGTTACGTTACCAATTCTCCCACCTCCACTGAACCCCTGGGTTCTTCACTTCGGGGAATGGACGTCGTCAAAGGCCAGGAGGCCTCCGGACGTGCGGCTTAAACAACCGCCTCGAACACCGTACTAAGTGGAGCACGGTGTTGTCTAGTGTTTCAGCTGATGAGGCATGTGGATAATTTATTGGGAGGTTTACAAAGATATCTGAAAAACGGTTCCCATACGAAAAACAACTTGCCCATGGGAAGGCTCGGAAGCCCTGGGTTAAGAAGGAGATAATCTAAATGATGAGTGAAAAATACGCCCTCTACAGAAATTCATTAAATCCAGAAAACCAGGTGTGCCAGCGTTATTTAAAAAGCAGCGAAATTCTGTGACAATTGCTTTCGTTAAGGCAAAGCGTATGTATTCTTATGCTGCGCTTGAAAATGAGCAACGAATAGATATTGTATGGAAGAAGCTTAACTAATTTCTGCGACGTTTCAATTTTGAATCTACAGCCATCAAGCTCAACATCGAGGGGGAGACGAGAGGTGGTTTGGCGTTAGCTGAAATATAGAATGACTATTTTGTAACCATTATAAAGAATGATAACGCTGCCGAAGAATTTTCATTTGTGAAAGGCGTCTCTGACACACTTTTTGTGGCCGCCACCGACGCGGAGGAAATGGCAACAGTTTTGAGGAACCTTGGAAATAGGAAAAGTACTGACATAGATGGTGTTCAAATCAAACCTCTGAAACATGTAATTAAATCAGTTTCTCCTCTCCTAAGACAGATTTTTTTTATTTTGACACTCCAAAAAGGCCATTTTCCTAAAAAAATGCAAGTCGCTAAGGTTACGGTTATTTTCAAGTCTGGGGATAAAATCCACCTAAGAAATTATAGACCGGTTTCTGTGCTCCCAGTGTTTACAAAGGGACTAGAGAAAATAATCCATGCCAGAATATACACCTTCTACGAAAAACACTCTGTTCTAACATCTTGCTAGTTTGGTTTCAGGAAGGGGCATTCGACGGAACTCGCGCTATTAAAACAGAAGGAACTAATTTTAAACAACATTGAAAAACAAATTGATTACCTTGGAGGTCTTCATTGACCTTTCAAAGGCTTTCGACCGTCTAAATCACAAAACTCTGCTTCAAAAATTAAATGCATACGGGGTGCGAGGAGTAGCCCCAACGATGATCGAGAGTTTTTTTTTTTTTTTTTTTTTTTTTTTTAATATCGGCATCAGTGTGTCGTGATAGATAGTCACCACTCTAGCTTAAAGAAACTGATGCCAGGGGTGCCGCAGGGGAGCATTCTTGGACCTATTCTGTTTAGCTTGTACAGTCAGAGGCAATTTGACCTGCGACAACGTGAACGCTGGCGGAGCAGGCAAAATGCCGCACGGGGCGCAGCGGTCGCCGCGGCGTTCTGGGAACGAGACTCGGCGGACTGGCCCACTCTGTAGAAGCGGGAGGGGAGGGGGGGGGGGGTGATTAAGACGGAAGGGAGACATGACGAAGGGCCGGATATGCGGCGCGGCATTTCGAAGCGGTTAGCAAAATACGCCGACTTATATTTTTTCAGCATTTTATTGTTCCTTTGGCAAGGCTAACTTGGTTTGCTTTCGTTCTGGCGCTCATATCTAAGCATGAGTTTGTAAAGCCGTCGGGCATTACTATAAGTTATTTCGCACGCAATGATTCCAACTTGATCTCAGTTTACGGTTCGCGGTTCAGTCTAGCAAATATATAACTAAAAGTAAACGTATAAAACTTCCATGCTACCATATATTGAGTGCACGCCTATAAATGAACTATTAGTCATTCTTAACTTACTTTCCATGATCAAAATGAAACAGCGAAGCGTTTGACCCTTTGAGGAACTACAGTCAAAATTTACAAAGAGAAGGCGAAAGATAAACGCAGGAAAAATATTGTGCAAGAAAGAGCTTATCTGATATGATAGATGGCCATTCTAGCGCGAGGGGCATTTGTTTTGACTCGACCTCCCCCGGCAGCGAAACGTGGACTGCTCTCGTAGCCTCTTCCCCAGCGCGAAAAAGCGAACGCAGCGCTGCATACGGCAATTGTTCCCCGTGGCCGCTCGCTCGGTTGTCGCAGGTCCAAATGATATAGTAAATACAGACGACAGTGCAGATTTTATAATTTACGCAGACTACACCAGTTTATTTTTTTTTTTTTTTTAGGAGAGTTGTCCACCAGCTTTTACGTGCGGCAAATAGCGTTCTGCAGAAGATAAGGTTCCGGACAATCTCAAACTCTTTAGTGATTATACAGATAAGACAAAAGCAATAATATTTAAATCTAACAATACAGTGTGTTCATCTGCTCAAGGGCTCTTTCTCTCCAAGGACAAAATATTGGCTTCGTACAAAATGTGAAAGTTCTTGGTGTGATATTCAGTGAGTACATGAGCTGGGACGCCGAAGTACATTGTATAGCTGGCAGAGTTTCAAAAGTTGGGGGCATTATTTATAAGTCCCCTCGTATATTACCCCTTTCGGTCTTAATCTTTCTTTATAACTCACTCTTTTACTCTTGCTATAATTACTGCTTCCTGGTTTGGGGTAGCACAACGGTTACAAATACGCCTCAATTGCATGTTCTCCGGAAGAGAATGATCCGAATTGAGTGCGATGCAGAGTTCAACGCTAACACATTACAACTTTTCAAAAACCTTCGTAAAGTTCCAATTACAGAGCATTAAAATTATAGACTTTTTCTATCGTATCAAACGAATGTAAGGCAAAATCAGCTTGTTTTTCTATCAATCGCCAATATGAAGCGGAAGGTGCCTGGATATGCAGGCCGTTGTGTTGACACATGGTCAACGCCTCGCTCGAAAACAGGCTACGACTTCCAGATGCTGCGGTACTCGTTGCCTAATGTTATAAATCGTACACGTCGATTTGGCACGGATTTGATGAGTTTGAGCCGAAAGGATATTCGTTCATGGTTTCTCTTGTGTTATTTGTGCATATTCTTGATGGGACCTCCACCCTGCAAGAAATGTTCGTAATGTATGTCAGATCTGTTTTCTTTGTTTTTTTTTCGTTTTAATGTTGTGTGTTTCGCTCCTATGTAAACCTTGTTTTACGGGTCACTAGTATGCAAAATAGTTTACCTTGTTGCTGGTGGGGAGGAGAAACTCTGTCAAGCGACAACAGTCTGCTTTTTTTCTCCCTCCCATTCTCCCCTGGAGAGAAACAATAAAGTTGAAGTTGAAGTTGAAGCTCAAACGTATTCAAACTATTATTTCCAATGTGTTAACTAAACTAACTGTTCAAATATGTTTGAAGGCGATTCCTTCACTAAAATAGTTTAGCAGTACACTTATTGTTGTTTGCTGATCCACGGTAATCCATTAGAACGCCTCGGAACAAACTGAGGTCATTATAAAAATAATGGCCTGCGATTGATTTGCTGTAGGTAAAAGAAGGTAATAGGTACAATAGACGGGTTACTCAAGGGGCAACAGAAACGAAGAGACGTTTAAAAAAGAATACCAGAACATGTAGCTCACGTCTATATCAAACTGGGGCATCCGGCAAGTAAGCTCTCAGATACTTACTCTATTTTCCGGACCATAGGCCGTGGACTACAAATGTAAAAAGTTGAAATTTTATGCGGTACGGGTTATCTACAGGTGTGGACGAGACGCTACGGATTTTGCGGTTTAGAATATGTTAAGAATAACACATTATTTATATATAGTAAAACCTTCTTGAGAGCTAATATAGACGGAATTTGTCAAGGTTTGCTGTGTGTCAAAAATCTTACGTGGGAACTAGGCGCCAGAGGCGGACTATGCAGCATGTGCGAGATGTCCAAGGACAACATTGTTACAACCGAAATTCGCCTTTGAGGTCTTAGATCGGGTTAGGACCTTAGCTTAAAAAAAAATTACGTAACTTCTTCAGAAAAAACGAACATAGGAAATTATTGTTTCACCCTTTTTAATACAATTCATTTGCATTGTTCAACTGAAATTTTTAATCTAATGTGTTTTGTCTCTTTTCGGCGCAGATGTACCAGCCGCACAGACTAAAATTAGCCACTTGCGCTACAAAATAAAGCACGCGTTTAGGAACGCCACTACATTCCTGCCGGGATTCGAACCCGGGACCTTTGGATTAGAAGTCCAACGCGCTATCCACTGCGCTACAGGAACTGCACGTGGAGGCATTATAAAGCATTCTGCGGAAGCGAGCAAAGTTGCATTGGTTACACCGTTTTTGTTTTCTTTCCGCATATGCTCCGAGAATACGCGAAGTGTTGCTATGGGCAACCAAGTTTTATCGTCGTCGCAGCTGGACGAACTTCCCCCGCCCTGAAAAAATCTAACAGGTGCCGGTGCTCGGCTAGGCGCTCTCCAGAAGCTGCAGTGACGTTAGCTTTCATTGAAGCGAGCTATAAATTGCTCCGACTGACAATTTACACGTACAAATGTTCGAACCACAATCAATGTCTGGTACACAGTAAGCTGGTTCCATCTAGGTTCCTGTTAAACTAACTTTTCACGAATTGTCTCTAAAAAAAGATAACATTTTAATGTGGATTGGGGATTATACGTGAAACGCCAGTTCTCTTCGTTTAATTTTAATTTTTTTTTTTCTTCTGAATCTCGTAAGTGCTACGAGAAATTGTCGTTCCACTTATCCCCACATAAGACGGACCACTTAAGCTCCTTTAGTATAGAGGACGATCTTATAAGAGAAAAAGCTATTTGTGCCACACTGCACCGTAAATGCTCCTTCAACTAAAGCGACCTTTTCAAGAAAGAAGCTCGCTAGCGTCCTTTAGTACAAAGGAAGTACTCTCGACTGTAGGCGTTAACGGCATTAAAATCTGCAACGACTCATTACAAAAAAAGAGCTATTTTGTGTTGTTTATGAAACATCGCGTGATGTTTAAACGGTCTGTCGATGAAACATCGTTCGATGAACTGATTGCACCGCCAGTGAGTGGCGACTGCCGGTAGAATTTCGGGAAAACTTTTCTGCCGGCTGCCCGTTGACTAGACACTACCGAAGAATTACCCCGGTTCATGTTTGCTTTGCAATCGTCTCAGTTGCATAACAGCTTAGTAGGATCCTCACATATATTACAGATTGCTTAGTTTGTACTTGTCTACAGAATACGCTGTGTGTAATAAACTTCTAGGAGATTTGAAAACAAACCATTGTGTCTGTTTCCCTGCCTTTTTGCAAACACCTGGGCGAGTGCATTTTTTGTTTAAAAGTTTGCTCAATATTTTACATGGGTTTATCAAGTCCGAAACGTTTTAGTAAGTTTAAGATCTCCAACCTTCTTTTATGTCTAAATACAAGGTCGGCGCTTTTTTTCTATTAAGATGTACAGTGACAACAAGTATTTTGTGGCAGATTAAATACGATTGCGGTAAAAAGAAAAACTACAGGCAGCTATAGTACGGTGGTAAAGGGAACCATAGAACGAGCTACAAAATAAGCTATGGCGAACCATAGAGAGGGCTATAGGTGGCTAAAAAAACCGTAGGAAAGTCTATAGGCAGTTTACCACAATGGGTAAAGAGAACCATAGGACAAACTATAGAGCGAGCTATAGCTTACCATACAGAAAGCAATAGGTGGCTAAAGAGACCATAGGAAAAGACATAGGCTGTTATAGCACGCTGTCTAAAAAGAGCAAAAGAGTAAGGGATTAACATCTCTTTGGCAGACCATAGAATAAGCTATAGACGGCTACAGGAACCAAAGAAGAGCCATTAGCGGCAATAGCATTCTTTCTAAAGAGACCCGTACAGTAAACCACACAAACTTTTACAGCTTTTCATTGGAAAAGCTATAAACAGTCATAGAGGCGGCTAGAGCTAATTGGGCCAATTTTCTATCGTCGGCCATACAAAGTATTTTCTATAGGCGACCATAGTCTATCTTTCTCTTGCTTTGTTTACAACAGGATAGCTGGCGCATGACTCCGTTCATTATAAAATTCGGCAATTTCCGTCACATTGATAATTATGCAACAAAATGTGGATCAGAATATTCTTTACCAGAACCTTTAAGAAACATTCGCAGGATATTTATTGTTTATGATCGCGGTGCTGGTGGGGTAGGCTCTTATCCAATAGGCGACGCGGACTTGGCAGACGTGCTTTGATACCGCGGATGCATCGCAGTGAAAAGCTGAAAGCTTTCGAAGAAAATAGATATAAAAAATACCGTTTTTTTAAGTTCTATGGCGAGAAAATGTTTGGCTCTCTATTTATGTTTGTTTTTGTTTCTACCCTTTTTAAGACGTGCGGTGGATGAAAGTCGATTCCAAAATCGTTTGCTGGTTCATTTAACACTACAGCTGACAACGGACACAACAGAACATACATACTGAACCAGTATGCCTGTAGCAACACGATAACGCTGCCTATAGAGGATGAATGAAGCGAGTGCAACCTCGATGGATATATGCATTAAAAATGTCATTTAAACAATGTTATATCTAGAAAATTTGTGAAAGAAAACAACGATCATCTTCCCATTTTCTATTCATGCCCTTTTTTAATGCGAAACCATTATACTGCCTCATGGAGCGAGCCGACGTCATCAGCTTTGGAACCATGCAAACCGGCACCTTAATGAAACCACGCGCAGAGCTAGCCAACGGCACCTTTTACACTTCGGTCCCACTGGCAGGCGCGCGTTGACGAGGCTCCCATTGGCCGCTGTGCGTCAGTTTGTGTGGTGTCATCCTGACTGCGTTATTACACTGCTGCGTTGTCAGTGATCATCGCGTTCACTCGCCTCTTATCGGTTGTACGGCGCGTGGCAATATATTCGTCACATGGAATAAACCAAGGGGTTCGTTCAACTGGGACTACGTTACTGTCTGTCCCTTCCTCACGCCGTAAGGCACACGACAGTTTGAACAATCGCCCGATGGCGCTACGTGTCCGCGAGGCAGCGTCTCCACCGTTCCACGCCCAAGGTCAACGCGTTGTACGCCGCAGATTAAAGAAGGAAGCGAAGAGCGGCGTGCGTGCTTTCGCATTCACAACTCATAAGAAGTGCTTAGGTGCACCTCGAGCCTTTTGTTAAAAGAAAATATGGTCAGCTGAACTCTTTTTACAGTTATATAAACGATGACACTTTAAAAATCTTTTACTCGCCTTTCTGAGGAAACAAATTAATTGGGGTCAGGCATACGCAAAAGAAAACCCAATATGCATTTCGTACATTTCTTCACTACTTCAAAATTTGAAATAATAGCATCTTCCGTATAAAAACATACCAGCTAAAACAACACAAAAAATACTGTAAAACCTTGGGTCACTGCGAACTCAGTAAAGCAAATAAAAATATCGTGTTTCATTCTTTTTTTCGTTCGAGCGATGCCAGACATTTTTTTGAGTTTAAAAAGCGAGGAAAAAAGTGAACTCCGATTCAAAAAATGGCAAGTGCCAATATCATCATATTAAATATATGTCTGCCTCTACTAACAAAAAAAACAAAATATAGGATACTTTTAGAAGTGAAGAAAATCTTAGAAAAGATTAGAGAACGGTAAAAGTGATCTTGAGAAATGAAACGCAAGTGACGGCCGTTGAATTGGGAAACTCAATGAATCAGCAATTTATAAATATCGACAAACCTACCGTACCGTAAGAGCTTAGATTACGATGCAATGACAACACCGAATATAATCAATTCTTTACTGTTATATCGCACCACAGCAAATAAAATAAAACCACTCATCGATAAAAAAAAATAACGTTGCAACGGAGAAAAACGATCTCAGAGCCCGCGCTATTCAGCATGTAGCCAGAACTGTTAGCCCAATATGACCAAATATAGAAAATATTATGTTAGCCAGCGGTGTTTTTTCTATTGATCTGAATCTAGCTAAAATTAGTACCAATTAAAAGGGCACCAGTCAAGCAAGACTTTAACATTATAGGCCAATTTTTACCTTGAGATTTTTTTCTAATATATTTGAGAGCGTGACGAAAATCCGTAAGGATATTTTTTTTTCTTTTTGCTAAGCACAATATAATATCAAGTGAACAGTACGGGTTTCAACAGAAAAAAAATCTACGGAACAAGCTTTAGCAAGCTTTACAGGTGTTTAAGTACCGAATTTGTTTAAATGTTGAAAAGAAGCTACACACATATGGCCTGTTTTCAGACTTGAAGAAAACATTTGACACCGTTCAGCACGATATTTTAATCACAATACTAGACCATTGTGGAATTCGTGGTGTCGTATTCGCATAAATAAAAAACAACTGCTTAACCTATGGATGGATCGATGTTAACTGCTCTACCCTTCATAACGGGCGGCCACTCGCGCCAGCTAGCCTAGAAATTAAAAACAAAATGTATGATTCCCCTTCGCCCTTCTAAACCAATTTGCTTCCCCTCTAAAATTTTGTAATTATCACCCAAAGGTGTGGGATATGTGGGATATCACCAGGATGACCTCTGGCGAATAAGGGCAAAAAGACTAAAAACATCAAATCAGCCTCTTCCCCCCGGGGAGTCGCCAATTTCCCTCTCGTTAAACCTAGTCGGCGTTACCCCAGCACAGGGCCCACAGAGAGAGTGTTGAGACTTTGGGCTGGAGCCACGCGGAAGGGAGTCCCAATTTTTCTGTCCCGCCTTTCCCCAGTTGTGTTAGTTAGTTGTATGTGTTTAAATTAACCCCAGGTAATTTCCGCCCGTCTTCCAATCTTCTCTTCGTTATTAAAATGAACTTACTATCCAATCTCTAAATCTCGTCCGCAGACACCAACGCTCCAACTAAATCCGTCGCCCCCTCCGGGAGGGCGGGAGCAAGCCCTGTGCACCTCAACACCACATGTTCTATTGTATTGTCTTCCCCTTTGGCATACAGCACAGCCCCGTATTCATTTCTTCATACTTTGTCCTATATACGTCCTAGTCCTCAATACTCCTGTTGTAGACTCAAAAGACAACCAGCTCCAAAGTGAATTATCATTCCAATGTTCCTTCCTTATTTCCGGTTTTTGACTTCTCTACATTGTAAAAGCTGATTTTCCCTGCATTCTTTCCTCCGACATTTTTCTCTCGGCTTCTTGTGCTTTCTTTCCCAGAGTGTTAGTCTGCTTTGCCCCAGCACTTCACTGTTGGTATTTGAATTTCAGTTTTCGTGTTTGGTTTGCCTTTTTTTTTCAGACCTTTCATGTATAGATGATTATATGCCTTTCTCGCGCACCGTGTGTCCTCAACTGTGTGTCGCCTTTGTTCAAATATCAACTTACTGATGGCCTTTTTAGGCTCAAATGATGCCCATCCCATATCTCCCTGCAGTGCTTCGTTTGGTGTATTCTCATGCGCCCAGCGCCACTCTGCGCACGCTCCTCTGCCGGGTCTCTAAGCTTGTCTGGACCTTAGATTTCACGCGTAATACCGCATTGCCAAAAGACAACCCTGGCACCATCACTCCTTTCTACGTTGACCTAACAACGCCATATCTATTGTAATTCCACAGTGCCCTATGCTTCATAATTGCTGCATTCCTTTTTCCTTTCTTTAGCATACTTTCTTCATGTCCCCTATGTCTTGTTTTCCCTCATTCAGCTATACTCCTAGGTATTTATACTTCTTTACGAGTTGTGTTAAAACGTCCTGCATTTTCAGAGGGTCTCCCTTCTCATCGGTATAAACCATTATTCCCGAATTGTCGCTACTGAATTTCAGGCCCAGAGAGTCTCCTTTCTACCCACAGACCTTAATCAGCTCCTGTAACCTATCACGGCGACCTTCAAACCGTACAATGCCGTCTGCGTAGAAGATGCCTTGTATAACCTGGTTTATTTCTTCCCCTCTCACCATATACGAAACATCAAACCCTAAATTGCACTCTTCTCATTTAGTTTCCATTCTACTGAGGTATATCATGAAAAGTAGAGGCGATAGGGAACAACCCTGCCTGATCCCTCTTTTTATTTCTGCCAGTTCTGTTATTTCTGCTTTTCACGTTTCAACCTTATTCTTTGTGCATACCTGTTCTAAAAGCCTAATAAAATGGGTATCTAAATCATACTCTCGCAGCTGTACCAAGTGTTTTTATTGACTCACATTGTTGTACGCCCCTTTAATGTCCAGAAAGGCTATCCATAACGGTTTTTAAGTCATCCGTGCCACATCTATACATTAAGTGATAATTATTCAGTTTTCATCTAATATCCTATCTCTTCGGAACCCGTTCTGAGGCTCGCCTATAATGTTTTCTGCCCATTCTTCTATTCTCTTTTCTACTACTTGCGTCGCTAGTCTGTACAGAACCGAAGTTACTCTTACTGGGCGATATAATGATATGCTATACTTATCTCCCTTGCCTTTATATAGTAATCTCATTCTGTTTAGTTTTGAATCATTGCATGGTTACCTCTCCCCCATTATTATTTTATGAGTTACTTGTCTTAACTTTAATTTATTTTTGTTCCTCGTGTCTTGACTAGTCTCATTCCTATGCCATCTGGGCCTGTCGGCGTTCCATCCAGTACTTTACTTTCTGCTCCGTCCAATTCCCCCTGGCCATCTCAGCTGTCTCGTTAGGGCCATTCCATGCCAAAGGAGACACGGCAATTCTTTCATGTCTGGGATATGTACGAAACAATTAATTTGGATAAAAAAGCCTCTGAACTAAAAAAAGAAATATTTAGTTGTAGAATATTAATTCTAGTTTTGCTGATATCATGCTCTAGGTTTCTGAAATTTGCATAAAACCCATGTAGTTAAGAAAAACATTGTAAAAAAAACGTTCGCGCACCACACACAGTTAGGTAGGCGATTAATTACTTAATAACATACCCTATCTTACACTAAAATACAAACATTGAAAGACGCCATTTTGAATCCAAATAGCAGCTCCAAAGAAGGAGAGTTAACGAGATTTCTTTTGTTTGTTTGTTTTAGTCAACTTGGATTTGGGTGTTAGCTACAATACTTTTTTCCTTGGTTCACATAGAACTAATTTTTGAATTGCATGTGTAAAATTTTCGAAGCCTCGTTTTGTTGCCTTTTATTAAATGAAAAAATCTCCAGTTTCTGCAGAAACGACCTTATTAAGGCCACGGTCCCACTGAATGTGGCAGTTTAGGTACTTTTTGGCAGGTCATTACTCATCTCCTTTTAAATACTGTTTTGTGGGATTGATGTCATTCGAAAGACAATGCAATCCTCTTCCATTTGATATTATGTATGTATTGGTTTATACTGTTCATGCGCATTTGTAGCGTTGCGAATATGATGGCGCGGACCCTCACTTGCTCCGCTGGTTCATGTTTTATGAACGATTCATGGAAGATAACACGGTTCCAATACAGCAGTTTTGTTAAGATGATGTCGGAGCAGAATGTAACGGTATACTTTTTTGGTATTTGCACTAGTTAGTTTTTTTCAGCTCTACAAATATTGCCCTAAAATTCACATTTTTCAGCAAAAATATGTTTTTAATGACTAGCGCTAGAGCAATGAAATTAGCTACAGATGTAGTGCTTATAATTGGTAATATGCAGAAAAAAATTTAATGTTGTGTAAAATTTGTTTGTTTAGATATTCTATATCAAACGTAGCACTTTTTTGTGCTTCGAGTCATGGTAATTCAAATGCCGCTGAGTAAATAATTAAACTATGGTAAATCTTTTATAACATTTAGAACTACAATAGTTGCCCAAGAGGTGGACGGTGGCTTTTTTTTATTTTCAAAGTCATAACGCTCCGGGAGCCCTTCAAACTTACCTGTTTTTGACGCACATCTTTTTGGACATCAAACAGATTTATTGGCATCTAATAACATTTATTTTATGAAATAGATATACATTGCGATGTATTAGATTTTCCCAGTGATCTTGCTTTGGTTTCTTGATAGTTGTAGAGCTTAGCTAATCTTAAAAACAATTAAAAACTGTTTGGGTGTTTTGTTGCGCTTCCTCGCGGATGGCAGACAAAACTGCTGATTTCTAAGTTCAAAAAATTTTCGAGGGCGGCGTTGGCGTCTGTATCATCATCAATCTCCGTGTCGTTTTACCTTCACATTTAGAAAATATATTTGAAGATTTACTATCCATAAATGAAAGGTTTAAGTAATGGGTCAGGTTAATAAATCTAAGACAAATAATTACACAAGCGTAGCGTGATATAAAGTGTTCGTTATTCGATATAATTGAAATCAATAAACGATAAAGACGAAGAGGGAAAGAATACACCCGAGTTCACTTCATGCCTAGAGTCACTAAATGAGCTGCGCTTAGAGTATCGGCACTCCGTTCCCCAAAATTGTTTTGGCCGCCGCCATTTTGGGTCTTGTGCAGAGCAAACGCAACTGCCGATCGTCATGATCCAAAAGTGCGACTTCCTCTGCATTAGATGCGGTGCTAGGAAGCTGAAACAATATTGCTATGCTCTGTCACGGGTTGTTTAAACATTCGTAGAGGACGCGGCGTTTCCTGTGATTTTAGACAAAGCTTCAGATAACTGGCAACCATGATTTCAAGCCACAATATGGCCAAGGGTCGTTACTCTGAAGCGTAGCTAATTTACTGGCACTAGCGGGAACAATGAGGAAGAGGCAGGTGTCAAAAGGTAGTGGTTTGTGGAATCCACGGGGCTCACGTCATGGCCCCTCCAGGTATTACAAGCTTCTTGAACAAGGGCATGAATAGTGTCATTAAATAAGCTATGCTTCAGAGTAGCGACACTTGGCTATATTGTGGCTTAAAATCATGGTTGCCAGTTATTTGAAGCTGTATCTGAAATCACAAGAAACGCTTTTCCGTCCTCCACTTTAAACAGTTTGCGACAAAGCAAAGCAATATTACATGAGCTTCCTAACACCGAATCTAATGCTGAGGAAGTCGCAATTTTGAATCATGACGATCGGCAGCTGCGCCTGCTCTGCACAAGCACCAAAATGGCGGCGCCCACAACACTGTCGGGGAAGAGAGTGCCGATACTCTAAGCGCAGCTCATTTATTGGCCCTGCTTCCCGCGAACCTCCTTTCCCCTGACTGAAACTGAAACTAAATAGGAATAATACACCATTATTATAGCTTATTTAGTTTTAACCACCTACACATAATTAGAGGAGGAAGCGGCCGGGCAGGAGAAACGCGGGTTTTATGTGCGACTGTTCTAATCAACGTTAGTTCTAACCGTCTCAAAAGAGAGAACGCACGAGCTTGCGCTGGTTAAAAAAAAAAAAAAAAAAAAAGACGGTCCACAGAAAAGAGGCGGCACGCTGTGTTCTTTGTGATTGTGTGGGGGATCGGTGGCCGAGTGGGCTGAAGCGCACACCCAGCTCGACGCGCGTGGAGCGAAAGCTCGCGCTGCAGAACCCAGGGATCCTGGGTTGGAGCCCCACCCCTGCCCGTTTCGATCTGGATGAGCATCGTACCGGCGTGCGGTCGTGTATCACTACTGCGTGAGCACGTTAAAGACCCCAGGTTAGCAGTCGTACTGCACTGGCAAAATTGCTCATCTACAGTGTAAACCAGTGTCGCCCCTACTGGCAGACCAACCTTACGCTGTATAAATCACTAAAACGTCCAATTTGGCTTTTGATTTTGCGTCTAATTGCAAATTGTTGTGTGTATGTTTATACAGCCGGAAGTTAGTCTGCCTTAGTGGGCGTGTGTCTCAGGTGTAGATGAGCAATTTAGCCAGTGCGGTACAACCGCAAACCTGGGGTCTTTAACGTGCACCACGCAGTTGTGATGCACGACCGCACGCCGGTATGATGCTCTTCCACATCGAAATGGGCAGGTGCGGGGTGGTCTCTGCAGCGCGAGCTTTCGCTCCACATGCTCCGAGATGGTGTGCGCTATAGTTCGTTTCACCTTATGTGCGAGCAAAGCCGAGGCTACAAGCGCGAGAATTCTGCTTGTAACAGCGCCTGTAGTGCACGAGCGCACGTGCGAAGCCGGAACGCTCAGAGCATGGGCTCGCGCTTCTAGCTTTGACTTCACTCGCACATAACGTGAAACGAAGTATAGACATGCACTCGGCCACCGATCGCCCCCCCCCCCCCCCCTTATATAAGTATTTGAAGATCGACGATGGACGTCGATCGTCTCGAGGTAATGTAACGTAATAACATTATATAAATAATAAACATATTGAAGGATTGAAGGACTCAATGTTTCAATTTTTGGATTGTAATATGGCGGTAGCCTAGCTATTGTACTTACTGTTGATGAGGAGCAATATGAGGTGACGAGGTAATGATTAAATTATGAGGCTCTATAAGGACCACGATATTAGTGGGCGTCGATCCACAACGTACAGTGCCAAACTTTTTTCAAGTATTTTTTCAAGTATCGTGTACCCAAAGACCTTTCTTCACCCGCAACAGAATATGGTAGAATCAATGAGGATGCTGCTTTACAACTGTACGTGGAACAGGAAAACTGCAATGTGCAGAAGTGCGGCTTATTCGTTAATATGAAGGACGGATTTCTAGCAGCGTTCCCTGATTGACTACTTGAAACAAATGGCCTCATTGACGTAAAGTTCCAAAAGATTCTTGAAGCCTACTGGAACCGCAAAGGAGTATGAGGCGAAAAATAAGAAAAAGGAGCCTGGCGTGAAAGGTCCAAATCACCACCATAGCTTCTACTACCAAATACAAGGGCAGGTACACAATACACAAAGAGAGTTTTGTGATTTCGTTATATTTACACTCAAGGGCATTGATATCCAACGTATACAGAGGGATGACACCTTCTTGTCAACCAACATAGAGCCTTTTCTACTCAAGTTTTACATGGAAGGCCCGTCTTCCGCTGAAATTCCTCACGTAGACGCGTTGTCCGACCGAATAATCTGCCATTACTCCCGATCTGGGAATCTCTCGATCTTCATTCATGGCCATAGTATCATATGAGATCGAGGGGTGTGGCTCTTCGTCCGCCGAACATTGCTTCGGCGGGTGTTTTTACCGCGTAAGATGAGACCGTTGCGTGCTGCTGGAACAAGACCCTGGCGATTCTTCACTGAACTGCTTCTTCCGTAAGCTTCAAGAGGGCTTTTTTCGTTTCGCACACCATTTGTTCTGCTTGCCCGTTAGTTGCAGGATGGTATGGTACACTAACGTGATGCCTGATAGCGGTCTTTTTTTTTTTTTTTTTTCTCAAAAACTTGTTTATTTCATTTGAAGCAAGATTTGTCGCGTTATCAGAGAAAAGTATTTTCGGTAGGGCAAAAGTAGAAAAAAAAGAGCGTAGAACGTCAATGACGCGTTTGTACGTCGTGGCAGGCATCGTGTAAACTTTCAACCACTTAGAGTACGCATCGACCATGACTCCGCAGATGCGGATACGTTTCGCCACCCACAGACTGAATAGTGGATCGTTTTCAGTTACAGTTCATGATGGCAATGGACTCGAGGAAGCCTTCGACTCTTTCCACAAAGTTAGCCCAGGTGCCAGCACTTTTGTCGAAAGTGGTAAGTGTTCGAAACGTCGACAACGTCGGTAGCCACGTGCTGTGCTTGACACTGGACGCTTACCATTCCCTGAGAAGAAACTTGCTTGTTCGTCTGCCACGAGTCGCCCGATATCAGGTAATCACCGCTACTCCATCTCCCGACAAAACAGGTCGTCATTGTCCGCATGTCCATAGTTAGCAATCACGTGAACTTATAAATTCCCGAACGCTCATAACTTGCCGTCGCTAAACGCCGTTCATTCATAGCGTCTTCATCGCAAATAAACGTCTTCCTATTTATTCTGATGGCTTTCATCATACTCCTCCTAAGCTATACTTACAACATTATATCGGTACTTCCAAAAATATTGCAGCGGTGTTTGTCTTCTGGGGACTATAATGTAACAACCTTTACAAAATCTTCCGGATCCCATGAATCACAACATTTCGTTATGTCACTTTTCGGTCGTCATTATAATGGTGAAGTAAGTACCGTAAATTGCGAAGCAGTTTACTTGACGTCCGCTTCTATTGGCGTCTTGGAAGATTGAGTCTACTGAGCGTGCATTCCTGCAGAAAAAGTTTTCATTGAAAAAATATTGACACGTCAATCAACAATTGATTCCTTCTTGGTAAGATTTATTGCGAAAGCCCTTGACAACCGCCGAACCGCATCTCCCTATATCAGAGAACAATTTATACCCAGCCTGACATTCTCGCATACATGCGTTTGCTGGGCCACGCTATTGAGCCAGCTGAGCACAGCTGGCAGCGGCGCGAGCAAGGCCACGAGGGGAACGTGATGGTGCTCGAGCCATCCCACCGTGAACCAATGTTTCGGCCACCCCACGGGTGCGTGTCGCCATCTATTGGTTGAACTAACGCCTTGTTCAAGATGGCTGCCGTGGGACCGCAGCCTTAACCTTTTAATTAGAAAAGAAAACGGCATAGTGAACTTAAAAAGTTGGTGGCCATAATCGAAAGCCACCAAACCAACCCGCCTACACTATTATACGGCGTCCTGATACGGCGTCCTTCTAATTTGGGCGCGAAAATCGCGAAAATACAGTTCTGATTTTATATGGCCTCCATCTCCGCGTGGCACAGCCCAACGCCATGAAGCCAAAGCGATAAATCATGCGCATCGCTGTGACAACGCCACTGTAGAAGGGACGAGGAGCGCGGCGGCCGAAAAGATTGCGGTAACACGATTCGCGTCCAAATTAGGTTTTTTAGGACGCCGTGAACTACTTCACGTGCGTTACATCTTTTTTTAAAAATGAATGATTTGTTGTTTTTGTGACTACAGATAAGGCACAAACCGCCATTGCGAAACTCTGGCGTCCTTTTTTAGAAAAATGTCTAGTCGTTACAAAAATCACTCTGTATAAGCACGATTGTAAGGCAGTTTTTTACGGCCGGTGACATCATTACGGCACGGAAGGAGACGTCGACCACAGATCATACACAGCCACTGTTGTTTTCGTACGAGAATGAGCAAACATTTGATACCAAATAAAATAGATTTAGCATTCACCAAATTCGGCTTGTTTACTTGATTCAAATTGATATTTGATTTGATTACACTTATTTTGTGCCCGCACACGCCTACTTTATTCCGTAATGAGTTACAAGTGATAATTGCATTGCTTTTCGTCGTGTAAGGTTATTAACAATTTATTATTAACACATTATTAACAATCGGAGCTATACGATTACGCGAAGCGCATTTGAAGATATTCAAAATTGTTCTGAGTACACAAACAACTTCTCAAGCTTCTTGCTGTTTGGGGCCTTTCCTACACGCAGTACCAATAATAAAGCCAAAACCTTATAGAGGAGACCATCTCTATCAGCCCAACACGCAAACACGATTTGAAGCGTGTAGTGCGTGCGTTGGCAAAGAGATACCGGCGAGCGAACCATAGCGTCGAATGTCCATGCATCAAAATGTCAGTGCACCGAAATATCGCGCACCGAACAGTCCCACACCGAAATGTCTTTGCAGCAAAAAGTCCGTACACTGAAATGTCTGTGCACCGAAAAGTCCGCACCGAAATGCCCTACAGCAAAACGCTCTACACCGAAAAGTGGTAGACCCACTACGGATGGGATCCTCCGTCACCTCTGCCGGTCCACGAACCATAATGATTCAGAATCTCTGGTCTATAGAGCGCCATCCATGAGATACCGAAAAACGCCAATTGTACTTCCCGTTGCCGCCATGAATTCGCCTAAACAACGAAAAATGCCAAATCAGATATTTTTATTAAAATAAATACTTCAATGACTACTTCTTTGAACAAAACAAGTTATTTGTGCTCTCACAACAGCAAGAATCGTCCTCCAAACCAATGCTAAAAAAAGCCAATCCAACTCGTTGGGAAGGGCAAGTGCCAAGCTCGCTCAAAACAGCTTCTCGGTTGGTTCAGCTCCTTGTCGCAGGTGTGCCGGCTGGCTTCTGGATAATCTTTTTTAATCCTCCAGGCTTTCATTTCCCCCACCCCAAACTGTCAAAAAAAAAAAAAAAATCAGACAGCCGGCAAAAAAAAAAAAAGGAAAATGGCGAGGAGGAAACGAGAGGTGATTTCCTGCTTTCGCAGTGGCGAGGAGAAAAATGAGGGTCGGTTTCCTTCTCTCTGCTTGCGGGCCGGCCTTTAACCTGATTAACCTCCTCGCCGAATACCGTGACTGCTTTGCGACGTCGTCGAAGGTGCGCCAAACAGCCGTTGCGAAGCACCGCTTCGTTACCGAGGACGACGCGCGCCCAGTGCATCGATCGCCGTACAGAGTCTCCGTTAAAGAAAGGGAGGTAATCCAGGAGCAAGTTCAAGAGATGCTGAGAGACGACATAATCCAACCTTCAAATAATCCGTGGGCCTCTCCAGTCATGCTGGTTAAGAAGAGGGACGGAACGCTTAGGTTCTGCGTGGACTACCGGCAGCTGAACGCGGTGACGAAGAAAGACGTCTACCCAGCACCTCCACCAAAATGTCACGAACGACAATTGACGAGGCGATAATAACTGAAGAAACTAAACGTTTAATGGGGCGAACTTGTGCCCAAAAATAAAAAGGAAAAACGATAACAACAGAAGAAAACAGAGCGTCGCGGGCGTCGAGGTCGGCGTGAGGGCAGAGTCGAACGCTGGGGCGAAACTGACTCCGGTTCGCCACGCGGAGCCCCTTATGTACATGCGTCAAATTTGGGGGTTTTACGTGCCAAACCAACGACGGGCATCTGGCACGCCCCAGCGGAGGACTGAGGATTAATTTGGACCACCTGGGGATCTTTTGACGTGCAACCGAAAGCTCGGTTACAAGGCGCCTCCTCCGCAATAAGCCTCCGTCAGATTGCGGGCACCTCGGCCGGGATTCGAACCCTATGTACATGCTAAACTTCTGGAATAATCAGCGTAGAATTTTTGACGCGTAGAGCATTCGGACCTCGAACACGCAACAGGATTCTCGAATTTACCAGAAAACTAGATTGCAGGAATAACAAAAGATGCGACGCTCCCAGGGATCGAACCCTGGCTTTTCGCGTGGGAGGTAGGCACGATAACCGTTAGGCCACGCGCGCGCTGCCACCTTGGCCAGCTGCGCGCGCGGCAATATTTAACGGGAAATTGAATTAGTGTTGAGGTCACGTGGCGTCAATGTTCCAGCTAAATTTAGCGGGGAACCTTTGGGAGGAGGAGGATGGGAGGGTATGGAGGAGGAGGGAAGGGTACGGAGAAGGAGGAAGGGAGGAAGGGGGGAGAAGGTGAAGGAGGAGAGGAGGAGGAGGAAAAGAGTGGATGAGGATATGAGCAGAGGAGAAGGGGAGGGGGACGAGAGAGGGGAGGAGGAGGGGGCACGGAGGAGGGGCATACCCTCCCGTCCGTACCCTCCCCCTCTCGTCCTCAAGAGCTGCGCTCTAATTTTGCACTACAGATGTTTGTAAACGTCTTTCATTTAAAAAATTGACCGCATCTCCACGTGGTGAATGATGTTGCTTAGGGCGAAGCTCTGGTGGTGCTTGTCTGCGTAGACGCCGAGCCGCAGCATGCCGAGCCTTTTCATTCATGTCAGTAGGAGAATGTGTGGTTTTCTTCTTTTTCTTTTTTTAAGCAGACAGATTTTTCTTCTTTTTCTTTAAGCCTTTTCATTCATGTCAGTAGGAGAATGTGTGGTTTTCTTCTTTTTCTTTTTTTAAGCAGACAGATGGGATGGCATCTCAGAACCCCCTACTCTTTTTTTTTCCTTCTTTTTCTTTTTTCATAATTTTTTTTCATCTTTTTTTTTCCAGTTTTTTTGTTGCCCTACACGAGCACGTGATCATGTGCTCACGTGCTCGTGAGCACGTGATCTCACGAGCAGAAGCACGAGCACCCGACGCCGGGCCTACGGCGGACGGCGGACGGCGGACGGACATGGCTAGACCCTAAGGAGCTTCGCCCCCCCAAAAAGAAAATCCTTTTAGACGTTTTGTTATCGCGCATCTACAGATGCGGACAGATGCTTGCATTCGAACGTGACACGTGCATAATCGGACCTTAGAGCGCCGCTTTCAAGGCAGTATCGCGTGGATGGTGCAGCCAGCATAACATGGTCGCGCCTTGCGGACGCGCTCGCGCTCCCTGCCCGAGAGCCACGGGTCTCCTGGCGTCGCACAGTCGCTCGACCTCCTTGAACGCAGATCAGAGCTGTGCAGTGTGCACGCGCACTCTTCACGTCTTACAGAGAGTGTTCCAAGAGTACTTCCGTGGCTTTTATGGTTTCTATCTGTGACGTCACGGCTAGAACTATCAATGGTCAGCGGCACCTTCGATGGTGTGCATAAAAGCAAACCAGTGGAAGTTTGTAGTCACCGCGTCCTTAAACCGACAAGGTCAATGTTGACAGTTTGACATTTCTCTTCTTTTAGCCGCTGAAAGCAGCGTTTAACATACTCAAGACGTCATAGTGAGCGTTTGGACAGTCATGGAAAACCGACTTCAACGACAGTATAGGTTCAAGAAAACAAAAAAATCTTCAGGATACGATAACTGCCTACCGAAGCACCCCCGACATTAGAGAGTCTTAGTAGATGGTTCCGATCACTCTGATGCCGATATTCCACCGGCGCCTTTGGGCATGCATCGTATTGTATCGGGTATCGTTTTCGGGGGTATCGGAACAATCTACTAATACTCTCTAACAGTAGAAGGGAAAGGCTCAACCACTCCCGTTTTCGGTGTACTCGCGAAAACACAACGCCGCGGGTGACTACTTCACCATTCCGGTCGCGAATACAGTCATGTCTCGTTAGTATGGACACCTCCGTTCCCCCAAAAAATCGTCCATAATGGGAGTTGTCGATAATAAACGAGACAAAAAGGCATGTATTTCCACTGTTTGTCCCCGAAAATGATGTCGATATAGCGGGGTATCCATATAGAAACGAAACATGACTGTACCACCCCAGGGGACATTCCAGAGAGTGTTGTCCTGGAAACTTTTAAGTTAGGTCATCACTGATTGGCGCAAAAGGTTCTGGCGTACGAGCACGCGGGAAAACTGCAGGTAAACTATTTTTTTTCCTTTTACGTCAGAGAGAAAGATAGGGAGACGTTAAAAGGGGGGGGGGGGGGTGCAACAATTTTAAGATTGAAAGAATTTGCATATCGTCATTTACACGTTATTTATCGTGTCCCGGAGGATAGAGAACACATCTCCTTCATTAAAAAATGTCGCGATTCCGCTGTATAATCGCCAAGCAAAAGTCGCGCCTCTTTCCCCACCTGCAGCCGCGAGTGGCAGCCGAAGGAATTACGGCGAGAAGCTTACGTGACCTCGATCGGCTCTAAGCTGCAGCGTAGCGCCCGCTAATCTCAGCAGAGAGAGGGAGAGGGAGCGTCCTCCGAGAGAGCACACGGGAAGCTACACGGCACCCCGGATGACGTAACTAAGAGGGGGATCATGTGTGACCCTAAATACTGGGAGTGAGTTGAGGGGTGCCAGAAATGCCAATATTTATCTTTTTCTTTTTTTTTTTTTTTTTACACAACAACTAGGACACGCAGGTGAAATCGGTTTTCGGTTCTTTACTTTAAAAGTGTCGGAGGGCAACTTCCACAAATGTATGACCGACGTTCGGAAATCGTTGCACCCCCCTTTAGTACTCCGGCGATTTTTGAGCTACCTCAACTAACTATATTTTCTGACTCCCCGGCCTTTACCCTTTCCAGTATGCTATTTAGTATCGCGAAATTCATATTAGTTATTATGAAATCGGCGAATGAAAATGATGCAAAAACCAATATTCAAATATACCCGCACTTTTCAGTGCCGTGACGTCAGTGGCAGGCAGGCTTGCCAGTCGAGCAAGCAGTCTAAAAAATAGAATATGCCAATCATTTGATCCGTGCTGGCGCGCGGGTACTGGAGCGAGCTTCCAAAGCATTGATTTGACACCATGAAACTGCTTGGAATCAGTTGGGAATAAATTCTACAGCCCAAAAAGTGAACCCCTGCCTTCCACTGACGTCACTTTTTCGTTGTTGCCAGTAGAGACTTTCAGTTTGAAAAACACGGCGAGGACCAAAATTGTAAATTCAATAACTTTGTGAAAAAAAAATTATTTTTACCTAATATTTGGGATTTTAGCGATGTTGTTTGGCGAGTTTAGCGAAATTTCAAGCAAATCGGGGACCATGAAGAAATCGCCGGAGTACCCCTTTAAAGGGGCCCTGCAATCATATTTAAGCGTCTGCCTTTTTTGCGGTTTCCACGTCTCTTGGGGTTCGGGAAAGCCAGCGGGCATGGAGAGAGTAATTAAATATCAGTGCGTCATATTTTAACCGGACGACGCGGAAACCTCCTCTGCCTACGAGGGCGACCCACGTTGCCGAAAGCGCGCGAAATGTGACGTCTTGGTCCTGGGCTTACTACTGGTCAGAGCCGCTAAAAGCTTTTTTTTTAGTCGAGATACAAAATATAAGTGTCGCGAACCGTTTCAATTATGTATGAAACTAGTTTTTGTTTAGTATTTTAGATCAGAAAAGAAACAAATACAGTTTGTAAAGTACGGAAACAAGAAATGATCCGTCGACGTACCCGCCACCAAACGGCGGAAAAAACGGCGCATACTAGAAAGGGCTAGTGGGATGAGGCCCCGACGGCCCCGACGAACAGCGAGCGTAGAAAAATCCCGGGTGTACGCGGCGGCGCTGCGATCGTATACCGGCTCGAACATCCGACCGCTTCCGAGCGTTCCGAAGGCCTTCGGCGCGGGCTTGGTTGGCGATTTGGCCATTTGGCGGTATGGCAGCGCGAAGTGGCTCCCGTTCTGAACTGATTTTACCCCGTGTTTGCTGTCGTTTGTGGCCAATGAAGTGTCATGCCGAATTGGTGTTTAATCGCGCAGCAAATGCAATGCGAGCCGCCCTGGCCGCCCGCTTCATACAGCCTATCCAAAACATGCTTTAGTGGCGCCCTCTCGAGCCGTCGACACGGAGTGCGGCAGCCGTGAACGCTCGATGAGCCCACTACCCTTCCTCTAGTTCACGGACACTCAAGCCAGGACCTACGACGTCATGAAGGAGGTTATTTTTTGCTTGTTTTTGTAATTCTAATTTGCCTATAACTTTTAAAATAAAGCGAAATTTGAGAAAAGAAAAGTTTCATTAAGTTACTACGTCCAGTGCGCACAGGTTCGGTGCAAATTAATAAACATTAAAAAAGTCATTGCAGGGCCCCTTTCAGGCTGGTTCGCACACTTGCGTGATTCGACCCAGTGCGATTAAAGCGGCTTGCGACGTTAATCGTTTTACGGATTGTTATGGCAACAAGACAGCTGTAAGCGGCTTGAAATCTCGTTGCCGTAGCAACTCATAAAAGGATTAACGTCACAAGCCGTTGCAGCGGCACTTGGTCTGATTAAAAGCAAGTGTGTGAAGCGTCCTTTGTTTGCTTCATTTCACGATGACGCAAACTGGTCAGCAAACTTCCTGAAGATTAAGCTTGAAGCCCCAAATCTCGCAGTGGGGATTAGATTGTCCCACAGTATTCCTTATTTACGAATTCTTAGCGGGTTGAAGACGGTTCGGAAGATTGGATAGAGTTCCCATCTCCGTCTGTCCTTCGTATTACCGGAATAATAATAAAGTGTCAACATTTCGAAAAATGAATATCGTATATTTCTTGGTGGGATTCCCTTGCGCAGTAGGGTATTTGGTATTTTCGGGGCTCCGCGAGCGGACGTTAATTTACATACGTAAATTTACACACCGATTGCGAAACCACTAGCAGATCAAACAAACTTTTTGCACAAAAAAAAAAAGAGAAAAGAAACGAATACAAGAAGGGTAAAATGAGATTTTGGCAGAACGCGATGGAACAGGATGGCGATGTCCCTTCACCGACGTTGTTCATAATATTTATTGTGCAGGCTATGTACTCAGAGTGTGTATCTTAACTTGGGGATAGATTTAAATGCGAACCGATTTAAGTGAGAAACCGAGGTGGTCGTCAAAAGAGTACAAGAAAAAGCTTAGATTTGTTTGTGGTTTCGAGCACAGTAGATGAGAACAAACAATCACAATCAGTATGCTTATTAACTAGAACGTGTGTATTAAGATTTCTTAAATCTCATTTAACAAAATCTAATAAATGTGGTCTAGTTAAGTCTAGGACCGGTAAAATTTTTATCATTACCAATTTGCCTCAAGATAGGGGCAACTCATTAAAGTCACATCTGAAGTACTAACCCGAATAACAAGTCATTCTTTTCCTCAAAGTTATTGAAGTTTTAAATTTGGTCCGAGAGACCGAGATGCTGGCAACACTGGAAGCGTGACGTAAGATGTTTACGTACGGGGCACGGGGGGGGGGGGGGGGGGACTCGTTTCTGACATGTCAGAATGCGTTTTATGGTGTGAATAGCGAGCCGGCAACAGCGAGGCGTCGTCTGCGTCGCCCTCTCTCGTTGCAACTTGGCAAAAGGGGAACGATAAGCCCCACATTGCGTGCCGGCGGCTTCGATACACGCTGCGTGTACGAGCGCAACACACACATATTTGAGCAAGACGCAGCGAAAAGCCCGATACTTCTTCGCCGTAAAAGCGCTCTCCGGTGATACGCAGTCACGTTCCGACTGGCCTGTTAGGGCCGTAGCTTTCACCGTATTGTTATGTTATGCGATCACGGCTTCCTGACCTACACAGTATTCCTTGCTTCAGACACTAGGCTATGCAGCGCAACCAGAGTAATAGCTCACGTTTGAACAATGAAGCCGCCACTCCCAGGCATACCCAATATTCCTTGCTTTAGTCGCTAGAATAGCGCCAAGCTAAACAGCATTGTATGTTACCTTTTGAATGTTGGTTAAATTCGCACCAGCAAAACGAAAAATAAACGTCCGCAAAATGTTTTGTTTCTTATATTGTTTTAGGCTGCAAGCTTATTTGAGAGTTATACAACATATGGGACGTCAACCTACTGGAAAGCACACGAAAATGTGAACGTTGGTTCTGTCATCACCTACATTTGCCGTTTTCTCTATTGACTATTTTGAATTTAGAGGTAATAAAGAGCATGCCGGGAAGAGCAGAACCTGAATGGTAATAAAAGAAAGAAAAAGGTTTAGCTTCAGTAGCTAAAAAGAAGGTACATCATGAAAACATTATTGGTCCTTCTTTCCCTCGTAATTAATTAAGCGTAAGGGGAAAGAACTAAGACGTAACGTCTCACAATTCGCTACATTCTGCGACTGAGACGGGAAGAGGACGATATACCGGGTGTTTTTGCGAAGACTTTCAAAAATCCCAGACATTAGGGCGTTTGAAAAAAACAAAAAAGATACTGTCTTCGGGAACAAACTACCAGCCACGGCGGACGTCAGGAATTGCCAAAAACATACTAATTAGCCAGCTAATTAATTAAAAATTGTTAATTAACTTTTTAATTAGTGGAAATAGACATATGGTTCGAATTAGAAAGTTGCTGAGCGTTATCGAAAGCCACTAAATCAGTCATTTTCAGAAAGACTTTGAGCGCGTGAGAAGAGTAGTAGCGCACTGAAGTCACCACTCGTGGAGCAGGCTACAAGGCTGGGGCTAGACAAGAGGCAGAAAAATCGCGCGGGCGCCTTACCGCAACCGCTAGCCTTGTACTTGCTCCACAAGTGGTAACTTTAGTGCGCTACTACTCTTCTCACGCGCTCAAAGTCTTTCTGAAAATGACTGATTTAGTGGCTTTCGATAACGCTCAGAAACTTTCTAATTCGAACCATATTTCTATTTCCACTAATTAAAAAGTTAATTAACAATTTTTAATTAATTAGCTGGCTAATTAGTATGTTTTTGGCAATTCCTGACGTCCGCCGTGGCTGGTAGTTTGTTCCCGAAGACAGTATCCTTTTTGTTTTTTTCAAACGCCCTAATGTTTGGGAGTTTTGAAAGTCTTCGCAAAAACACCCGGTATATACATATACAGGGTGTTTTACGAAAGGTGGACAAATTCGATATTGCGAAAACTACGCGTCGCAACAAAAAAAAAAATGCTTGTGTTGTTTTGTTCCTGGGCCAGGGCCCTATTTAGGAAAATTATTAAACTCCGAAATAATTAAGTTGTTAATTATTTTTGCGTAAATAATTTTTAAATATTGAGTTTAAGGGCATGGTTTCAATTCGAAAATTGCTCAGGATCATCAAAAAACACAAAATCAACAAACGGCAGAACGATAGAAGGCACGCGCAGCATTTTACGGCGTTCTGAAAAACCACACAAATTCGACGGGTTTTTAAGTTTCGGTTTGCTATCGGAGCGCATCTCGACTCCGACGGCACCGCGCCCCCGTGGAGAAATAGTGCAACCAACCTCTGCTGCGCTGTCATCGCGCGACGCAGCAGAGGTTGGTTGCACTATTTATAGCACCAATATATGCTATGGCGTCGTCTCTAAAAACGCAGTAGCCACAAACCGCAAGTTCGTCGGATTTTTTGTTCTCGACTTAGGAATTTTAAAAGAGGCCGCGGCGGAAACCAATGTTTTTCACATCCGTCGTGGGTCGGATGTTTCGCTCGATCTCCCGCCGTGGATTTTCAGTCCACATTGTATTAACTTTTTTCAAGCACTCTGTGAGCACATTTAAAAGGCTCTAAATACCATGAAATAATTTTAGGTGTTTTGCTTTTTTTCTGTAAAAATGTCAAAAACGCCGCCTCGGTTAATTGTTGAAGAACTTTGACAATTAAATACTGGCGATCTACTTGGGTTACATTAATATTTTTTATATCTACGGAGAGCCCAAAACACGCTCTTTAAATATATTATAAAATGTCACAGCTGTATGAAATATCCTTTGCGGGACGCAGCTAGGCTGCTCCCGGACAAAATGCAATGCGGGAATAATTTCCAAACAGAGTCCATGCAACCGACATCCTCAATGGGAGCGTTCTCCACCCAGAGCGATGTCTTTCTAACGCGTCCGACTGGTAACAAGCGTTCCAAAACATGACATCGATACGCGAGCAAAGGCGGTTAGGCGCGTCACATTCCCCAAACTCTGAGCTGGCAGTTTTTCCAGCAGACGTAAACGGCCGGAGCCTAGGTGGGGTGACGCCCGACGCTACAGGCCTCGAGAAATGCGCCAATTTCGACGCACACAGCGCTCTTGCGCAGCAAACTCAACCTGCCAGCATCCAATGGTACGCGCCGCAGGACGGCTGCTTTGGTAACTGCAGTGTATTCTGTGGGAATCGGGATACGTACGTTTCGAAGCACGGCGTCTAGATGGCGCTTCAGCTCTGCACTTTGAGCAGAGCTGAAGGTAAGGGCAACAGAAATGCGGCTGTAATGAAAAATAGAGCACTTTGGAATTACAACAGGTATGAGGTGGTGAGAGATATTTGGAAAGGGGTCATGGTGCCTGGCTTGACTTTTGGAAACGCAGTGCTATGCATGAAATCCGAAGTGCATGCAAGACTAGAAATAAAACAGCGTAGAGTAGGTAGGCTGGCTTTAGGGGCACATGGCAAAACACCAAACCAGGGAGTACAAGGACTCGGAGACATGGGATGGGCGTCATTTGAGGGCAGGGAAGCTGTGAGCAAGATAGAATTTGAGGATCGGTTGAGGCAAATGGGTGGGGAGCAATGGGCACGAAAGGTTTTCAGCTATTTATACATGTGGAGTATAGACACAAAATGGAGACAGCGCACTAGGAAATTAAGAGGAAAGCTTTTAGGCTATAGTGGGGTTACGGAAGAGCAGGTCTCAGTTAAGAAGAAAGTTAAGGCCTCAGAAAGAGATCGATGGCTAGAGGGAATGCAGACAAAGAAGGCTCTGGAAGGCTATAGATTAAACAAAACAGTTATTGCCAAAGAAAGCATTTATGACAACTCTAGGGGAAGCTCGTTGTTGTTTGAGGCAAGGACAGGTGTTTTGCGAACCAGAACATACAGAGCGACGTACCAGGAAATGGACACAGTGTGCGCTGCTTGTGGAGAGGAGGACAAGACGGCTGAGCACTTGATACTCTACTGTAAAGGGCTTCACCCTATGCATACCGAAGACAACGTAGATTTAATAAAGTAATTGGGTTTTAGAGACAGCGAAGGAAAAGTGGATTTCAAGACAGTAGAGATTACCAAGCAAAGATTAAGTGAATGGTGGCAGAAAGCGAGAGAAAACTAGGCATTTTCTTATTAACTGATGGCAAGGGGGATTTATAGCCTCACTTGCTTTTCAGTACACAGTGAATATGGTTTTCACATTCAAATATTCTAAGCTTAAAGGTTAAGACAAAATGGCTAGGTGGCGTAAGCTACCGCCCGATCCAAAGGGCTCAGCCATATTCATCCATCCATCCATCCATTGGAACTCACAGTTATGAAACGAAAATCTAAATGGCGCTTCGAACGACGGCAGGCGAATTGAAATGAGTGAGGGGGGATACCGCCTTCCACGAGAGTTCCACAACTGAGGTAATCTAGTAACGTTGGCATGAGCCGAGTTCACGCCGAACGATGACGAGGCCTTGTGTCCAATGCACGCTCAGAGTATGTGAGCAAGCAATGTCGGACAGGCATTGGCGCGTACTTCTGAAAAAGGTCTATTCGCGACTCCTGCGAACTATAGGGGGCGTGCTGGTGGGGCAAAATGACTGACGAAAGGGGGTCGATTTGGTCGTTCAGGACGCGGACCATCATACATTTCTTGCACTGCAGCGTAAAGTCGGTGTTACACATGAAAGCAAAGCGATTTGTTGACAGTAAAAACCGTCTTCTAGTCAGTGCGTAGAAATGACACGACGGAAGTATAAAAATAATTACTCAAAACGCGTTTGTTTCTATGCTGCCTACAAGAACTAAGCATTCATAAAAGACGAAAGAGTCGAAACGACCTCCTCACTTGAGCTTCTCTCGGCATTACCGCTACGCGGCGTCGATTTCGCTGGAGTCTCCAAAACGATCTCTCGGACATGCGAGAATTGTGTATGTGGGTCCAGATACCGAACGGTTTACGACAGGAGCTCACCCGAGCAGTCCAAATTAGTCGTAAAGTCTGTTCTGTTAGGCATCTTAGTGTTCCGGCGATCGGAGGAGGAAACAGGACCAGCCAGGTTGAGAACACGAGCAAGTCATCCTCTTCTATTCTTCGTCGTTTAAGCATCATACTAAAGACAGTCTGCATGCAGATTCGAACGCGAGTCACTGCGAGATCCGTGCTTCGAATGCCGCATGGCAGTGAGTTCAAGGGGAACACTTGGGCACGCGGCATTTGAACCACGGATATTGCGGTGACTCGCGTTTGCAGACTGTCTTTTCTATGTTGTATGAGCATTGTGACCCCGGCTTCACAGTTAGGGCTGCAGCTGGTGTTTTGTTGAGGTACTTAGTGTTCCGTCGAGCGGACGAGGAAACGGACGAGGAAACGGCCAGCAGACGTGGAAGCAGTACCTGCCAGGTTGAGGACATGAGCAAGTCAGTCTCTTTGGTTCTTCGTTTTTTATAGTTGCGGTTGCAGCCAGTGCGCTCCAAGAGCTGCTATAAGGAAGTTTTCAGAGGTCGCTTCCGCCGTCTCGCCACACTTTTTGGAACCCGCTAGTGGATACAGAACTCTAGACGCCAGGCTAGTGGCGCGCATGCGCACTAGAGGTGACTCCTTTGCGGAGAGCGTGGCGGTGGAAGGAAAACGTAACGTAAACGTAACGTCAAGTCCGCAAGAAAAGGGCAAGAAGAGGCTGAGAAAGTGTCGCATAGGACTTTATGACAGGCATCAGCATAAACGTTCTAAACAGACATTTCCCAGCTATATGCGTCCAATTGACGCCCAGAAGGCGTTAAGACCAGTTCACACATTTGCGTTCGGAGCGACCACTATGAACGAATGTAACCGCTGCGACTTCAGCGACAAGTGTGCGCGACGTGTACACACACATGCAGCCACATGGAACCACACGAATCAACAGCAAATGAGAAACGAGCTTCAGCTCTTGCTCCTAGCCAATAGTAAGCAACCCAGCTACGCGTACAAACATGGCGGACGGTTTCCTGCCCGACGCGAGGTCCACAGTCCTCACCAGAGCAGCCGGAGGTTTCGGCTACGGCGTAGAGTCACGAAGATCTGCTGTTTCCTGTGCGCCTACAATAGCTGTGTAAAGGCTGGTTCAAACATCTGAAACAAACCCGTTATGCACGACTGCGTCCGTTGTGACCGGAACGACCGCTCTGCGCAGCGCGTACACTCCTGCAATAAGCGCAGTGCGTCGGCAGCACGGCGACCGCCTCTCCGCCGCCGTCAGCTGTCTCAGCGGTGCCTCTAAAAAGAAGGGGACGCGCTGCCACTCACTTGCGTAACAGAAAATAGACAGCCCGATCGAAAAGACCATCAAGAAAATCTGATGGTCCATCAAACTTCCTTGATGGTCCATCAAACTTCCCTGATGGCCCATCAGGTTTCCTTGATGGCCCACCAGACCTCCTTGATGGCGCCTGATGGTCCATCAGACCGTCCAAATAGACCATCAAAGGGACTTTGATGGTCCATCATGCTTCCTTGATGGCATCTGATGGACCATCAAAGGCATCTTAATGGTCCATCAGGAACTCCAATGGGTTCACCAGACGTCCCTGATGGACCATCAAAGCGTTTGACGGTCCGCCAGAAATTCGTAACGGCAATTAACACAGTATTAAATAATCGCGCTCATACCATCAGAATTAACTGTCCATTGTCCGACAGGCTTACTTGATGGTGCCTGATAAACCATTAAACATTTCCTGATGGTGGCTGATGGACAATTAAAGTCTTCTGTTTGTAGCTCAGAGACCTTGAAAACGTTTGTTGCGGCGGCTGACGGACCATGGAAACGTTTTGATGCATGTCGCCCGGTGAGACCATCAGGATATATCGATAGACCACCAGAACGAAAAAAGGCTGATGGTGCTTCTCATGACATCTTGCGGTGGTAAAAAGAACCTGACTATATTCGGGAGGTTACAGAAGTGGCCGAGAGATGGCGCTAGTGATCTCACGTCGTTGCGCGTGCCTGAATTTTATTTGATGTGTAAAGCTGACAGCGGTGTGGCTCGATAACAGTGTGTTCAATCCGTAATAATCCGCCTCAACAATTGTCCTAGGATACTCAAACGGTAACGAAGACACCTTCGTATAAACTCGGGTATGTTTTTGCAACCATAGTTTTGTTTTAAACTGTTTTATTGTCCGTTGGTGAAACAATTTGTTGATCCGCTTTGTATGTCAAGTAGATCATGTGTACAATCTAAGTGGAAGAAAATGTGCCGAAAAACGCACATTGCTTGATAGGAAAGTCTTTTACTAGGTGCACGTGTACTGTGAACTAAATATTCGCGTGAAAAAACGTTTACAAAGCCGCGAATGCGGTAATACGAGACTTACTGCATCCTCGGGCCAACGAGGCTTAGTGTATTGCATGCTGTCGCACGGCGTTGTCATGCCCAGCATGGACGATGGGGACAGAGTGTAGATAGCCACGCAACAGACACCGATGAAATTACTGCGCGTCGTGGAGTCTCGAAAGTAGTGAGCGGATTAAACACATTTTCTCGTCCATTTTGTTTTTGCGGTTTAATAATTCAACGTTCAATTATTTCCAAATAGAAATAATAGCATGCCATAACCTAAATACAAACTTTGTTTTCAGGTTTCTACGGGGATTTCGGAAAGTACCCTAACGCTTCGGATGTTCCTTTTTGAAATAATAATAGGCCCAGAATAAAGTTCACAATTGACTTTAATGGAATCTTTGTCTTCTGCCGGTAAATATATGTGATTGGAAATTCATACCGACCAACAAACCATCAGTGTTCCAAAATACGACAGACCATCACACCATCACACCATCAAACCATAATACCATCAAGCCATCAAACCATCACACCATCAGGCCATCAGACCATCAATGTCCCAAAATACATCAGACCATCAGCCTGATGGACCATCAGGATTTTCCCTGATGGTCTTTTCGATAGGGAGACCGTCTTCTATGACCACAAACTTTATTTTTATTATTTTTCAGGATACGCGTGCAGGGTAGTACATTAAAAAAAGAAAAAAAGATGCAGTACGCCGGCTTGCACGATCACGACTTTAATACACGACTTTGCCAACAGAACAAATCTCGCCACACGCCTTTTCTACGATTATAAAAGACGATGTAATCTTAGCAGCGATATAGACCTTTCCAATGTTTACAAAATCACAGTCCAGCGTGCGATCTTCAAAGCCCAGCACGTGCGTGTTCGTCGCTTCGGAAAGCGAGCAAAGCACGCGCCATACGCACGAACGCTCAAAATGGCACCGGCCACAAGCTCGTTTTTGGAAAGGTATATAGGAGGTATTCACTGGCCGCCACATTTGAGGTCCCTGTTTAGAGCGCATGCTCAGAACGAGCTCGCATTAATAGGCTGCCAAGACCGGCAATCTTGGTGGTGCGGAATGCAGGTGGCGAAAGAACTGTGGAAGCTCGCGTTCAGCACGCGCTCCGCAGCCAAGCACACAGCTATGGCGGCCAGTGAATACTTCCTATTAGCCCCGTGCGCGACCGAAAGCGTCGCTGTGGTCGGCCTTCCACGATTGGCCGAACGCTGACTATGACGTCGGAAAGGGGATTTATCATCGACGGAAATAAGAGGAATGAAAGAACTTTAATTTTGACGGTGTTGGCAGTGTTCCTTTGAGAGCGCAATGATTTCAAGCTTCCACCGTGCTAATAACAAACACCATCGAACTTCTTGTTTGCAAGGTAATGACGTCAAAAGGGGAAACCACAGGAGGGCGCCACCAAAACATCTCGCCGCTAATTAGCGGCGAGATGTTTTGGTGGCGCCCTCCTGTGGTTCCCCCTTTTGACGTCATTACCTTGCAAACAAGAAGTTCGATGGTGTTTGTTATTAGCACGGTGGAAGCTTGAAATCATTGCGCTCTCAAAGGAACACTGCCAACACCGTCAAAATTAAAGTTCTTTCATTCCTCTTATTTCCGTCGATGATAAATCCCCTTTCCGACGTCATAGTCAGCGTTCGGCCAATCGTGGAGGGCCGACCACAGCGACGCTTTCGGTCGCGCACGGGGCTAATAGCAACGTAGAATTATAATTTATACTTCGTTTCACCTTATGTGCGAGCGAAGGCAAAGCTGGAAGCGCGAGCACGAAAGCTCCGTGCGTTCAGGCTTTGCTCGAGCGCGCGAGCTGGGGAGAAACGCAAAAAGCGCTGGTCTCGCGCTTCTAGCTTTGGCTTCGCTCGCAGATAAGGTGAAACTAAGTATAGTGACCAGATAGACGCTGCGAGCGAGACGTTAGCGAGCGTTCAGGATTGCTAACACTAATCGCCTTTCTCGGGTGATGAAAACGCGTGAAAATTCGCATCCTTTATACGGTACGCACCAGTAATACCTTGAACTTGAGCACACGCATGGAATGCGCCGAAAAAGAAATCCGGGGCGATGTTCGAGGACACAAATGCTAAGAAAGCACCACTGTAGTCGAAGTAAACAAACACGACTGCACGGGCGTTTCTGCTGTCTTGAGAGTGCCGCCACGAGATCGCCGCACGAGTAGGTGGATCTTCCCTTCTAGTACGTGCTGGGTTATCATAACGACACACGACGAAAATTCACAGTCAAGGATAGCACTTTTTTGCGGAACGATGAGCTTCCACCAACGTTATTAGATTAACTCAGTTACGGAACTGTTCATAGACGCTGCATGCACGAACAGTACCCCCCCCTCACTCACTACGACTCGCCCAGATTCGCTAGACGCGCCGCCGGACGGCTGCTTTGGTAACTGAATCGGGATACGTTCGTTTCAACGTCACTAGAAACGTAAACACCAACGAAAAAAACTCTTTTTGTAGTAACTTTTATTGGAGATTAGTACAAAATGGGGGCTAGGGATGTTTTCTAAAATTTTTAGTTTTCAAGGTTTTGCAGCAGCAATTAATATTGTTTTTATACAACCATGCCTCAGCGGGGATTTCAGGTAGCGCGTCCCGACCTAGGCGCATTTTAACAGTGGGTGGTATTTCGCGGCGCGTCCGCAAGGGAGACGGGGGTGGAACCCTGTAACCCGACTGAAGCCAAAAATAGATGTCACGTGCAGTTCCTCGAGTGACCGCTGCGGGAGAAATGGCGGCGTTGTGATCGCCATTTGGCGCTTCAGCTGTGCTCTTTAGAATGCACAGTTATGAAACGAAAAAAATAGATGGCGCTTCGAACGACTCTAGGCGGATTGAGGTGAGTGAAGGGGGGTACCCCCTCCACGGGAGTTCCACAACTGAGGTAATCTAGTAACGTTGGCTTCCACCACGCCGTCCACGTCGACGAACACCACCGACGCCATGTTTGCAAATAGAAGGAGCCCGGCACGACCGGCATGCAACGCGCGACCGAGCTCTCTTCGACCTGTGATTGGTCTGTCGTTGCCGTCGTTCCCGAACGTAACCAAAAAGGTCCGCCCGGCTCAACCAATACCACCTAGAACACAAGGCCTGCGCGTTTCCTCCTCTAAACGTCATCACTAGTAGATCCCCTCAGCGCCCCCTAGGTAGCACGGATGAGCACAGTCGTCTGCTACATCACCTGCGACATCGTCTGCTCCATCGCCTGCTTCAGTGGTTTGTGTAGCAGATAATGAAACAGATGCTCACGCCGAGTGTCTGTTGCTATAGCATACGATGTAGTTAGACGTTCACGTGGAGCGTCAAATGCATGAGTGAAAATGCCTTACTGCTGTGCGAAGAGCTGCAAAGCCCTTCGCTGGACGCTGGACGCTGGCACTGGACGCCATTTTCGAGGGCGCTGTTTATACTCCGGGTCGCTGCTTTGAAGCGTTCTTCCGCAGAACGAGCGCGCGCGCTTGAAATGCTCGTCTCAAAGCAAGGAGCGCGTGCTAGCTCGCGCTTGTGGCCGAGGGAGTGTTCGCGTGCGCGTTGCAAATGAACTGGAAGCTCGCAATCAGCTCGCGCTCGGCAGTCACGCACACAGCTGTGGCCGCAGGTGAATGCGACGTAGTTGCGACGCGGCCCATACTCTCGTCAAGCTTCAGCCTGTTTGCCGCTTGGGGCGGGTCGGGGATCTACTAACGAAACGTCATGCGCAGGCCTTGTATTCTAGGTGGTATTGGCTCAACTCCTTGCGTTGCGAACGAACACGAACGAAACGACCGTTTGGCGCTTCGTTGCTATGGTAACTCGTCGTTCCAACCGGTTGCATTCGTTCGTAAGCGTAGTGGTCGCTCCGAACGCAACTGTGTGAACGTGCCTTTAGAGTGAATACCATGGCTGAGCGGAAAACTGGTGGGAAGCGCCGTGCTTGGAGGCAAACAATTTTACCTTTATTCCATAAAATTAACGTCATTAAAAAATATTATTTGGAAGTCAGGAATGTTGAAAAATTGTGGGCTTTGCCAGGCAATGAGCCCTGGCCAATATAATATACATATAGATTTATATTTATAGTCGGTTACAGGTCAAGAACCTGCAGTATAAAAAATTCTCCGCCTCCAGCACGCGCTGATTTCGTTCCCGCCGAGTTTTGGCAGCGCATGCGATGGTGACAATTTTTAGTTGTCACAGCCGCATCACAAAAGTTGTCTCTTCGAGACGACTAAGATGTTGATGCCGTGTGGAAAGAATTCCCCAAAATAGCACGAAATGTCCGAAAGGAAATTTTTACTCCCCGGCTAGCCCCAATACTTGCAACTCGCGTACTGCTTTCGACAACCGACGAAGCGGCCATGTTTACAGCTTTCCCAGTTTCGAGCCGTCATTACCTCAACCTCGTACATTTGCCCGCGTTGTGCGCTGGCTAAGAGAGCGGGAAGCTATAGTTGGCACCAGTGGGCGTCTGTTGTCTCCGTTGTAGATTAGATGTGTCGTCAGCGCAGTGCCGCCGCTGGTCTGGGCTGGTAATGGAGCCGTAAACATTCACCCCACAGTGCGCGACCGGACACCGGTGTTCGTCCAAATCAAAATGGGTAGGGGTGCGAATGGGGCCCAGCATCCCTGGGTTCCGCAGCGCGAGCTTTCGCTCCCCGTTGTCCGAGCTGCGTTACACACTCCGCCACGATTTCTCCCATCTTGTATGAGCCGCTCCACTCAAACGACAACCAATCCAGCCGAAAAATAAAGGAATTGGCTTCCCCCCGACAGCTCGCGGAGGGACGGAGAGAAAAAAACGAGCCAACGCGAGCTGTATTACTCCGAGTAAACGGAAAGAATAATTCCCCTCGGAGAAGAAAAGATTCCCGTATATCGGAACATACCAGACTTCGAGATGACAGTCAAGTCCCTCGTGGCCCACGTCCTTCTTCCATTAATCCTGGGATCAAGATGTGCACCGTGGCCCCACGTGCCGGGGCAACGACCAAATCAATCCGGTAGGAGTCGTCGGTCCCTTCGAAATTCGCCCTCACGTCTCGCGTCAGTAGAGAACTTGATAGGTTCGGCAGATTCCTCCTTGCCAGTCAGTTGTGACGAGGCTGACACGGGCGAAAACAACAACGGTGAAGCGCGTGCCCAGGAGAGCCTCGGCGTTGATACGGTTTTCCCGTTCGTCACAGTCGAGCCAGTCAACGCTACGATGCGATCTAGTTAATCAGGAAGCGGCAAAAGTGCATCGTCACGGCGCACGTTACATTTGTGGGTTTGCTATCAGTAGCTAAACAAAAATTAAACTAAATAAATCACGCACATAAAAAAAAAAAACTTGCAGGGAGAATTGCCCTCCAATGGACCTTTTCCGAGAAGCGTTCTGCGCACGCGCGAGCACTGGATGCCAAGCGGCGGAAGTCGACACTAGAAATCGAGGAATTTCGGAAGGAGGCTGTGGATCAGCGAGTAGAACACGTAATTGCAACATATATATAATTGTGTTACACAAAAAAAGAAAGTGGACGGAAAGAAAAACATGACGTTTGGGTGGACGCCACAGATCCCACTCTTTAGAGTCGCGTTGGGCACGCGCCGCTGCTCGGAGAGCGAAGAAACTGGTAGCGTACTCCCATTATCGATTGGTAGCGCAGGTAGGTCACTTCCTCGATTTTTAGTTCGTGCAGCCACCGCCTGGTGCCGTCGGTATGTGAAAAAGGTCCATTGTTTTGCTACGAGAAAAGTTTTTGGTTTAGCGCTAGCAAAACCTTCAGGCATTTCTTCTCGAGCTGTACCTTCCTGTGTCTTCACCCCCTTCACCTCCAACCATTCCTCTCCACCCCATTGACGATCCTCTTCACCCCATTGACTTTCCCAGTCATGTCGGCCTGTGCTCACAGGGAATGGGGAATTGCGAGCTGCGGCCGGTCACGTTGTCAATTTTCCCGCTAAATTTGGCAGGTAAACTGAACGTATGTGCAGGTCACGTGATGTCACTTTTCCCTCTAAATCTAGCGAGAAATCTGAATTTGAGTATAGGTGAACGTCACTTTCTCGTCGTCAAAATTGAGCAGGGAAAATGCATTTTTGTATAGGTCGAGTGACATGAGGTCATCTGACATTATTTTGTCCGTTGAATTCAGCGGGGAACCTGAATTGGCGTTGAGATCAGGCGACACCAATCTTCCCGCTAAATCCAGCGGGAAAACTGAATCTGTGTACGGGTCACGTGACACGAAGTTATGGGACTTCAGTTTCCCCGCTAGATTTAGCGGTAAAATTGACGTCACGTGACCTCAACACCAGATCAATTTTCCCGCTATATTTAGCGGAGAAACGAATGTCACATGACACATCCAGCTACAGTGATTCTTCTGGCTCTGCCGGACCACTGCTACCGGTTCCTGTATCTGAACGTTGGGACACTGAGGCATTGTCATCACCATGTTCCGGAGGTTGGCACTGGCTAGCATTCAGGAAGCAGTGATGCTCCAGACACATATGGCCACAGTCAACGGGACCACTATGTCCCCACAGATCCTGTGTAACCACGTGTTCTTGCTGACATCCAACATGTTCGAACCTTAACCACCCCAGGACATCATCTTGCAGGGAACTGCACGTCGATTAGTCATTTCCGTACATGTGACGACCCTCCCAGACTTCTTGGCATCACTCCCAACTTCTTGTAGTGGTGGATAAATTTCAGCCTACTACTGGCTTAGGAAATTAGAGTGAACACAGGGGATATATGGTTTCATTTACTTCATGCGCGAGCGAAGCCGAAGCTATGAGCAAGAGCATGTTGCCCTGAACGATGTTCCCACTACATGAGCGTGCATGCTTGGTAGGAACATTAAAAGCCTGGAGCTCGCACTTAAAGTAAAACGAAATCCAGCACCGTGAGTGTTCTGTGTGTACGTCTGGCAACATCGGCGAGCTAGCAGAAGTCAAGCCAAAACGAGCCAAGCTGGTTTTACCCAACTGTTCGCCATTCCGGGGACTCGCCATGAACCATGTGCCTCTTGTGTAACTCCTCTTTTCTGCACGGACAAGTCAGCCGACTGAATAAAGGCTTTAGGGTGGCGGCGAGAAAGAAGAGCCTCAACCTCCGGGGCACGCAACTTCACTTTTGGGAGCAACGACAGTTTCGTGGCGACTTGGTGACGACGAGAGCACATGGCGGAAAAGGATGAGCCTAAAGTTGTCGTTATGGGACGGCTGGAACATCTTGAAGAGTTCAACCACGACAGGGCTGAAGCCTTTCCCCTTTACCAGGAGCAACTAAACTTTTTCTGCACCGCGAACAACGTCGTCGAGGACCCCCCAAAAGCGCAGTCGTTTGTAGCATCTGTGGACCGGCAACCTACGCCATCGTACGCTCGTCGTGTGCACCGGTGACGCCGGTAGAGAATTCCTACACGGACATTATGTCAGAGTTCACCGCCCACTTCACACCGCGCCCGTGGATGAATATTCAGCGTTTTGTGTTTCATAAGCGCAGCCAGCAGCCGGGAGAAACCATTCCGTACTTCATCACCGCCCTGCGCCGCCTCTCCGGACACTGCGACGTTTGGCAAGACCTTGTCAGACATGCTTATACGGGACAGTCTGGCGTGCGGCGTCCGGGAAGAAGGGGTGCAGCGTCGTCTCCTTGCCAAACCAACGTTGAGCTTTAAAAAGGCGTTTGAAACTGCTGTCGCTTCGGAGTATGCTACCCGGCAAGCACAACAGATCACGGGGGCGTCACCTCCCTTAGCAAAAAGTCGTTCGAAATCAGTATACTGAATGTATACTAATAGTGCACTTAGGGTATGTACTGAAATCGTACTAGTTTCACACTTTTATGAAACAAAACAGTATACTTTTAGTACAGCACAAGTGCATATGTAGTATACCATAAGTGCACCTCGAGTGTACATCTAGCATAATATAAGTGTACATGTAGTCCACTACATGTACGCTTTTTGTGCACTAAATTTACACTACCAGTACATATATACGGGGTGCCCCAGATAACTTGCACCAAACTTTAAAAAGGAACCGGTGCGTTCTGCGGGAGTGAAACCAACTGTACGCTGTTAGCAAGTCTCTTGCGGAAGTGCACACAATTTTTTTAGTGCGCCTAGTTATTTAATTAAGACTAACAAGCTAACTTTTGAAATCTTCGCTTAAAAGCCGAGGAGTGCATTGGAAAGTTGTAGAGCGCATTAAGAAACACCCCATTAAACTATTTTCAACAAGGTGCACTTTGCATGCTCCTTTTTCCTAGCCTTCAAAAAACGCCCGCGAAATACAAAAAAATACCGCGTGACAACTCGCTTCCCCAATCACGGCGCGCGGGCGCGCCGCGAATGTGCGTTCCTTGAAGGCCGGAAAAACTCGCACTAAAATATTTGTGCACTTTCGCAAAAAAACTTGCTAATGACAGTTGATTTCACTCCCGCAGAGCGCTCCGATCTTTTTTAAGCATGGTGCAAGTTATCTGGGACACCGTGTATGTCGGGCGTTCTGAATGGAAAGAGCGGTCTAAAATTGGCCAGAAAAATTGGCGCCTGCATTTAAAAAGCTGACTTTTCAAAGGTGTTTCTTTGAACGGCTGGATTCCAACTTGTGAAATTTCATGACACATAGCTCCATTCTCGTGAAATGTTAAGAAACACCGTTGACAACACTTAATTGATGATAATGCAAAGGTGCCATTATCGGGAGATGCACTCTTAAAAATGAGTCAGGAAATTTCCGAGGAATGTCTTGGCAGCTCTATTTCCAAACAGTTCTCGTCAAAATAACTTACAATCATGTTATGAAATTATGTAGGAAAAGTTGTCAAAAAAAATAAAAAAAAACAGGCACAGCGTTTTTAAGTTGCGAGTATAGACGTGAAAATGACAATTGAATTATTTTCAAATCTTCCCTCGTGAAAATAATGTACTGCCGTTTTCCAACATTGTCTATAAGAGAGTTGTCATTTTGATTTGCGGCTATGTATGTGAAAATTACGAGGAAATCTTTGGCAGCTCTCAGGCACGTATCCAGGGAGGCCCATGGGGCCCGGCCCCCCCCTGAAATCTTCCCTTTTGCTGGGACCTCCTCTCCCCCCTCCCCCTCATACAGCATTTTGTGATGGGCGGGCCCCCCCCGAAACAAAATCCTGGCTACGTGCCTGGCAGCTCTATTTCCAAACATTCCTCATAAAAATGACGTACCAGCGTCTTCTGAAACTGAGTGAGAAAAACCCTGAAGAAAAGATGCATTGCATTTTTCAACTGAAAGTATGTATGTGTAGCCTACAAACAGTATGATCAGTGTTCTTCACATAATTGATAAGACAGAAATTGAAATCCTACTTATCACTTTATTCAAGTTTCCGAGCCTGCCTCACTGTACACTCTCCTTTGTGATGATGGTGTGTCAAGTTGTCACTACATCCTGCTTAAAAAGAGAAGAGAAAATTACCCTATGATATACCCTATGATATAACACCACATAACTCGCTCAAAGGACCACTATGTGAGGAAGGCAAGATAGGAACCGCTTCATCCTGACAGAAGGGTGAGGAAGATCGGACATTAGCATTTTTGAAAGCCTGACATGTCAGACATTGGTGGTGTGCCTTCTTTGCATGCCCAGGGCTATGCTACAGGTAATAGTGTTCATTGCAGGGCACAACGTTTATTACCTAAAATCCTAGGCACCATAAAGAAAATGTGTGACAAACAATAGCCTTTTCCAGATTCAAGGTTGCAGCTGCTACATTTTAAGCACATATGGATTAATGAAGGCCACAACGATAACATTCGAGAATGGCCATTTTCAGGGCTGTACTAATATTAACATTTTATTTTAGAAGTTTAGTATATTACGGTATTCGATATTGGTTTCAAGATTAATTGTACTGCTGTAAACTACTAAATGTTTACGAAGGCTTAGTTTTTGCGAGTTCATCGAAATTGCTTAAAATTGGTCCTGCAAAAAAGTAACCCCATGGATACGAATGCATTGAACATTACTCCTGATTATGAAATTTTGTACCTGCAAAGTATTCCCAACACTAACACTTCATAAAATGTATGAAATATTGAGCTCGCGAAAATAAAGTCGTTTATGCCATTCAAACCTTTCAAAGCGCGCGCAAAGTCACCATTGCGATGGATTTGCTTTTTTCAGTGCGCTTCTCCGCATGTGCCAGTGCGCTGCAGAGATTAGTTCTGGACGAAATCCCAAGAACAAGACATTTGAGCGTGGGACATATGCACTTTTTGAAAACATAGAATCTCAAAATTTTCACATCGAATGGTTTCCCAGGAGACTTCTCGGGTCCGCATGCACTGTTACTCCGCAACAAGCAGGCTCTCTTGGGATGACAAGAAAAAACTCAGCGCCTGAACGTTGTTCGAACCAGCACTCGGGAGAATCGAAAAGCCTGTTAAGCACTCGCTATCAGGAAAGGCCGCTTACTTCCGGTGGCTTCATACCTGTCTGCTCGATGCACCATTCAGCCACCCATAATAGAGATCAGTGGGCGGACGTCACTTTTACTCTTGTGATGCAGTTCCCTGCAGGTTCCCATAGGTTGCAACCTGCTAGCCAAACTGAGTCAGGCCTGCAGCCCTGCGGGAAACGTCAATTCCACTCTTTTAGAAGTAGACACCCACATTTTGCGTGTACCTGAAAGAAGCTCTAACACAGAGCAAACAAAATGATCAGCCCTTTTTGAATGCATCCTTTTCTTTTGATGAGAACATACATACTAGTCACATGCTATTACACATTCAGTGGTGCGGCTTAATTTATGATTTGCACATTTTTTATATAAGTTCGAGCTTTTAGAGGAAAGATTCAATATAATGGGTCGTACATAAATGGTGGCTATGAACTATCCTATACATTTACACATTACCTGATATCATAAAAGCACTTGAGCAGCGTAGGGTTGTAGTGCATCAATTACAAATTTGTAACCAATTAAAGGATGGCATTTATTAAAATTATTACTATTGGCTATTATTCTTTCACAAAGAATAACTGGGCGAGTTGGCAGTCTTTCAACTCCATCGAATATTCAGGTCCTTTTCGCATTTTTTCACGTTTTTGCTTTCTCTAACTGCTCTGCTTTTTGTAGCGGCTTTCGCCGCCACTAAAAAACGTGACATCCAAACTCACTTTATTTACATCACGCAATCGTAAACTTGGAAAGCGTGCCGCTTCGGCATACGCAAAGAGACCGCGCGTCTCTACGGCACAGGCATCAGCACAGGCAAGAAATCATGCTGCTCACTCTTGTAACGTTTTTCTCGCTCCCGCTTTATGAAACAAATCGTTGGCGAGAGGCTGCTGGGACCACACGTCAGAACTAGCATGACCTGTGATTGCTTTATCTGCCGTCAGACTGCACTAGAACGCTCCGCAAAAGAGTCGTCGGGCGAGCATCGTAGGACGGCGCCAACAACAGGCCCTCGGCTGGCCCTCGGTTCCGCCGCACGCGAATAATAATAATAATGCTTTATTTCCATTAAAAAAAAAAATGACGGAGGCCGAGAAAAAAAGCCGTGTTTAAACGGCTTGACGAGCCCTCGGCCCCCGTTACATTCGACAGCGGCCACTCTTTGAAATAACTTCAAAAATATAAAAACTAACACTCGCGCACTCAATGCACAATATGAACAAAATCAAAGAGAAAAGAAGTACACATTCACATCACATACACAAATCAAACAATTTCATCTCTACGTAACCACTGATAACGAGTGTTGAAAATAAAATCAGTCATAACAAAAATCGTACATTAGTGAACGTATTTCATTCATTGATAGATTCTCTGGAAAAATATTATTGGAACAAAAAATGTTTAGGAGTTTAGGTAGCCTGAATGATAACATTTCCTTGCCGATGTTCAATCGACAGGTAGGTACGCTCCAGCGCTCAGGGTTTCGAAAGCGATAATGGAGTGTATGTTCTCTTAAATGTGACAATTGGGTTAAGTAAGTATTAGCAGTAAGCAATTCATTTCTAAACTTTACTGCAAGTCTATAATTATACATTTTGTGAATTAATACTATATTATACATACTGAACAGGCTTTCAGTGTGCGAATTAAAAGGTACATTAGCAATTATGCGTACTATTCTTTTCTGAAGCATATGTATTTTACAAAGATTTGTTGATGTAGTTGTACCCCATACTAGGTATGGGTACATACTCTCACTCTGCGGAGAGAAACATACATTTTGAAGATACGCTCTTTTCAAATGACGAAATAACACCGGGTAGAGCATAGTTAGAATCAAGCATAGGTTAGCAAGCACACGATACACGACAAAGTTTGAAACAGCGGCGCACTACGCAGAAACAAACGAAACTTCCTCACCGGGGCTTGCACCAGTCGGCCATGACTGTCCGCCACTTACTTGCGTTGGTAAGACCCAGCGTCTCCCAGTTCTCAGTAATCGCTTGCTATTCTTGAACACGGTATTCGTAACTAAGATATCTAAAATATCCGCTGAAACGGCTAAAACGTAAAAAGGGAGCGATGCTCGAAGCCTCCGGAACTCCAACGGGAAACGGCGGCCGAACGGAATCTGATTGCAATAGCGATGGTCATGCTCAGTTTTCAAAAGTCTATTTTTTTTGGTCTTTGTTTTTGTTAAAGACAAAACTAAGCAAATCAATATATATTAATGATAATAATGTCACTATATCAATTTTGTAAACAATTAACAAAAATTTAGTCAATCTTAGGTTTTATCTAAACTTTAGATTTTTTCAGTGTAAAACCGAAACTATATCAAGCAATTTCTCCTTCGTCGCCAAGGCTATTCTGATTCATCTGCACATGCTTGCACTCCTGGGATTTCGGCTTTTCTGGAAGGCTCGGCTCTCGCGACAAATGAATAATGAGGGCAACCTCGTATTTTGAAACAATGAGCGTGCCCGATTTTTTTGGCGAGGGAAAGACACGTAAAATTTACGTCGATTTTTTACAGCGTGGAACTCTCGATCCACTGTGTTGGCGTGTTCGTTGTTGCATTTGTCAAGTTCTTTTCACGTGAATTGAGATGTCTTAGAGTTTTGCAAGATATATCTACACAATGAAACACTTTCGGTGAAAGCTTGAGGTTGTCACATGAAGGCGCCAATTTCTCTAGCCAATTTCAGAGCGAGCTTCCATTCATAACACCACTTCGCTTATGCGGTTCAGAAGTTGATTTGCGCTACATGTGACCATGCAAGGTGGAGCATCTTATGTCCCCGTTATTAGCCGTGGTTTCCTTTGCCTTCTGTCCTTTTGCTTGCTGTGGATGCAGATATCTGAAAAGCGTATAGTGAGCTGAGACCTGCATTACAAAAACACTGGATCATCCTGCAAACGTTATTTGTCTACTAGCCTATGAGGCAGCACGCAAGTGGCGGTGCACTTTGAAAACAAAGATATGTGCATGCTTTTGCATCAGCAGCATCAAACACTTGGTGCGATTGTCCTCGATCGTCTAGCTTCCGAATAGTGCTGACAGTTGTTGACAGTAAACTTTTATTCTTCAATAAAGGTAACAAATACAGTTCAGGGAAAATAAAAGCTAGCTTTGCGATAAAAGTAGACTTTTCAATTGATAAATATAGTAGAAATGACTAGCTAAAATAATTATTGACAAGTTAGATAACGCTACTTTCCGTGGCGTACAATGTAGCTAACTTTTCTATTTGTGCTTTTTTTAGGGCTATAATCCATGCTGCATTTGCGACGTCATGCTCTGACAGTGCCAGTGTCGGTCGTTTCCCCGGGGAACTTTTGGACCACGTGGTCTGCAGTGAAATGAAAAATGAAGCATCCCTTTGTCACATTATGTCAGCTGTATACCCGGTGATATTTTTTAATCAACAGGCTTTTAGAAAAAAAAAGGGGGGGGGGGGGCTTGCTGCCACGTTGATGCAGTCTTCAGTGTGTCGTGCGACTCAGCGGACATTACATGGGTGGATAACCGTGACAACATTTTTATTAATTAACCGAAATCCGTAAATTACCTTTTTTTATTGCTGTTTTAGAGGCAGTCATTATTAGAGCGTAACCCAATCAAAACTATTCACGAAACAGCAAGGGGCTTTGAGATATTTATTTATCAAATTTTTCACTTTCTTTCCCCAATTCAAGAACCACGCGCGGCAGGGGCGGGGAAAATGGAGAGTGACTTAGCGGTTTTGACATGGCATGTCGCTAATGGCATGTGTGTTTGTGTTAGTGAGAACTTCTCATATTGGAGTTCCATGCATGTCCACGTGCTCGCTGCGTTTCGCTGCATCCGGGAGTCGGGAGGGTCGCCCCGCCGCGACCGTCTCCACGCAAGCCTTGCCGAATGAAACCTTGACCTCCTCTCCACCCCGCTCGTGACCATCGTGACCGTGACTGGTAGCATCCAGTGGTTTCGTCATGGAACACGTCCGGGGGCGGGGCGCCGTGGCTTGCCCTTATGTGTTGTAGCGAGGAGTGATGTCTTCGGCTTTTTTGACGGAGCGGTGAAACGTTCGCGGATTACAGCGCGAGACTCATGGACGGCAGAATCGTCCGATCCGACGTCCGATCTGACAGTCCGATCCGACGTCCGATCCGACAGTCCGAACGCCACTCCGAATTGCCACACGCGACAGTTTGAGACACAAGCTTCCGACCTTGCATGCGACACGACGATCCGTTCGGCTCCGCCCAGGAGATCCAAGCATTCCAGTGGAGGTCCGCGTTCATAGATCTCTGGTCCCAGATTGACGGTTTAGCTCGCACGAGCGAAGTTAGGAGCTCGTTCTCGCTAGCGCATGCATTGTTTGCCGGGGCGATCTTTTTCGAATGGGTCAGCGGGATCCACACGTCCGGCTTCCCGTCGCCCGTCCCGTTTTCTTATTCGTCCCGCCAGACCCAGTACGTCATCATGACGTTCGCGCTAGCTGTGCTGTCATTGGCTGGACGCTTCCGACAGTCCGTCCGCTGTGCGAAACTATCTGGCACGTTGGACGCACGCCGGATCGCCGATCCGACGTCTGAAAGCGACCAAATTTTTCGGATCAGGCAGTCGTACTGCCGGATCGGACGTCGGATTGGATGGATTTTTCGCGCATGTGCCTCGCGCTTACGGGGCCGGTTTGCATACCTCTTCAGTCGTATGATGCTGCAGTAATAACTTCCTACTCTAAACTTCAGAAACCCGGTCTTGCCTTAGTCAGTCGTAGTCAAACACAAGTGTGTGGACGAGTCTTTAAGTAAACCCTTAAACTTCATTTCCGCAGCAAGATAACTACATATTGCGATGCAGCCACGCTGCACGTCTTGCGCCGGCACCTAGTCACCTGCACCGAACGCGCTTTCATTCAAGCACGCAGCGAGTGGAAATCTCTCTTTAGCCGCTTGCTTTATGAATACGCATGGATCCTTCCTACATACGCAGTATACGTGTATATGACGGAGATGACTATAAAAGAAACAGCTCGCCTTACTTCTTAAAATTGAAAACTTGGTATGGTCGGCTGCATGTCGCACAGCGTGCATGCGTGACGTCTACGATCGGTGCTGCCTTCCCTCTCAGATGGTTCTGGTTTCACTGTAGACGCCCAAAAGCAAACATTGAGACGTGATATTTACAAAAGTACATTCGGCATTGAGAAGGGAAAACAAATACTTCGTAATTCAGGGATACTGACTGAGCTAAAAACAGTCGTAATCCTAAATTTAAAAATATTGACCAGTGTTTAACTTTCAAAATGTCCCCCCCCCCCCTTTTCTCTTTTTTTCTGTTAATTTAAAACCTATTTCAAAATACATCTCCACTGAAGGAAGCCATTGTAGGAGTTACAAAAAAAAAAAAAAGAAACAAGGAAAAAGAAACACTGCTACACCAAGGGAAGAACTATTGAATGATAAATTCAATAGCCTCTACAAAGTAATAGCAATTAGTTGAAGCCGCGATGTCATTAGTTAATATAGGTCATTCTTGAGTTTCCCGAGGGAAGAAAGAAAATGTAAAACATTAATTATGAAATCTGCATTTTTTGAAGCGTACCAAGGACCCAGATAGTATAGTGGTTATAATATTCAGAGCTTCCCATGTGAATGGAGCCGGTAATTATATTACAAAAACGTTTCCCATTTATTAATTAGAGCTTTTGTTTTCAACGTCGGAAGTTGATATCTTTTTACTAATTAGGTGGAGGATGATCTCGTATTATAAACTGTCAAAAATGCGCCGAGCAGCTAACGTTTTGAAGAGCTTCTACTTTGTTAATTCTATCCTTGGTGAAAGGGCACCGCGTGAGCTCGCGTATTTTTCAACGGGGGCTCTGATCTACATGGCGGGACCAGGTTGTTGTTATTAGGTTAGGTTAGATTAGGTTACGTTGATTCTACTCGATCCCGCAATGTAGATTAAGGCCCCGGGTCCTCTAAACTCATCAAACACAAAGTTTGGGCCGAAGTTGACGGAGCGCACCGATTGGACTATCACGACGATTACTTCGCGCTTTTTGTCGCCGACGTCCAATCGGCGCGCTCCGCGAACGTTCGACTCCAGCTTTGAGTTTGACGAGTTTAGGGCCCCAGGTCTAACAAAACGTTTGCAGGCCAGGAGTTTTAGTATTACAATCAGCAATTTTAACTTGTTTCGTAGTGTAAACGAAGTGCTTCCGAATTTATATATATATTCTGAAAATTGTTTTCAAGGTTTACCAAAAATCTCTTCCCTTACTTACCAGCTGAGCCTTCCCAAAGTTTGATCCGGTAGACGACGTTCTTGCAAAGCCGGACATGTAATCCACTGTACACACTCTCCAGACAGTTTTTGCTTTCGTCATGCTTCAGGACACTGGTTATGCGGGTCGCAAACTCTCGCAAACTCATTTCCTATTTTCCGAACCTTTCAATCCTTCATTTCGCAGACCACAAGGAACATACATATGGGCAGCGTGCACACGTCGAGCATACAAAGTCAGGAGCGCGTACTTGGCTGTCCATTTTTTAAGCTTTCAGGAAAGCCTTCTCGAAAGAAAAATGATTGGGAAATCCCTGTATAGACACTTGGATTACTGGAAATTGGAGTTGGCGCATTGCGAAAATTCCTGCGCGGCCATCGCAATCTCGACTGACGTTGACGATGCTCCATCCTCGCACTGTCTGATCCCCTCGGGAAGATTTCATGCCGTGGCATAGCTAGGAATTTTTTTCGGAGGGATGGGGGAAGGGGGGGGGGAGCAAAATTCATGTGCATAATATGGAGTCATCTGGAAATGGGCGGGGAGGGAAGTGCTGAAGTTCCCCTGGCTGCGCCACTGGTTGCATAGTGTCTGTTTCAATGGAGACCCGGATAGATGAATGGATGGATGATTGGAGCTGAACTCTTTTAATCCGGCGCTTGTTTGTACCACCATGTTTCGATGAGCGTTCAGCAGCAGTCGCACTGAGCACGATGACAGTCGCAGACAAGATGACATAATTATTTCCGGACATGCCGCGAACAGGTTCGCAGCATGTTTGCCTGATAGACTTTCGTACTTTGAACATGCCTACATACAGTGTTTGGCGCTGCCACTGCGACAGCCTACCGTCTTACAAGGAATGAACACGCTTTAGACATGTAGGGAGTTTTATGGAACCCTTTTGCACATCCGATGCGGTGCGACGGACCCTCCGGAACGAACTGCGCATGCGCTACCACAGAAGACTCCCATACGCGCCGTGCGTGCCGGAGCGCCTAACGTAACGTATCGCATGTGCAAAAACGGTTCCCTAAAACTCTCTACTGTCTGCAGACTGTCTCTTGGACGATGTATAAGCGGTGTGGTCACGGCTTTAAGGGTCACGAAAGCCCCGCCCCGTTTTACAACGAATAGGAAGCGGGGCTTCACGCGTCAAATATCAAACAGCGCTGTACGCGGCAACTTATCCTGACGGCGGTTGTTCAGGGGGGTTGCCGATCGCTTTTGTAATGTTAAAACAAAAAAAGTCCAACAACACTTTAGATTAAATTCTTCAAAACAGCTCAAAGGGATGTAAAAAAAGCGCAAGAGAGATATTATTGTTTAAGCCCCTTGTTAGAAAACGCCAGGCCCGAGCGACTTACTATCGCTAATGAGTAAGTAATTTGGCGCGGCGTTCGACGTAAAAACTCCAGACAGCGCATCACGAAGCGAGAATCGTGAACTTCAAAGCCACATCTTGCGTGTCTTAAGTTGACTGCGACTATAGAATGATCGCTTGCCTTGTGCACTTGCTTCGTTTCAATTACTTCAGTTGCATTCGTGCCCTCGCTTCAAGTAGTATAACTTAATGATATAATAATAGCATTAATATTTATCTAAACTCTCGAGTGTTGATTAACTACAACGTACGACGAAATCGAACTTTTCAGTCGCTCCAAATATTGAACACACGTGAAATCAAAATACACTCCTTTGGATTCGTTTGTAACGGACGAACAAAACGTTAGGGCGCAAGCGAGCTGGTGAAGGTTTAATATAATTTAAGGCAAAACCCCGAGACTGGGGAAAAGACGAAGGACAACACAACCCACAAGCCTCAAACACAACTGAATTTTATTTCACGGAAGTTTCTGTATATATATACATACTATATGGTTTCTGTGCCCCACAAATCAAAAGAAAAAAGAAAGAAAGTGAGAACCAGCCTTCACAGAAAAGCATAGGAAGGGTTGAAGCGGAATACCTCCACAGGACTTGGTACAAGTCCGAAACAACAAGTAACAAAAGAAGATGGATTGAACCTTTATCGCTTCACCCGTACATCCGGAAAAGACACACAAAGAAAACTATACTTCGTTTCAGCTTCGGTCCGAGCGCGGCCGATGTTATGAGCCGAAGGGCCAATCAAACAGCGGAAGAGGCACAACGTCATGGCGTGCTCTCTGCAGTGGATAGGACCAGCGGGTATTCGCCGTCTCTCTGTGCGTGCTCCTCCGCCGGCTAGTCCTATCAAGCGCAGAGAGCACGCCATGACGTTGCGCTTTTTGCGCTGTTTGATTGGCCCTTCGGCTCATAACGTAGGCCGCGCTCGGACCGAAGCTGAAACGAAGTATAGGTCCACCCTTTCCCGGAAGAAACCAAGAGGACTGCGAACAAAATCCTCGAACATCAAACACCCAAACAAACACAAAACTAAAGAAAGTACTCAAAAAGAAAGACAGCGAGGGCTAACAACGAACGAACATACGGGCACTTTGCTCTGGGAGGCGGAGAAAATCTCACCGGAGAAGAGCTCACTGGAGATAAGCTCCGAAGAAAAGTTCACCTGAGAGAAGCTCACAGCAAAACTGTCATGCGAAGAAAAGTTTACCTATACAAAAGTGGGTGAGCTTTTCTCCTGTGCGCTTTTCGCCGGTGAGCTTATTTACGGAGAGCTTTTCTCCGGTGGGCTTTTCTCCTCGTTTCCTTAGGTTGGAGGGCGACCTTGCTCGAAAACAAAACAAAGCTATCAGATTTGTAGAAATCATAACTCTATCTAAACTAAGGAATGGAGTATTTACCGCATAACTATGACTAATAATAGTGAAAAACTCCTTTAATAACCATTTGTAATCATTTCTCTCGGTTAAGGTTACTGAGAAGGACTCCCAAAGCGGTACACAATTATTGCACTTAATGACGTGTTTTGAAAATTCTGGGTAGGAGTCTTCGTTCTTAACGCAACGTTTGTGTTCAGCTAATCGGTCATTGAGGCAACGCTTGGTTTGCCCTATGTAGCCTAAGCCACAATCAAAAGGAATGCTGTAACTGCCTGGAGCTGAGCTGGTTGGTATGACATGATTCCGAAGGTTTCCAGCTGAACGTAGAGGGAAAAAAACAAGAAGTGTAGAAAAAGAGGCACACACTGCTGGACTATCAACCAGTAAATAGTATTATAATTCATGAAGGTAGATGAAAAAGAAAAAGAAGAATTTCAGTAAAAGGTTGATAGTCCAGCAGTGTGTGCCTCTTTTTCTCCACTTCTTGTTTTTTTCCCTCTACGTTCAGCTGGAAACCTTCGGAATGCTGTACACTACTCTCGAGACTCAATTGTCATCCTTGTGTTCAAACAGTTCAACGGAAACTTGTAACAATTTACGAGGAAACTGGTTGGCGTGCTTAAAGAGTGCAAATTTCCATTAATGGTCTCCAAGCTGAATGGTATTTCTTTTGACACCTTTGGATTTAAGTTGTTTCTAAAGGATCATAAGGGAGACTTTCCTCTCCGTGTAGTAGTCAATGAAAATAGTAGGTGGGAAAATGTTGTATCTTCTTTTCTTCAGGGTGCAATCAGAGTTTTGAAGGTCAGTAGTTTGTTGTCTCTGCGGTGCTCAGATGATTTGGTTACAGAGTTACCACCTTTTTACAGCAGACCTTGCTCTATTTTTAAGATAGACATAAAGGAGCTCTACAGAACTCGGTTAAACCTAAAACTTTACTCTGTCGGGTTTGTCAATTTTCGGAAAACAATCTTGTCAGGTTTAATTCACAGTCTGGAATCCTCTGTCACGGGGATACACAGTTTTGATCAGATACAATGAGTCTGTACTGGTTAGGCAGTGGCTCCAGTTCATTCGGAGATTTACCTAGGTTCTCTAGATCTCATACTACATGGTTTTATTAGGAACGTGCCTCTTGATGAATCCTGGGCAAAAGCTAACCGGACAAAAGCTCACCAGACAGAAGCTCACCGGACAAAAGCTCACCGGACAAAAGCTCACCCATTTTGTTTCACAGACTCGGACTAAAGCTTACCAGGAGAAAATTTCATGTTGGTCTTAACACGAGAGCGGACAACTTGGGTGCATGAGTGTGACACTAAAATGCAACGATAAATTAAATCTGAATGGCGCATGCTTTGGTGATCAGAATAGAAACAAGTTTATTTATCGATTGGTTAGACGCGAATGCAGTCCCCTACTAGCTCCAGCAGTCTTGGTAGATTTTGGTGTAACTCGAACCCCTCGGAAATATTTATCAGACGATTCTGGAGGCGCAGAGTGGTTTAAGCGGGATCCAAACCAACGCATTTTTGTGCGTGTAGGCCGTGCGCTTCCCGGATATTGCGTATTTTGTGACATCGCGCTGATTCCTTGGACCTTCTGGGCACGCATGAGAAAGTTGGATGATTTCAACTTCTTCTGAACGCGCACGAAAACGCGATGTGACGTAGTAGGGCGCTCCTCTCCCGGCCAATTGGTGGAGGGCACCAGCTCCATCTCCGCGTTTCTTCGCCGTCTGGCGCAGGTGCTCTCCGCTCGCCCGAAAGCGCAACGTCCTAACCAACGCGCATGGTTGTGACTCAGAAAGCGCACCGAAAACAGCGAAAACGTCACGAAATACGCAATTTACAGGAAGCGCACGGCTTACGCGCGCACAAAAACGCGTTGGTTTAGATCGCGCTTTATCGCACGCGCTTCGCTGGGGGCTCACCTTTCCGGGCTTGTGTCAATGTCGTGACAACAAGCGCCTGATTTTGCTGTAGGCATTCAATCAGCCTCCAGACGCTTGGATGGGCGTGGACGAGAAGCTTCTGGAATCCGGTATTCCATCCTTCGCAGGTGTTGTTCGTCCCGTCTTTATCTTGAAGAGTGACGTCGCACTTATTCCACCGTTCCAAGGGAAACACCGGTCGTTGTCGGGGTATACAGTCAGGCAAAGTGAAAACTTCGCTCTGGGTGCCGCCGCGGAAGGTGCAGAAGGAGAACGGAAGGGGCCGTTGACATACGTGGTATCAAGGTAGTCCAGCAGGACGCCGATGTCACCGGTAAACGTTTCTCTGGTGTAGGGTAGTACTTCAGGCGCAAGCTGTGGTGGAAGGAACGCCGGCCTATCCGAAATCCCGCGCAGCTTTCTAAATTGGTCATCTGTCAACTCCCGTTCCTTCAAAATATTTTTAAAGATTCGCAGCTCAATGGTTTTTATATTACAGCTTTGCTTCATTTTGCCTTGCACATCACCCTGAGATAATCCTTGATTTCAAATACATTTACGACGCACAATGTCGAAAACTATTTAATTTTCTTAGCCATTCACTTCAAATATTCCTCTGAACCCCAAGAAAACCCATTCATTGTGACATAAGCAGAATGAAAGAGCGAGGTCAGCGAAGAGCGACTTTGCTTTTTCAGTCACTTTTCGGGTTCAATAACTTCGGTTTACAAAGTTTCTTGGGCGTGCACAAGGGTGCTCCGGCATACCTTGATTCAAGCAAGCTTGATCTTATGAGCTCCACTCAGTTTCGGTGACCTAAACTTTGGTCCCAAACCGCTGCTTCTCTGCCTGTTATGGCTTATCTGTCGACACTTTTGCAGGGGATGGGGTACCAGTTCCCCTAAAAATGGTGCTATGTCGATCGTGTCCGCACTTTATTCCAGCCCATGTTTCGCCCGGGTAGAAAAAAAAATGAGGCAAGCTTTTGTCTGGGTGTCTGAAAAAATGGGTGAGCTTTTGTCCGGTGAGCTTTTTTCCGGTGAGCTTCTGTCCGGTGAGCTTTTGTCCGGTGAGCTTTTGTCCGGTTACCCCTCCAGATGACGTCCTTATAAGTCGTTACGTGGACGACATCTCGGTTTGCAGTATTTATCCTTCTCTGTCCGCGTCGCTAGAGACCTCCGTGTATGAAGGTGCCCAAGATCTACAGTGTTTCAGTTGAAAGGCCAAAAAATAATCACGTGCAGTTTTCAGATACTCAGTTGAAACTGCATCTAGTTTGTGTTGGCAGTATGGCAGAACTTTAATTCTTTAGAAGTGATAATCAACATCCTTTAGACTTCAAAAATAAAAATGAACGGACGACAGACATCGTTTCTCGCAACAAAGTAACAAAACGAACGCCACGACAGTCCTCATGCGCCGCTATAAAGTGCGCAGAACCGAAAACGATCGGCTCGTTATAAACTAATAAAAAATAAAAAAACCTTTTACAAGTACAGAACGTACGCGGGAGTGCTGCGTTTGAAATAATAAAAACATCCTCAAATTAAAAAAAAAAAGAACACAAAACGGACGACAGACGTCGTTTGTCGGATCAAAGTGTGCAGACGAACTGCTTGAGAAACAAAGTAGCTTAAATCCAGAAATGACGGGGAAAAAACAACGAGAGAAATTACGTGATCCGCACGTGGTGTCCCTCCTGTCTGGTGTCTTTTAGTTGTTTTTGCGCCGTCATGGGGCAACGCTCGGCAATCCCCAACTTTCGCAACTTACCCATGTGAGGCTAGTTCACTTCTGAGTAATTTCATTAGGCAGCTGATGGGGCCTAAGTTTCCAATTAATGAAAATATTATATTAAAAAGAGAAGGTTCTTCGCAAAGCTAATGCGAAAAAAACCACGGAGGCAGAATTATTTTTTTTGTTTTTGTATTTTTTTATAAGCAAAGATTGCGCTTTTTTAATTTTGCTTCGAATTAAAAAAGTACTTCTTAAGATTTTTTTTTTTTTTAAGATTTGCTCTGTTGCGGTGTCAATTTTTGGTGTTGAACGAAACATTTGGCGTTTTATCAGGGCTTGTGTAAAGAAAACAAAAAAAAAAATGGAGGTGTGGGTATGTTTATACAGCCTGAACTTAGTCTGCCTCAACGGGCGACCTGTCTCTCAGCTGTAAATGATAAATTTAGCCAGTGCAGTACACACACACACAGGCACGCACGCACGCACACACACACAGACACGCACGCACACACACACACACACAAAGACTAGAAGACCGTTCGTCGGAACCGTTGAGATGTAGAAGACACATTAAAATACAATCCAAAAGTCTTTTTCAAAAGTCATAAGAAAAAAAACATATAGAAGATTTTTCTGTCAAGTAGTGCAAGGAAATAAATAAACATGGCATATAAATGCAAAACCGAAGCACTCATAGATTCAAGATTTGCCTTTGAGAAATGTTGCAAGCCCATACACACACGCACCCTCTTTCATCAAACAATATTATGGATGTGACAGGTGTTATTTTTCTCCGCAAATGCAAGCGAAATCAGAATCTTGAAAGAAGATACGTCCGGCAATGTCATAGGATCACGCAGCTTCTTCAACAACAAAAAAATGGCGGAGAGCCTTTTCAGTTATTAATTTTTCTTGGAGCTGATATCCGAGAGAGTAGATGGTAATGAATTAAAAATATGACGTACATAAAAGGAACGCATGTTATTTTTTGCCGTAGCGGGCATAGCATGTTGGTATGTGGTGCTGTAATATATTTTGCAATTGCCGCGAGACCGGATAAAAAAATCTAAAATCGTCCTTCCAGTTGTATTTGAGTACTAATCTCTCAAGAAACAACAACTGAAAGCTTGGCATCGATAAAGTTTGAAAAAATTCAGAATTCGAAGTGCTGAGATAATAACATACTTTTCTCAAGATTCCTTTTAAACTATTGTCAACCTTTGTCAGGCATAAATTTGAGCATCTACCAGAAACAGTTATGCGATAGCGGAATTGGCTGTAGGCTAATAAATATGCAACAAGCTTGCGTAAATTCAGCGGTAAAAATGTCTTAACTGATATGGTAAAGCAAGCTAGAGATACTCCTTAATTTAGCGCAGGTTTTCGTAAGATGGGTATTCCATGCGCGATCGGAATCAAGGAGTATTCCAAGATACTGGACGGTGTCTGAATACGAGATAATATTGCAGTGGCATAAAGTGAAATCTGGTGTGTGTAGAAAAAACAACAACAAAAAGAATGTTTAAGGAAACGGCTTTTAGAAGATTGTGAAAGCTTATGAGTTTTGTTTTCGATAGATTTATATCAATTAGATTGCCAGAAAACCAATCCATAAGGTAATTGGAACAGTGTTGGAGAATGTTCATTGCTTTCGGATAGGAAACATGACGAGTTAACAAAAGAGTGTCGTCAGCGTATTGGTAAAAAATACAGTTGAAAGCCGCGGTGTACATATCGTTGGCATAGATGTTAAACGGTAGTGGAGAAAGAATGGAACCTTGCGGAACGCCAGCTTTCGAAGTAAGTTTGCTGCTACGAATATTTTTTTACCGTTACCAGTTGTGGGCGCTCAAGTAAACCAAAATTTCAAAATCAACAAGAAAGGTTCACAGAATCCAATGGCGAATAGTTTCTCGAGAAGAATTGAGTGGCTAACTGTGTCAAAAGCCGTAATTCAAGTCGTCGGAGAGTGCATCTAATGGCGAATTCCACTGGTCGTTTTGGAGCACGCCGGGATCGAATTTTCTAGAGCGCGCCTATTCCACTGGGCGATCGAGATCAAGACGGACGTGTTCTAATCGTCGTTTTAGATTAGCTCCCACTCCAAATTTTGATCCGGATCCGAGAAAAGTTGCTCCTCCGATTTCGGCGGATTCAAGCGGAATCGGCCCTCGGCGCGCACACGAGGCTTCCTTCCACGCCGGGCATCTCGCCTCGAGATCTGGGACCGCGGGAAGGGGATTCCAGGGAAGGTGAATGACGGGAAGACATCCGCCCATCCCAGAGGAGTGGTCCTGTTCCACTGGGGATGCCGACGCGGAGCGACTCGGTTTGGATCGCGTGCTCCATCTCGGATCTGGGCTACTGATCCCGGCGCGCTCCAAAACGACCAGGGGAATTCGACATAAGAGAAATTGAGTGCCTCGGCCGGAAATAAAGCCGTACTGATTCGGAGATATGAACTGGTGTTTATCTATAAAGGAACGCATAGCTATATACATGAAATTTTCTAATATTTGTACAAGACATGTGAATATGCATTATGGGCGCTTTTCCTCTATCTTACTTCGGTGACTTCCTCTATAAAGAAGTTTGAAAACTGCAGTTTTTAACAGATTAGGTATGATAGCAGACCCTAATATATGTTTGAACATCAGAAGCAGCGTGTCATGAATATAATTAAAATGTCTTCGGAGATCTCCAAGTCTTATATCATCAAATCCTGGGATTTTGTTGAGTTTAAGATACCTTATGATATATTCTAAATTGTTTGCTGTTATCGCAGGCAGAAATACGGAAGTATAATTAATGTATGGAAGAGAAACAGATTAGATGTTTTTACTTGCTTTCCCCTCAAAAAAAAAAAAGAAGTAAAGAAATCGCTAAAAAGATTGGCGGTAACAATAAAATTAGGAGCAAAGGCATCTCCTAAAAGGCTTTTCTGTACGCATGGGGAGACACCGCGCAATTCATGAATCAATGATCATGTTTTAATTGGCTTAGCTGAAGATCCGGAGAGCTGCTTTCGTAAATAAATTCGCTTGACTGATCGAATGAGTGGGCTAACCTTGTTGCGGATGGAACTGAATTTGTCGTGAAGGCTTTTGTTGTGTGGTGAGTGGCGGCAACGCTGCCTAGCTATAGTTATTTTCATTTAATCGCATATAATATGTCATTGCTCATCCAGCGAGAAAAAAATTTTCCTGTTTAAAAAAAAAACGTTTTCTTTTGCGAGGCATTATAAAACCGCCGAAACAGATGAACAAAGAAGGCATAGGTATCTGAAGGGCTCACAGAGCCCTGGACCCAGTCATAATTGTATACCAGATTGTCTAGTGTCTGGTGGACTATGAATTCAACCTTGCGGAACTGACTACAAGGCTGAGCACCGACGTCAACAGGAAATTCCAGGGGGCATGCGACAAAGTAGTGATCCGTTATTTTTCTCCGTTCTAATAGCATAATTAAATTTTGAAGAAAGTGCGGGCCCTTACAATAATACGATCAATAGACGAGCTTACAAGTCTGGTGTTTAAAATCTCTTCCCTTGTTAGAACGGCAATGGCAGGTTCCACACCACAGTCGGCCTGTATAGTCAGGTACTCGCAAACTAGCGATCATGAGGGCCTAATGAGGTCAATGTTAAAACCCCCGGTAAGACAGATCGTTTGCAGTAGCTGCTAAAGGTTGCAGACAGTTGCGTAGTTCTAAGAAAAAAATTCAGAAACGCTGCCTGAAGGGTGTCTGTCAATTGCCAATAACTAAAGCTTACACCCAGAAGCACAAATACGCAGTGGCAGGGACTCAGAAGAGCGGTATAAAACTGATAATTTAGAGCAAAAAATGTAGATTTCAGGAAGATAACGATGCCGCCACCGCGTTTTTTTTTTTTTTTTTTTTATCGTGGGTGTAGAACAAACGGTTGAATCCGGGCAGTAGATATTGACGGTTTCTTCGCTATGGATATTGATTCATGTGAAAACAAGTACATCATTCACTGGAAGGACGCAATCAACAGTTAGTTTAAATTCGTCCCAGTGCTTTCGCAGGTAGGTTAACATAATACAAAGTAAAATAAATATTTGGGCTAGACTCAAAATATTGCGAGCAAAATTTAAAATCTTGAAAATGAAAAAAAAAACCAAAAAACTGAAAGACGTTTCTTTTTGTAATGCGAAATTAGAGCGCAGCTCTTGAGGTATTTTGACTTTGCAATATACCGTGACGGGAGGTTAAGCTGGAGGAGGAGGGGAGAGTATGTAGAAGGAAGAGGGGCGGGTACGGAGGAGGAGGAGGAGGAGGAGAGAAGGAGGGGAGGGGAGAAGGAGGAGGAGGACGAGGTCGGGAGGACGCTCCCCTTCTTCCCTCTCCTCTCCTTTTCCCCCTCCTCTCCCCTCCTCGTCTTCCTCTCCTCCTCAGCGTTGCGGAGTTGCCACTCCGGAATTGAAATGATAATAATAATAATAATAATAATAAGTTTTATTTCCATTGCGACAATGGGGGTGACAAGGGAAAAAAGCTGAGCAGTCAGCTTGACAGGTCCCTGTCACCCTACAGGTGCCGCCAGGGGGCATAGGCGTAAAAGAAAATAAAGATAATAGAAACAAATAATAGAAAAGTAACAACACTCGTCTAGATACACAAAGTAAAAGGAAAAAACAATGCACACGCAACTTGAGGCGTCTATATAAAAAGGAAAAACTTTCAGAACAAAAGGAAAACACTACACGATAAGAAATACACGAAGGTCACCGTGACAAAGGAAGCAATAGTCAAATACAAGGACCATGAATGCAACTAACAGCCATGACCGTCTGACGAGAACAATGATCGAATTGTTTTAAATGGCAAGTTATTCAAATTCCAATTTCTAGATTCGTACTGATTTAGTAAAGTGGGTATCCTGTATCTTAGCATTTGTGTGCCATAATTTGTCCTTGGCGTGACCACACCCCAACACACCCCAACATATGTGCAATATTGTCCTGAATCATTCCGCACTTTCGCGACCCCGGAATGGAATGGGGATGGAACGGGGGCAGCGCTGGGGGAATGGAATGGGAATGGAATTATACCCCATTCACACGACCCTAAAGGTATCTTTAGCTAAGGGACCTTTATTCTCTGCGGACAATCAATCAACGATCTTCCGCGCGTGGCGTGTGCTCGCAACCCAAGAGCACGGGCTGATTTGCCGATAGCAAAGGGACCTATGTTAAAGGTACCTTTATGTTGACCGTGTGAGTGGGGTATTAGATGCCTTTTGCTCGAAATGGAGTGGAAATGGAATAGGCACGATTCTTATGCAAGCTAGCTGTGTTGATTTTCATTTAGGACCTACAGGATAATGGCGCAACTAGTTAGGGCGTGGTAAGTGGCTCTTGAAACACCATAATTGCACTGGTTGGTCTGATGGCTTGATTTTCTCACTTGTGTATGCTCCGTCGAGGATGAAAATGGCTCGCCCTCAGTGAAGCAACTAAAACTGAATATTGTCATGAATGACAAGAGATAAGGCGACCAAAATTGAAGTAAACTAAACGTTTAATGGGGCGAACTTGTGTCCAAAACAAAAAAATTACACCATCTTCCCGAGGGGAACCATGGGGTGATGCGGAGCATCGGGGTGGTGCTGACGCTTGCTTGCGCCAACCCACTAACTGACGGGACTGTTGCTTCCATCACACTTCATCGGAAGAATGGAGTGAAGTGGAGTCAACAGCGGTGAACTGATGTATCACGAGTAACTTTGAAAGTCTAATCAGACCGCACGGTAAGGCGGCGCAAAATGCCCTAACAGCGCTTGCAGGTTTCCTCGTCGAGACCGGGCTGGCCGGCGAGATCTAGGCTGCAACGGACGCGAGCGGTCGAGAAATGCTAGCAGACGACAGCCGCGGAGTTGCGGGGAAAGCTCACCCCACTAGAAAGGCCTGGCCTGGCGCTGCGACCCGCGCGCCGAAAACTTTCCTCCTTTCCCTCCTCCGGGGAAACACGGTTTCGCCTCAGACCCCGCCCCGGTCACGTGATGGGGAACGCGCGCAGCGCGCTACCGCTCACACTTGAAGGAGAGGAGACTAGAGGAGGAGAGTTGCGCATGCGTAGTGTGAGTGCGGACTACGACGCCGCGGCACATAGACCCGAGCAAGAGATGCTCCGCATCTAAAAGGGAAGCGAAGATAACAATAGAGCGTCGCGGGCGTCGATGGCGGCGCAACAGCAGGATCGAACGCGGGGGCAAGACTGACTGCGGCTTGCCACGGGGAGCACCATTTATAGCCGCGTGGGTCTCTGGAACATTCGGCCTAGAACTTTCGGCGCGTAGAACATTTGTTACTCGATCAGACAAGGAAGTTCTCGAATTTGCGAGAACGTCAAGTAGAAAGAATAAATAAAAGAACATTCCGCTGCCTGGAGCCGAACCCACATCTTCCACACTAGAGTAGAGCGCGGTAACCACCCGGCCACGCACGCGCTCGCTCGCCGACGCGCGTGGCATTACTCCCCCATTTAAAAAGGCATCGTCTCGATGCCACGTGAAAGGCAACAAAATAAAACAAGCCAAAAGAAAATAATGGGCAAATACGGAGGCTGGCAAAACACAATCCTATCAAGCGTTGCATAAGATCACAATTCACAGTCTTGTCGCGCGTAGTACGGCTTGAGGCGCAGGACATGGACAACTTCCGGTCGTGGAGGGCGGCGTGATGAAGCCCGTGTTCCATCGGGCATCACCTCGTAGTTCAGATTCCCGAGTCGACGAAGTACTTTGTAGAGTCCGAAGTAGCGCTTCAGGAGTTTCTCGTTTAGACCGCGTCGTCGTATTGGGGCCCAAACCCACACACAGTCTCCGGGCTTGAAGCTAACGTCGATCCGGCGAAGGCTGTACCGGGTAGCGTCGACACGTTGTTGATCTTCAATTCGCAGTCGGGCGAGCTGGCGAACTTCTTCGGCTCGTTGAGCGACCACCTGGGCGTCGGGGATCCCATCGTCAACTGGTTCGTGGGGTAGCATCGGGTCTAGCATGGTCGTTACTTTTCTGCCTTGCACCAGCTGAAACGGGGTTATTCTGCGGTCTCTTGCACCGCCGTGTTGTAAGCAAACGTGACGTGGGGTAAAACCACGTCCCAAGTCTTGTGCTCTACGTCGACATACATGGAGATTATATCGGCGATAGTTTTGTTTAGCCGTTCTGTTAGTCCATTTGTCTACGGATGGTACACAGTGGTTCGACGGTGGTCGGTGACACTAAGACGAACGATCTCTTGCGTCATCTGTGCCATGAACGATGATCCGCGGTCGGTAATGTCGGACTTCGGGAGCGCGGTGCCGGAGGGCAATGGACTCGGTGAAAAACTTGGCGACTTCAACAGCCGTACCCGATGGAAGGGCTTTCGTCTCGGCGTACCGTGTGAGATAATCTGTGGCGACGATTATCCAGCGGTTTCCCAACGTTGACGGTGGAAGAGGGCCAAGTAAATTCATTCCCATCTGCTGGAACGGCGTGGACGGGGGAGAAATCGGATGCAGAAGTCCTGACGGCTCTGTCCGCGGTTTCTTGCGTCGTTGACACTCGTGGCATGATCGAGTGTAGAGGTGAACGGTCTTCGGTAGCCTCGGCCAGTAGTACTTTTCTCGAATCCCAATGAGCGTCCTGCTGTAGCCAAGGTGTCCAGCCGCTGGGTCGTCATAGCATCCTTGGAAAATTTCTTCTCGAAGACTGAAAGGAATAACCAGCAGCGATGCTGTGTTGTTGTTGACGAAGTTCTATTTGTACAGCACCCCTTGCCGTATGGAGAAGGTAGGCAGGATTCGTAAGAAAGCACGGAAACCGCACTCGCTTGACCCTCTAGGTGCTCGATGAGCGCTCGCTGTTCAGTGTCGTCTCGTTGGAGTGCTGCCATGTCGCTGACGTCCAGAGCACCGAGGAAACACTCATCGTCATCGTCTTTGATGCAGGCAGGCCCGGCCTCGACTGGGGCCCTTGACAGGCAGTCGGCGTCATTGTGCTTCCGGCCGGACTTGTACACCACGGTCATGTCGAACTTCTGCAGTCGTAGGCTCCACCGCGCGAGGCGTCCGGAGGGGTCCTTCAGATTCGCGAGCCAGCAGAGCGAGTTGTGGTCCGTGACCACGCGAAAAGGACTTCCATAAAAATATGGGCGGAACTTTGTTATTGCCCACACGACGGGAAGGCACTCCTTTTCAGTCGTAGAGTAGTTCGTCTCCGGCTTAGACAACGTCCGACTCGCGTATGCGATGACTCGCTCTGCCCCGTCTTACATTTGGACTAGTACCGCGCCAAGTCCGGTGTTACTGGCGTCCGTGTGGATCTCTGTTTCAGCGAACGGCTCGAAATGACCAAGAATAAGGGGCGTCTGGAGTCTTTGTTTGAGCTCATCGAATGACCCCTGGTGTTCTCCTGTCCAATCAAACTTCACGGCGTCCTCGCGTGAGGTGCGTCAGCGGTGCAGACAGCTTGGCGAAGTCCCGAACAAACTGTCTGTAGTAGGCACAGAGACCGAGGAATCTTCTCACAGCCTTCTTGTCAGACGGCGGCGTAAATGCAGCTACGGCGCTGGTCTTCTCGGGGTCAGGGAGAACACCTTTGTTGTTCACGACGTGGCAAAGGAACTTTATTTCACCATAGGCGAACCGACACTTTGTTGGTTTGAGTGACAGGCCGGCGGTCTTGCTGGTTTGAAGCACGGCTCGAAGTCGTCTCAGGTGTTCGTCGAAATCCTGTGAAAATATCATGACATTATCTAGATAGACGAGGCAGCTCTGCCATTTCAGACCTGCCAGCACGGTGTCCATGACACGCTGGAAGGTCGCTGGTGCTGTACAGTGTCCGAACGGCATCACTTTGAATTCATAAAGTCCGTCGGGAGTGACGAAGGCAGTTTTCTCGCGGTCGCGTTCGTCGACTTCAATCTGCCAGTAACCACTCTTCAGGTCCATCAACGAAAAATATCGTGAGTGGCGCAGTCGGTCTAACGTATCGTCGATGCGGAGGAGTGGATAGACGTTTTTCTTCGTCACAGCGTTCAGTCGACGATAGTCCACGCAGAACCTCAGGGTTCCGTCCTTCTTCTTTACAAGGGCAACTGGCGGCGCCCACGGTCTTCTTCATGGTTGAATGATGTCGTTGTCGAGCATTTCCTGGACTTGACCTTGAATCACCTTCCTTTCCTTTAAGGAGACTTGATACGGCGACTGGTGGACAGGCAGCGCGTCGTCGTGGTAATAATGCGATGCTTCGCCATTGGTATTTGGCGAACGTTCGACGACATGGCAGAACAGTCATTGTATTCGGCGAGGAGATCAACCAGTTGCCGGCGCTTAGGAGCTGGGAGCTCGGGGTCGATGTTGAGCAGCTGCGGCGGCGACGTGCTCTTCTGCTGTGACGACGAGGTTTCCTCGGAGATTGCGGTGACCATGGCTGGCGCCTGAAGCTCCTCGACGTGGCCCACGGTAGTACCCTTCGTTAGGTGCTGCAGCTCCTCTCGAAAGTTTGTCACGAGAACAGTTGTACATCCTTCTTGGAGATCCGTTACGCCTCGTGCGACGCCAATTCTTTTTTCAAGGAGAAGTTGGACGCTGCCTTCCAGAAGAGCTTCACCGTGCATGGCTGCGTCGGAGATGACAGTTACGAGAACACTCGACCGCGGCGGCAGTTACACATGGTCGGCGATAACTCGGATCGCGGTTGACGTCGAGTTGGTCTCCACCGGCGGCAGAACAGGCTTTCGCAGTGTCAACTGGTTTGCCCGAGGTCGATGACGGCGCCATACTCGCAGAGGAAGTCCATTCCGAGGGTAACATCTCTCGCACAGTCTTGCAGAACGACGAACATTACAAGGCACGTCTCACCGTGGATCTCGACGCGAGAAGTACATCTCCCGACTGGTGTGAGGAGGTGCCCACCGGCGGTTGGTATTTGAGGACCTTCCCACGGCGTTGTCACCTTTTTAAGGCGGCGGGAGTGCCTCCCACTCAAGACTAAGTCGTCTGCTTCGGTGTCTACGAGGGCCGATGCGCCGAGGCCGTCAATAACAACGTTTAGGTTGTTGGACAACGTTGCAGGGTCGTCGTTGCGATGCGGGGCGTCGGGTGAGATGAGCGCTCCGGCGTCCTTGGAGGCTCTTTGCTTCGGTCGTCTTCGGCAACGCCACCTCAAGGCGTAGCCGCCCTTAGTTTTCCCTGCGACGCAGGGGAGAGAGGCTCTCTCGGCGAAGTCGGGGGGCTGGAGAAGCTGAACGTCGTGGCGATGGTGAGCGTGATTCAAGGCGGAGAGACGGTGCTGAGGTAGGCGAGCGTCCAAAAGTACTCCTCGATGTCATGAGGGCGTTCGCCGTACCTCGGGCGTGGATCGTTCGGGTGGAACCCACGCAGCCCCATTTGCCGGTAGGGACAACGGCGGTAGATATGGCCGGCCTCCCCGCAGTGGTAGCACAACGGTCGTCGATCGGCCGTTCTCCACACGTCGGTCTTCCTCGTCGAGGGTCGCTCCGGGCAGACGTCCTGGACTTTTCCTTCCTGGCGTCGAGGATACTGCGGCCTAGGAGGGTCTCGTCGGGGTGGCGCTGTGGCCTGGCGGTTGGCTTGCAGTGGACGTCGGGCCATGGCGGCGTAGCTAAAAGTCGGTTCCTCTGGCGTCGTCATGTTGATTGGTACTTCAGCTTGGAAGGCTCGGTGAACCTCCTCTCGGACGACCTCGGCGAGCAAAATTGAGGACGGGCGATCCGCAGCGGGGAGCATCCTTGCGGATTTCTTCCCGGACGACTTCACGGATGACGTCACGGATGCTGGGGAGGTCGGTACCAAGGCCGGGTCCGGATGTCACCAGACTAGTTACGCCAGGGTGTCGTTCGTAGTGTCTGGCACGTGCTAGTCGGGCACGTTCCATATTCGTCGCCTCCGTGACGAACCTGTCGACAGTTGTCGGGGGATTCCGAATGAGACCTCCGAATATCTCGCTTTTCACACCCCTCATCAGGTGTCGCAGCTTCTTTTCCTCTGTAGCCTGAGGATCGGCGTGGGCGCTCAGGCGAAAAACATCCTCGACGAAGCTGGTGATGCTTTCATTCGGGCCTTGGGTCCTTCTTCGTAGGATGTCTTCGGCCCTCTCGCGTCGGTGTCGGCTGGTAAACGTCTTATTTAGTTCTTGCTTGCACACCTCCCACAAAGTTAAAGAAGTCTCGTGGTTCTCCAGCCAGTACCTCGCAGTCCCTTCCAGCGAAAAGTAGATGTTCTGCAAGCACTGCTCAGCTGTTCACCCGTTATTACGAGCCACACGTTCATAGTGTTGCAGCCAGTCCTCGATGTCCTCGTGAGCGTCCCCGTGGAAAGGCGTCTAAGTCCGGGGTGCGACGGGCATGTAGATGACGGCAGAGGCGGCCGGGGTCTGCGACTGGTTGGCCATCGTCGTCTTATTTGGCCTGGCCTTGTCCGGCAGCAGACCAAATTCAGGGGACTGACCTCTGGTACGACGGCTTCTTCGGGCCTCGGTGTCTTTGGCGAAGACAGACAACGTGTCTTTCCTGGCGCCGCGAGAGGCGACAAAGCGGCTGTTGTAATCATGCGCGATTAGCATGTAGCTGTAGTCGTCAAGGTTTTTAGTTTTTAACCAAATTAACTACTTATTTACATATGTACAATATTACTTAAAGGGATACTGAACCAAAGAATTTAGTGTTCATAATAAGTGACGCACGTTCTTTCCACGAGCCAGCAGCCACCGGTGTGCGCGAGCACACGCAACGAAAATGACGTCAAAGACCTCCATTCGCGCTTAAAGGTGCTTGAGAACGGTGAGGTATGACATATTAAACAGCTAAAGTACGTATCAATTAAGAGGACAGTGAAATGCATGGGCTTCGGGCCAAAGGAGAATGAAGACAGGCTTTTCATCTCTACAAGTGAAAGCTACGTGCTTGTTAGACCAATTAATCGCGTACCTTTTACACCAACACCACTGTGTAGATGAAAGACTTGTCTTTATTCTCCTTTGACCCGAAGCCCACACATTTCACTGTCATCTTAACCGCGAATGGAGGTCTCTGACGTCATTTTTGTTGCGTGTGCTCCCGCACACCGGCGGCTGCTGGCTCGTGGAAAGAACGTGCGCCACTTATTATGGACACTAAATTCTTTGGTTCAGTATCCCTCTAAGATGAGGGCCTGTCCATGAAGCGCCGAGCCATAGCTTCTGATGCAGCTCGTCGTGTTCGTTCTGTGCGCGTGTCGCGCTGCTCGATCATCTTGGCTGCTACTTCGCTCCGTGATGCATGAACAACTTCGCGGTCGGTGCGCCGCCCTATGCAACAATGGCGGTCGCACAATAGCTGTTACCCAGAGTGCCGAACCGAACCGAAAACCGGAGCTAAGCTGTTCTTTTTCATTGAACCATAACAAAACTGTAACCGAAATCAAACATTTGATATTGAACCCGAACAGGAAAGGAACCGTAATCTCATGTGTGGCGGTTACCGATCCATTGAAAACGGTTCGGCGTACTGAAACGCGAGCCGCGCGCCATCTTGCGGGTGGCGGGACGATGTCAAATATTTGCGACGGTGGCGTAAGCAGCCTAGTTTTGACTAAGCAAACGGCAGCGACGACATGGAAACAGCTCAATAATAATGCAACAAATAACTACATTTCATGTCTAGGTACAGCACGAATTGGCGTCGGCAAGTCGGTTTCGGGACGTACTTTTGTATACTTGGTTTCTCTTTACGGGTGGCCGCACAGGACGCTACGTGCCACCGGAGCCAATTCATAGCTCGGAGGGCGTCCCGTGTCTTTCCAGTTGGGCGGAACGACGCGGAGAGCGCGAAGTCACGAGTCAAGCTACGAACAACAGATTGGCTTGTGTAGCTCGTAGCGTCGCGGTACATCATGAGGTGAGAAATGCAGTATGTCTGACTATGCTGGGAGCGCGGTGGCCTAGAGGCTAAAGAGGTATTCTGTGTGTGTCTGCGTGCGTGTATGTGTGTGTGTGTGTGTGTGTGTGTGTGTGTGTGTGTGTGTGTGTGTGTGTGTGTGTGTGCGCGCGCATGCTTGTGTGTGTGTGTTTCTGTCTGTCAGTCTTTGTTCTTTTCTTGCTGGTAAGCAATATTACTGAAGGAAGGAGAAAAAAGCATAAACGCGAAAATGAAAATTGACTGGGTATCTTATGTTATCCCTAAGACGACTTGAAGGAGAAAGCCCAAGAGCGGATGTAAATGTGATAACCTCCGAAGACGGCGCGCTCTTTGACGACGCACTTTTGGTACCGTTTCATTGGTACCTTTCGTTTTGGTACCTTTCGTGTCGCCGACGTTTTTTCGTACTTTTCGTGTCACCGACGTGTTTTCGCTCAAGAACTTCGAAGGTCGACTGAACGATGAGGCATATAAGGCTTTCGCTTTAAAAACAAACATTTGAAGCCTTGCGGCCGCCGACTATGTAGATGCTTGAGGCTGCGCCATATTCGCCGGCGCCCAGAGGAGCGGAATCGGCCGAGCGCGAACCACTGTGTTCGTTTTACCGTCGCGGCAGAGCCCTATATTGGGAGAGTTTGGCCAATAAGCGGAGCAAAGGCCGCCGCCAGCGCCGAGTATTCCTCCCGCGGTTAGAGCGTAAACTAAATATGTGACAATACGTCAACCAATCAGCAAACCGCGACGTCACAATATTGGAAACAACATTTAAAGCGTGAAATAGAAGCGTTCAATCTCGCAGCAGCACGTCAAACTCTCCCAATAGACGGCTCTGCGATTTAGAAAAAGTTCTTTCTATTGAAGGAGAAGCGCTAAAGTAAACTCACTCACACTCACACACACACCAGAAAAACGGTCACTCACGTCGCGCTGACTTTCAACTCAAATTGTATTTTCGTTTTATTTCGTTTTCTTTTACCCGTATTAAATTTGTCATCTCACTTCGGTGAGATGACAAATTTAATACGGGTAAAAGAAAACTTGTCATCTCACTTCGGTGAGATGACAAATTTAATACGGGTAAAAGAAAACGAAAGAAGACGAAAATACAATTTGAGTTGTAAGTCAGCGCGACTTGAGTGACCGTTTTTTTTTTTGGTGTGAGTGTGAGTGTGAGTGAGTTTACTTTAGCGCTTCTCCTTCAATATGAATATCCAACTCGCCCAAGCATCCACTCTAAGAGGTTATTTATACACCGGGCGTACACTTCCCGCACTCACTCGTTTTGGCGGCGTAGGCGGGTGCATGATAGCAGACGACGTTGCAGACGACAGAATGGACTCCCAAATGATTTGCGCTATCATCGGCAACAATCTAAGCCCTGGGTATCGGTACCTCGGAGGCGGCAGTTTTCTGCTTTGACTGGGCTACCCCCTCGGAGCCTGATGCTTCGACCACAGTGAGTAACGGCACCATCATGCTTCTGGGGCTCCTTTGTGCTACCGTGCACCGATCGAACGGCAGGCTGCAGATCCCCTTGGACCGCTGCTGACCCGCCTCAACGAAATGTGAGCATCTTGAAATTGGATTTACATCCTCCGCAATAGCAACAATCCATCACGTCGTCATCGTGCATGTATATACTCATCGCATTATCATGTTCCTTAGACGCGGCACCGCGGGCCTCCATGGTACGGGCTGTTGTCTTTCCGCGGTACCGCCGCTCTCCAGAGTCAAATAAAGATATTATTATTAATCTTAAAACAGTGCAAAGGGTGGGGCACGCGAGCGTCTTGAGACGCAGTTTGCTCGGCTCGGGTTCAGACTGTGTCGTACGGCTCGTGCGCTGGCTTTGGCAGTGCTTTCCTTCCCCCAGTCTCAGCTAAGACGCTGTTTTTAGCAAGTCGGCCCTGGTTTGGATCGCACGTTCGTTTATTTTACCGTTGAATATATACGTGACAAAACCTTAACATGCGCTACGTTTTCAGTCACCAAGAGTTATACCTTCTTACTCTAGCGACGCTAAAACGGCTTAAATTAGTCGTGTCACATATTTAGAGCTCACGACCACCTGTAGGGGCTGTTTCGAGGCCTGGAGTTGGCCCCGAGATGCTCACCTATTCAAACCAATGTATGGCCAAACTCTCGCAGTAAACGGCTCTGCGTTGCGGGGGGCCACAGCGCCATGGAGTGGCGTTTCTTGAAACTAGGGCACGCGTCAGGAGTTTATTCTCCGTTTCGCTGTTACAGACTACAGGCTTCGCACCATGAGACTCCATGCTAGCAGTCAGTACTGCACTGGATACATTTACCATCTACAGTGAATAACAATGTCACCATACTCTTGTAGACTAAACTCCTGCTGTCTAAACAGCGAAGGATTAATTCGTTTGTTTGTTTTTGGGGTAGTTTGCGAGTACGGTGCGTGCTACAGTCACGCTGTCGCTGTGCGTGCTGGGTGATTGACTTCACATCTGAGTACTGTACATCGTTACTGTTTCCAAGCGCCTGTATAACCACGTAATTTTCATTGAACGGTGTTCGCCTTAAAAATGCAAGGTCACAAAACGAAATTAAGCATATACTTGTTTGCTGTCCTCGTATCCGCAGCACGCCTGCTGATGACCTATTCTTTTTTTTAAATATAGATTACATTAGGTAATTTTTTCTTCTTTATAATACCTAGGAGCTTTTTTTCTTTAAAGCCGCTTTATACTGGTTTGCTTTTGATGGAACCGGTAACCGAACCGTTATTTCAAACATCACAGAACCAGAACCGAACCAGAACAAAACCCCAAGCTACTGACCCCGAACCGAACGGGAATAATGATCAGTTCGACACCCTGCTTTTAACCCACGTTTACGTCGACGTTTTAAAGCAGGTTTCCATAATATGCCGCTACACTCCCTCGTGCTGGCGCCGTACACCGATCGCACTTTGTCAGCGGTTTTTTTGTTCTGGCCGCAGTGCGTAAAAATTTGGAGCAGGTACACGCGGCGTCGCTTCTAACAGCGCGCTAGCGGTGCTGTTTTGCAGGCGGCAGAGAGCAAGGTAGCCTCTTGCGCCGCGCACGAACTCGACATTTTTAAAGTCTTACCAAACAGACAACCCGCTAATCATGTATCTGTTGTGGGTATACGGTCTGGTTGAGAAGAAAATGGGTGGCTTTAATTGTTGGCCTCTGTTGCAACTCACAAGCTTTTTACGTTTGATAGCGCGATCGATCTCCTCAGTGATACCAAATGCCACGAAGCGCTTTGTGCCACCACCCTTCGGCTTACTAAAATGAATGTTTTGAGGAAGCTTTTGCACACGTTTTCACTCGTCTTTCGCGTTTGATAACGTCAGAAGCATTATGCAGCTTTTTTTTTTTCCAGTAACACAATGGAACTGTCGATTTCCATTTTTTTTTTCACGTTTAGGAATTAAAGGAATGGAATGTTTCAGTTCAGCCATTCTAGGAGTGGGAATGGACCCGATGTTTTTATTGCGAGGAGTTGAAAGGAATGCAATTGTTGGAAGCTCTAATACCCCGGAATGAAATTGCAATGGTATGGGGGTGCCAATTCCGCAACGCTGCTCCTCCTCCCATCCCCGGCCCCTCCTCCTCCTCCTCTCCTCCTCTTCCTCCTCCTCCCCTCCTGTTCCTTTTCTCCTTATTTTCCTCCTCTATGACCTCCCCTCCTCCCACAGTTTCCCGGCTAAATTTAGCTGGCAATTTGACGCCACGTGATTTCAACTCCAATTCAGTTTCTCCGCTAAATTTAGCGGGGAAAATGACGTCACATGACTTCGTGTCACCTTATTTATGAACAAATTCAGTTTCTTTGCTAGATTTAGAGGAAAAAGTGACGTCACAGGACCTCAACACAAATCCAGTTCCCCTCTAAATTTAGCGGGGTAAACTGAATTGGTGTTGATGCCATTTTACGTCAGTTTTACCGCTAAATGTAGCGGGACACTGAATGCGCGGTGTTCAATTATGGGACGGCACAGACCTACACACCAATCCAGTTTCTTCGCTAAATTTAGCGGGGAATTGTATTGGTCTATAGGTCTGTAACGTCCCATAATGCAACGCGCGCGGTTACGCCGATGGTGACATCGTGAAACACGGGAACGAGAGCCTAAGGTCTGCGCTCTAAGAAACAATGGCCATTGTCATTGGAACCTATACAATTAGTTCTAGAGCAGCAGTGCTAGTGATGAGAAGCAAAGAAGATTCTTCGTCTTGTTTCATGAAAATGTGAGTATGCCGAACCCACACATACTTATACCCATTTTTCTTTCCATTGGTCCTGGCCAACTAGAACAGCTTCTTGTTGGCGTCTATTAGATTGCTATTAAAGTAGATTCGAGGCTTAGAGTCACCACGAGGTAGAGAGCTCAAGTGGCTGAGACACTTCATCTATCGCTCATTTAGCGACACCAATTAAAAACTGAACAAAATGGGAGGTACAATATTACGTATAGCAGGCAGGCGATGTGCTGCCTCGACTTGAGCTGGCTGAAAGTCCTGAATGTTCAGCTGCCCTGCCAGGTCAGTGAGTATGCCTCCAAGGTTCTTTCAAAGGGGATGCAGGGCAGCTTTCAGTTATTGAATTTCAACGATTTCCTCAAATATTATTGACCGTAAGGCAGTATAAATTATGTTTGGAGCTCATTGACAGTATTGTCTTGGGCTTTTGTCGAATTCACTAGTGAATCATACTGAGATGCAACAAAGTTCAAAGACTATTGCATCTCCGTCATGGTGTTACGAAGAGTATCAACAGCGAGCTTCATTGTCAACAAATAATCAATTTTCGGATGCATTTCTTGGAGATTATCCACGGTGGCTTTCAGAGAAAGCGGGAGGTCGAGTTTCTTATGCACCATGGAGAGTTGTTCCAAGAATTTCGTGAACTCAGTTTGAGAATAAGGAAGGTCGCGGCTTATATCAGATTGTCTGAACCCTTCGCGGCACTCAAGGCATTGCCACTTCCCATGTTTGGCAGTGATCATACCCTTATAAGTGCCTACGGCAACCCCCAGAGCACTTTTTTCCTCAATGGTACATGCGAGAGCAATCGCCGCACTTCATGCACCTGCCGTCATTCGGTACAGGGTCCGAACACGCGCCACGGACGGTAGGATCTGCGATCGTAGCATCGAGACAGTACAAGAAAAAAAATGATTAAAAAAGAAGACACTATGGAAAGAAAGAGTTACAAGCGCAGCAGCAGAATTAATCTAGCTTGAGAAAAATGCACGTGGTGAGCTGTTTGTGTCTAGTGTTGGCATGGTAAGGTCGTGGATGGTGAAAACACCAGTGTTGCAACCCAGATGAGAACCCTCTCAGCAGTAAGCAATAGAAAACCGGGTCGGAAGTCTTACGACCAGGGTGCACGCGCTTTCTGAGATTGATTAATTAATGATGGCGCGGTAGAGCTTGCCAGTGTGAGGTCCAGGCATCTCAGGAGTGGTAAAAAGTTATGTACACGTACTGGGTAATCAGACGATAATCGGTTGGCGCAGCGATGTCTTCCATCAGGTTGGAGCGGAAGGTGCGCACACGGGAGGTCCAGGCTTGTCAGTAGTGATAGGAAAATAAGCCTTGAGATCCCAAGATTGACGTTGTGACTTGCCGGGTGATAAGATGATGGCCGGTTGGCGCAGCGAATTCTTCCACCAGATAACAGCGGAAGACACGTGCACTGGAGTGGGATTAATCAAAGATCGTCCCTTCCAGAGACGTCGGTTCCACGACCGGTTAGGAATTAACCATCGTACGTAGAGTTGGAGCCATGTCAAAGTAGAGTGCTGATGTCAGTAACTTCTTTCCAATAATAATAATAATGATAATAATAGTATCTCATTTTCATCACAACTCGCTGGCGGTAATAAAAAAAGCTGCAAAGCAGCGTGTGTTTGATCGCCTACAATGCACAGCGACGGACGCGCAACAAGAAATAGAAATATACAAAAGAAACCATATACGAAAGTCACCATAAAAGATTCATCAAACATCAAACACAAGGACATTAAATGCAACTATTAATCATTACCATCCACGAAAAAACATTAATGATGTATTTTTTTTTAACATTTATTTTTTTCCAAATATTAAGATTCTTAAAAGTATAGTAAATTAAGGATATTTTATTTTAGCGTTTGTGCGCCATAATTTGTTCTCTGCGTGTCCCCCTCCTAACACCAGGCGATACGGGTAAGATACAAATTAATATTTTTTTAAGAGATGAAAAAGTGTTATTGGAAAGTTTGTATTCCTAGTAACCTTTATCACTAAGCCAGAACTATGTCGATAGTAATACAAACTGCGAACGTTGATGATACGGAACTTTTTGAATAATTTAGATGTATGACACCGAAGTGTAATATCGCCTATGAGTTATTACCATTAAACCTGTCAAGGCGCACCATTGTGGCTTCTTCTCTCCCCCCCCCTCCATCCTTATTGCGGTGGTAAATCAAATTCAATTCACTCAATTCAATTCAAATTATAGTCCCCGATGATTAAAGAAACGCAGGGCGGGGTCAGTATTTTTTTGATGTGCTGATATTTCATTTAATAGTTATTTATTCGTACACTTGGTTTGCAATACGCTTTTTTATATATATATATATATATATATATATATATATATATATATATATATAAATAACGAGATACATTTCTCAAGAACAAGATTTCAAAAGATCGGACCTGTAGTTCAGCTAAAGCAATTGAATTTCGGTACGTAGCACTGGTGGCAACATTATGCAGTTGCGGTACCCATTTCCAAAAGAACTTCTGGCAGGCGCCTCATTCAACGTTCGCGCTTACGACGCCCGCTTTTATCACTTTTTTAAATATATAAACACGTGCCTGCTGGCCATGGCGGTCACAAGCCGGACAGTTAATGAACCTATACTTCGTCTCACCCTAGCATGGACTAACCGCGAAGGCTGTGCTAGCGCGAGCGGCCAGCCTTGACTGCCTTGACTAGAGCACTTGCTGCATGAGCGCTCGTGCAGCCGCCGAGGCTTCATTCAAAGCGACTAGCTCGCGCTTTTAGCACGCGCGGCTTACAATAGTCCATACTAAGGTGAGACAAAGTATAGTGCTAAATTACCCAAGCATCAAGGAGAAGGCAGGGATTGGTGTTCCACGCGCCGCACGTGCTGGCTGGCCTCAGCAATAGTAACTTTTCTAAAGCAAATGCCTGAAAGAAATTGCATCTTGCAAGCGCGTTCGTCAACGTTTTACTTTGGTTATTTACTTCGAATCGTATGTACAGGGAAGGCGTGCGCGTGTTGCGCGTGGAACACCAATACCTGCAATCTCCTTGATGCTTGGGTAATTTAGCAATAGGTCCATTCAGAAGCCTCTGAACAGTGTATAGGTAGGGTGAGGGGTGAGGGGGAGCGTTACGTTCATAAGCGGGAAAAGGGGTAGATCTGTGGCACGTTGAGCGAGCTCGCATTTGTTTCGCCTTATTCACATGCATTGGCTTTAGCGCGTGGAGCTATAAGTATACCATTTTGTAAATTCATGCTTATCGCTTCTTTTTTTATCGCAGAAGACGAAACATAGATTTGAAGCCATACAATGGAACCTACCTGTGACGGGTTCCCAGTGATAGACAGGCCAGTTCTTTTGCAGATGATGATGAGGAGCCTCAGAAAACTAAAATGAAAATTCCAAGACATATTTTGACTTTTTTTTCTTGCGACCATTTTATATTAAAACGTGGAATCTTTCTGGTGACAAGCATCTTCCCTCAGGGCGTACCACAACGAGCAGAGGCACCTAATTACGACTCGGCTATGTCTCTACCCCAGAAAGCGAAGATGAAACTCACCTTCCAATCATATCCATGGTTCTCGGTTTCGGTGACCATGCACTAAAAAAAAGGTCCCGGATGGACAAGATTCTCAGGATCGACAAACCTTACGTTAATATGTTACCGCTGCAATGCCACGCGCGCCGGCGAGCGACCGCGTGCGTGGCCGAGTACAGGAGTACTTCCGTGAGAGCATTATTTCTTTTCTTGAACTCGTCAAGGCTCGTGAAAGTGTACCCGAGTGGCTTCCGCATATTGAAGTACTCGTAACAATGCGAAAACTTTAAACCCCAGGACGCTTGCCATAGCAAGGCGGGCCATTTGTTTCTCGTGTATGTTATAGTGTGCCTATGCGTGTGTTCTTTTGCCCGGCAATAAAGAAAAAAAAAGCGTGCGTGGCCGAGTGGTTACCGCGCTTGACTGTCGCGCGGAAAGTCTAGGTTCGATTCCACTCAGTGGAATATTCTTTTATTTATTCTTTCGACATTGCGTTAACGTGAGAGCGTGATCACTCTCGCCTGATCGAGTTCCGAATGTTCTAGTCGTCGAACGTTCTAGGCCATATGTTCCAGAAGCCAACGCGAGTACATAAGGGTCTTCGCGTGACGATCTGCGGTCAGTTTCGCCCAGCGTTCGACTCTGCTCTTACGCCGAATTCGACGCCCGCGACGCTCTGCTGTTATCTTCTGTTTCCTTATATTTTTGGGCACAAGTGCGCCCCATTAAACGTTTAGTTTCCTCATTTATCAGCGCCTCATCCATTGTCATTCGTGACTTTTTGGTGGAGGTGTGGGGTATCACCTTTTGTCTCTTCACCATACCCCTCCGAAGACCCTTTCGGCAAGCCCAACTCCAAGACCACCATTTGTAGAAGAGACAGGGCTCCGGGCAAGCCAGCGTCTCCGAGGACAACCCCCAGAGCTTGGTCTACTGTCGGACAAGGCAAAGACGCTACCGAAACCGACGATGAACACCACGGCCCAGCCGACGGAAAACCCCCAAGCAGCACCGTCCTACGTCTTCCTGTCTGTGGTCCCCCGTGTGCCGACGCCATTCCACGGTGAAATCTACGAGGAAGTAGAAGACTGGCTGCAGCACTACGAACGTGTGGCCCGCTACAACGCGTGGACGGCAGAACAGCGCCTCCAAAACATTTAATTCCCACTGGAGGGAACGGCAAGACAATGGTTTGAGAATCACGAGGCCTCCTTCTCGACGAGGGAGACATCCGTGGAGGAGCTAAAGCGCACCTTCACAAACCAACACCGACGTCAACGAGCCGAGGACATCCTTCAAAGAAGTTTCCAAGGTCTGAACGAGAGCGTGACAAGCTTTACTGAAGATGTCCTGCATCTGTGCGCCGGTGCCGACCTTGGAGCCGCCGAAGTCAAGAAGCTGCGCGTCCTCATGAGAGACGTGAAAAGCGAGATTTTTGGCGGCCTCGTTCGCAATCCACCGACGACCGTGGATGAATTTGTTGCTGAGGCAACGAACATTGAAAGAGCGCTGTCGGCCAGGGCGGGTCATTATCAGAGACTCGCCGGCGTAGCTGCCACCTCATCCCTTCCATCTTCCCTCCCTGACCTCGGCGAAGTTGGCATCGAGAACCTTCGGGAGGTCATTCGGGATGTGGTTCGAGAAGAACTGAAGCGGTTGCTCCCTTCTCCAGAATGACCCGCCGCTGTTTCAATCGCCGAGGCTGTTCGCGAGGAGGTACACCGGGCCCTCTTGCCAGAGGTCCCCGTCGCAGTGGCTCCCGAACAGCCGGTCCTGACCTACGCCGCCGCCGCCAAAAGAGCACCTCCCGTCACAGGACACTACCAGCCAGCTCCCAGACGTGGGGCACCGGTGCCACAGTATGCTCCACGCCCAGAGCAGCGTTGTGCGAGGAAGACCGACGTTTGGAGGACGGTCGATCGACGCCCCCTGTGCTACCACTGTGGTGAAGCGGACCACATCTACCGACGATGCCCCTACCGCCAGCTGGGCCAACGTGGGTTTGCGCCCAACGACCCTCGACCACGTCTTGGAGAGCGACCTCGGGACATCGAGGACTACCTCCGCCGCTCTTCATCTCCTGAGTCGTCTCCCCGCCGAGTATTCCGTTCATCATCTCCTCGACGCTCGCCATCGCCCTTCCGCCGGTCTCGCCGAGAGAGCCTGTCACCCATCGCTTCTCGTCGGGAAAACTAGCCGCGGCAATGCCGGGAGGTGGCGTTGCCGATGACGAACGATGCAAAGATCCTCCAAGAACGTCGGAGCTCTCCCACTCTAACGCCGCAAGGCCCCGAAACGACGTTTCTGTAACAGTGTCAAATAACCTCAACGTTATCATCGACGGCCACGACGTGACGGCACTCGTCGACACCGGAGCAGACTACTCCGTTTTGAGTGTAGGCTCTCTCGCCGCCTTCGAAAAGACACGTTTCTACTGACAGTGTCACCTGCCGACACTTACGAGCACTTAGTAGCACAGTTTAATCTCTTTCGCCAGGTAGCTACTCGTACTGTGAAGATTAAGCAGCGTAATATCAACCAGAAATAGATGACTGCTGCAATACTAGCAGCAATCAAGGAAAAAGACTTGCTTTGGATACAATCAAAGCGCTCCCCCAGTTGCAACGTGCTGCGGTCGACTTTTGAACAGAGTAGAAACAAGGTGAATGCCATGATACGTCTCGCCAAACGAGTTCATTTTCGAAAGAAATTTAACAACTCTCGTTTCGACATGAAAAAAAAACGTGGTCTCTGATCAACGACCTGAGTGATACTCAGGTCGTTGATCCTCGGCTAGTGATAATTTGTTTTTTTTTTTTCGAATTTTTTTTCTGATGAGCAAAGTGTTGCCAATGATTTTAGAAACTTTTTTTCTAGGGTGTCGGGCATCGCCAAACAACATCCAGACTCCTGCTCTTTGCTAAATAATGTGTTGGATTCGGCTTTCTTGCCCATATTGTCCCAAAACTACCTTAGGTCAACCTAACAAGGCTCCGGGAATTGATGGCATCCCATTTAATGAGTTACGCAGACATTTTGACGTACTTAGGCATGTCCTCCATTCGCTTTTGAACAATGTTATCTTTAGTGGAATCATTCCGATACAAATGAAAACTGCGGTGGTTACTCCGCGTTTTAAGGGTGGTTCGCGTAAAAACATAGAAAATTACCGACCTATTTCAATTTTGTTTTCTAGTAGTAAGGTGTTGGGGAAACATTTGTACATTTCTATGGCAAGTTTTTTAGACAAACACAGCATTCTTTCACCTCATCAGTATGAGGTGAAAGAATGCTGTGTTTCTCCTCATCAGTATGAGGAGAAAGAATGCTGAAAGAATAGAGGATTTTTATGATATACTGAATTCAACTTTTGAACGGAATCAGGTGGCCTGCGCACTGTCTTTGGACGTCAGAAAAGCATTTGACAGCGTATGCCATTGACGTTTGCAAATGAAACTTTCGAAATAAGGATTTCGTGGCTCCTTCTTAGTACTCCTTGAAAACTTCCTAAGCGATCGACGACAGTGTGTTTCAATTGGGCATTTTCAGAGCACATTTCCGTCAATCAAAGCTGGTGTACCGCAGGGGTCAGTTCTGAGCCCATTATTGTTCAATATTTATGTTAATGACCTTCACAACGCTGTGCCAGTTTCGTTATTTTAATATGCTGACGATACGGTTATTTTATCCAGAGCTACCAATTATTTAGATGCAATCTCTTCTCTGCAAGCTGCTGCAATTAAAGTTATGGACTGGTTTGCAGCTAATTTAATTATCGTTAATGCTTCGAAAACGCAGCTCATTTGTTTTCATAACCCCTTGAAAAACGTTAGACCCACCTATCCTTTACTGTTACGTGCGTCCAATTTTTTATCGTGTGCTTGTGAACCGGTAAAATATACATCAACTGTGAAGTATCTTGGTATTTGTTTCGACGGTGATCTTTCCTGGAACTCCCACCTTGCTTATATTTGTAAAAAGATTCGTTCAGTGTCTTGTTTGATGTACAAAATTCGCTACTATATGCCGTTATCAGTCCGAAAAGTTATTATACATGCTCTGGGCTACAGTGTACTTCGCTATGGCATATCTGTGCACGGTCATTGTGCCCAACGTTGGCAAACCAGAATTAACACAATACTACGTTCTATTTTACATAACATTTCCTATGACTTATGCCTCGATAAAAACATTGATGTGTTCGCAACTTTATCTATGCCGAATTTTAACTAATTATTGATTGAAACTGTCGTGCATAGACATTTTTGGGATAGCAGTTTTAAGACTCCCTACGTCCCTGCCCGTAATCTCAGACCGAAAGAGCGATATTGGACACCTCGGTGTTCTACAAGATATGGTAAAAGAACCCGATTGTACTATGTTCCATCATGCTTTAATAAACTCCCGTCGTGTGTTATTAATGCCACAACAAGGTATAAACTGAAGAAAGTGGTCAGAAACATGAATGAATAACCCCCCCCCCCCCCCTGGATGACTTTGGTTTCGGTTTTGATTTCGTTTCGTTTTTTTTGTTTTATGTACTCCATTTGTGTGTGTTTCGTTCGCGGACTGCCAGACGCTGCCAGACAAGCCCAATGAGGCTTTCGCAGGTCTGTATTTGTTTGTGTACTTTGCATGAAATAAAATTATTATTATCATTATTATTATTATTATTATTATTATTATTATTATTATTATTATTATTATTATTATTATTATTATTGTTATTATTATTATTATGACGCCGTGGGATGGACATCAAATACTAACCGCCGGAGGACACCTCATTACACCAGTCGGGAGATGCACTGCTCGCGTCGAGATCCACGGTGAGACGTGCCCTGTGAACCTGTGAAGTTCGTCGTTCTACAAGACTGTTCCAGAGACGTCATTCTCGGCATGGACTTTCTGTGTGAGTACGGCGCCGTCATCGACTTTGGTGAGAACAGATTGACGCTGCGCAAGCCTGTTCCGCCTTCAGAGAAACCCCAAACAGCGTCAGCTGCCGTCCGAGTCGTTGCCGACCACGTGAACCTGCCGCCGCGATCAAGTGTTGTCGTAGCCGTCGTGACCGATGCAGCTACCTGCGGCGAAGTTGTTCTGGAAGGCAACCTTCAATTGCTCCTGGGAAGAGGAAAAGGCGTCGCAAGAGGAGTGGCTGAACTTCAGAATGGGCGCACCGTGGTCCTCGTGACGAACTTCCGACAAGAAACGCAACACTTCACGAAAGGTGCCGCTGTGGGCCACGTCAAGGAACTTCGAAACTCCGCCGAAATCGCCGCAATTGCTGAAGAATCATCCCCACCTCAGCAAGGCATTACGCCGCCAGCGCAGCTCGACATTGACCCAAGCTTCCAGGCTCGAAACGACGGCAGCTGAGTAACCTCCTCGCCGAATACAGCGACTGCTTCGCGACGTCTTCGAGGGTGCGCCAAACCACCGTTGCGAAACATCGCATCGTTACCAAAGACGACGCGCTCCCTGTGCACCGATGGCCGTACCGAGTCTCCCTAAAAGAAAGGAAGGTCATCCAAGAGCAAGTCCAAGAGATGCTGAACGACGACATAATCCAGCTTTCAAGCAGTCCTTGGGCCTCTCCAGTGGTGCTGGTTAAGAAGAAGGACGGAACGCTTAGGTTCTGCGTGGACTACCGGCAGCTGAACGCGGTGAAGAAGAAAGACGTCTATCCACTCCCCCGCATCGACGACGCGTTAGATCGGCTGCGCCACTCTCGATACTTTTCATCGATGGACCTGAAGAGCGGCTACTGGCAGATCGAAGTCGACGAACGGGACCGAGAGAAGACAGCTTTCGTCACGCCGGATGGACTGTACGAGTTCAAGGTGATGCCCTTCGAACCATGCACGGCGCCAGCAACTTTCCAGCATGTCATGGACACTGTACTGGCAGGAGTGAAGTGGCAGAGCTGTCTTGTCTACCTTGACGACGTCGTAGTGTTTTCAAGTGACTTCAACGAGCACTTGTGACGACTCCGAGCTGTTCTCCAAGCCATAAAGACCGCAGGACTCACCCTCAAGCCGTCAAAGTGCCGGTTCGCCTATGACGAACTGAAATTCTTAGGTCACGTGGTTAGTAACGAAGGCGTCCGTTCAGACCCCGAGAAGACTCGCGCCGTCGCGGCATTTCCAGGGCCCACAGACAAGAAGGCTGTGCGAAGATTTCTTGGTCTTGGTGCCTACTATCGACGCTTCGTTCGGGATTTCGCAAGGATTTCCGCACCGCTCACGAAACTCACGAGGGACGCCGAAAAGTTCGAATGGGCCGAGGAGCAGCAGCACGCATTCGACGAGCTGAAGCAACGACTCCAGACTCCTCTTGTTCTTGGACACTTCCATCAAGACGTGGAAACCGAGATTCATACGGACACAAGTAACGAAGGACTTGGCGCGGTACTGGTTCAAGTGCAAGAAGGCACCGAGCGAGTCATCACCTACGCAAGTCGAACACTGTCCAAAAAAATTACTCCCCGACTGAAAAGGAGTGGCTTGCGGTCGTCTGGGCAATCACGAAGTTTCGCCCGTACTTTTACGGGAGCCCTTTCCGCGTTGTCACGGACCACCACTCGCTCTGCTGGCTTGCGAATCTAAAGGACCCGTCAGGACGTCTCGCTCGATGGAGTTTCTGACTGCAGGAGTTCAACGTGACTGTGGTCTACAAGTCAGGCCGCAAGCACAGCGACGCCGATTGCCTGTCCAGAGCCCCTGTCGAGACATCTCCCGGTAGCAGCGATGACGATGACGACGAGTGCTTCCTAGGCGCATTGAACACCGACGACATGGCGCGACGTCAAGGAGACGATCCTGAGTTGCGCGCGCTAATCGAGCACCTTGAAGGACGAGGGGGTACTGTCCCCCGTGTCTTCTCGAGAGCCCTGCCGACTTTCGTCCTCCGACAAGGTGTACTTTACAAGGAGAACTTCGGATACAACAGCACGCCGTGGCTGCTGGTAATCCCTACCCACCTTAGAGCGAAGATCTTCCAAGCCTGACACGACGACCCGACGTCAAGACACCTTGGTTACAGCCGTACGCTGGCCCGAATTCGTGAAAGGTATTACTGACCCAAGCTGCCGAAGACCGTTCACTTTTACACAAGGTCGTGCCACGAGGGCCAGCGACGTAAGAAACCGCCGACGAAGCCGGCAGGTCTCCTGCAGCCAATCGCTCCCCCGAGCGCACCGTTCCAGCAGATCGGAATGCATCTACTTGGTCCTTTCCCACCATCGACGCAAGAAAACAGATGGATTATCGTCGCCACAGATTATCTCACGCGGTACGCCGAAACGAAAGCCCTTCCTGCAGGGATTGCTGTGGAAGTCGCCAAGTTTTTTTATCGAGTCCATCGTTCTCCGGCACGGCTCTCCCGAAGTTCTGATCTCAGACCGTGGATCATCCTTCATGTCCCAGCTGACGCAAGAAATCCTTCGTCTGAACCACACCAGCCATCGGCGTACCACTGCGGACCACCCGCAGACCAACGGGCTGACGGAGAGACTCAACAAGACCATCGCCGACATGATCTTCATGTACGTTGACGTGGAGCACAAGACATGGGACGAGGTGTTGCAGTACGTCACATTTGCCTACAACACGGCCGTGCAAGAGACTACCGGGGGGACATCTCTCCAGCTGGTTCATGGTCGCAAAGTAACGACAATGCTGGACGCGATGTTACCCCACGAACCGGCTGTCGACGGAAGGGACGACGGACAGGTGGTTGCCCAACGGGCAGAAGACGTCCGCCAGCTCGCTAGACACCGTATTCAAGCCCAACAACGTGTCGACACTAACCGCTACAACCTTCGTCGTCGGGTCGTCCACTTCCAGCCCGGAGACAGGGTGTGGGTGCTGGACACCGATCCGCCGCCGTGGTATCAGCGAGAAACTCCTAAAGCGCTACTTCGGGCCCTACAAAGTACTTCGTCGACTGGGGGGTCTGAACTACGAGGTGATGCCCGACGGAACACGGACTTCATCACGCCGCCCTCCACGACCGGAAGTCGTCCACGTCGTGCGCCTCAAGCCGTACTACGCGCGATAAGACTGCGAACTGTAATCTCGTGCAACGCTTGATAGGATTGTGTTTTGCCAGCCTCCCTTTTTTCTCATTATTTTGTTTGTCTTGCTCTGTTTTGTTGCCTTTCACGTGGCATCGAGACGATGCCTTTTTAAAGGGGGGAGCAATGCCACGCGCGTCGGCGAGCGACCGCGTGCGTGGCCGATCGAGTGGTTACCGCGCTTGACTGTCGCGCGGAAAGTCTAGGTTCGGTTCCATTCAGTGGAATGTTCTTTTATTTATTCTTTCAACATTGCGTTCTCGTGAGATCGAGATCATTCTCGTCTGATAGAGTTCCAAATGTTCTAGTCGTCGAACGTTCTAGGCCGATTGTTCCAGAAGCCAACGCGCGTACATAAGGGGCTCCGCGTGACGATCTGCGGTCAGTCTCGCCCCAGCGTTCGACTCTGCTCTTACGCCGACTTCCATGCCCGCGACGCTCTGCTGTTATCTTCTGTTTCCTTTTATTTTTGGGCACGAGTTCGCCCCATTAAACGTTTAGTTTCTTCAGTTATCACCGCCTCATCCATTGTCATTCGTGACAATGGATATGTCCACACCAGTTTTACGAGGGATTCTTTTTTTTTTTTTAATTTTATTGGCGATGCAGCTTCCGAGCACATGGCGCGAGAGACTCTGGTATTGAGCACAAAGTCGCCATGAGGACCCCTTAATATGGATTTGAAAATAGATACAAAATTCGTGGGGATAATTTTTATGAATAGATTTATTCGAGACGGGAAACACAGGCTCCCTACGTTTGGCTTCAGGAAGGCTGCTGGCGTGAGGAGTGTAAACAGCTTTTCAGCAATCAAACGCTTCCTCCACTTCGGTGGTGATGCAGAGTTGAATAAAAATAACCCTTAAAGAGACAGGCCGCAGAAAATCGGGCCCTTCCTCAACGAGCTGCGTGAGAAATTAAGCGAAATACCGAGGGAACAAAACCTCTCTGTCGACGAGCAGATTTTACCGTTAATATATATTTTACATTTTTGTGTGTATTATTATTTTTAACAATAAAAATATAAACTTTATTACATTTTAAATATTGGTGGTATTTCGTCTAAAAGTTGTACCCTAGCAGCACGATGTAGCATCCGTGCTACAGACCTCAAGTCAGCTAGCAACTCGTGTAAACGATCTTTGTTTTTCTTTAATTATTATAATGAACTTTCATCGTTTTATTAGCGCTGCAAATGACGAAGAAATTATTTTGGCACAAATTAATAAATCATGAAATATGGGGCTACCTCTTTGATGCCAGCTTTTCTCAGTATCAACACCTCAATAATTATTTGTTCTCAACTGCGACAGCAAGACCAGGTGAATAAAAGGGGCATACCTCATTGTGGAACGTCAGCATAAATCGACGCCTTCATAACAAGAATATCACCTGATTATCACCACTTTTCAGCACCTCTGGTCGACATGCCATCGGTTGAACTATTTAAAGAGGCGTTAACTAACCACCTTTGCTAACACGCCAGACTAAGTATTTTTAACGATATTTCTTGCTTCGTATTTTTTTGTGTTAATTTTTTTTCAGCGCGAAGGTGTATGCCCTCCAATTTCTGTAATGCGCTACGGATCCTGAGGTGTATTGAAATAAAAAAAAGTAAAATAATACAAATCTGGCCACATCTTTTACTACTCTGGAAAATTCCAAAATGCATATGTGCATCCTTCCAGGTCGTAACTGCTTCCAGTAGTACGACCTAGAGTTGTGCTGCTAATGCCCAGTATTATTCACGAGCAACATTTTAATAACATGTTTATGAAAAAAATAATTTTATTCCGAGATCTTTTTCAAAAATAATTTTATTCCGAGATCTTTTTCTTTGCGTTTTAAAATTACGATAGGTTTCAGTATTCAAAGTAGAGATATGCGCATTAAAGGGTTTAGCTGACGTTGCCTATAGTTTAGTAACATCCTTTTTTTTTACCGCCTTCAATCTCATAAGCTGCGATATGCAAATCCGTTAAAACCTTTTTTCTAATCTCCAAGATCAACATCAGGTTAGGCAGACAACGACAGCCTTCTTCCAATTTGAATAAATGACGAGACGCTCGCACCGTGAAGCGCGTTCGTTAGAGGCCCCCGAAAAAAATCGAGCCAGATTTTCTGTGTTCTACTTCTGCGGGGGTTGGATATTTAGAACGGGCGCCGATCGATACTCGGTCGCAACCAAAACCACAATATTAATTTTAGAAAAGGGTAAAAAAAAAAAAATTCAATGCAACTTTGACATCATAGTTCCATAATGCGAACTTCGTGACACTCCCTGTTAAAAATCTTAAAACGAGGAGAAAAAAAAAAAAAAAAAACTCAGGATTTCTTTTTAGAATTGTGAACAGCTAGGGAAACAGAACGGTCAGGATGCGTCTAAGGCGCGACGGAATGCCGGGAGGTGCACATCAATCAAAGGGCAATAAAGAGAAGGTCCCGGAAACGCGCGATGACGAAGCAACCAAGCGCACAAGGAGCACACGAACTTGCTCGCTGTATAAACTCTACGCCCCCTTTCCCGTTTCGACCCGAGTCTCTACTTTGGACACTTGGCGAGAAAGTCGGCGAGATCGACGCCCACTGCGCTTGGCCAGGAATTCGCGTGATTGGCCAGCGCCAATGTTAAGCGCGATCTCTGGCCAATCACCGTGGTCGGCGCGATGTCGCCGACTTTCTCGCCGAGTGTCCAACCTATAGAGCACCATGGGTGTGCATCGCAACGGCGTGCGATGCACCAAACGCCGACAAACTTCACGCAGTCTCAACGAACGCACACCAAACAATCATTTCTCGAAGAGCGTCGAACATTACCGCTTATATGGAAGCCCCGAATGACCACTTTGCTTCTCCCACCAAAGTCCTCTCCTCTTTCCCCTATCGCGGAGGAAACGCCGGAAAAGGAGCCAGGGAAGAACTCGATCGCATTCTTTTTGGCGTTCGCTCTGCTAAAGTTGAAAGGGTGGAGGGCTTTGTGGAAGGAGCCTGCTCTGCTCTCTTAACCAGTCACTGGCTATAGTTTTTATGACGTTGTTCTAGTTTTATGAGAAGGAAAGGGGGAAAAATACGCAAAACAATATCGACTGATTGTTTCGTTCTAACTTTTGTTGCGATTTGTACTTTACGCCGGCTTGCAATATTCAACTCCCAGAACATCGCACTCAGGTTCGAAAAGGAAGTGACGAGATTCTATGTTTTACTTAGCGACTCCATTGCCGCACTCGCGGGTTGGAAGAGGAAGTGAACAGGCTCTAGCGTTCTATTGAGCGACTCCATTTGGAGATACCGCTGCCAATTCTGCCAAATTGAAGGAAGGCGAGCGCTCTTCGTGAGAAACCCGGAAACGGAAGACCCGGTAGACAGGATACAGAATTGGACTTCCTAGTCATCAGACGCATCCGCTGTCATTTTGCAGCTACTGCGGTGAAAACAATAAAAAAAGGCTCGCGTGTAATGAGGGGCTGTTCAGAAGAGATCTCGCTTCTACACCCTAAGAATTTATATATATATATATATATATATATATATATCAAAACGTAAAATGGGAAACATCTTTGGTAGTGAAAACTGATAGCACGCCGTTAGTGGGAAGACGAAAGGGACCGTGTAAACGAGCAGATGCGTTGGTTTTGACTGCGTTTTAACTAAGTTTTGGCGTTAGTGCACATCTGACGGTCCTGATTCGGGGAAAGCTGCCACCCGAATAATTTATTGACTGGAATATTTGACGAATCATTGTTGTCGGTTCACTCATATATATCTGAATAGTTTGTAGCCGCGACTCCGGCAAATCGGACGCCACTGGCGGGAATATAACAAACTGACGAAACAGGTCCTTTCGGGATTTATGCCCGTCGCTTGTGGCTTACGTGATTACGTGTTGTCGGCGGTTTGCGCGATGGGACAGACGTCCGGGTGACTCTGTCGTTACCGTTGTATCAGCGTGTTGCCAAGGTCGCCCTGAACCGGTGGTGGCGGTAACGCGTCCCAAGTAACGAGGTTACCGGTAAGGCGTTTCTTTTTTCGGTAACGCAGTAACGTACTCGTTACACTTCCAGAAGAGTACCGTGTAACGTATTTGCGTTACTTATTTCAAGTAACAGGTAACGTAGTTACGTTACTTGTTACATCTTGTTCCCAAAATCTGAAAAAAACGTGCACTTAACTTTTTTAGCGCTTCTGTACTTCGTTTTACCTTAAGTACAGACGAAGGTGACGCCACGTGCTAATGGGACCAGTCAGACAGCGTCAAAAGCTCACCATCGCCGTGTTCGTCACGTCTCTGCACGTGTTCTTTTATCGCTGAACCAATCATAAACGAAAAAAGGTTCAGTGACTTGCGCTTTTGACTCTGCTTGATTGTTTCCATTAGCTTGTAGCGTCGGCTGCGTCTAGAGTTAAACTGAAAAAGAGTACAGGCGCCTAGTTATTAATTCTTGCACTCATCCCTATATACCTTCAAAACCTTGCCTGTTTTTTTTTTTCGCGCAAAAAATTCCACTTTATGAAAAAAAATTCCGTTCACGCCCTTTGTCTCAATGTCACAAAAAGCAGCCGCCAAAAAAAAGAAAACGCTGTTACCGTCAATTTATACATAAAAAGTAACGTACAGGTAACCTGCGTTACATTTTAGCGGTAGCGGCTACACGTTTTTTATATACCGGGTGTTCATTTTTAATTCGAACAGATTTATTACAAAAAATTCCGTAAAAGATGCACTAGTACGGTTTGTTCAAGTGAGTCATACGGCTAGGGGGACATTATGTGGGTGGCTAATCCTTGCGAGAAGTTGGCTAATTAATTAAAATTCGTTAATTAACTTTTTAATTAATGAAAATAGACATATGGTTCTAATAAGAAACTTGCTCAGCGTCATCGAAAACCCCTAAATCAGTCATTTTCAGAAAGACTTTGAGCGCGTGAGAAGCGTAGTAGTGAACTGAAGTTACCGCTCGTGGAGCAGGTACAAAGCTAGAGGTTGCGATAAGGCGCCCGTGCGATTTTTCCGTCTCTTATCTAGCCCCAGCCTTGTACCTGCTCCACGAGTGGTAACTTCAGTTCACTACTACGCTTCTCACGCGCTCAAAGTCTTTCTGAAAATGACTGATTTAGGGGTTTTCGATGACGCTGAGCAAGTTTCTTATTAGAACCATATGTCTATTTTCATTAATTAAAAAGTTAATTAACGAATTTTAATTAATTAGCCAACTTCTCGCAAGGATTAGCCACCCACATAATGTCCCCCTAGCCGTATAACTCACTTGAACAAACCGTACTAGTGCATCTGTTACGGATTTTTTGTAATAAATCTGTTCGAATTAAAAATGAACACCCGGTATATATTTTTAAGGTAACACCGGTCGGTGACGCGTTCATTCATTTTGCAAGTACGAGTCACGTTTTTCATTTCCTTGTTTTTTATTTAACACCTACAACACCGCTCCGGAACGCAGCCGCTATTATTTTTATTATTATTTATTTATTATTTATGCATACTACCCGCTGCCATTTGGCAGCCAAGGCAGGAGAGGGCATACAGGTCAACAGACAAGAAGAAAACCAGGTTACACGCTAGGGAAAGAAAAAGCATCTAGGACTGCACATCTGAGAAATAACGCTGTAATGATGAAGCAAATTCCTGAACGAACGAGACATTGGTAATGTTAGCAGGGAGCTCTATTCCATTCTTTAACGTTTCGTACGAAAAAGGTAGTTGTTTCAACATTGGGCTCTGCTGTAAGGTACAGAGAGCGACACTGTAAGCGCGAACAAGCGATCGCCAGTTTTTCCAGTTTTTCTCTTTGAAACCAAGAGATGCCACCTAAGTTATTATTGCTACAGAAAGAGCTCATCTAGTTCTATATTGTAAGCGATAAAATTTCGTGCTCGCTAATACGATTTAGTAAAATGCGAAAATACCCCGATGTCGTGTTCGCGCTAACAGTGTCGCGATGTCTACCACAATTGTGTTGGAATGCTTATGTCGTGTGGGATGGGATGTGTTAAATTGCATAAATCTGTCGAATGAAAGGCGAGATGAGTCATGTACAATGGTATACAAAAGCTTTAGACGATTAATTTGGCGCCGGGTTCAAAGAGGCTCAATTTTCGACCTATTGTACAGGTTAGTGACAGAGCTCTTTCTTCTGTGTTCGTTGTAAATGAATAGTATCGCGGGAGAGGAGACAAGAACGCGCGAGGATTTTGGAACACCGATTTCTGGTTGGAATGAATAAAAGGTCGAAACAAAGGTAAACTACCTTTGTGTCCACTGCACTCGTCGAACGCTTCCGAACGTGAACGCCGAACGCGTTCCGCGTTCGTATTTGCGTAGGGCAGAGTCGTATATTAGGAGAGTTGGGCCAAGGGGCGGAGCAAAGGCCGCCGCCAGCGCCGAATATTCCCCCCGTGGTCAGAGCGTAAACTAAAAGTGCGACCCAGCGTTGACCAATCAGCAGGCCGCGACGTCGCAATACTGGAAACGTCATTTAAAGCGTGGAATAGAAGCGCTCGATATCGGCGTCACGGTGACAATGGCGTCAATGACAAATCAGCAGCAACGATCCCGACTACGCAGTCTGCTCTAGTTTGGAGCGCACGTTCGTATATTCTACCACTCAAAATGGACGTGACGAAAACCTCACGTGCGCCAAGTTTCAGTCACCAGCAGTTATACTTTTTTACTCTAGCGACGCTAAAACGACTGAAATTAGTCGAGTCGCATTTTTAGAGCTGACGAGCACAGCTAGTGGCTGTTTCGCGGCCTCACCTATTCAAAGCAATGAATGGTTAAACTCTCCCAAGACACGACTCTGGCGTAGGAGAATATATTTAAAAAAAAAGAAACTGCATCTTTTTTTAAATTTAAATTTAGGTCTTGATCAATATTAACTAGCAACCAGTCACTTCCTTTAAACTATGATGCATCGGATGTCCGAACAAACCGGAGGCGCAAACACATACAACTACAAACACAAATCCTGAAAGTTCAAGTCACAGGGGTTTTCCTGTACATGATTGTGTTTAGAACTTATGGGACACGCGCAAGAGTATGACAAACACCAGAAAGTTCCGCTTTCGACGTCGCTTGATTGATCGCATGGGCACATAGCGCATACTGAAACATGCAAAGCGAATGTGCCTCCGCCTATCGTAAAGGACTCTATTCAGGCACAACTTGAGGGCTATCCGTCACAAAGAGCAAATTTTACGAGGCAAGTTGGCGAAGTTTCCGCTTTGAATATTATGTGTCCCATACGTTGACATTAAAAATGCTGTAATTCAAGGTGCACTGCAAGTGCATAGTATCGGGGCTTTGACGATGTTTTAAAAGTTGGTTCTGTGCGTTGTTTCTAACTGTGCGCAGATTGGCAGGTTGTCAAGTGGTGTGGCTTACAAGAACAGTTAAGTGTTGGGCAGGTGCTGTCGTCAGGCGAGTAACTTGCCAGTTTGAAAGCATCGATTTTTTTTTTTGTCTTTTAGTCCTTACAAATTCGTCGCCTGCCTAGGGGTGGTTCAGAACCGGGAAGACAAAGCTAATCAACGCCTGACGTTATCATGGGACACCTAGGATGGTTACTCTATAAGGCATTTGATGGGAGAGCTAAATGGCAATTGCTGAGGACAATGATTATGTCAGTAAATAGTAACTAAATAAGGAGCCTGTCAAAGTAAAGCTTCTGGGAAAGTAATTACTTTCCCAGCAACCGACAGTTTCCGCCTAAGGTTTCTACGCTTATAGTCGCATCAGCTAATGTCACAGCTTGCTTGCTACCGCTCCCGACTCGGATGACATTATCGCGATAACAGAGCTTTAAAAAAAAAGTTTCAATTAAGAATTACACTCTGGCGGAAGTAAGCTCGGATTTCGGGAGCGTGGCCCGAATTGGCGTAATCCCGAGCTTTACTTATGTTCATTAACAATGACAAGATAGTTAATCCTAAGGTTGCTGAAAGCTTTAAGGATCACCGCACGTGTCCAGTCCCCTGCAGGGCTTAGTTCGTTACCTGGGGGCTCGAAATATCTGCCACCGTTCTGCGGATGGTTGCATCGGTGCTTCTTGCAAAAATTCCGTCGTTTCTAGAAAGGCAACCTTTCTTGGGCAATCTATCCTTCCGGCGATCTGGACTGAACCGCTAGCTTGTTACCGAGAGAAGTGCACTTTTCTCGCGAAAACAAACAACGAAACCTCGACCAGAGATTTGCGAGTCGCGTAGCTACAGAAAACAACGACACGCTAGGGATACACATATTTTAACGTGAGATCGATTAACTGAGCACCGGTTCATTATTTACGGTAAACCGGAGAATCCCGGAAGCAGTTACGTCATTCACTAAAAGTTTCTTCGAATGTCAATTATTTATTTTTTTTTCACCGTATCAAGCTTACTCCAGGGTCTGTACAAACATATATCGGGTCAGAAACTATAATAACAATACACAAAAACCCTATAGATAGACCGACACGCTGTATATACAAAAGAGTCAGCGTTTGACCACATGAGGTGTGGGCAAACGCTGTGGGCAGACGCTGTGGGCGGTGAGGGCAAATACGCGTGCGCAGAAGATTCTCGCGAAGAGAACCTTTTGCGCATGCGCCGTGCCAGCCACTGCTCCACCGCAGCGTCGTGACGTACGGGCCGCGTGTTGACGCACAATTATGCTCAATTTCTCGCGTTAAAAAAACAAAAACAAAAAAAAAAAAACAGAAAAAGCTCAAAGAGAAAACGCGTTTAATGAGTTTTCGAAAATCCCTAACCTTGTTACGAACGAGTCAACAGGTTAAATCTCACCAGGAGGCGCTCACATGTCGAATACAATCATTTTCAGCCCTCCGGCGAGTTTCACAAAGCCGTTCTGTCCGAATCGAATGAACAATCGGACTGTGATCGTCCACGCTGCGTCTGTTTCTGGCGAATTTCGTCATCCAACGTCGAGCGGACACACATAGTAACAGTTCGCTGAAGTTCTTCCCTAATTTCCCAACTCTGACATTAGGTTTTGAAGCGTGACCGCGGTCGATTTTACCAAAATGAACAAATTTTATTATCTGTCTAGGGGGAAGGGGGCGTGGGGGGGGGGGGGGGGGGTCGTTGCGAGAAAACGTGACGCTTTACAATGAAACCGTTCCGTAAATATCTAAGGAAATTACAATTATTCCAACGAATATATAATTATTACGTTACAAAATTACTGATAAATGTAAAAAAAATACAAATGATTTCGTTACTTGTAACGGATAACGTACAAGCTCCTTCAGTCCATCAAACATAAAATATCGCGTCACGATCTTCCTTTATACGTCCCAGGCTTTTCGCTATGCCGCAAGCTTTTTTTATGCCACTGCATTCCCTGCACGTAACAAAATTGACGTGGAAAATTTATTTGAGAGTTCTACTACCAGAATGAATCAGAAACAAAAACGACCGGACGGGAATTAATTTTTATAGTACCTAAAGCGAGCTTGTTTGTTAAGGCGGTTTCTCAGAACGAGGGCAGAGATATGACACCGCAACTGTCAATTCTGGCTCCATGTTGAGCTGCGTGGCTACCCTTTGTTTTTCCTCGACGCCACTGCAGGGAAGCCAAGTCCGCATTTTCTTTTTAATTATTCCCGAAACGCTTCACGATTACAGGCTGAATTTGTCGCGACCCTTAGTTTAGGAACACGATACTGGATAAAGCCATATTTGATTATTAAAACGAGCAATCCTACGTGTGATTCTATCTTTGCGAAGTATTATAAGATGGCAATGGCCGCGCTAGCCATAAGCACGCGAAACACATGTTCGTTCTAGCGTTCTAGGAATGACCGAGTGCCCAAGGTGCCTGTGTCTGTGTTCAGTCATCCATAAAGCACGTGTCAAATATATAACATTGGTTCATAAATACCCAAATGAAATGCAAAAGGTCTAGAAACAAAATGAAGTGAAAAACACCAGTCCTGTGTGAATTCACTGTATGTATAGCCACACCTATAGCTGCGACACCTTATCGATCGCTACTGTACCCTTATAAACCTCAGATTAAACCCGTGACGACCTCATTATGTACGCAGTTAGCAGGTGCCAACGTGACTAGAACACTCATTTGGGAAACTCACCCTTGAAACCTGGGCCGCCGGCGTCCACCGAGACCGAGCTTTATACGGTAACAGCACCACCCTTTAGCGACAAGTTGTAGCATGAAAGTTTATTTATATGGCTACTGCCAGAGTCTCTTAAAGTTCCTCCCAGAGTACCGAAACTTCCAGGCTTGAGGTGCCAAGATGGCGGCTCAATCTTTTTTTCTTTATTGTGGTTACCATGGGCTTTTAGTAGGCATAATTTTGTGTAAAAACAAAGGAAAAAACTCTTTTTGTAGAAACGTTTCTCGGAGATTAGTAAATAATAACAGGCGCGTGATGTTTTCTAAAATATTCAGTTTACAAGGTTTTGTGGCACAGTTAATATTGTTTTTATACAACCATGTCTCACCGATGATATATCAGCTAGCGCGTCCCGACCTGGACGCGCCCCAACTTCGCGGCAAGTCCGCTTGGGAGACGGGGGTTGGCAGCCCTGAAACCCCTTACACTGTGCATGTTTCAGCGCCAAAATGACCGATTAAAGCCAAAACAGAACACTCACAGCGTACGCTATCGAATGCGATACTCCCGAACCACTGCAGCTGTGCAGTTCCCCGAGTGGCCGCGGCGGGAGAAATGGATGCATTGCGATCGCCATCAGCTCGGTTCTCGAGAACAGATCGGTGCAACTTTTTAGAGCAGGCTCTGTGGCAGTTTACCAACTGAGTTGTTCTAGTAACGTTAATAGGTACGCGTATTTTATGCGCACGGAAGCCTTCTAACGGACGCGACGTTAGACTTGGGTGGCGCGATGCCTACGTCACCGCAGCTATATACGGCCACCGAGCGGGCGCTGCGCGAAGCTCTAATATGCACAGCTGTCCTCAACACATGCGGTTTATTAGGCGGCACGTTGGAGCAGCTGGCGCGGCTTTGCAGTAGCGCGTTCGCTTCGCAAGCAGCGAACCCGGAATCGAACCTTGAGAAAACTGCGACGGGATTTGAAGATTTTCTATTTCAAGCATTTAGTGATATTGACGACAGACACCCCACATAATTTATACGGGGGTGGGGAGTCCATAAACACCTTTGCTTAAAAAAATCAAGCAGCTCTTCGAAAAGCGAAACTTTCGGAGAGTTCAACAGAGCCGACTCGCCTCCAAGAGCCGCAAGGGTTTTACCATAGAACACCCGGTGTTCGTACAGCGCGTTTGCCTATATAACGAGCAGCGCGTATATTAATGAGACGTAATATATGACGACAGGAAGTAAGCAAGCAGTCCATGAGATATGACATAAGATGTAAAATAAAGAAAGGTAATCCATCACATTTTTGCAAGACTTTGCCGCTCTGTCGACAGTATCGATCGTTTTCTGACCGGCCACGGATAAGTCGCAGTGCGCCTTTTGGGTGAAACGGGGCGTTGTCAGCGTCTGCTATATTTAGCCTCCCGAGACGGGGACCTCTGACATTAGGCTTGAAAAACCGCGCCTCCCCAAATCTGCCACTACTTTAATACTGCTCAAGTGTAGAGTGGGGTCCTAGCCCATGGCCACGACAGCTGTGCGCTCCAGCACGCAGGTGTTTGGCAGGCGATAAGCTACTTTGTCGACAGGTCGACCTAAGCTCCTCGTATTATTGAGACAGCTTCAATGCAGACCTCCTGGCACATGTCACCTTCCGAATTGAGGCGTGTGACCCGGGCTAGAGCCCCCCAATTATACGCTTCAGAGTGAGCGACGTTTCAGCCCTCATAGTATACTTCAAATTATTGTAGCCAGTTCATCCGAAAGTATGCACACCGCTTCTTCATTTTTGCTGAAATTTTAAAACGGTCCACGATACGACTGTACGATACAGCTTGAGCTTCCTGGGGTCCGCTGTTGGTCATCACGAGAGTGAGAGTGAGATCTCTGTTTGCCTCTCGCAGAGCAACCAAATACTTTACTAGGGGGAATACATTCCACTCCGCTCATTTGCATTAGACAGAACGCCTACAGCGCCGAATCCAGCCCTGACGGAGTGGAGGTCCGCACCAGCCCACGCGCATGTGCACGTGGATGTTCGCGGCGGCCGCGGCGGTGTCGTCTCCGATCCCACCTAAAGCCCCTTCATGTTTCAAACGTAGCGCAAGGTGCGTGGATGCACGAGGCACGCGCAACGTGCAACCCTTGGGAAGATCACGGCGGCACAGCGCCGATGCACGTGCCATGACCACTATAGAAGTGGCGCGCGGCACGTGTCTCGAGCATTTCCACAACAATAAATTTGGTATGTAGAAGAACCATCGTCATCATTATCATTTACCGCCGAGACCTCCCCGACGATAGATGGCTCTCGCCAAGCCCAGAGAACCTGTCCGCGCCGAGGCTATTGTATTTGAGAGGAGTGGAATGTATTCCCCCTAGTAAAGTATTTGGAGCAGCCAAATATAGCGTTCGTAGGCGGTTCGCCTGCTAACACGAGCGAAGGACACTGGCGTCTATAGGCCCGTAGCTCTCAAGTAGAGTGCCTTCATACACACGCGCGCTTTTGCTTAAGTGGTGACATCTCAGCCATTTTCACGCCCATTGGTTTTTTTATGCATTTTAAAGTTCGCGCAATACGGTGTCACTCAGCTCGAGCGCGCAGCTTTGGCTAATGCATAGACGCCATTTTATCGCCCAAGTCACGCACCGAGTGCGCGAGAGCGTCACGCGCTGGCACATTCAGTGCAACAATGGATGTCTTCACCCTGAGACAGACAGACATGTAGGCACCCTACTCTCAAGTTTTGAGCAGCGCTCCAGGCGAGCAAAATAGAATATTTGGCTCGCGTTTCGAGCATGCATCAATACGCTTCCCCACTAGAGTTTTTCCTACTCCGTTTCATTCTAAGTGCCAGTGTAGCAGAGGCTACAAGAGCGAGCTGCGAGCTTTCAGCGTCCCTGCCAAGCAAGCGGGCTCGCGCAGTGCGAGCATCGTTCAGGAGGACGCGCTTTTGCGAGTAGCTTTGGCTTCGCTGTCACGTAAAGTGAATTATACGTGCTCGCGGAAGCTGTGAAAGAAAGCAAAGATGAAAGGAATGTTTAATGGGACGCTGCGGCCGCAAGCTGCGTAATTCTGTTCTTTCTTTTTTTTTTTTTTTTACTTTTTTAGACGTTTTATTACCGCACATCTACAGATGGTGACAGCTGCTTGTATTCGAACGTGGCACGTGCAAAGTCGAACGTTGCAGCGCCACACGGATGATGCAACCAGCATAACCTGGTCGCGTCTTGCGTAAATCTTCCGGACGCGCTCGCGCCCCCTGCCCCAGAGCAACGGATCTATCGGGATACGTTCGTTTCAACGTTACTAGAAACCTAAAAACCAACGGAAAACAACTCTTTTTGTTGTAAATTTTATTGGAGTTATTAGTACAATATGGGGGGCGCGTGATGTTTTCTAAAATTTTTAGTTTGCAAGGTTTTGCAGCACAATGGACCTCTTGGCGAATATGTGCTGCCACCTAGACACGCGAATCGGTTCGAGACTAGGTGACTGGAAAACAACGCGCGCCCAAGGCCTCTCCCACCCGTTCTACACCCAAAATGTCAGCTACATCCTGTTCACCCATTGAGGCGATGTGACCTAGATACGGCTCCCCCAAGCTCACCTTTGTCCCCATCGTGCGTAATCTTCCGCCCCGAGGTCGACACAACGAAACCGCTCAAAGGCGAGAAATGCAAGATGGCGGATTGTTTGGAACTAGATACTCTCGAACCCAGGCGCATGAAATACTCCGCGCATGCGCACCGCGTATTTCTGCAAAAGGTTCATTATATTGTTTTTATACAACCATGACTCAGCGGTGATTTCAGGTCCCGTCCCGACCTATAGGCGCATTTTAACTTCGGTGATATGTCGCGGCGCGTCCGCTGGGGAGACGGGGGTGGCACCCCTGTAACCTCTTCCACCGTATCTGTTTCGGCTCCGAAATGGCCGATTGAAGTCAAAATAGATGTCGCGTGCAGTTCCTCGAGTGACCGCTGCGGGAGAAACGGCGGCGTTGTGATCGCCATTTGGCGCTGCAGGTGTGCTCTTTGGAACGCACAGTTATGAAATAAAGATATAGATGGCGCTTCGAACGACGCCAGGCGGATTGAAGTGAGCGAGGGGGGGGGGGGGGGTACCCTCCTCCTTCGCGGGAGTTCCACAACTGAGGTAATCTATACGTTGGCACGAACTCAGCTCTGTTACGTCACGGCGTGGTGGTTACGCGTCGGGCGCACTTCCGGTCTGCGGCTGGGGGCGGAAGTCACCATGCGGAAAGTGCATTCCTGTGTTGTTTGGGAAGAAACCAGACAAAAAGCTGCTTTCTCGTCAAAACGCCGCGACTAGGGCTGTACCAAAAGAGTCGGGAAAGGTTTGAAGGTCCCGTTCGCATGTGTTTTCTTCCTGCTCTATTCGTCCGAGAATCTGGATAAGGGCCGTGAAAAAAGAAAACCAGACGCCATCAGACCACGATTGGTTGTGCGGGAAGCACTGTGGGTTGAATTCACGGATACTTGTGGTCGTCAGACTTCTTCGTTTTATTCCAACATGAACGCGGTAAAACCGCCTGGTTGTACGGACCACCTGTGGATTACGTTCAGTGCGTCTTCAAGTTCAAACGGCCGCCTGATCGTTCTCTCTTTCAAACTTTTCTGCTTGTTGTCGTCTGCTTGTTCAAATGATAGCTGCCCGTAGATCAAACGTTGACTCTGTAATTTTGATAAGAAGTAGGTGCAGGCATCAAAAGACTTAAGTTTGAAGGTTGGTTGAAGTAGGCTCGGGTGTAAACAGTACATACAAGGATATGTTGACAATCGTTACAAGTGGCCATCACTTACTTGTTATGCCTGATCCACTTGATCCGACTTTGCTTGATCCGATTCGCATGATGTCTAAAGCCATCATGCGGATCAGACTTTAGCGTCTATTCTGCGGTGTCCACACGGAATGAATCGCTGCATGTCATCTTATTAGGGAGTTTTAGTAGACCGTTTCCGCAGCCTGCTAAGCACCCTCATAGCGCTCCGTGATCCGCCACAAGACCTTCAACTATGCAGACAAGGCTTTCGGCGCGCATGCGCAGCTGCGGTGGTTTTTTTTTGCGGATACCGTAGCGGAGGAAAAAAAAAAAACGATCTACTACAACTCCCTATTCACGCGAAGTTTTGCGCTGTAACGAGCATCGTTAATTTCTCTGAGGCCGCTAAAGTAATCAGACATTGCAAGGAAGACGTAGAGTCAACAATTTCAACTAAAAAAACAACAACACGGAAGCGCTCACCGACAACGACCACATCCCATTCAAATGGTTTGTATATGACCGACGGCGAGCTTCTTGCCGACACTCCATCGCGCATGCGCGGCGCCGGTGACGTCCGCTAGGGGCACTCCGGTTTTTTTTTTAAACATGAGTTGGTCTACAGACCAACTCACGTAACAGAGCTGAGTTCATGTATACTCCTGCAAAGCTTGAGCCTGTTTTCCGCTGCTTGCTGCTGGTCGCAGATCCACGAACGATGACGTCATGCGCAGGCCTTAGTCTTACAGGTCGTATTGGTCGAACGTGGAAGAAAGGCTCGTTCAGTTTTGGCCCATTGTAAAACTGAACTTTGGGTATTGCGCGTGGTCTCTAATCCTAAAATACTCGCCGGGACAACACAGGCTTGGAGCGCGAGCCCCCTAAAGCCTTGTCCCACTGCTGATATCCGTTGTACGAAAAACGATGGTGCTCGCTGTAGACATGATGTGACGGACTGCGGACACACTCAAAGCATGTTTCGAAGCACGTCTGCTTTGTATACGTATGAAGAATGGGAAGCATATGAAGCTAAAAAATATAAAGAAAAACTGCAAAGTGCCCGGTCGAAGATTTGGAGCGCGAGGATCTGGTAGCCCAGAGGATCAAAGAGCCATTTCTCGGGGAACCCTGACGACGGCGCACAGCTTTTGCAGCGGCGACGACCCGAAACACGCTTGTTCGCTCGTGAGAAGTGTGTTTCGGCGTCTCGCCCCAACGGGGCGCCAGTCATGTGGCTCTCCTCTCATCCGTTGTCTGCCGCTCCACCTTTTTCATTTCGGTGGTGGCTTCTCGTGGCGATCTGCCAGGCTTTGTCAGTATATAGGAGGCTATGCTCCGACATTGTCCGCAGAATGTCGTTTGTACTTTGTACGTATTAGTAGTGTGACCGCGGTTTTAAAGTGCACGCGCTATCAGAACTGCGCGCCGTAACCTCGAACGTGCGAAGGGAAAATGTCATAGAATTGCCCGAACCTACGGGATACTGAAAGAGCGTGGGTTAGTTTGCACACCAGATTTAGAGGATAACATAGCCCATTCTTCTGAAGCCCACAGTTAAAACGTCTCTGATCTAAATCGTCCACAATGTACAATAGTCTAGAGTCAACGTCTCAGAAACTGAAGGCGTCCCGGGTTTTCAAGATGAAGTTCACAGCTCGCCTTTATAATCCATGCTGTTTCTATCTAACTAAGGTATTTTAGAATGATCTCTAGGGTTTTATTATAATTTATAGTCCGTACGCTTGGCCTCAATTACTATTACATCGTTGAAAATGTACCTAGTCAAAAGCGTCTGTTCATCGAGGTAAGTAAGGCGTATATGCTCCAAATCAGAATTCAGGCATTTCATGATGTCGAAGTATGCTGCGATAGGTGATCATTGGATTAATACTACCAAAGCTGAGAACATGATGGTAGACTTCCGTTTTGATTGAGCGTCTGTACTGATGACGTTCAGATCATTTGAACAAGAGTGTGTGAATTTTGAACGAAAATATTGAATATTAATCATTATTGATCCCCAATTATTCCAAAATGTATCTGAGTTACCGCTCATATCTCCAATATACTGTTACGTCGAAAGGCATTTCGTTCGTTCAATTGCGACTAAATGCAGTAACTTAATCCCTTTTGTTTATTTGTTACTTAAAGGTCTGGGCCGAGAGCCTTTCATTAGCGAAGTGCTATGCTTTTTTTAAACAAATGTCAGTCTTAATATTTACCTGAATAAGGATAATTCATTTTGACAAAAGCGCCAAAAGACAATGACATAAAGTAAGAGACACAGCACAAGCGCTTGTGGCGCTTGTGCCTTGTCTCTTACTTTATGTCTTTGTCTTGTGGCGCTTTTGTCAAAGGGAACGATGGACCAACTAGACCATTTTTAACTAGTGGGAACATCCGAATGACAAGTAATCAACCAGGGCTGATATGTGCTGCAATGTCGAAAGTCGTGTATTTCCAAAGGTCACCCCTTTGATGTGACAGGGCAAGACCGAAAGCCGTACCGAGCAAGTGGTTTCAAGTTTCTTTATATATATATATATATATATATAAATATATATATATATATATATATATATATATATATATATATATATATATATCAGTGATAGAAGCAGCCTTTGCCCTTTTGTAGCAAGTTCTGTAGCTTGGAGCGGTCACTGATGCTTTGAAGCAGATACCAACATCTGTTAGCGTATCACTTCAAAAATTAAAGTGATTGCATTGCTAAATGAGGTCATCTTTGACAATAATTGAGGGTTCCTCTTTTGTACTGGACCACGTCACTTATTACCTTTTGTTATACGAACAGATAGGGCGCAGGTTCTTCTCTTTAGAAATAAGGCTCTTGAGAGAGTGGGTTTAATTTGCACTGGGTACTAAAAATGGATAAAAAATTGCAGTGGCTTAGCTCGGCTATGCCAAGATATACGTAGCGTGACCTTAGGTTCAGCTGGTTATTCTTAGCTTTCCTGTTTGTCTAGGATTAGCTTGATTATCATGCTTACTGCTACTTCAATGACACACACACGGTATACGCATTATGTGACTACTTCGGGATCCGATGAGTTAAGCTTCTCCGCTCTTCTGCGCCGCTGAGCAGCAATTTCGCTCTTTTTCTACATTTCTATACCACACTGGCAAACGCCCCGCTATATGTATACCCCCACTGATACCTCTGCGAATGCGCACAAAATGAGAGGCGTTATCAAGTGGCTCCGGTGCAGCGTCATACTTGGCTAGTGCGCAACGGAGGCGCACAGCTGGGCATGCGGCGGCGCCAGTGCGTCTGCCGCGGCTATGACGTCACTCCTCTGGAATGCGCAGACCGCCGAGGCGCGCGCGGCGGTTGCGGAGCGCGCGGCGGCGGCGGCTCCGGCGCGCCCGCTGTGCAGCCGCCTCGGTGGGTCCGAGGCGAGAGCGCTGGCCTACGGATCCCCATGTTGCGGGTTCGAATCCCGGCCGAGGTGCCCGCAATCTGACGGAGGCTCAATGCGGAGAAGGCGCCGTGTAACCGAGCTTTCGGTTGCACGTCAAAAGATCCCCAGGCGGTCCAAATTAATCCTCAGTCCTCCGCTGGGGCGTGCCAGTTGCCCGTCGTTGGTTTGGCACGTAAAACCCCCAAATTTGACGTTTTTGCGCCAGCTGTGCGCCGTGTGACGTCACTGCTCCTCGCGCTTGCGCAGCACGACTCTCCAGGAGCCACGCGAAACTGCTCAACCTCGGCCAGTGTAGCTCACGCTACAAAAATGAATCAGTGCAACACTTCAGTTAGGATAAAGCGTCTCTCCCCTCCAGTATATCCCATAACATATCTATCAATAAAAATGATTCACCCCAAGATTTATTAACCTTCCAAACTCAAGACTCTAATACGAGTATAACAAACTGCAGAAACAACCCCCCACAAATATTATAAAAACTTATATTCGTGCTTTAAAAGTGACTGCTCTTCAGCCGCGTTCGAACCAAAGTGAAATCAACGTTCACTGCTCTCTTGATCGACAGCTGCATGGAACTACCTTGACCATTTATGCAAAAATAGACCCGCCTTTTTTCCCCTCTCTCGGTGCAGCTTTTCATTACTAGAGATCAACCTAAAACTAAAACCAAAGAAGGTAGAGTTGTAATCGTATACTGAGAATGATTGCCGAGCCTATCGCGGCTAATCAGTCACTCACCTATGTCAGCCGCTGCTCGGAGGCGATGCGAAGCGGCACAAAGGTGTGCAGGAGAGTTGATAAACTAGTGATCTCACCACCAGTACAAGACCCTGGTTCTGTCTTATCACATTAGCCGTCATCCTACTGTTTTGCGATGTTTACTCGTGCCTTTTAGCTCCTAAGATCGCCGGGATCGTCTGTAAATTTAGACAATGTCGGTGATCAGGCCGCCAGTGCATCAATCGGCCAGCGCGGTTGACGAGCAATCTCTATACTTAATCGTGTCACCCTTATTTAAAGCGCATCCGACGCTACGAGCCAGTGGGACAAATCAAACAGCGTCAAAGCGCGACATCATAGCATTCGTTCATCTTTCTGTACGTATTATTTCATCGACTATATCAATCAAGCGCCGCGAATGTCCCGTAAATTACGTTTTTAGTACCGTCTCTGGTTGTGTTCGAGTCTTCGACTGTGCTCCGACCTAAGATGAAACTAACCACGTGGTGAGTAGAGACGCTGTAAAGTAGATATGTGTACCATTTTCCTTTCCTCCTACTTCTAAAAATATTAAGGTTGGCCAACAACAAAATATTTTTTTTTGTATTTTTGCTATGGTTTAGCCCGTCTCGGCACAGGTGTGGCGCAGTTCTTAGCAAAAATATAACTTTGGCGTAAGATGTAGCAGATTTTTGTTTATGGCCTAACATTTCCCATATTTGGAAAAGAAAATTATACGTTAACCACCCGATCTGACCGGAAAAGAGCCCGTGTCTAAATTAACCCAGTTTTCTGTGAAAATGTGGTGGGCGCTTCCCCCGTTCGTATTTTATGGTATACCGGGTATTTCATTTTAATTCGAACAGATTAATTATAAAAAGTCCGTAAAAGATGCACTAATACAGTTTGGGCAGGTTAGGTATACGGCCAAGGGGACATCCTATAGGTGGCTAATCTTTGCGATAACTCGAATAAATAAATAAATGCTTCCGTAATTAACTTTTTAATTAGTACAAATAATTATATGATTACAATAAGGAACATGCTGAGCATAATCGAAAACCATGCACTATATAAGTCAATTTTAGAACGACTTGAAGCTAGCGGGAAACTCGGGGGCACACCAAAGTTACCACTCGTACAGCAGGCGCAAAGCTAGCAGTGGCGGAACGCGATGATGATCTTATCATCCGCGTTTTGCCACTGCTAGCTTTGCGCTTGCTTCACGAGTGGTAATTTTTCTGCGCCCCCAAGTTTCCCATTCAAGTCGTTCTGAAATTGACTGATATGGCGGTTTAGATTTAGCTCAGCATGTTCCTAATTGTAACCATATGATTATTTTTACTAATTAAAAAGTTAAATAAGGAATTTTAGTTAATTATCCGACTTATCGCAATGATTAGCCACCTATATGCAATGGTGTACGCGTTACGGAAAAGGTAACCGATTGCAGTTACAATTACTTTATTGAAAAATCTAACTGAATACAGTAACCGATTACTGCATCAACAAAGTAATTGAAAAATTACCAAAAAGTGATTGATTACTTTTCAATATATTTTTATTACAAAATCAAACACGCATACATATGTTCAAACTGGTTACATTTTGTTTCTTTTTGTCATTCACACCTTGTTAAGCTTCAACAGCAGTTGTCATTCGAAGTTCTCGTCGGTCATCTTCCCACGATTCCTGGTGAATATATCTGCGGCGACGCTGAAGCCCCTCTCCACGGATGCGCTTGAGGGAAAAGTGGTTTTGGAGCGCACAAACACTTTGCGTACCAGTTTGTCGTACGGACAAGGAGGGAAAAGGGGGGGGGGGGGGTCTTTGTCGTGGCTCGATGAGGTCAGTGCAGAACACAATCGTCTACGCGGCGGCAAACCCGGATCGTAACAACCTCAGCCTGTACACAGGAAACCAGGCACTCTCGACAACTTGACAGTCGAAACGTTGCTGAGCACGTTGACATTCTAATCCTTCTGGTATCTTGGCGTCTTTTTTGGTAGTTTAGGGGTCGAAAAACGTGTCCAACGTTTGTGCTACATAGACGTGTGACGCACATGAAGCCAGCGACGTTTTTTCATAAAAAACTCAACTAAATGATTTCAACTCTTCCGGAAACGTATATTTGATTACCTGTAATTGATTACAGGAAAATAGTAATTGAATCACAGCAAACATTACAGCAGAAAAAAGTGATTAAAGCGTTAAAAAGTTACAATAAATGCAACTGATTACAAGTAATCAGTTACTTGTAACTCGTTACGTACAAGCCTGCCTATATGACGTACCCCTGGCCGTATAACTCACCTGCCCAAACTGTATTAGTGCATCTTTTACGGATTTTTTTTTTTTTGTAATAAATCGGCTTAGACCGAAATGGAACAACCGGCTGGTATACAAGGTGTTTCACGAAAGGTGGACAAATACGATATTTCGAAAACTACGCATCGCAACAAAAAAAAAAAAGCTTGTGTCGTTTTGGTCCTGGGCCAGGGGCTTACTTAGGAAAATTATTAAAGTCCGGGATTATTAGATTGTTAATTATTTTTGAGTAATTATCTTTTTAATATTGTGTTTCTGGGTATTGTTTCAATTAGAAAATTGCTCAGCATCATTGAAAAAAACACTAAATCAACAAATTGCAGAACGATAGAAGGCACGGGAAGCATTTTACAGGTCTTCTGAAAAATCCGACAAATTCGGTGGCTTTTTAAGTCTGGGTTTGCAATCAGAGCGCATCTCGGCCCCGACGGCACCGCGCCCCGTGGGGAAATAGTGCAACCAGCTTCTGCTGCGTTGCCCGAGGACAGCGCAGCAGAGATTGGTTGCCAGAAGAAAAGCACTCTGAGAAGCGCTCCGATTGCAAACCGAAACTTAAAAACCCGTCGAATTTGTGTCGTTTTCCAGAAAGCCGTAAAATTCTGCGCGTGCCTTCTAGCGTTCTGCAATTTGTTGATTTAGTGTTTTTTGATGATACTGAGCAATTTTCTAATTAAAACCAAGTCCTTAAACACAATATTACAAAAATTAATTATGCAAAAAGAATTAACAATACAATCATCACGGACTTTAAAAACTTTCCTGAATAGGCCCCTTGCCCAGGACCAAAACGACACAAGCCTTTTTTTGTTGCGACGCGTAGTTTTTGCAATATCGAGTTTGTCCACTTTTCGTGAAACACCTTGTATATATTATGTGTGGGTGTGCGTGTTTGTGTGTGTGTGTGTGTGTAAGTGGGTTAATTCAATTCACGTTGTGTTTTTTTGTTTATTTTTAGGGGCGGGGGGGGGGGGGGGGGGGGTACAGAGCGAAAAAGACGCCGTTATTCTCAAAGCCAAAACACCTTTTTGAGCAAAAATAAGTCCTGACGCAGGCGGGCAGCAGGTTTGCTGATGTTCCAAATATTGTCTTTCGGTTTTGTTTTGTTTAGAGGCCTGTCTTTTTATCGAAATGTTAACTGTAAGTCTTGTTTTTTAAAGTTTGGATACTATTAGGCCCTCGGCGCTTATTTTTCAACTAGCCTTGCTACGTGAGATCGTCGTCGTTTTTTCGATTGCGATTATTTGTTGTTCCTCTTGTTGTCGTCATTGTTTGCGGGGAATTGTTTACGGAAAAACGACACTCAGCACCGAAGATTGAAACGTATTTGCTGACGTTAAAGGGCAACCTTTTTTATGGTGTTTTGTCGACGTGCGGGTGTGTGTTCCTCTGGAGCCGCCTACGTAGGTGCTTTAGCACCCTATATGACGCCGACACGGATACCTTGTTTGATGGCCTTTCTTCAGTTTGAAACCGATCAACGCGCCTTGAAAACGACTTTCTAGCTGAGGCTCTCTCGTTACGAAAGTTCGATATACGTCGGGATAATGCTGTCTATTGCATCGTACCCTTTCTTGACGTAATCGACGCCACTCGTGGATGCATCGAGTCTGTTGTACAGTAGATCAACAATACACTTAACGTTGTATGTTCCCTTTGTTAATCTGAAAGTTTGATTTTAGGATCCCAGTTTTAAAGAACTTACAGCAGTTTAGTGAGGTTAATAAACAATACGTGTTCAGCGCGATTGGGTGTGGGAAGTGTTCGTGAGTCGTCAGGGCTATGCTACAGCCACTTTTTGTTGTGCTTGATCCTACCTGGAAACAGTGTTCTAAAACGTTAAGTATATTGGAGCCTGCAATGTGCGAAAAATTGCCTAACTATCGCAAGTAACATCACAGGTGTCAAGTGCAGCTGAAGACTCGTTAGTGTTCTTTAAGCTATTGCGCGCGTGTGATGAAGAAGGCGTATTCCTGCGAAGTTTCTATCCTGGTGCAAGAGAGACGTTCTTCCTTCCCACATAATTTTCTCGAAAAAGAGCGTACTGAAGCTTAGAAATAAAATATATATGAAAAATAAATAAGTTGCTTTTGTAAACAACACATTTGAACAACCTTCAGCTCTGCTTAACTACATTTTCTCATACTAGAAAACTCGAGACCCGAGTAAGTATCTGAGTACTATTGTTAATATACATTAAGTTAACAAAAACACAGACGTTGCGCAGGCGAGCTGGTGGAAGTTGAACATCGTCGGTTATCAATTTTGTGGCGTAGATCTGTATTCAAGGAACGTGGAAAAATAAAATCATTTGTCTACGTTTCAGTGTGTTTTTTTTTTTTAGAACTGGTTATCCTTTTCAATTTTACTGACAATTTATACTAATAATAAACAAACGCGTCCAAATCATGATAACAATTTTAACTTCCAGTTTTTTTACGATACGGATTCATAAAGCTCTGAATTGCTTAGTAATCGATAATACATGTTTACCTAGCTCCTTTTATTCTATGTGCAACCTCTGCACAAAAATATAAAATCTAAGGCGATACCAGTTTTTCTTTTATAAATATACAAAGGGACGGTCTTACGCAAGTCGCAATAACGTGCACGTATACCGACAGCGACTTTGTGATTTTCGTTCCTCAAATTCAATTTTATTTTCCGCAGAAAAAATGTTCGAATGAGTTTTTGTGGTTGCAGAAGAATGAGTTTTTGCGGTTGCACATCTTTTGGTAAAAATTAAAAAAAAAAAAAAAATGTCGACCGGATATGTTTTTTTGATCCTATCTGAAAACGCCCAATACAGACAATTTCAGTCAATCAAAAAATGTTTTGTTTACAGTATTGTTTTTTTTTTGTGGTTCTGCGTCCCTTAACGGCGGCGGATCTATTGGCGATCACAGGCGGCGCAGGTTAAGGTTCTGCCGCGCCCTACCTCTTATATCATGTTACCGCCAAAGTTGTAGGCTGATTTGTTTGCAAAGTCGCTCCGGTTGCTTCCTTTATGTCGTGTAGACGGGGACGCTACACGCGGCTGTTGAAACAGGCACCGCGAAGCATGTTACAGGGGGGCTCCTCTCGATCGCTCCGGCCCATGGGAATTTCTGGGTCGGATGTACGAAAATGCATTAGGAATTTTCCCTTCAAAACTACCGTATACCTCTGTGCTGTCAACTTGTCTTTTCTTCCTAACCACCATGTAGCATTTTTTACGCTATCTAATAATAATGAAATTGCGGAGAATGGGTATGTGCACGCCCCATTTATGGCAACCGCGTAAGCGTCAGTTTGGTCATATCTCTCGCTTTATAAGTTCAAAGCCACAAAAATATTGCGTTATGATTTTGCAGATTTTGTTAGTAAATATTATAGATGTTAATTTCGGAGAGTTTAAAAAAATTTAAAATTGGTCTTTGTTTAAAAAAAGTATTTTCAAAATAATGCGTTTTTAGTTAAATGAGTGAAGTGAGCAATTCTTGTAAATTTCTCCCGCTAACCAGGGCAACGATATTTCATTCACAGATGAGCTATATACAGGGCAACACCCTGGCAAAGTCTGAAGACCTTAGTCTTTTTAGATACGGATAAACCAAATCTTTAACCCAGAGCGTTATTGCTCAATGTGCCGTATTCGCGAGTTTGTTTCTCAAAATGACGACCCTAATACTCGCTCGTTAATACGTTTTGTACATCCTTCTTACGCCTAATTTGTCAGAAAATAGTTCTAGACCCGTAGCCAAAACAGGTTTTGGGGGGAAGCCTCCCGAAATGCCAACATCGCGCGATACGTAAAACGCGCACGTGACTGAGAGGGAGCTTACACATTTTTTTTCGCAAAGACAATTGTTTTTTAAACAAGAATATTTTTTGCCATGGAGCCAGCAAAATATTTTTTTTCATCAAAATTAAAAATGGTCATGGGACATAATTGTTCGATCTTATTTGAAAACGCCCGTAGGTATTAAACTATCTAGAAAACAGAACAGTACATATGGTGATGAGAGAAGGGAAAACAGCTGAGTATATTGTTGGTCGTGGCGTGCCACAGGGTGGTGTTCTCAGTCCCACACTTTTCAGTATCACCCTCATCGGACTTGTAAACAAACTTCCTCGAAACGTCAGAATAACTCTGTACGCGGATGATATCGGCATATGGAACTCATCAATCGCGCAGCAATTTAATGTAATTCGCTTACAGAAAGCACTTGAGGTAATTTCAAATTACTTAAAATGCCGTGGATTATCGCTATACTCATCAAAGTCCGCGGCTATGGCTTTTACAAGATAAAGTACCCTTTTATATCGGCTCACTGTCGGCGTACCCTGTATCACATGTCCAAACTCACAGATTTCTTGGTCTTATCCTAGACAAATGTTGAACGTGGACACAACACGTTAAGCAACTGAAATAAAAGCTGATTAGCATTGCCCATCTCGTACGATTCATAAGTGGAACTACGTGAGTGCATCTGCAGCTTGACTTATCCAACTATATAAAACTCTAGTTGTCGGCTTTATTCGATACAGTCTCCCTGTACTTCATGAGATCTGTTGTCCAAATATAAGAGTGCTCGAGAGTATGCAGGCCCAAGCCCTACCTGCCTGTTAAGGGCTCCCAAAATTTACTTCCAGTGTATGAACTGTAGCTTCGGTACGCGCTACTCCCACCGATGACAGACTGCAAGTGACCCTTCAAACACACCTCCGTCATCTTACCAGGCATAGTGATCACTACCTTGCAGATATAGCAGATAGCAGAAGTGCGTCTGGATTTGCTCAAATTAATAATTCTGGCAGCTTGGACGCTCCACGAGATTTCGAGCCAGCAGAGTTCTCTTTACCGCCCCTATGCACCTATCGAATAATTAACATAAGGACAAATCTTCTAGGTTTACAATAAAAAACATACACATTCCGTTCACCTTATTTAGACAACATTCTATGGGAATAATTTATGTTCATCACAGTTCGCGTACGCATGTCTATACCGACGGGTCCTGTATTGATCAAAGCCCCAGTTACAGCTTTGATCGTATTACCACCAATCAATGATAGACTTCATTGAAAACAAGGTCCCACGACATCCCCAACAGTAGCAAAATAAGTTGCGATTCGGGGAGCACTTTGCTTTATTTCTGTAAGTGATTCACATAGTAGGCCGATCTCACCAGCCAGTTTGACTACGTCACCGCTGCCACAATGCATCGAGGAAATTTTAGTCTTTCTATACATGCGACAACCCCGCTCGAGCTCTGCGCTTGTGGAGCACGTGACGGCACGAGCCCTCATATGCACCACCGTCTCAGTCCTGTGAACTAAAGTTATGGCAGCGTCACGCATGCGCCAAACGCTCAGTGAGATCGGTCCATTGGGCAATCTTTACCGATTCTAGGGCAGCTCTTCACAGCCGCAAATCCACTAAAAGCAAGAACGTCAGTGCATAGCTCCTTCATCAGATTCTAAAACTTCACTAGGAGGCTATCGAAAATGGGAATACTCTGATATTTCAATGGACCCCAAGCCTTTGTGGTATTCAAGGCAATGAAAGTGCTGATTTAGCAGCGAGGGATGCTCACCGACGCAATTCTGTTTTACTAATCTCATTCACACAAATATATGCTAGGCCAGAACCAACCGTGTTTTCAGGACTACGACAGGTTCCCTCTGGTCGAATTCGCTTTATTATTACAGACATCAGCGAAATATTGACCCTTTCCTTGTATTTCGTTCACCCCGCGGTCTTGAACGCCGGACCGAAGCTACTTTCCGCCGAATACGACTCAAAGTAGCTTTAACTGGATTCTCTCTCAACCTCATCGGCTAACTGGACTCTACCCTCTGTGAGAACTGCGCCGTCTGCGAACTGCGCCGTCACAGACACACTCGAACATGTCCTGTGCTAGTGTAGCCTATTCGCGACTCCAGCAAAACGGACGCCGCCCAGCCGGACCAGGTCGCTTTGCGCCCCTCCGCGCCTCGTGTCCGGTGGCTTTCGCGGACACGTGTTGTTGGCGCGGTGGCGAACAATGTAATTTGACGAAGGCCCGAAAATTTCTTAAGTTTGCCTGAGTGTTCATTAGTGCGGTGAAGCCTCAGTAGATTGTTTCCTTCCATCACGTGTTTAAAAGCCCGTTTACTCCACAACACACGGACGCTTGCTTTCGATTTCTAGGATGGGGAGGAATCACGGGAAAACGTTTTAATTTTTTGTCTGTCTCGAATCACATTCAAAATGACGACTACTTGGTAACTGATAAGTGGTTTCTTTATAAGGATGTAGAACAGTGGACTGAGGACAACAGACGAGGTGTTTCACTAGAGGGAACACCAACGTTGCAGTCAAGTGAATGCGAAGGTTCGATAGCTGCTTTTTCTGAGTTTGGTTGTGTTCGATTAGCTTTAAGTTTGAGCCACCCACACCGGTCAGTGCGTAGGCTATTTATCTTGGCCGGTTTTCGCCGAAAAAGCCTCTGGACCACACTGAAGGAGTGGGGCTGATTTCGCAATTACTTGATTCAGGAAAATCTGCTCGCTGCATATGATTAAGGAGGGAAATTATCTGCTTTCAAGAGGTGGGGGACGCGTCTCGCAAAGTTAGAAGCTTTCACGGCATTATGATCCATCGCGCCTCCAATATTTATATTACACCCCCGTCGAAGCCAGCAGCAATATAATTCTACATTGCTCGGGTTGACTGGCCACAAAAAATACTAATTTTCTCTGTTCAGGTTTCGAAGTCATGTTCAATGCAGAGAGGTTCTGCGTGAATCTCCGATGAAGACTCTCTTCAGTTTGTCCGCATTCGTCTCCGTGCTACCGGCTAGAACCATTTGGCTAAGTTTAAGTAGTACCTCTATATCTGTCAAATATACTTTTATTCGGCAGTTCATCTAATGGCTAGTTAAGGAAGCTCATATTTCAACCCGGAGAATATACTAATATCGCTTTAGTGGGACATAGTAAGTCAAAATGACTTCTCGATTGCTACTAAGACCTGAATTGAAATACGAGTATCAGCTGCTTAGTATTGCGCCAGCGGGTTATCATGCTCCTTCGCTCAAGAAGCGCTTGCTTAATTTTCGTAATTTTCATGCAGCCTGTGTTGTTAACCGAGGAGACGATCGTCTCCTCGGTCAACAACAGTCGACTGGAGCTGTTTTTTAAAGGCGTATACGCACAGAAGCTTGATTTCGCGGACAGGTAAGTCGCATGGTCCAGGCATGCGTGTTAGCTAAAAAAATACTCTCGGTGTAACAATTCTGTAGTCATCGCCGTCTTCCTTAGATGATCAAAACTGATTAGAGTCTATTACCGTCTCTCCGGAGCCCATAGTTTCGGTTTTGAGCGAAATCTCCGAAACGAAAGTTTGGCATGAAAAGAACAAAAAGCACCGGGAAAAGAAAACTATGCTCTGCAAGTTAATGTGCACCGGCTACACTTAACCGTCTCAGTTCAAATACCTATAAAATTGGGCATTAAACAAAAGAAAATATGTTAAACTGAATGCGCCACCCGTTCAGGCGGCCCGGCGGAGCCGACGCGACCTGGACTCAGCCGCCATGTTTGTTTGGTGGTGGCGCCCCCTATACACCTTTTCCACAAGCGCGCAGCCATCTTGAATATCGTCACTTCTGGTATGCGGTAAAACATCTTTTTGATCTCTCCCCGAAGCTAGAAGGTGTTTACGAAAAATGCGTGATTGTCACACATTCCTGATTTGCCTCAGCTATATTTTCTCGCATATTCCAGGTTCGAACGTTTTATTATTTTTTCGCCCCGCATACCAGATACGGAAACCACGTGACTGAGAACGACAGGAAACAGAAAAGGTCTATAGGTCGCTGGAGTCGCGAATACAGAAGTCACCAATATAAACTGGCGAATTCTCACTCCATGGGAGAAGCTCATTCCCTGACTCACCTGCTCAGACCATGGGACTCAACATCGGAAAGGGTCAAATCAACGACATCCTTCATCCGCCTTCTTCAGAAAACAAAACTGGACCGAATACTTTCAATCCAGAACAAACTTTTAAATGAACAAGCAACAACGTACGAATTTTTTACAATTTTATGTATATATGTGTATGTATATATATATATATATATATATGTATGTGTGTGTGTGAGTGTGTGTGTAATTCACCGAAAGGGCCAAAAAACTTTTATAAAAACAAACATCAAGTAGGAAGTTTTAGAATTGGAGCGTGAGGCTTGTGTACATGATAGATAAGGCTCCGGAGCGTATTATTTACACTGTCGTTCAAGCCCCTTTCCCAAGAAAAAAATATATAGAAAACATTGAACCTTGCAGAACCCACATCTGGAAGATGGATAAATTGGTAAACTGGTATGACAACCTAGGTCTTGCGATTCCGGTGAAGTAAAGAAATCAGAAAAAAACAAACCTCTGAATGCCGGAGGCATTCAAGCTTGTCGAATGTCTGCCTGTTTTTCGCATCAAGAATTCCTCGAAGAGTTATTTTCTTTGCTAAAAAATCTTTGTGTGATTCGTTCGTTGAATCGTTGTGTGATTTTTGCCCTACAGTATTCAAAAATTCAAATTTGCATTGTAGCATCTGTCTGACCTTTTGAGAATTTTGTTATTTGCCCATCAACTGAGTGTGCAGATGTTTTTATCTTCAACTAATTGTTTGACCGGTTTAGTATACGCTTCATTTCGTGTTTATTCCTGACACCATCATTTATGTACTTTTTTAACAGCGTGTTTCATTTCGTTGCAGCGGTAATTTTGTTGGTTTGGTTGTAACTTTTGTAGCTCCTATGTTGAACTGTACGATGGGGGGGGGGGGGGGGGCGCAGAGGCTATGTCAGGCATTGTGCCTTCTACCCCCTCTGCAAAAAAAAAACAAACAAATCAACAAAACAAAACAAATAAAAAAATCTTTTTTTTTGCCTTGCAGATGGGCTCTGCGAAGAAAAACGAACGCCTTAAAAAATACAAAAATGTAAGAAAAACATGTTCTGCTTTTTTTTATGTGTGGAGATTAGCTGCCGTCCCCCGCGCCGACCCTTCGGGCCCCAAATCCCGGCAGAAGCTTAACGCGCCATATCTCCAAGATGCGTCATGCCTCGGGAGAACGGCGATGGCCTCGCGTACAAGATCCCGGTACGGAGCTCCCCTAGCCAACTGACGTCACGCAACTGGCTTTTCGGAACAAAGGACCCAAGGCTTGATAAGGGGACGCAGGAGAAAGAGGTCTCTCTCGGACGGCGGCTCTCTTGGGCGGCGGACACGAGAGATGTTGCAGCGGCGACAGAGGAGGACGCTGGCGCGGGAGTCGGCGGGAGACGGACGATGGCGCGGGGAAAGTGCGGGCAAGACGTTGAGTGGCGGACTCGACGAACGGACCGGACGGCGACCCTGGACGTCGACGTCCCCATGACGCGTTGTGGACGACTGTCGCTGGGACTTGGAGCAGCTGCAGTGGCAGCGGCCTCTCCCCCGGCCTCGCTGATGACCGTTCCCCGATCCCGAAGCTCCCCAGGCAATAAGTGAGTAAATAAACCTTTTTGCCGAGAGCGAAGTATTGTAGTGTCATATTCTTCCGGTCACAGGGTCTGTAGGAATCAGAGTTAGAGACCTGCATATGTTAACTTGTGTGCTTGCTCCTTTATGAATTTTGTTCGAGACGGAGGCTAAACGGTGTGATCGATGTATATACAACTTGTACACTTCGCAGAAGAAAGGTTCATGTTCACAAGGTTGCCAGTCCTTTCTGACGTTCTAATAAAAAAAAAGGCAGTTGTTCAAACTTTGTCCTGTTGAGTGGGGCATTCACTTCTCGAGTATGCAGCCAGCCAGAAGGACACTTAGTTTTTGGGAAAGTATTCCTCAACACATTCACTAGAAGAAAGCAGACAAATCTTCGCACTTTTGTTGTGCAGGTTTCTAGCTCGTTAGCAAACTTCGTCTAGGAGAGAAGAAAAAGAGACCGCCGTTGTTTTACCCATTTTACTGCGAAAACAAGGTTTCTGGCTTCTTTACTCGAAGACTGGTTCACACATTCGCATTTAAATGTGATCCATTGATTTTCAACCACTCGTGACCGCTTCACTTATCTATATTGTAGGTTGGATCGCGGATCGAAACTTGTCTTGCTGGGGTCGAGTGGCACCATCGGTAGCCATCACTTGACACCAGCTAATGCATGGAACTCTATGGTAAAAACGAGAAAAAAGTGCCGTTTCCCCCGTTTATAAGCTGTAGTCGGCACCGAAATGTTTTGACTGCTTTTCGGGAAGCCCGTCAAAAAGCTTGTGCGCAAAGATTAAAACTGATAGCCCTCACAGTTCTCATAAATAAATCTTCTGTGGTCAAGAGTGCTTTCGCAGGGGGGAAATGTAGTGCAGCCCAATGAAACAATACTTGCCTAGAGTTAGCGCGGAGTCGGTGGCGGTTTTGGTGGCTTGGGTTTAGCAGACGAAAAGCTTGAAGGCTTTGCTTCGCAGAATTCGCCCACTTCCGGAAAGCCGCTGTAAATTAAGATGAAACCTTTTCGGCATTCTTCATCTTCTGGGCTTCCCCCGAGGACGGTCCTATTGACGGCAGGTTCCTTTGTTTACTCCACTACGAGAGCAAGCTTGCCAACTCAGCCGTGGGTGCTGGGGCACGTTTGATTGTTTTTAATCGGCGTTCGAACGCCCGACAAATTTTAATTCGACCTCCAAACACCCGCGTAGAAGCTTCAATAATTCCTACTTCTGTGTTTCTCTCATAGACTCGCGTGTATTGCCATGGTGTCGAGCAATGGCCGCCGGTGGTGCCACCGACGGTCTCCCGATCCGCGATCCAGCCTACTACAATAGAGATCAGTGGACTGCTGAGGACAGGAGAACACACCGGCACACTGGCGCCATCTGTAGGGTAACCCTAGGGGCACGTCTGATCTGCGTATAACTTGACTGAAGGTTTCGCAGTGTCGGCGAGATCCAGCACACACATTATCTTCGAGAAATTATCGTTTATATCGTACTCACGGTTATTTCGAGCACATGGTGACAGAATGAGCCTAAAATTATGGTGCCTCGAACGCGTCTCCGCCTAATCTGTACCCCCCCCCCCCCCCCAAGAAAAGCTGGTCCATCGATTTCCGCCTGATGACGTAATAGAGGTGTCATGCTGTTGCCGACCGCGATCCTGGCGGTGACACAGCAGAGGTGGTAGATGTGGCAGACGCCTCTTGGCTGCAGACGGCTCCTGGGGCTCAGTCTGGACACTTAAAGGGATGCTGAACCTAAATTTGAATTTCGCAAATTAAGGCCACAAAAGCGTTGAACGGGAAGCTATGATCTCCAAAACATTCCTCATACATCGATATCTCAAACGGATGGACATATTTTTGGAAAAGAAGGGCGCCATCACGCGAGGATTGTGACGTCACAGTTCTCTTCGAAGAGTTGAGAATGAGGGGAAGCGGCCTCGCTTCTTTCCTTCTCACTTCGGTTTACCTGCTCGAGGGGACGAAGTGAAGAGGAGAGGAAAAGAGAATCGCGACGTCACATATGTCTCTTCGGCCACTTCGGCCGTGTTCAATCGCTCCCTTCTTTTCCAAAAAATACGGCCATCCGTTAGAGATATCGCTGTATGAGTGATGTTTTTTTGTGTTTTGCAGTGTCCCGCCTACCTCTCCAGGTTTGCTTTGTGAGCTCTAACTTTGGGCTGAGCGTCGCTTTAACAAAAAACGTGGTGAACGCTTAAGCTTCGCCTTTAAAGGAGCTGTGCAACGATATTCAATTGGAATGTTTTTAACTTTACACGAGCTTACTGGCACTAGTGGGACTCAAGGATACTCGCATGCAATGCCACTGGCCAAGAAACTCCTTTGTTGTGGTGTAATTTCAAGGACAAAAGCGATCATTTTCATTCAATCTCTCCTTTGCAAAATTCGATGACGTAACGTGGGGATCCCAGTACACCCATATGACGATATTTGAATGCGGTTCATAGATTGGACCTGAGCATTGCGTGGGCACTCGATTTGGGCTCGTGATAATTGATAGCTCGAGAAGCATTCGGGTAGTGGCCCGTGTCCAATCGCTGCAACGACGACAATAGCCGAGCCATAACAATGTCTGGAACTCAGCGCGTGTCCTGTGCTTTTCCAACCCCAGCGCGTGGCTATGATCAACATTGGCAGGCATATAATCGGCTCCAGATCACGTGGCCGCTTGTTCTGGCTGCGAGTTGAGGGCGTGAACGCTGCTCGTTTTTCTTTAATTTTTTACTGGGACTTCTATTGCGTGGTGTGAAAAACGAACGCGTGTTTCATAGGTCATTAACGTCAGGGATCCGTTCTAAGCGGTATTTGCGCAAAGTAAAACAATTGTTGCATAGCCCCTTTAAGGGTGGAACGCGATAGCGTTATCGAACCCCATTCGTAAAGTCTTCTCATATAAACCCGTACTTGTTACCAAGCCGTGTAAGCGTTTGTGCGTGGTCTAATTGGTAGCGTCACGTGTCACGTGATGTCACACGACGTTATGTGTGACGTAATTTCACGTGACGCGCGACATCACACGTAGTTGTGACGTCATGACCCGAGAAAGAGGGAGAGAGGAGAGAGAGAGAGAGAGAAGTCTTGCAAAAGAGGATATACTAAAGTGTATGGCGTAGCCAGAGGCGTGACTGTCATCATTTGTTGGGGGAGGTGGGGAGGAAAATACAGCCGATAGACGGATATATCAACCGCTGAATTTAGCGATAAATTTTCCACTAAATTTGATAGGAAAAAATACGATAAATTTTGCGGGAAAGATTTCGCTAAATTTTGCGGGAAAATGTTCCTCAAATTGTTTGCAAAAAAAAAAAGAAGGAAAAACCTAACCGAAACCAAACATTTGATATTGAACTTCAACCGGAATGGAAACTTAATCTCACGGTTACTGGTTCGTTGGAAACGGTTCGGCACAATAAAACGTGAGTCGCGTCTTCATACTGGTGCCGGTGCAAAGTAAATTAAATAATCGCGACGGCGGCTTTAGCGACTGAGTTTTGAGTAAACAAACGGCAGCAACGACATGAAGACATCTGAATAATAATGAAACAAATGAATATATTTAACGTCTATGTATAGCACGAAGCACGTAATTTCTTTTATTGCTGCTTAGTAATATTCCTGAAGGGAAGAACAAGGAAACAAACATCGAAATCAAAACAACAATTATACGGCTGCTGGCGCGTTTGTTCCGCAGTGGCAAAATCTGGAGACGCCAAGAGGCGAAGTCGCGACGAGCGCGACACTGCGGCGCCGGTCGGGAGGCTTCTTGAAGAAAATGTTTCTGTATGCGCGTTTTCTAGACACAGAAAGTCCCCCGTTGTCTCTTTTTTTGGCTTTTTTTTCTTTCTTTTTAAATCGTTTTTCGACCGGCCTTCGCTCTCCTTCTCCTCTTCAACTCAGTCGTTCGAGTAAGACGTTCTGGGGTGCGGCGTGTGTAGTATGCCATTTCCATCTGGATGAGCATCATACCGGCGTGCGGTCGTGTATTAGTACTGCGTGATGCCCGTTGAGAATCCCAGGCTAGCAGTCGTACTGCACTTGCTAAATTTCTCATCTACAGTGGGTAAGAATGACGCCACACTCTCGCAGACAAAACACCTGCTGTCTAAACAACTAACGAGTAATTTATTTTTGTCGGTAGTATACGAGTATTGTGCATGCTACCGTCACGGTTCTGGGAATTTCGGACACTCAGAACTTCGGCGACGATGCGGACGGCGCGCGAGAAACGAGCGCGGGGCCAAAGCACAGGGCGCGAGGCGCGTGGCGGGGACACGGGACAGTATAGACCTTTCCAAAAAAGGACACTTGGCAGGTTCCATTTTCAGTGTTCGTGCGTATGGCGCGTGATTTGCTCGCTTTCCGAAGCGTCGAACGTGCGCGTTCTGGACTGTGATTTAACACGTGTGGACTGTGATTTTTGTAAACAGTGGAAACGTCTATAGGGTGTATTCACTGGCGGCCATATCTGTGTGCGCTAATGCTGAGCACGTGCTGATGGCGAGCTTCCACAGTTATTTTGCAACGTGCACCCCGCACCATCAAGATTGCCGGTCTTGGCAGCATATTAATGCGAGCTCGTTCTGAGCATGCGCTCTAAACAGTGACCTCAAATATGGCGGCCAGTGAATACCCCCTATAGCGATGGCAGCGTAAGCCATCGAACACCAGGCTCGATGATTAAAGGTATCTCCATCAGGATTTGGCACCTTTCTGTAGACAAGCGGTGAGCGAGATTACCACATATGGCGCACCGACGTGGGGCTCGCCGCTTGTCTGGGGCCCCGTAGGGCAGAGTCATGATGGACGAGAAGCACATTATCCGCGACGGACGCCTGCTCCCAAGCCAAGGGCAAGTTCTAGAGGACCCTGCTGGAAAGGCCTACGCCAGATGCCTGGGCTCCTACGAGCAGCAGCAGTTGTGCAGCCCGTCGATCGAACCCCTTGGCAGACCTGTCTGGGGGAGCGGCGGATGTCTTCGAGCTGTCAGCGGGCGGCTACGCGAGGGACCCCAGACTGAGAGTCGCCCTGATCTCCAAGATGATGGCCCCGGCGGACGTCCACTTTCTGCTGTGCTACGCCATCTCGGTGGAGCACTCTTAAGAGTAACGCTGAATAGATAAGAGACGCCAAGGAGAGTCTTCGAGAGAGTCAAGAACCAGTAGGAAAACATTGAGACGATTACGTGAGGCGTCAATCGTCCGCTTTGTGATTAAGCTGTCCAGTTCTCCCGCTTTCGTCCTCCTGTCATGCATGTGGCATATCAGCCAAGGAGGGTGTAAAGACTAAAGAATGCAGGCCTTATGGCGGGAGTTTAATTTATTTTAGAGCGACAGTGCCGGGCGTTTCCGTTTGTTCTCCAGTTTCCCCCGATCTACTCGTGGTGCAAGCTGGAAGACTTTTTAAGTTAAGCGGCTCTAGTGATGATGCTCGGTTGGGGGGAGGGGGACCGGTCAGAAAACAGAGTGCCTTTGCATGCTTTTGCAGTCGTCTCCACGTTTGATAACGTCAACAGCTTTATGCTGGTTTTTTTTTTCAGTAACACAATGTAGTTGTCAATGGCCATTTTGTTCACGTTTAGGAATTAGAGAAATTGAACGGTGGAGTTCATCCATTCCAGGAGTGGGAATGGGTTCAGTGTCTCCATACGGAGCAATTTAAAGGGATGGAATTGTCGGAAACTCCAATTCCTCTGGAATGGAATGGGGGTGCCGATTCCGAAACCCTGGACGCGACAGCGACGCACCCGCGTCTGCTTGTTATTGCTTTTCTTTTCTTTTTTTTTTTCCCTAGAACTTTTACGGCCAGCCACCAGGCTCGCGACATCGAACAGCGTACAACACTCCGGTTTATGCGCGTTCCAGGCACCGTAGTAAAACATACGCAGATCGGAAGCGTTCCGGGCTACCTGGTAGACAGCGCCAGAGCGTCCTCTAATCATAAGCGGTCATGGATGGATGGATGGATGTTAATGGCGATACCCTTCGTCACGGGCGGTAGTTGCGCCACCTATAGCCAAAGTCTGAAAGGAAAAGTATTTGATTCCTCCCGCCCTTTTAAGCCAATTTTATCCTCCTAACTATCATAAGGCGGTGTGGGATATCATCAGGATGACCTTCGGGGGTTCGGGCGCTTCCAACGCTGTCGATCGCTCTTGAACAACACAGATCTGTGAACCAAATTTAGGGGCTGATTCTCTCTCGCCTCCCTAAGCGATGTGCACTTAGTTTCGACCGTAGTGTCGTTCTATTATCCCTATAAAAGACTCAGCCTTCACTCTTTCGTAAATACCTTTGTAGTATTTACATTTGTCGGTCTTTTTAGTCTTGTCAAAGATGGCATAACAACGGACATCAGTTTTGTAATAAAAGAAGGTGCCACGCGCTGGCGGCCTCGAGGCCAGCGCTCGGTCAGACGTTTTGCCAACACTCGAACAGGACGGTTGTCTTTTCTTTCGCCACCGGGTTCACTCGGGAAGACGGCTTCTCCGGCTCGGCCTGGAACACCGGCACCTCCGTCCGATGAGTCTTTCATAGTTTTAGCGCCCCGTAGGCGGAATAGTACATTTTGGCGACGAGGATGGTTTTTCTTTATTTTGAGCTGAATTTTTGTGACCTTGTTCGAGCAGTTGGCAGCGCTCCGCGTCCCGGTCCAGTGGTTTGGAATACCGGCGCGTAACAGATTTTCCTTCGTTCCCTGGTTCCATATTTATTTTCATGTCTTTTTTTTTGGTTTTCAAGATTTTCGCACGTTAAATGATTTTTGCGTTCTCCTCCTTTAGTGCGATCAGTTCGCGTGGGACATTATTTTGTTTAATCTTCACTGGGGTTCTCAGTTTGTTCCAACCTTCGAGATGACTTCATCTTCCTCTTCCATTGTGGTTGGTTCGATGGCATTCCCACCGCCGGCCGTGTTTTTGGCTGTTCCTGGTCTACCGATAGTTGCTTGGCCAGCATGGAAGCGTGGGTTTTTGACATACCTTGAAGCATCGGGTTTGCAGTGTGTCGAACCGCGTCGGAAAAAGGCGATTTTATTTTCACTATTGGGTACGGAAGCCCAGCGTATCGTAGGCGCATTTCAATTGTATGAGACCCCTTCTGCAGAAGGAACCGATGAGTTCCAGATTTTCTTAGAGGCCGTTGGCAGGCATTTTGAATTTTCTGGTAGTGTTGCTCTTGAGCGCCAGAAACTGCGGGCCTTGGTACAGCGTCCCGGACAGTCAGTCACCGAGTTTCTTGCCGAATTACGACATCAGGGCTCGTTCTGCGCTTATGGAAACGCTCTCGACGAAAGACTCTGTGAGGTGTTCTTGGAGGGTTTGGAATCCAGACGCGTTCAGGATCGCCTCCTGCGGGAATGCGAGGGCAGCGAGGTACCGACCTTATCTCGAGCCATTCAGTTAGCACAACAGTTTGAGCAGAGGGCGAAAACGGCCGCGAGTTTCCGAAGACGAGAACAATCGCAAAACCGAGACTCGGCGGAGATTCAGCGAATCGGGGAACGACGTCCGCCAGGAACCCAAGATGGCGGCACAGCGTCGTCATCTTCATTCGAGCATCGCCAAGATGGCTACGCCGGATACCCCTCGGGGCATCAACCTGGCTATCCCCTGTCCCAGCCTGGACCCAGAATGCCTTGGCTCCCATTGGCCGCTGGTCACGTGCCCCGGTTTCCGGCGCGGGTGTCCCAGCCTCGACGAGATCGTGACCTTGCCCCTCCTCGAACTGGTGGAAATGCAGACGGCAGCGCTTGTTATTTTTGCGGACGCCGCAGCCATGACCGGGCGCTTTGCCCGGCGTCCCAGACAGCTTGCTTCCTATGCGGGAAGCTGGGACATTTTGCAGTGATGTGCCAGAGTCGTCGCCCGCCGTCGGCGGCCTTCGTCTACGACCGCAGACAAGCGTCGTTTCCTGTCCAGGGCCGAGGTTCTCGGCGAAGCTTCGCTGACCGACAGTCCCAAGGAGTCAGGTCCAACCTGGTGGGCATAGTCGACCCGCTGCCGGCTCCAGAGATGCTACCAAGTGTTACGTTCGCGGAGGATCCACTGCCCGTCGAGACAACTGAGAGAGGAGAGGGTGGCATCGTTCGTCGAGATGCATTCATGGCCGAAATCACGGTAAATGACACACCTCTTCGCATTCTTGTTGATACTGGTTCATTCGTATCAATTTTAAATGAGCGTACCTTTAAGGAAGTTAACAAGAATAACAAGATAAGGTTATACCCGCCGTCGAGGACCCTCGTCCACTATATGCAAGACACCATCCCTGTGCTCGGATGTTTTGTGGGACAAGTAAATTTTAAGGATTGGTGGGCATCGCTGGAATTTTACGTAACCAGGATGGGACGTTCGTTGCTCGGAATCGACGCGGTCCGTAAAATGAAACTTGTGCTGAATAATGCTAAATACGAATGTTTGTACGCTAATGCAGCTCACGGAGGAGGAGCACCGCAGCGGAATGTGAGGGCCACGCCCAACCCGCAGCGACAACCGTTCACCGTCTCGTCCCGTCAAGCATCGCAACCACTTGGTTCATCTCCTGCGGCGAGTTCCAGTCTTCTTTCTGCTGGAAATAACATTCCTGACATATCCCCTGCTTCATCAATCTCTGGAGATACTATACCTAAAGCCATTATGTACAAGTCAAGTCCTCAACGTCATTCTGAAAAGACGAGTACATCAACAAGTCATCATGAGACTCCTGCTTCCACAAAAACGGATACATCGAAGTTACCGCCTGGGTTCGAAGAATTCGAACATCTCTTTAGCCCAGGTTTGGGTCTGGTGAAGAATCATACACACAAAGTTAAGGTGCGGCATACAGTTCAACCCGTCCAATTAGAACTCCGTCGTCTTCCGATGACATTGAGGGATCAAGTTTCTGAAGAAATTTTCAAGTTGGAACGAGCGGGTATCATCGAACGTATTCAAGCCTCTGAGTGGGTGTCGCCGATTGTTGTTGTCCGCAAACCAGATGGCAACATTCGTATGTGTGTGGATCTACGAGCGCCGAATCAAGCCGTTGTTATCGATTCCTTTCCACTGCCCTGTATCAACGAACTTTTGAATTCTTTGCGTGGAGCAGCGTTTTTCTCCAAACTGGATTTGGCTTCAGCCTATCATCAGGTCCGTCTCGACCCGGTGAGTCGTGACCTCACTTCTTTCATTACCCATGAGGGATTGTTCCGCTTTAAGCGAGTTTGTTTCGGGCTAGCATCCGCTCCCGCAGCTTTCCAACAAATAATGTCCAAAATCCTAAAGGATTGTCCAGGAGTCCAGTTTTACTTAGATGATGTCATTGTGTATGGATCCACTTTGAAAGAGCAAGATGAGAATCTCCGTTGTGTCTTATCAAGAATTTCCCAAGCGGGAATGGAGTTAAACCGCAAAGGTGTTTTCCAAGTAGAGGAGCTCTCATTTTTGGGACACCATCTTTCCGTGAGAGGGTTAGCACCCCTTTCATCTAAGGTAGATGCAGTCCTGAATTTTGCAACTCCCTCTGACTCAGTGAAGCTAAGAGCGTTTTTGGGACTTATTGAGTACTATAGTAAATTCATCCCACATTGTTCTACGGTTGTAGAACCGATGCGTCGTCTCCTCCGTAAAAGAGTTCCTTTCAACTGGTCCCCGGAAGTTGAGGCCAGTTTTCAGAACGTAAAGGCTTCCATTCAAGCAGCGCCAATTTTAGCTATGTTCGACCCAACGTTGCCTATCGTTGTGGCAACAGATGCTTCGCAGTATGGTCTTGGCGCTGTTCTTCAGCAGCAGTATGGGAATCGGCTTCGTCCTGTAGCCTTCGCGTCGCGCTCGCTAACAGATGCCGAGCGAAGGTATTCTACTGGTGAGAAAGAAGCACTAGCATGTCTATGGGCGTGCGAAAAGTGGCACGTCTATCTGTGGGGAAGGCCTTTTGTAATTCGAACGGACCATCAAGCGCTGGTTACGTTACTTTCAAACAAGGGATCTGGAATCCGGCCTCTTAGAATCACCCGTTGGTCATCCAGACTTCTGAACTATAATTTTAAGATGGAGTTTCAGAAGGGCGCCTCCAACGTCGTTGCTGACGCATTTTCAAGGCTGCCAGTGCCTGACACGGAAGAGGGTATGCGATTTGACGAGGAGGTTGTTTCTGTTGTCATGGTTCCGCTGTGTAAGGGTGGTTTTCAACAGGCTACGGCCAATGATGTAGTCCTGCCTTACGTTATCCGATATACCACATCGTCTTGGCCTGAGGACAGCAAAATGAATCCAGACCTGCGACCATACTACCAGGTACGAGATCAGCTTTCCCTGTACGATGGCATCTTGTACAAAGGGGAGAAGCTAGTTGTTCCTATGCAGTTCCGAGACAGGATAATGGAAGTAGCGCACGAAGTACACCAAGGGATCACGAGAACTACAAGTGTGATCCGTGAGCATTACTGGTGGCCTCTCATGAACCAACATATAAAGAACAAGATAGAAAACTGTACAGCGTGCCACTCAACTGACAAGACAGTGAAGGCTGCGCCGGCTCCTCTGCAGCCCATCCAGTTTCCTAATCAACCCTGGGAAAAGCTCGGCATTGACATTGTGGGTCCGATTGATCGTGCACCGCCCAGTCAAAGATTTTTCATTGTGATAATAGACTACCACTCTAAGTGGCCAGAAGTTCAAGCCACGTCGTCGGTAACGTCAGCGACCGTCATCAGCTTTCTGAAGGATGTTTTTTCACGTGAAGGTCTTCCCTGTGTGATTGTCTCTGACAATGGGGTCCAATTCACCTCTCGAGAGTTTCAGGATTTTCTACGACAGAATGGTATTAAACATAAGAAAACATCGTTGTATCATCCTCAAAGCAACGGGCAGGTTGAAAGGTTTAATCGCGTTTTGAAGTCTTGGCTTCAGTTGGCCGTTGTGCAAGGTCGTTCCCTTCCATACGCCGTTCGGGACCACCTGGAAGCATATCGTCGTATGGTACATCCAACAACAGGGTTCGCACCGTCTCTTCTTCTGCATGGAAAAATTCACAGGTCAAGACTAGATGTACAGGGTATGCCAACCCGCGAAGTTCCTGCTGACTTTCCAGAGAGACGGGCTCAACTCCAACAAAGAGTCGACAGGTATCAGCAACACATGAAATCGTACTCGGATCATCGTAGAGCGGTGCGAACACCTCAGTTTCACCCGGGCCAAGCTGTCCGTGTCTTCAAGCCCACTCATCAGAATAAACTTCACAGTAGATACACTGAACCACAAATGATACAAGCGCAGCTAGGACCCGCAACATATCAACTAGGTGATGGTAGAAGATGGAATGCAGCGAAACTCACAAAAGCTGCACAACTGCCTTCGATACAAGTTTCTGACCAAGGCTGGGATGACGATGATGATGATGAGGATAAAGGCTCTAGTGATTCAGCGTCTGGTCTCTTGAGGAGACCCGGTTCTCCTGCTGCACGGGTGGCAGGTACAGCCCGCCATGCAACTCTGGGTTCTCCCAAAAGGCAAGATCTTCCTGCTGCATTCACTAGTGTCCATGGTCTGAATCTCGCTGTGGACCCCGGGCATCTTGTGGCGCCCGGCAGCACTCCAGTGCCAGGGTCTCCTGCTACTGTTCCTGGGCCTGTCCTTCGGCGTGTTCCTGTTCCTGGGCCTGTCCTCGGGCCTGCTTCCGTTCCTGGGCCTGTCCCCGGGCCTGCTTCCGTTCCTGGGCCTGTCCCCGGGCCTGCTTCCGTTCCTGGGCCTGTCCCCGGGCCTGTTCCAATTCTTGGGCCTGTCCCCAGGCGTATTCCTGTTCCGGGGCTTGAACGGCCTGCGCATGAAAATAGTGAACTGCCTATCCCCGATCTGGACGCTGTCCCAGATCCCCGTGAAGAACTTCTCAGTGTTCCTTTGCCGAGGACGAGTAGTCCTCTGGACGCTCGTCCCAGCACGCCATTGTCGACGCCTCCACTTGAAGACTCCGTTGACGAGACTACAACGGAATTACACCCACCACCTTCGATCTCTGAGTCATCTAGAGCTCCTACTATATTTTCTCAGCCACGAACAGCACAAAGTCGACCAATACGCAAAAAGAGACTTCCACTGAAATTTATGGACTACATCCTCGCAGTTGGTAATGGTAGTTTGGACTCAGACTCTGAATTTAGTGACAATGATTAGAAAGGTTTGTAGTTCTTGCTAGTTAGGTTTCCTGGTAGTTGTCATTTGTCATGAGCTATGCTTACTTGCTATAGAAACGAATCAATTACTGTCATAGAAAATCCTTGGCCAAGGAGAAATGTCCATGACAAACACAAAACTACCAATATATAACACCACTAACAAAATAACGGCCAATACTGCACATGTGTCCTGGACATTTTTGAAATCAGTGCAATGTGCGGGTACATATACGCATAGTGCTCTCTTTTGTTTTTTTTTTTGTGTTTTTCCAACAAAGGGGGAAAGATAGACTTGATAAGACAATTTTCGGAGTGTTGAGAAGTCTCGAGTGAGAGGTGGAACTCTTTTTATTTTCGTGTTAAAGTGGACAAGACTTAAGAGATAATGAACATTTTCCGCAAGGTGATTAACACTTTCACTTAGGACCTTTCGTTAAGTTCGGAGACGTGTTAACTTTAGTAATTGGTTAAAAGGTTGCAAAGTGTTTAACGTGCCTCTTTCATAAATCGTTCAAGGAAGGGAGAGTGTAGTATTTACATTTGTCGGTCTTTTTAGTCTTGTCAAAGATGGCATAACAACGGACATCAGTTTTGTGATAAAAGAAGGTGCCACGCGCTGGCGGCCTCGAGGCCAGCGCTCGGTCAGACGTTTTGCCAACACTCGAACAGGACGGTTGTCTTTTCTTTCGCCACCGGGTTCACTCGGGAAGACGGCTTGTCCGGCACGGCCTGGAACACCGGCACCTCCGTCCGATGAGTCTTTCATAGTTTTAGCGCCCCGTAGGCGGAATAGTACAACCTTTTAGCTGGTTTCATTAGGTACGCTGTCCATAGGTGGCGGGGACCGACGCCGTTCTTTAGGGTTTAGCGGCCGCATCCATCCATTAATTCAAGTTAACTCGGCGCTCTGCGCGAGGTCACGTCGCCACTATCGTGATCCCTTTTCGAGAGATTTATATACGCGCATATGTAGTTGCCCACACGCGCCTTGTTTACGGTGTTCATCTCACGCGTCTTCTCTATGAGCTGCTGTCATCGCAAATGAAGACAAAGTAGGGCGCGTCGCCCGAAACTTACACGAATTTTCTGGTTACCAACTTTTTACCGTTGGATTCCTATCGGCGACCGACGTTTAATTAAATTACTACTTTTGAGCCGAGACTTCAGTTTTCACTGGGTGCAAGCCGGTTTGCCTTATTGTTGGCTTGATGAGATGACCCTAGTGAAAGCAAGAAAGTGATCCTATACAATAGTTTGTAGAATAAACACATCGCAACTTACACAATTCGCATACAAGTTGTTAGAGTAATAGTAGTAAATAATTATTTTGGTTGCTGATGCTAATGTTGCTAATGATGCCGTAACGAGATAGTGGACAGCAGTGTTCAGGTGTTGCCACTCCGGAATTGCAATGCTTCCGGAATCATTCCGCATTTTCGCGAGCCCGGAATGGAATAAGAATGAAATGCCGGCAGCGCTGGGAGGAATGGAATGGAAATGAAATTGAATACCTTTTCTCGGGAAAAGAGTAGGAATGGAATGGGCTCGGGGTTCTTATCCGAGCTGTGTTGATTATCATCTAAGGCCTTCGGGCTCATGGCTGAATTCCCTAGCGCATTGTAAGTGGCTCTTGAAATAGCACCATTGTGCTGGAGGTGACTGACGGCTTGATTGTCTCACTAGCCGTGTTTACATGTATGCGACTTAGTCGTATCGAATCCAGTTGTTGCTTTCAGTGCGGTCATGTAAACGGCATAATGCGCATCCAAATCACTAGACAGACGTGGATCAAGACGGCAAATACGCATTCATTCGGCCCATGTGAACAGAGGTCGCATCGCATTTTGGGAAGAGGAGGATTGTGGGACGGCGCCCGCCGCGGGAGCAGCTGAGAACATAGCGGCGGCCAACCTTGTCGGCGGCTGTGCATAGCGGTTCCTTGTGGTCGCCCCCAGTTTTCTCCCGAAAAGAAACGAGAGCTTTTATTGCCAAACTAAATTATATCACTGAACTGCTCAGAGAGGGCGGCCCCTTTCCAAGCCTTGCGAAATACGACTTGCGCGTCCGAGGAGGCCCCTAGAGGCTTCGGCGCATGCACGAACGACGCCGACAGCTCCGAGCACTGCATGGTAGCGCAGAACGAGCAGCTTCCGCTTAGCGGGGGAGCACCTCTAGGGTATTTAGCTGACCCTCAATAATGTAATTTCTCTCTCTCTCTCTCTCTCTCTCTCTCTCTCTCTCTACCTCGGTGCCATTTCTGGCTGCGCCGGAGCCTTTCGGCCTCGGGGTTCGGGCGCGATTGACAAGGTTTGGCGAGGCGAGGCGCGGTGGCGTCCTATGATCGGTCGGAAACGATCTCGCTCACCAGGCCGTGCGCACGCGCGTCGCTTCTGAACCAGAGTGGCCCAGCGGCCCGACCCGAAGCCCAAAACGCTTGGGTTTTAATGTTTCTTTCGTCTCGTAACTTCTTCCACGGCATCGAAAACAGCGGGCACGATCTTTACGCTCGCCGAAAGCGTCGAAAGGCCTTCACGCCTTTACGTGCGATGCACCGGAAAATGTAGACACGTGGTGCGGCCGGTGCCGGAAGCGCAGCATTAACTTTGAGCTTTGACACGGCGTGGCGCATCTGCGCGTAGGGCTTGGTGCACATTCATCTAAACATTGCCGCGTCGGCTAGATTCAAAGTATGAGTGGAGTCAATTCGCTGAAGTCGCATTCGTAAACGCGGCTACTGGCTTATGCTCCTTCGAGGATGCAAATGGCCAGCTCTCAGTGAAGCAATCAAAACTGAATAGTTCTAGACAGACATGGTGTTGTTCCTGGCGCCGCGAGACGCGATAAAGTGGCTCTTGTAATCATGAGCGATTAGCACGTAGCTTTTAACCAGGGTGTCGAACCGAACAGGAACCGAAAACCGGAACAAAACTGTATCCCAGAGAAATATTTGATTTGAACCCGAACCGGAACGGAACCGTAATTTCATGTGGCGGTTAGCGATTGATTGGAAACGGTTTGGCGCAATATAATGTGAGCCGCGCCTTCTTGCGGGCTGCGGCGCCAAGCCAATTAATTATTCGCGACGGTGGCGTGAGTGGTTCAGTTTTGATTAAACAAACGATATGGAGACAGCTCAAAATAATAAAAGAAAGAGGTATATTTCACGTCCACGTGCAGCGCGCCCTTGCGTCGATCAGACTTGTGCTCGTTACTTGAAAAACGTAATGGATTGCAATTACAAATTACCGAGCCTCAAATGTAATGGATTACCGTTATAAATTACTTTCGCTGAAAAGTAACAGAATGCTTTACTGGTTACGTTACAAATTACTTTCACATAACGTTTTGCGTACATTTATCCAGAATACGATGGCAACAATTTTGATATTTTTCAAAAATATTCTGCAACTCTACTTTTCATTTCTCATACGCCCGTATTATGGTAGTGCTTGTAAAAGTAAAATATTGTATTTAAGAAAAAGAGTGCAGGTGCACACTGTTCACATGTAAGCCGACAAGCCTCCGAAAGCTGCAACCACACCCGCCATCCCGCTAGCTTACGGCCTCCGGAAATGATCCCTGGAATTGTGCAGACAAAGCTAGCGGTGCGCATGCTCAGTAGCAGTGTCTACCTCCGCTACAAGATTCGGAGCTAAAGAAGCGATCTACGAAAGCTCACTTTTGACTCGGATGTTTCGCCTGTTATTCATAGGAAAAGAAAAACTTGGTTCTAACGTTACAATGTATAGCCAATGCAGAATGCAGGTGTCCCAGGTTGCCTTGATGTGTTTCCGTGGATTTGAGTTTGTTGTTCTTGTTGCTGACAAAATGTTTTTTTTTTTTTTTGGAAAGCAAAGTATGCACTGAAATTCTAGGATTCCGTCCTCCTTAAGGCCCTGAATTTTTAACATCCCATTAATAGATGGCCATGGAGACGACGGACACTCCATGACCGAAAACTCGACCAGTCAGAGAAAAAGTGGCGGTTCTCACTTTCATACCAATATGCGTGGAGGCCAGGGGAGGGGAGGGCAGAGAGAGCGAGAGAAGCGGTGGCCATCGGTCTCACACAGTCTTGCCATCTTTTTTTGGGGGCGCGCCGCTAAATTGAGGCCAGTAAGTCACTTAACAGTCGCTAGATTCGCCAGGAAGTCACTAAAATATTCGCTGAATTTCAAAAGCTTATTAAACCCTTTTAAAGTAAGTGAACCTCAAATGATCATATCTCAGGTACTTTGAGAGGTTAAACGTACACTGAAAAACAACTAGGACTGTTTTTATTTGTAATGTTTTTTTTTTTTGTTTGCGAAATGGCTAGGTGGTAAGTACGGAAGTACGAATAAAAAACGGGTACTTGTTAATTTTAACACGGAAATAATTGACTGCTTTGTCTTCAAGAACAGTTGAACGGAAGAGTCTAGAAGAAGAAGAGTTCTTCCTCGATGGTGACTGCACTCAAGTCACCTAAATCTGCCGATGTCGACGGTTCGTTGCCAGCTTTGTAGGCTTCAGCTGTGCCAATTCTTCGAACAACGTCTTCTGGAAGTTCTTAGTCGAAAGCAAAAGCCGAGAGCGCAGCCGCCAGCCAAGAGCGGCTGCGCTCTTGGCTGGCGGTAGCGACGTTTGGTGGAGAGCACGTAGGTGCGTGGGCGCGGGAGAGATGATCTGCAGTGTTGACAGTGTTGACATTTTTTAAGCGCGTCACTAACTTGAGCATATATCCAAAGCAAACTCGACTAGAGAAGCAAAAGGGTTTAGCCCGGGAGCATCTCTAAAATTGTTCAAAATAACAAGATTACGGTTGAACACCAAAGTCACTAAAAAATTCGCTAGCCGCTAAATTAAAAACATCTGTCGCTAAATGTATTAAAAAATCGCTAAATCTAGCGACGAAATCACTAAAATGGCAACGCTGGTCACACAAAACAATAGAGGAACACACCACTTTTACGCGTTCTCTCTCTCGCTCTGTAAGCACTCGTTAGATGGCCTAAACCCCCCGCCCCTTTTATGTTGACGGTTGACTGTAAAGTGAGGAGCGGACTCGACCACCTTGCCCAGACCAGTAAACCAATAAAAGTATCGTCCGTATCCTCGAACACGATGCTCTTAGCCTCATGCCAGGCGCTTTTCAGCCGTGCCTCAAGAGCGCGCTAGAGTAAAGTAGGCCACATCAAAGACAAAAAGAATTCGACCCCCTCGCGCGAGGCTACATCGTCTGTCACGCGAGTTGTGAACCCGCGAATCGAGATGGTACGGACCCGCGTTTGATGTCTGTGCAGGTGGCGGGAGACGTCGAAGAAGTTGGAAAGGGTGAACGGCTTAAAAGACAAAAGCAAATAAGGACGAAGAGCTTTCTCCTGCCCGGGAGAAGAAGAAAAACACGATGGAATGCGACGGAGAGCCTACTTTGCGTTGTCCTACTTGATCTTTGTCTTTCGTATATTTGTACACGCCCTTCCCGTTGTTCTAGTGGTTCTAGCGACCGGTCATACAACAAATTGTGTTTTCTTTTCGGCTATTCTCCCCTTCCTGATGTTTTCTATTTTGTTGAACTTGCTCTCTTTATGCTGCTGAATGTTCTGCTCGTATTGCTCAAGTTACTGTATTGTGTTAATATTTTTTTTAAAGTAACGAGTAATTAAAGTAATCCGTTACCAATATTTTGTAACGGAATTACATTACAAATCAGTTCCGTATTAAAGTAACATGGCAATTACAAAATTATTTTAAAAACTAACAGATTACAAGTAATCCGTTACTTGTAACGGATTACTTTCCAAGTTTGGCGTCGATGAAAGGACGCTACGAGGCACCGGAGCCAATTCATAGCTCGGAGGGCGACACGTGTCCTTCCCGTCTTGCAGAGTGACGCGGGGACCGCGAAGTCACGAGACAAGCTATAAACGATGGATTGGCTCGTGTAGGTCGTGGCGTCCACCGCAGTGAAACGGAATATATCTGCCTATGCCGAAAGACTAAAAAGCTATTCTTTGGTCGGGTGTGTGTATTTTATTTTCTTGCTGCAAAGCAATAATCTTGAAGGAAGGAGAAAGAGAACATAAAAATCAAAATAAAAACAAAAAGTTGATGGCTGTCGGCGCTTTTGTTCCGCTGTGGCGAAGTCTGGAGGCGCGAAGAGGCAAAGCCGCGACGAGCTCGACACTGCGGCGCCGGTCGCCAGCCGCCCAGTGCCCTGGACGCTGTTTGAAGATTTTTTTTTTGTGTGTGTTCATTTTCTAGGAACAGCAAGTCGCCCTTTGTATTTTCTGTCCTTTCTTGTTTTGTTTTAATCGCCTTTTGCTTGGCCTTCGCTGTCTTTCTCCTCTTCAACTCAGTCGTTCGAGCAAATCTTATTTCGGCCGCGCGGCGTGGGCGGTTTGCCGTTTCGATCTGGATGAGCATCGTACCGGCGTGTGGTCGTGTAACGAACATATCAGTACTGCGTGAGCCAGTAAAGACCACAGACGAGCAGTCCTACTGCACTGGCTAAATTTCTCATCCACCCCGGCTAACAATTGTCACTGTGCGCGCTGGCTGATCAACTCCACATGTGAGTCCTGTACTTTTGTAGTTTCCAAGCACCTGCATAACCACGTAATTTTCACAAAACAGTGTTTGTGTTAAGAAGACAAGATCACAAAACGATATTAAGATATATTTGTTTTGCTACCCTTGCTTTCGCAGCACGGCTTCTGATGAATTATTTGTTCTTTAAATGCAGATGACGCCGTGTTGAACTCGACTTTTTTGTTAACGATAAGACTGGTGAATATTTTTTTTAAGGCCCGGTTTGAACTGGTTTGCGCTTGGTGGAACCGGTAACCAAACCGTTTTTTAAAAGCATTACTGAACCTGCTGAACCGAACCAAAACGAAATGCAAAGGTACTGAACCAGAACCAGAACCGAACAAGAGTAAGGACCGGTTCGACTCCCTGCTTTTAGGTTGTAATCCATCCGGTCGTCTTGTGTTTGCGTGGAACAGAAACAAAGAATAGGAATTAATATCCTAAGAAATTGCAAGAATCGGGCAGCAAACGTAAAAATTTACGTTCAAAGTCAGTTTCCATAATATGGTGCTATAGTCGCTTGTGCTGTCGCCGTGTACCGATTGCACTTTGCGCTTCTCTGTTCTCGCCGCAGTCATTTGAGGCAGATATACGCGGCGTCGCTTCTAACAGCGCACTAGCAGTGCTGTTGTGCAAGTACTCGAAGCAGAGAGCAAGATAGTTTCTTGCGCCCCACACAAACTAGACATATTTAATAATTTAAGGCCTTATCAAGCAGACAACAAGCTAATCATGTATCTGTGGAGGGTGTACGGCCCGTTTGAGAAAAAAATGGGTGGTTTTAATTTTTGGCGTCTGTCACCTCGCAAGCCTTTTACGCTTGATCGCACGATCAGTGTCTGCAGTTATACCAAGCGCCACGAAGCGCTTTGCGCGACCACCCTTCGGCTTAGTAGAATGAGTACTTTGAGGAAGCTTTTGTGTACTTTTTCAGTCGTCTCCGCGTTCGATGTCAGCAACTTTACGCAGGTTTTTTTCTAGTAACACAATGTGGCTGTCAATGGCCCTTTTTCAAGGTTTCGGAATCGGAGAACAGAATTGCGGAGTTCAGCCATTCCAGGAGTGAGAAATGACTCAGTGTCCCCATTCCGAGGAGTTGAAAGAAATTGAATTGTCGGAAACTCTAATTCTTCGGAATAGAATTTGAATGGAATGGAGGTGCCCATTCCGCAACACTGGTGTACAGGAGCCAGCGAGGTGTTGACGATGTTTAAATGGAGTTTGTGGTTGCAGGTGCGAGTGTCGTTTACTGGGCCGCTCTCTGGGCCGGTCTTCCGTACAGCTGGTCTCACGTCTCACAAAATATACAAACATACGAGAACATATGACCTTATCTGTTCTGATTTGCTTATTGGACGTATTTATATATGTTTTGATGTTGGACGAAAAATTGTATCGCAAAGGATGCAAAGCAAATCTAGAATGAAATCATTTAACCCAAAGAGGTGCTAAGGTCGGCTGGGCTGCTCCAACAGCCAAACCGAGTGAGTCCCAAGTCCTTGCGCTTGATCACCCTTCAAAAAAAAAAAAATACTTCGCAATCTGCTACTTTAGCTTTCTGAGCCCTAAAGTATCACATTGAAATGCTCTCATGCGATGAGCTGTCTGTTACGCGAGTATATTTCGCAGCCTGAGCCTCACTCCTAGTTCCCGCAGCCGCAACCGCCGTTTGGGCGTAAAAACGGTGACACATTTTACAACCGCCAAAAACATCGCGTACCACGATGAATAAAGTTTAGAGCATGGACTATTGGTAGTTGTTAAACATGATGGGATAAAACAGCGCAAAAAAGTACAAAGGAAAGAGACAAACCGGACAGTCCTGTTCGGTTTGTACCTTCCTTTCGTACCGTTTTGCGCTGTCTTATCTCATCATGTGTGCCACGATGAGAACGCAACTGTCTCCTCGGCTCAGAGAAAAGCTCAAAAGTTTTAAACAATTGACAACTTTTTTTTTTATTGTAATAGTATTTTTCTCAAGTGCATCGCCTTGATGTACCCCTGCGGGCACTAATAGCTGACACCCGATCCGGCCTTCAATTATGTCTGCGAACCGCAAACGCTAAACTATATTTCGTGATTTGTCAAATAGTCCGACGTACGACACCTGTTAACTTTGTATTCAATTCCTATTTATTTTTATTTATTTATTTATTTTTATTTATTGATACTGTCAGCCCTATCACAGGGCCATTACAGGAGTGGAAGGTACAAACGATAAAAAACAAAAAGATACAAGATGTAAATACACACAGTTCTCGCATTTCGCTTGGTTTCATAAAAAATGCTGACACTTCATTGATACCTTCCCGTGCTGGCACGTAATCAAGACGATACACACGATACTCCTCAGTTACTCGCACATATCAAAACGTTTTCAATGCAGTGAAGGAAGGCCGCAATGGATGCTGATGTCCCCGTTTCATTCGGGAGTTTATTCCATTCCCTGACGGTTCTTGGGAAAAGCTAAATTTAAAGCAATCGTTTTTCACAGAATATTCTCGAATGTATAAACTATGCCGGTGCTTTGATTTTTTGTCTTTAAGGACTTGGAAATAATTATCTTTGTTTATCTTTACATAATCAGTAATAATTAAGAAAATAAATTTTAATCTTTCAAAATGCGTCCTAGACTCGAGGGTTGGAAGATTAGCCATTTGACAGAGCTCAGTAGGAAAATGATCGTGCCGGTATTTGTTATAAATGAACCTAGCAGCTAAGCGCTGAACTTTTTCTAATTTAAATGCATTTGTGATGGTATGTGGATCCCATGCTATTTTGGCGTACTCTATGACTGGCCTAACAAGGGTCTTATAGGCGAGGCTTTTTACGTCCGTTGAGGCATACGACAAGTTTCTTCTTAGGTACCATAGCGATCTATTGGCTTTTGCAGACACTATGTCTATATGAGCATTCCAACGTAAATCTGAAGTGAATGTTAAGCCTAAGTACTTGTGCTCAGTTACCCTTGCGAGTTCATGCTCGTTGATACAGTAGTCGTACCTCAGAAATTGTTTTTTCCTCGTAACTGTCATAAAGACTGGTTTTCCTGGATTTAAAACCATTTGCCAATCTTGACACCATTTGTTAATATTTTGTAGATTTCTATTTAATTCGGCCTGATCATCTGGTGTTCTAATTTCATTATATATCACGCAGTCATCTGCGAACAATCGTATTGGCACGTTAATTACATTTTGGAGGTCATTTATAAAGATTATAAATAACAGCGGACCCAAAACACTTCCCTGAGGCACCCCAGAAATGACTGGAGCAAAACTTGATGTACGACCACCGGTCTCAACAAACTGCACTCGAGAAGATAGATAAGAACAAAACCATTGTGTTATGCTTGTGTTTTTAAATATTTTGTTCAGTTTTAGTAATAACTTCTGATGAGACACTTTATCAAAAGCCTTAGCGAAGTCTAAGAATACTATGTCAGTCTGACCGCGAAGATTAATTGTTTGGGCTAGCTCGTGAACAGTTTCGATCAGCTGGGTTGAAGTAGAAAGGCCCTTTCTGAACCCGGGCTGCGATTGATAAAAGAAATCATTGCTATCTAGATAATTGAGAAGATGTTTTGATACGATGTGTTCGAGCATTTTGGAGCATGTGCTGGTAAGAGATATGGGGCGATAATTTCTTACATCAGAGGTAGTACCACTTTTGTGTATAGGAATAATTTTAGCACATTTCCATGCAGCTGGTAACAAACCCTCCGAGAGGGATGATTGGAAAATAATGGTTAAATATTTGGCAACCCATTCACAGTACCTTCTTAAAAATGAATTGGGGATTCCTATAGTTGGAAGTTGGAACCAAAGATCTCCCGAAAACAGGCAGGGACCCCAAAGAAGCACGGTAGACTGTTTCAGCTCACACTGTCCGCGACAGTACCTCGGCTCTGTCACGTGCCCGACGCCGGCACTCTTACACTGACTCGCCGGTACACTAACTTTTATCCTCCGCCGAGTCGACCCGACCATGGAGCGCAGAGTTCAACCAACGTTGGCATCGTCCAGGTTACGCAATGCAGACCTCGGTCACGGCCGGCCACAAAGACAGCGGGGTGGAACGAATTAAATCTTGAGGACCACGGGGGACCGCGCAACGCGAAGCCACGTCGCGAGAGCAACCGGCCTTGCCCCTTTGATTGCTCTTCTCGGTAAAGGTTTCCTAAGAGGCCTATCGATTGTCAGGCGGCAAAAGTGGCATCCGACCGTAGTCGCCCCCAAATTAAGTTGGGCACGCTCTCCGTCTCATGCCAAGGAAGGATCGGCGCAAGTGCGCGCATCGCTTCTAGATTGCAGTTCGCAGGCACACATTTTCGATAACAGCTGTGGCAAACGTATTCATTGTTATGTTGAATTACCTTTGTTATTTTAGTTGATTTGCGGGAAAAGCATGTCTGTAAGATGTAGTAGTCTTTCTGCTGCTTTTGTTTTTACTGAAAAAATGAACTACGCATCGCTGAACGCTCATTCTCTACACAGATAATGCCCTAAAGGTCTGAACCAGATGCTAACGTTTCGGAACTGAACGTTATTTACTTCAAAAGTAAAAAAAAAAAGTGATTTTTTGAAATCTTTATATCGGAACACGGGGCTTGTTTTTGGTCGTTTTCGGTAAATGACGCCATTCAGCTCCATGTATACTCGAGAACTCCGTCCGCCGCCATTTTCCTGTTTAAACTTTCAGAAAATCAACTGAAATGTTTGATTGAGATAACGGTTCATTCTGAAACTTCGGCATCTGGTTTTGAACTGTGCGTTAGATTTAGACAAAGAATGTGCGTTCGGCAAAACGCAGTTCATTTTTGCGGCAAAGAAAAAAAAAACACTGTAAATTTGTTCTTGTATTCAATTTCAGTTATATATTCTAGATAACAAAGCTGCAATGATAAGTTTCTGGCTTTACCTAAAAAAGCCAACGTGGGGCACTAATTGGACACGATCGCTTCGTCAGCCATTTCAGCCGGCACTGGCCGTTCATCAGTAAGATATTTAGCCAAACACCGATGCAGCAGCCGTGTTGAATCTGTGTCCTGTGTTGGCCTTTGGGTGGCGTCGAAAACGCAGCACCACGGCTTTGTCATGTTGTACTGTACGAGTTAATTTCAGCATGCGCATAAGCGAAGAGAAGAGGAGAAGCTATCTACGGAGAAGATCCGACAGTCACGTTTCTGGCTGCTAAATTGAGAACTAAACCCGGTTGGGGGAACGTTGTCATCCATTATTTTTGTGTGTGTTTCTGACGCGGCGTTTTGCTGGCGTATACCTTGACCTTGTTCCTGGCCAATCGCAACACTGCTGGCCAATCACGGCCGCCGGCGATCTCGCCTAGTGTCCTAGTGTTCACACATACTAGCGCAGCGCGAATCGGTGTTGAAATATACGCCGGTGCGGCGCTGATGCTGTGCCGAGTTTTCGGCTCAGGAGCGAAAGCATCGGCGCTGTATCGCCGCTCACCACTGTGGAACAGCAGGTTGGCGATACGTCACTTGCATTTGTGTGGAACCAGGTCGGCGATATTTCACGTGTGTCACTGTGCAATCACATCGGCAATGAGTCACCTGCAGGTCAGCTAGGGCTGTATATGAGTGCCGTTTTCCAGCGCCGATTCGGCGCTGCGGTTGGGCCGCGGCATTAGAGTCCCAGGTGTGTTAAATGACCAGGCGGACATAATATGGGAGGCTAATTGTCCCAATAAGTTGGATAATTTGCTTAAACTTGTTGATTAAAGATTTAGTTCGTGAGAATAAACTTACTGTTCCAATAAAAACTTGATGAGCGCAATCGAAGACCACTAAATCACTGAATTATAAAAAGATTTGGAGCGCTTGGGAAGCTCAAGTTACCACTCGTGCAGTGGGCGCAAGGTCGGCGGGGAAAAAACGCGCATTTGTAACAGCGCTGCACGCTTATCGTCCGCATTGGAACATCGCCAGCTTGTAGCGCGTTTCACGTGTGGTAACTTAAGCACACCACTGCGTTTCCCAAGCGCTACAAATGTTTCTAAAATTCACCAATTCAGTGGTTTTCGATGACGCTCAGCAAGTTTCTAACCGACACAGTATGTTATATTCAGTATTCCGAAAGTTAATTAAGCGATTTTAGTTAATTATGTCTGACTTGCGGGCCAGATGGCCTCGAAAATTGTGCCTCCCTGGCCATATAACTCAGCTGCGCAGACAGCAAATCTGTAGCTTTCACAGCATTTTTAAGAACAATTTTTAAAGCCTTTAAAAGGAGTCGTGTTTCAAGACAATGTGATCCTGCAGGTGGCATGGACAGTGCTTGCACTCATCTTCAGCAGCAGCAGAAGTTGTTTGTTATTATCCTCTTGTCGGGTCTGCAGAGGGAAGCGACGTAGGCCTGCCTAAAGCCCCTCAATGTGTTTGCGTTTTTGTTTTGTAAGTAGCGTCAAATGCGCGCCAGTCCACGAAATCGTATTCTCGAGCCGCCCTTGGAAGCAAATGGCGGCCTAGCACTGGAATGAGCGGCTCTTGGAAGCGAATGGCGGCGGAGCACCGCTCGGAGAACATGTCTTGCGCGTTTCCATAACAATAAATGGTGGTTGCGCAGTGCAGACGTAACCGTCATGCATTGTTGTGGCTGTTGCGTCACAACAATGGATGTGACGCAACTTGTGCTTGTCAGCGTGAATTTTGTCAAGGGACTTTAGGCCTACCGTATTTGATGGCGTCTTAATGGATATTCTCGTGACTTCACGATAAAAAAAAAAAATTATGACGCGAGCCCCAAGTTTTTGTCGTCGTCTTTCTGTTGATCATTCAACAGGTTCAACCCCCGGAGATGCCGATGAGACCTCCACTGGGTAAAATGCTTGAATCGCTCTATGGACTATCTGTCCATTTGGAGACGAATTTAATAAGACCTGATTTGCTCGTAGCGGTGAAGGTGAATTGTCACGATTATTCTCATTTTCCACAATGTCTTTGGAAGGTGGAAATTATGTAGAAGGACGACATCTCCGATCTTCATGCTCGTCTGTGCACTTAATGCAGCGTGGTGTACTGACCGCAGCTGTAGCAAATATTCTTTATTCCACCTGGTTCAAACACGACTTACAAGCCGTTGGTGATGCTTCCATCGTGTATATAGTTCTCTTGACGCTTGGTTGTGCGGGTTTATTTCTAATGATGATGGTAATGTTGTCAGTCTTTTTCCGATAAAAAAAAAGAGCTGACGTCAGAATTTTTGGTTGTTCCTCCGCTGCGTATAGAATTGTCAGTAGGCGTGAGTTGATAAGCGCTTCAATTCCATAAAGCACAGTCGACAGTTCTTCAGAACCCAAGCTAGCTTCACTTCAGTATCTTTGTTAGATGGGATTTCACAGTCCTGACCAGAGTACTCCTCATTGAAAGTCCACAATGTGTGGCCATGTGAAGTGTAATTTAATAGGTCTTGGTGTTTAAACACAGTCCAAATTTTCTTGTTAACTTTTGATACTGCCTTGAATGTTAGGGCATTGTCCGAATTAAAGACTCTCGGCAGTGCCCAGCGGTAAACAAATCGTCGGAATGTCATGATTAATTCTCTAGCGGACACACATGACACCAACTCCAAGTGAATGGCTCGAGTCAAAGCACAGGTAAGGAAAGTTATGTAAGCTCTTCCCGCCTTCTCGCCTTTCGTGCACAATGACCCTGTAAAAGTGATCCCAGTTACCTCCAAGGTATTGGCTTGTTCGGTGCGATTCGTAGGCAAAGGAGCTGAGGGTGCGAAAACTGCTTTTAATCAAAACCTTTTGGAAGTTGCGCAGCTATGCAGCACTTTCTTTACCAGTCGTCGACCTTGTATAATCCAGAATCGCTCTCGGAGCTCTGTCAACGCGTTGGCGACTCCAACGTGAAGCAATCTTTGATGTTAAGTGAGTTTAACTAAAGTTTGAGGTATGTGGTCGTTGGGCAAAATAATCGGATACATAATATTCTCCGTTGAGTTGAGCTTAGACCTGGCAAATTTATTTTTAAAAAGTGAATAAATTACATTACTAATTATTTATCTGAAAACTGCAAAAATGAAATTAAATCACATTACAAATTACCGCACACTGAAAGTAATGACATTCCATTACAGTTACTTTTCTAAAGTAATGAAATTACTTTGACGTTACTTTTTAATACCATGAGACAGTAATTCGTGCTCATTTTATTTACAGTATATGTACCAAAACTCAGGTCTTCCTGTTTACACAGCAACAGCCTTAGGCCCATCAAAGCGCGCAATACTGAAAGTCGATTCGCTGACGCACAGGACTGTAGTGTAAACATGATGAAAAGTTTCTTCTCTAGACATGACTGAAAAACAGTCGACTCAGCGGTTTCTCTGTTTATTCAACGGTGAAGGTCCTTAGTTAAAGGTTATATGTTTCCGTTTTCGTCTGATTTAGAAGCTATAATCCGTGTCAGAATGTTACGTCGGGCCATAGGAGCTCGTTCTTAAAAAGAGCCGTCAGGTGAAACGTTTCCCTTCCATCTCAGACGCAATCTAATCCTATTCTCCCAAGAGTACTATAGTTGACGCATTCCCGGTCATTCCTCTCAAGGAGTATTGTTGCAAAACACCCGAAGAGACCAAGTTATTGCGCCTTGTCACACAAAGGGGCTGGACATTTGCTAGGCAGAAGCGTCGCCCGTCTGGGCGACGCTTCTGCGAGCCCAGATGGTCCACGAACCAGAAAGAAGCGTTTACACGCGAGCTTTTCTCCTTCTCCTTTCTGGCCTTTCCAGTCCGCCTTTGTTCGTCTGTAGGGTTCTTCGTACAAAGTGTTGCGCTCAGATGGCGGTCGTTCATTTGCTGTGCTGTTCCTTTCACATTTCATCATGGAAAGTAATTTTTCTTTTTTTTTTACACGCAAACGCAAGCGAACTTTCTTGTTTAGGACGAAAGTAATTTCAAAAGTAATTAGTAATTTATTGAAATTGCGGCCTGGCAGTAACTCATAACATTAATACATTACCTGTCTAAAACGTAATTCATTACCTTATTAATTATCGCAAAAACTAATTTAATTACTGTAATTTTATTACAGTAGTGCCATTACAGCCATCTATGGTTGAGTTCTTGCAACCGACTTCCAAATCGCAATATTCCAGCTATATTTAGGAACGGTCTTAGGTCTGTGATCTTGGATCCCTAATGGAACCATTTTCTTGTATTGCCTGGAGTTTCGCCAGAAACGTGTCATGTTTTACCATTTTCGTGCAATTTACGTACTGCTTGAAGAGTGTCTTCAGCTGACAACGAAATGTTGGATCTTCCTCGAAGCTTCATTTGCAGTCATTCGCGAAACGGAAGATTCGTTCTGTAACTCCTTAGATGGTCCAGAAGTTCCTTTAGCGCGTTAAGCTCCAAATAGGTTTTCCTATAGGTGCAATGGTTGGTACTACAACTGTACTGACATTTTGTTCAGGTTCCGTTAGCATCAAATTTCGCTGTTTAATGTAGCAATTTATATGGAGTTCTTTGTGCCATTCAGAGACTTTACACCAGAGGTTATTTCCCTGAAGATGTGCAACTAAAATGCCTCTGGTAAGTGTAGATCAACTGGATTCTCTTTTCCAGGACAGAAGTTCCCCCGTGACTCTTCAACATTATTTTGAATTTATACTAGTCTGTTGGCGACACACGCGTTTTATCTGCTGGGTGATTCTTGAAACCACTTTAATGTAATCGTAGAATCTTATCACAAATAGTAGGAGTACTAATTGTCTTCAAATGTTTTGATGACATACTGGAGCAGTCGGCTGCTGACAACTGGCATCAAACCGAGCGGGGGTGAGTACGTTTTTTTTATTGGTGCTACCCGGTCTATGGCTAGCAGGAGCGTCTCTACTCCTTCGGTAGCGTCCGACGTGCGCAGATATAAGGCTGCACCACAAGCTTGTAGACTCGAATCAGTAAATGCATTAATCTGGTAGTTGGGAAGTTCATGTCGCTGACCGAGTTCAATATGAAGCCTGGCGCGGTTTTCGTGCCTACTTCTCTCACTTTATTGCCCCGGATGTCCCATTAGCTTAAAATCTTCGTAGGTATAGTGCTTCGTCTTAGCCTAATTTTTCTTCCCACAATGCCTGCCACAACATCTTGAATCGGATTATAAATCGTGCGAGAAGGCCCATACAATCAAAAATCCGGGTTGATGCCTGCAGAAATAGCGTTTAGTCTTCAGTTCAAATTCCATAAACTTCAGAATCGAGTCCAGCGATAATTTGAGCAAGTCTTCGACGGTGTGCCAGATTATTCTAAAAACCTTCGTAAATGAAGCTTTTTCTTCTTTTTTTTTTTGCCATTTCGATTGAACACGGTTTGTACGTCTTGAAATTAAATGCTCCTTTTTTCAGTTTTAATCTTTCTTTTTCCATAATGGAACATGTTTCGATATACTAGATCTGCGTTGCCTCTTCAATAGACAACGCTCCCGTAAACAGTTCATTTACGTAAAATTACTACGCTATGTTCGAGGCGGGGTTTAAGCCGCACGTCCGGAGGCTTCCTGGCTCGTGACGACGACCATTCCCCGAAGTGAAGAACCCAGGGGTTCAGTGGAGGTGGGAGAATTGGTAACGTAACGAACGGTTTAATTACATGGTTGCGATACAGTCGTGAAATCCGAGAGAACAACGGAGCAGCCTCACGCTCCACCTTATATAGGGTCCGTTTTCTCCCTCACTCTCCGCAAGGGCAGCAGGTGCGAGTAGCAAACCGCCGCCAAGTGCGTTGCAGCAAAGACCGCCGCGTCGTAGCCAGAAGTGCGTTGTAGCCATGGTTCTCCGAAGTTAGGTCATGCCTCTCTCCCCTTCCGGAGCGCACGAACCCACACGCACACACACACACGTCCCGTTGACGTCACGGACGCGTTGAGACTCGTTTTGGGCAGGCTCCGACGGGTGGGCGACAGTCCCGGACAGATCGTGACTCGTTTCCGCAGCGTTGAAACTCGGAAGAAGGTCGCCGAAGGTTCCATTCTTAACAGCTAGGAGAGCCGCATTGTCTTTTTACTCAGTGGAAGTCTTGAGACAATGCTGGAGAGTTGCTGTAAGTAGCAAGGGGCTCGAAGGGTCTCTAATTGGGGCACTCGTCATTCTCCACACCTCGATGGGTGGCAGTCAACCTGTAATATGTGAAGTTTCATGAAAAAAAAATCGTAGTGCATTGCGGTCTTGCTATTTTATATTTGTGGGAAGCCTTTCTCTATGTCAGCTATTATTGCTACTTCGTTTACTCGGACACGCAGCAAGACTTTCAGCGCCTCGTCTGCCGGGTTCGTTAAGCCTGTCTTGTTATTTCCAGAGTGGTGAACCGTTGAAGACAATGCGTACTTTAGTTGTGAGAGAGTGTTCTCGCATTACTGCGTGATGCGGCAGGTAATAAAGATGGTGTGCTGTTTCCTCGCTCTCGTTTCATGGTACAACCTCTGCGTGCTCATCTTTTAGGTAGTGTCGAACGATGTTTTTTTTTTTGTATTTTTGAAGTAAATATGAATTTCTACGTATTTTTTTTTGATAGTCCATGAAGTCTCACGTTCGCTAAGTCTTAATCACTGTGAAGGTGTTCCTTAATTGTGCTCTTTCCAAGTAAGGCCCACTTCGTATCTTCCGCCGAATGTCCTGATGTGTTTTTTTTTTTAAACTCGTCCAACATACTGTGTTTCTATCTTCCTTCTCTGAGTTGTAGATTTCAATATGCCCTAAATTCCCCTAAGCCTGGATTTGATCCCTTTCCGTGCTCACATCGATAGACAGGGTACAAATCATGACGTTGATATATTTTATCGGGTAACAAGATGCTTCATTCGGTCCTTGGAATGTCCATCCCAGACGAGTGTTGCTTGAAAGTATTGGTTGATCTTGAGCCTTGGACGAATTCACTCTTGATAACTTTCCACAGTTGATCAACTTCGAGTAAAAAGCTTTTGCTTGGAGTTTCATTCACGTCGGCAAACAAACAAGAGTCCGTAAGTGGTTTCCCCTCCTCCAAGTGTTGCTTCACGAAAACATGTATGAAGAGGATTTGCCATGCTGTTGCAGATCTGAGGCACTTCAATCGCTTCAGAGGTCTATTCCCCTTGATGAAATCGGCCTATATCCGCAATTCAACCACTCTCCTTTGTTTGCATGACCTCAAAACCCCAAAACTGGTAATATTGATGTCAACGCGCCCAAGAGCATTCAGTTTACAACGTCTAGACACATCTTCAGTGGCATGTGAACCTTGGTCGTCGGAATTATAACGCCTCGTATGTAGAAGAAGGGGCTCTGTCCTGCAGTCCAAGACCTGAAGGTTTCTACAAGGTCTGTGGTTCCTAGACCTTGTGCACGTTTCTTGATCCTGCATGCAAAACGTTTGCCCCAAATTGGTTGTCTCCGTTTTTTTTTTTTGTTTTTTCTTTGCTGTTTGTTTGAGTCGCACATCAGGGTATGAAGTCTTCTATTACAGGAGGCACAATACACTCTTCGTCGACAGTCTCTTGCACAGTTACCTTTTATAGTGAATTGAAAACATCGCTGGTCAGTCGCTAATCGTTCTTTTTTTCTCTTTCTCCAATGTGATACCCGTTTGACATTCTTCTGTTCTGTGTTTTGCAGGGTTACAGAAGAAGCGTTCAGGCTCTAGAAAGTTGTTTTGTAGTGCCGAGGCAGTCGTTACATTTCCTTGTTGAAAGTTTCTTGTTGAATGTCTTGTGCCGGTTGATGTATTGGTTGTAAAGCCGATTCTTGCGCAACCTTCAACTTTGACCCATAGAAAACTCATAATTTGTGTTAGTTTGTCCTGTTCTGTATTCTATAGAGTTATTTTAGCGGAACTTCTCCAGTGGCATTCATATATAAGGTTTTGCGGCAGTGTTTTCATTAATATTTCGCAGATAAAGCATAGGATGCTGGAGTGACGTCTAATTTTTTTTCAATCTTTTCGGTCTTTTTACATCCTCCGATGTAGTGACTTTCTCCACTGTCCGTAATTTGTACATGTGCTCTAATTCTATAACACACATGTCACCAAATTGACCCTTCATAATATCTATCGCCTCTTGGTAACTTTTGTCGTTGGCTGTAAGTCCCGCTAGCTCAGATACTGCGATCCTGTCAGCAATGACCGAAGCTAGTGACATATTTTTATGTTCGTAAGACTTCGCTTGTTATGTACTGTCGCCAAAACTGGTCCCGAACTCTTGCCAATTGGTCAGTAACACGTCAGAAGTCATCATCTGTAACTTCAGCAGCCTGCTTCCGCTTGATCTAGCAATAGGCAACATCAGCAACTCCCTGGCCGCCTAAGACACTTGTCGACTTGCACTGGCGACAGGCATCATCGAAAGTATCGTCCATCTATCGATGTGGTGCTTCAGGATGGCTAGCGTCTGAGTCACAACCTCTTCGTAATGAACGACCGCCCGGTATTTGGTTTCGAACTTCATTTGAGATTGCGGTTTCAATATTTCTGTTTGACAGTTCCAACTCGGCGTCGCTCTTCTCGAGTCTCTCCTAAAGTCCTTTCAGAGTTGACAGTTCCAGCTTAATAGCTGAGATCACGGCGCTCGCCTAATTTATGAGTCTTGTAATCTGTGCACGCCGGGATGTTCTCTTAGTTCTGACTAGATCATGCATGATATTACTTTCTCATGAACACGAAGTTCCCGGGTTTCGGCACCAATCTTTCTGTTGACTATTGTCCCCTGGTTCGGTTTGCAGAGAGAAGCGACGGAAGCCTAACGTGTTTGATGGTATTTTAAATGTCGATTCTCGTAACCTAAAGCGAAACCCCTGCTTTTCCGACCCGCGTAAATGAACTACGCATCGCTGGACATTGAGAATCCATGTGAATACGACGCTGGAGGCGGTGATAGGATCAGAATTTCGAGTAAATGATAATAATTATAATAATAATGTTTATTTTTTCATCAAATAAATGATGAAAGGAGACCGAGGAAAAAAGCTGCATCATGCAGCTTGACGAGTGCCCGGCCCCCCATTTCACACAAACAGCAGAGGCACAAACAAGAACAAAAATCAAGACACAATATAGTATTCAATAAATCATCAGGCGGCAGTATTCACATTTTTCGAAGAAACACATGATACATAAACACATTTAGAGTGCGTTTAGCAAAGTGCATACATACAGAAAATATCATACATAAATACATTTAGAAATATACACGGAAAATACAAAGTATTATACATCTCAAATCCCTGAAAAATTCTACTACAAAACACACTGGAAAACATTCTTGAATATCTTTTTTCGATGACGCAATAGGATCAATATTTTTGAAGCTAATAAAATGAAGTAAGTTAGGAAGATTAGATAACATGTGCTCAGCATTGTTCGTTCTAACATTAGGCAACTTCTAAGTTTTGTAAACTTCGAGTGGGATAAGCTGACACCCTTGGAGCAAGAGAACTCAGGTCAATCAAATTAGGATAATTTTTTTTTTACTTCAGATTTATAACACACGCAGACGAACGATACTTATATATATATATACATACTATTAACATGCATTAATTTTTAACTTTTAAATAGGGGTTCACTAGAATGATTGTGTTTCATTGGAAATGTTTCTTAGCATTTTGTTCTGCAACAAAAGCATTTTATTTAAGTTTGTACTTTTGCTATTACCCCAAACTAGGTGATAGTAGTTTATTTGAGAAAAAAATGAAAAAGTCATAGATTAAAATTTCAACACTTGTTGGTAAATGATGGCGTTGTCATATATCCATCCAACGACACGCGATAGTTTAAGCAAAATGTAATTAATATTATCGTCCCATTGCATTTGATTTGTGAACACAACACCAAGAGTCTTAAAGCTAGTGAGGACTTAATTTTAGTCGAATTTAAAGAGATATCACAAGTAAAGGTAACATTCTTGTTTTTTGGGTGAGATAAAACCGCTTTTGTTTTATATTAATTGATTTTTAGAACAATACAGCTACACCACTAAACAGGGTCTTTAAGAGTTTCATTTGCGCTATTTAATTACTTCATTACAGTTATTACCTACAAATAGTAAACGAGTATCATGAGCGCATATTTGATAATTTTATTTAGGTTCATGATATCACTGGAATATAAATTTAAAAAAAGAACCTAGAACACTTCCTTGGGAAACTCCATATTGAATTGGTTTTATATTAAAAGAATAGCCATTTATATGGACGTATTGGTTACGATGTGGAGGCATTGGTCACGATGTGGAAGCTATGATGCGACTAGAGTTTATACCTATTCACAAAAAACGTTTGTTTCTAGTTCTAACTGATTATGATTTAGGTGATCGAACGCTTTGGTCAAATCAATAAATATTCCTTGGGTCATTTTTTTTTCTACTGGAAGTTACTCAAAATATATTATTTTTCCTCTAAAAGAGCAAGCTCGGTTCACCGGCCTTTTCGGAAACCAAACTGCGACGGATTGATTATACTGTGTTTCTCAGAGAACTTCATCATACGTGAAAGCAATATTTTTTCGAAACCTTTCGAAAACGCCGGCAAGATAGAAATAGGCCTGTACTTGGGCATGTTTTTCTAGTTACCCTTTTTATGCAAAACGCTAACCCTAGCTATCTGCATATTTTTCGGAAACACCCCCAGCTGCAAACAAAGATTAAAAATGCAGGTCAGACAGAGTGATACGACATCGATTCCATATTTTATCGGACCTATCTGCATGTCATCAGCGTCACAGCTTGTACCATTTTTTGAAAACAAAAATGTGTGCATCGCCTCCATATTTAAAACTGGCTCAAGAAAGATCGAACTTTCATTTGTTTTTTTTCGTTCAATATACGCGCAAGCGTTTTCGCCCAGATTATCTCTTGCCAAATTTACAAAGTGATCATTAAAAGCATTTGCTGGTAATGTTTCTGTAAGCTCTACATTATACACGCGGCTTTTCTCAGTTTGTTTTATTTCGCGCGAACGATTCAGGACATTGTTAAGCTTTTTCCACGAGACGTCTGTGATGTTACTTGGATGATAAGTGATAAAACAGAAACAAAAAGATCGATGATCCCACGCCCACTTAGGCTTAATATTCACCACAACAAGGAATGGTATTGTGGGTACCTGTGATTTAATTCAGTAAGAAAAGAAAAAAGAACCTGTCAGCACTTAGGGCAATACTGTGTTCTTTCTTGCTGACAAACGATTTCACTGAAATATACTCCAAAAAATCCCAGTCTCATTTCTTGGTTTGTTCAATACTAGACCAAACTGAACGGCGGCTCGTAGAAATCTTTCGTTTTTCATTTTATTTTTCATCTAGACAATGTCGTGTTCTCTAAATTCATATTCTATATCGCATCCGTTAGTGCCATATTCGCAGGGTTTTTGTTTCAGTTTTCTGCGATGAGTAGTTGATCTCTCTGGGTCGAAAAGCCGGGTTGCAATCTCTCGGTCTGTGTGAGATAAACAGTGAACAATATTGTAATCTTTTTAAATGCCACTTGTTACAAGGTGTTGACTAGCCCCGTCTCTTCAACAAAAAAACAAACAAACAAATTATCTCCTACATGTTTATACTATTGCCTTGTCATACGATAAACACATCCACAGTAAACGAGGAATGTCTACAAGGAATGAATATACCTTGTAGTCATTCACTAGTAAGACGGTGGTTTATCCAAAAACGTAGATGAAACATTTACTAGGAGGTGTTGCCACAATAACCCAGCCTGGCACCTGGCACTTGTACGCTTATAGTATCAGCACTGAATACTCCGAATTTCTTGAGAGCGCCGCCATTTTGGCGCTTGCGTAGGACGGGCGGATTTCGCGATCGTTGCGATTTGAAAATGCGACTTTCTTGGTTTACGATAAAGAAAGAGGGACATTTAAAACAAACAGACAAGACAGGCTTGTCTTGTCTGTTTGTCTTAAATGTCACTCTTTCTTTGTCGTAAATTAATAACCAACACGCTCAACTATCTGCACTTTCTTGGCTTTACAAACGTTTCCAAGGGTCCGAGTTTCCTCAAGGTGAGGGCGAGAGAATTCTCGGCTTCTGATTGTAAGTGGCGCAACAACTTGCGCGTCATCAACCAATGAGACATTTTTGTACCCCTTCGCGAGTTCAAAATACGGCAAATATTTGGTGAGAACGTCTCACCAACATATGGATTGCGAGAGAGGTCTCGCATCTTCTGCCATGCTTGTCCTTAGTACACCTTCATCCACCGCTCGATGTCAGCTTGTGTACGGCAGAATACAACCTGGGATTTGTGAACGAAGCGCGAGTGGTCAATGGCTTCCAAGGGGAGATAGCAGACGGTCACGATTTTCGCCCGCGTCCGATCCACGAATCTCATTCGTAGTAGGCGGGATCGTGGTTCGGGTGCCCAACGGTAGCACCACCGGCGGCCATTGCTTGACGCCAGGCAATACATGCAAGTTCGTGGGAGGAATAAAAGGTATTATTTAAAAGAACCTTTTCGAAGCGTGTGGGAAGACTCTTAAAATGAAATCAAACAAACACGTTTGAAGTTTCGCCGGAATAGTAAGACAAATACGTACGACAAATGAGATGCATCTCACTCTTGATGTTTTTTTTTTTTTTTTTCGAAAGGTTCAGTGCATTCTCGCTGGTGTTATGCGATGACCGCCGGTGGTGCCACTCGACTTCAGCAAAACAAGCCTCGATCCGCGATCCAACCAACTATACTTCGTCTCATCCTAGCATGGACTAACCGCGAAAGCTGTGCTAGCGCGAGCGGCCACCCTTGACTGCCTTGACTAGAGCACTTGCTGCACGAGCGCTCGTGCAGCCGCCGCGGCTTCATTCAAAGCGACTAGCTCGCGCTTTTAGCACGCGTGGCTAACAATAGTCCATACTAAGGTGAGACCCTTTTCATGTTTACAAACATGAACTGCCTCCTGCGTCCCAAGCAACTTCCGGTCGCTCCGTCTTTGAAAGTATGTCGAGCTTGCCTATGTCGCCAGTGCTAGAAAGCATAAACGCTACACGCACATCAAAGTTGGAGATTTAACGAGGGCCCTCGGCTGGTCAATTTAACGTCTTGGAGGAGGCAAGTTGGTTTACAAGAGTATTCGAAAATATTTATCATATCTGGGGGTTCTGCGTTCTTTTGGCGTTCACCTGGAGAATTGGTGGTTAAACGTTTCATCAACATTTCAAACAGCGGTGTTAGGGTGGGCTTTGTTCATACTTTTTATGAACCGGAAGTTCTCTGGGACGTCAAAGACTAGAACAACTCCTGGTGGCGTTTGCCATGAAAAGGGTCTATAGGCCCGTAGCTCTCAAGTTTTGAGCAGCGCTCCAGGCGAGTAAAATTGAATATTTGGCTCGCGTTTTGAACGTGCGTCATCACGCTTCCCCACTACAGTTTTTCATACTCCGTTCCATTCGAAGTGCCAGCGTAGCAGAGGCTACAAGAGCGAGCTCCGGGCTTGCAGTGTCCCTTCCAATCACGCGCGCTCGTGCAGTGCGAGCATCGTTCAGGGGAACATGTTTTTGCAAGTAGCTTCAGCTTCGCTGTCACGTAAAGTGAAACAAAGGGGCTCACGGAAGGTATGGAAGAACGCAATAAAATAATAAAGCTGAATGGGACGCTGAGGCCACGAGCTGCATAATTCTTTTTTTTATTTTAGTTTTTCTTTTTTAGACGTTTTGTTATCACGCGTCTACAGACGCTGACAGATGCTTGCATTCGAACGTGCCATGTGCGAAATCGAACGTTACAGCGCCGCCTGGATAGTGCTGCCAACATAACATGGTCGCGTCTTGCGGACGCGCTCGCGCCTCCTGCCCGAGAGCAACGGGTCTATGAGCAGTTCCGTAACTGAGCTAATCTAATATCGTTGGTTCGTGTATAGGCGCAACCACAGAGTTATTGAAATGTACGCTAGGGGTTCAGTTGGCGCTAGTGTACTCTTGCAAATTGAAGTACACAGGAACCAATCGAAAATTAACATCCGGTAATGCATTTCTCTGGGGAAAAGCGAGCGCATTTTTTTCTCTGCACTTTATTATAAGAGCAAATATTACGATTTATTATAACGTAGTAAATAGTTTAGAACATTTCTCAATCACGTAAATAAAAATATTGGTCAGGTGCAGCGTTTTTTGTTTGTCAAGTTCATGTGATTAATTACAGTGCTAAAACGGCTTCGTATATGCCTTTTTGTGCACTGTCGGACACTATTAGCGCGAGCACAACGCCGGCGCTCCTCAGCATCGTGGATTTGCGTACCAAGCGAATGAACGACATGAGGAAACCCAAGAGAGACGGCAAGAACCAGGCAGTAACACTGGATCAGCAGCTCCCTGTACATGTAGACTATCAAAATAAAGCGAAACTGTGAAGGTCAAGTTAATATGCTCCGATTTACAATAAATGAGTAGTATTGCTTTACTCTCTCGGCTCGTGCATATATGCGAAGATGCTTGTTTTGCGTTCAAAACTTCACCCGCACGCTCTAACTCTTTGAAACTAGAAAGAAGCCAGAAAACAGGTGCCCGACAAAAACTGCCCGGCATAGGAAATAATACAAACAAGCACCTTTCGTAGCCCACATATATGCTTCCTTACGTTTCGAATGTTTTCAACCCCTCGTAAATATAAACGACGAGATCATTTTCATATATGTGCCACGACTGGCCTATTAGCAATATATAATTCGTCACCAGAATGCTAGCGAACCTTGAACACAGCTCTACATTCCTTTCGATCGTTAGCTTGCTCAGATTCGCAGCTCGTGTTTACACACCTTCCGTGGAACGCAGTTTATGGCCTGAAATATAGCAAAATTTAACATAGTTCACTGATGAAAAAAAAAAATGCTCTAACTAAAGCGATTCCGCGTTTACAGTGATAATAGAAGCACAAGCTATTCGGTACGACTCCAATAACAAAAGTTAAATACACGCTATTTTAGGGCACAGAGACAAATGCACACGGGCTTTCCCATGGGAATGCACAGGAGCACCGGAAAAGTGCACTGGTTGCTGCGTGCTTCACTTTCCATCCCGGAAGTCGCCTATACATCAGCGCCAGTTAAACCTCTAGCGTACACTAATATAACTCAATGGGCGCAACGGAGCAGACGAGTCCGTCGTTCCGTATAATAGCGCAGCGCTCGTGAGACGCTAGCACTAGGCGACGCCTTGACGGACGCTTGCGGCAACTCGGGGTGGGGGAAGGGGAAAGTGCAGAGCTTGTTTTCTATACGTGGTACTGGTTTTGACCGTGTACGAGGACTGCCTCGCAGAAATGACGACCAAAGGCTCGCACACGGCCTACGAGAAGAGATATTTATGACGGCGTGTTACTCAGCGAGGCACCCAACGTTTTGTGCCGAGCTATTTACTCGTTACGCTGTTTACCAAAGGCCACTTACTTATAGGTGCCCAAGTAGAAATTTGCATACGCCGGGCCCTTCTCCACAAACCCCATTATTACGCTCAAAAATAAAACGCAGACGCGTAGAAAACGTGGACATCTAAGGACAGGAAGCGCGCGCGGCTCGGTGATGGTTTAATTAAATACTGATAATCCCCGAACTAAACTGCTTCGTAAGAGAAATGTTGCGTAATTAATGGAAAGGACGCGGAAGGCAGTAATGGAAGGAGTACGCGGACGCGGGACGTGGTGTACTTTGCAACCAACATTAACAAGAAAGAGAGAGAGAGAGAGAGAAAGAGGTAAAGGGAGGAATAAATTACAGTTTTCCGTTTCACTTTACAACGAACCGCTGCCGGAGCTACAAGTCTTCCCAGCCAATCAAGCGCCGTGAACACGTCACGTGACTGTGCTCCCCGCGCGTCACCATGTACGCATCCCGCAGATCACGTGACGCTCACAGCAGGGTCATTCCGTGCCAAAGGAGACGCGGCAATTTTTTTTTCTTATCTGGGATGTGTGCGAAAAAGTTATTTCGGATAAAGAAGCTCTAAACTCCAAGAAAAGTTTTTTTTATATATAATTTTATTATGCTGTCATGCTATCAATTTCCGAAATTTGCACAAAACAAATTTAGTTAAGAAAAACTTTGTGAAAAAACCATTGCGTACCACAGAAATTTAGGTGGACATCTAATTACTTAATAGCAATGGCCATCTTACATTTAATGCGAGCATTGAAAGAAGCGATTTTGAGTCCAAATAGGAGCTAAAAAAGAAGACTTCATGATACTTCTTTATTTTTTTAGTCAACTTAGACTTGAGTGTTAGCTACAATATTTTCTTCGTTCTTTCTCATAAACTAATGATAGATGTGTTAAATCGTGGAAGTCTCGGTTTGTTGCGTTTTAATTAAATGACAAAATCTCCGGTTAATGCAGAAACGGTCCTATTGAGTGCCAGAAAAAAACAATGTGGGCAGCGGTGTACGAAACGTTTGAAAAAATGACCGCATCTCCACGTGGTGAGTGATGTTGATTGGGGCGAAGCTCTGGTGGTGCTGATGATACTGATTTTATTGTTCATAGGTAGTGCTGATGGTGCTGATTTTTTTTTTATTGCTCATAGGTAGTGCTGAGCTCCGGGTTGCGTTTCTACTTCATTATTACTGCTTTATGGTCGGTGAAATGCAGAACCATGCATGCAAAGTTTAACGGGATTATACACGCATTTGGGCGCAGCGCCCTCTCCTGTATAGACGTTGAGCGGCTACATGCAACGTTTCATCCATGACATCCCCAGCTCTTGAGTTACTACGACATCCAGAGCCCCCTACTCGTCCCGCAGTCATGGCCGAGTGGTTAAGGCGATGGACTAGAAATCCATTGGGGTCTCCCCGCACAGGTTCTAATCCTGTCGACTGCGCAAACATTTTTTTCTTGTTTTGTGAGCACGGACGCCGGACGGACGGACGGACGGACAAGGCTAGACCCCAATGAGCTTTGCCCCTAATAGCCAAAAGTTGAATCCACCTCAATTGTTCAACAAATCAACAAAATAAAAGTACACTTTGTTGTTGCTGGGAAATTTTATTTTTTTTTTTAAGATGAGCCTCTCCGACCATGCCTCGAGGCCCTCATCTCGTCGGCGAGGCACGCCGACGAGATGTGCGTCGGCGACGAGGTGTGCGTCGGCACACCGACGAGGCGTGCGCCAGCGAGGCGTCAACTGTGTGAGACGCCGCCGCAAGGTCTTCAGCGCTCTCTTGAAAACGCGCTTTATCCAGTTGTAGTGGACGTTATCCGGACGTCCACGCCTACGTTTCCTTTTTACCTTACGTAATGATACTGGCGTCTTAATTTCACTCTACTACAAAGGTAACTGCGGACGAGCGCAGGCCTTCATTGTCTGCTTCCGGAGTTTGGGAATGGATACTGAGCGTCGGCCTTGTCTATCGTATACGTCTAGATGTAAAAACAATTCAGAGCGGATAGCTAGCTCTTCGCCGATACCGCTTCCCCGGTGAACCTAAATGTATTTTGATAGAAGTAATATATATTGAAGTTCGCAGGTTTTATACAAATATCCCGAATTTAAAGCATAATATTGCCGCGCGCGCTGCTGATCAAGTAGGCAGCGCGCTCGTGGCTCAATGGCAATCTCGCTTGCTTTCCACCCAAAATACCAAAGGTTCGATGCCTGGCCGCGGGTACTCATTTTAGTTGACTCTGTAATGTGATGTTCTGATAAATTCGAGAGCCGTGTTGCTGATTCGAGGTTAGAATGTTCTACGCTCCGAACCTTCTACGCCGACTGTTCCAGAAGCTCACGCGTGTACAAAAGGGGCTCCGCATGGCAAGCCGGAGTCAGCCTCGCCCCAGCGTTCCATTCTGCTGTTACGCCGCCATCGACGCCCCCGACGCTAACCTTCTTCCATTTTGTTGTGGGCGTAGGCTCGTCTCATTAAACGTTTAGCTTCTATAGTTATTCGCTGCTTCATCATTTGTCATTCGTGACAATATCTCCAAAAACACAATTCATTTTTTTTTTTTAACAAAGAAAGCAGCATTTGTTGGAGTTCAGAGACTTCTTTATCCATTTTTTTTGTACATACCCTAGACAAAAAAAACAATGCTCCGTCTGCTCTGGCATGGAATGACTCAGCACACGGAATTGACTCCGATGGCTCGTACCATCTGTTGCGGTCCGTCGTAAGATTATCCGGAGTATAGTGCAGAGCAAGAGGATCCGAGCGCCGTAGGTTCGTGTAACTCGAGGACCGTATAGTGCGTCACGAGCACGACGAAATTAATGGTGCCACATTTATCGAAGCCGTACCCGTCGCGAACAAAAACTGCTCATTTAATCGCCACCCTAATGTCGGAAGCATGCGGAGGTACACTGCGAGGAAGTCATTCGCTTAAACGGATCCGTCTCGAAGCTCTTGAGACGCAGTCACACCTTTCCTGTACATCGTTCGAAACACACGGTATTCGCTGCATACACGACGACAACACTAAGGAGTTTTAGGGAACCGTTTTTGCACATCCGATGCGTAGAGTTCCGTGTTTTCGGATAAATCCGGAAAACTTCGAAAAACACCCGCCGGTAAAATTCTGGTCAATTCGGATTTACCCGATAAACTCCGATTGTTTACGTACCGAAAAACTATTTTTTACAATTTGATAAGCACGGGGTCAATGGTCCTGGGAAAATGCGATCATGATTATCTTTCATATCTCGGACCGTTGTCCAAAGGGGTCTTACCGCTTGTCTCGTTAAGGTTGATTCAGGGCAAACAGGTCACGATACATTCGGGTCACAAGTCACAATAATAGCCACTCTTTTGGTTTCCAGTTTGGGCCATGCGATTTGTGATTTAGAGAAAGGAGAGGGTATGTTTTTGTAAACACTGAACGCAATGGACCGTAGAGATTGTTTAAAATAGGGAAGGGGGCAGTTGAAACTTCTCTATTACATCCTTAACCACTCCACCTCGTTCGGCCGAGGGCTGGACGTTCGCTTTTTTCGTTCGTTTCCTGCGAAAGCCGAGCACGCTACGAGCCTTGGTATTCCCTCGTTCTCGCAGTGGAAGATAACACGAAAAGGGTAAGCATCCTGAACAGGCAAATGAAGTAAAAACTCTCAAGAAAAGCCGGAGACTCGGAGTGCACAATGCACGTGGAGGGTCGCGCTGACCGGGTTTCCACAACTCAGGAGGGTGGCAGAAATTTCTGTCTGATTGGGGTCGCTCGAGTCGCAAAATGGCGGTGGCCAGAGAACCCTTTTTCAAAGGTCTATAAAAGGAAGCTAGAGTCCTATGAGCGCAGGACATCTCATTATCCTGAAAATAAAAACGGCGTTTAACGTAATATTTACGCCTGTAGGCTCGTTTTAATTCTGGAACGAAACGGAAACTAACCTCCATTTTGAATTTAATTTCTCGGTATAGGTGTCATTTTCGGATTCTTTCCAAACTCAAGATGTCACAGCGTAATTACTGAGCTGATTAAATTGTTCGCGTAAACTTTATTTTGCGACATACGCGTCCGAACCAGGCACTTCAAAATATTTCGGAGAGTTCAACGTCCCTTTAAAGACAGGGTTTTTCATGCACTTCAGATGTAACATAGAACATTTTATTTGTAGAAGAAATCAATGCTGATATTCGTGTGTTCTTGCTGCCCGTTCTCGACCAGATAATTTTCTTATAAAATAATAAACTGCAGGCCTTTTAATGGGTCTATGAGATATTTGGATGATTCATTGCTTCATCATTATTCCCAGCACAAGAATAGCAGGATCAATCCAAATATTAGAAAATGTCGCCCCGGGTGATGAGTTCAGAATATGTTTACAAAACGTGTAAACTAAGAAGCGCTGGACTACAAAAACCGAAAGACAGAATCCGAGTCACACAGTCGGAAGTGTGTGCATTTTATAAAGCAACGTGTGACGCATAGGACATTATATTACATCCAATGTTTGACTGTTTGTCTATCGATAACATTGTCAGAATGTTTCATACTGTAAGAACAAATATAAAATTAGACCTTTCTGAAAATCCTATTCGTAGGTTTGTGATCGTGGCGTTAAAGGGGGCCTAAGTTGCCGCAATTTGTATTATCATAACAATAAAATTAAGATGTCTTATTTACGTAGCTTTTCAACCTCCAATGTAATTTGTTGCTTACGATATAATTTCAAATGCGCGAACAAGTCAGGCGATCAAAAGTGTGCAAATTATCATCGATGGTGCCAATTGAAGCATTTTTAATGAACAAGTTACAAAATAAAAATAGACTAAAATCAATGAAAAATTTCTAGCTAATATGAGAGATTCATGTAAAATGGGTAAAGCATATGATGCACAAAATCGACAAAAAAGTAGTTTTGTATTTGATTTGCCAGTTTTTCCAGAACATTTAGCTTTTTTAATTTTTACGGGCCGTCATTTTGCCAATTTCAGCCTTTCCAGTTCAGACAGTATACGCTTACCCGCTTGCGGGTGCGCTCGCTGCAGAACGTTTCGTTGGCGTTGGAAGCCGGTGAGACAGTAGTGAGTTTTGGTACTGCGTATAAGAGCGAACGCAAGCGCTGTGTGTTTGCGTTAGCTTTGCGTGTTTCACACTGCGCGTGCGCGGAACCCAAAACTGGGGTCTTGGTTTGGAGCATGGCGACAACGAGCACGCGTATAGCGTGGAGCAAGCAACTCTAACTTAAACGCACAGCGCTTGCCTTAGCTTCCGTACGAAATACTAAAACTCTCTAATAAGGTACACTCTTATACGGGCAGCAGCACTACATTTGGACAGTGAAGAGTGTTGTTTGCATTCAGAAATGAAATTTTTCGAGCCAAGATCGCGAGTAGTTCCGTCGGGCCCGCTGAGCAGGAGAACCGGGGGACCCTCACTAGAGCGCTTTCTATTTTCGCCGCGGTAGGGCGAGCAACGAGCTGGAGACGCAAACTGGGTTATGTGGTGAAACTCGCTACGATAAGTTGTAAAAACGTATTTTCCACGAAGCATGCAACGCGAGTCGCGTATTGTTGAAAACGTTCTTTCTTGCTTCATAGAAATTATTTAACAGGAGGATTAAAGCTGCACAATGCTGAGGAGTAAGCGATGCCCGGCTGCGTTTAAAGCACTTTAAATCAATGTACGACTTTACACTTCCCCCTAATTCATAAACCCAATTAATAGCTGCGGTAATATTGCGGTCCAGGGGATTGCGTTAATTGAAGCCCCTAAAACTCGGTAAATACCTGAATATTTATTCGTAATCTATAAAACACAAAACGTGGGGCAGCCCCTGACACGTACCTCATTCAACATATGCTTAGAAAATCAGTTTTCTTATCTGAAATGAATTATTCAGTAATTGTGTTCTCTTACTTTCGCTTGGCAGCCTTTGTAGCGATGACCCTAGCATTCCCGCGAATTCGGGGAAAAATTTGAAGAGGGTAAAAACCGGAAATGGCAAATATTTGAGCCCCGCCATTCTTTAATTTCGTAATTATTTATTCATAATGAATCGATCGCGAAAGGAGGCGCAGCTCCGGGTTGTTTCCTTCTTATGTGCATTGAGTTCGATGGAACGCAGACAGAATTGTTTCTCGCGCAGAAATATTTATTCCACATCGGCCCCGTAAAGGAGACTAGTTACGAAGGTACATAAAATTTAGCAAACTAGCATAACACTTTATTGACGAAAATATACAACTCCTAGAGCGCACTGCCGAGGTTTCGAATTCCTATGGGCTGTTGGACCTTAAATTGCGGCTTACAAGAACACCAAAACCACTGCGGTAGGTTTGAATTGCGCAGACGACATGACTTTTTGTCTGCCTCCCTTCATCTGCACTTGTGTAGATGCGAGTAAATTCATTAATAGGTTGGATGGTTGATTGATTGAATGATTGATTGACTGATTTATTTATTTATCGATTGATTTAGAGGAAGGGAAAAAGAGAAGGAAGTGACGTAGTACAATACTGCCCTCACTACAAATATGCATTCAAGGGACTTGTAGCTAGTTGTTTTCGATTATGCTCTGAAAAGTGTCTAACAGCAAAAACATTCTTCATTATTTATCACTTAACAATGTTGTTTAAATATAACTAGATAGTTAATAGATTATATGTTCATAAGCTAAAATAATGTGACGTGTAGTTGCCAAGGAAATTATTTTTGGTCCGAGTTTCGTGCAACGCCCTAAACAAAACAGATAGTAACTCTGCGGAAATCGTCACTATATTTTATCATTTCAAAATGGTATATTCCAAAAACGTCATTAACGCTGTAATTGTAAGCACAGCCATTTGCTAATTCTCTGATTATGTATTTCCAAACTAAGACAAGGCGAGAAATATATCCCGACTTTTACGTTGCCATTTATTGCATATAAATGGTTTCCCGCACCGTATGAAAAGTTCGGTAGTTTTATATTTTTAACCGAAAGTGCTTCATCTAGTTGTGCTTCTTTTGTCGACTATGGCTTTTCTCAACTAATGCGATTTTACAGTGTTCTTTAATGTTGCGAAATACCATTAACTTCGAGAAAGTACAATTAATTTACCCTTACGTTGGAACACGTTTCCATGGGACCCTCTTTAAAACCTGGTTTTCCATTGTTGAGTAATATATAATCATTAAATATTGAACTATGACACCCATTTTGGAAGGTTGGAAGGAAAGGAAAGGTTTCACGTTAAATCAGTGTGGTACTTACAAATTTTTTTAAATATATATTTAGAATATTTCCGAAGGACCTCCAAGAGAGGGTAGTACATATCGGGGGGGGGGGGGGGGGGGGGGTTACGTAGGTATACAGAAAATAAACAATATCGGTATGACTGCAAAATAAAATGAACAAAAACGATTAACACGATATATAAGTAAGGTACAGATAAGTACACGAGACAAATATTTAATAAAAACAACCAGATATGTTAGTGTCAGTGCACATGAGTTTTTGAAAATTTGTTACGTTCATCCTAGGTGTGCTGGCAGGTTATATCAATCGCTTATTTTTTTGCGGATGATTGTGCATAAAGAGATGAGTGGCATGTGATACGCTTAATTATACATGAGTGATCCCGGCGTGGAAAAATAATGTGAGGTGACTGAAGGTAATCATCGTGAAGCGAGCCATGATGATAAAGTTTATGAAACAGTTGTACGTCAGCAAATTTCCGCCGATAGGATAAGACATGGAATTGGGCACGATTTGTTTCAATTCTGTGAAACCTAAAAACGATAAAGATTCCAGAAAAAAAAATTTCACGAACAGCACAGTTTTGCAGGGATTCAATGTTATTTATGATGTTGGCCTACTCAGAATCCCAAATGGCAGAAGCGTATTCAATTTTCTGGCGGATTAGTGTGATGAAGGCAAGTTTTCTTAAAAAAAACAGTAACACCAACCAAGTTTTTTTTTTTTTTTTTTTGCCAGGCGATTTATTAAGGTGTCAGAAGGACTGCCCAATTAAAATATTGCTACATTGTCACGCATGTTTTTATTAAAGTAAAAAAAAAAAAAAAACGCAACTGCTCGAAACCGAAATTGAAACTGGACTGGGGAAAAAGAAGAAATATAGAGGAGGAGAACAATACCAAAAGTCACGTGGCTGTGCATCTCTTTGACGTATTTACAACTTTTTAGAAGCCACAAAAAATGGGTATAATATTTTTGTCAAGTTCTAGTATTGAGTGTGGGTCTTCGATGACCCACGACTTTGATTATCTTTGGTGGCTGTATCTAAACCATAGAAAACGGCACGTGACCACGGAGAAGAGAGTAAGCGCGATCTCAAACCGGCCAGTTCTCTATCGGTGGTTTTTGGAGGGGAAAGGAGACGAATTTCGAGTCGCAGATTGTGTTCTGCGTAGTTAGGCCTTCATATGTCATGTACAAATAAAAACATTGGCGAGCATAAATACCCTGTCAATGTCCCTGTAAGTGAGCAGGAGCCTGCTTAAGGATGTGCCGGATGAGTCCAAGTGAACGATTAGCAGATGCAAAAGTGAGATTAATTCGGTAGTGCCATTTTAAATCAGGCTGAAAATGAATACCTAGGTACTTGTATGTAGAGTGACTTCCACCACATTGTTATTTAGAAAGTATAAGGTTATAAATGAAGATGAGCGATGTTTTGGAAAGTTGTAGTGTCGATCGCCAGGTTGAACACCATGCGCTTATTGCGTGAAGGCAGTGTAGTGCACGTTCCTCCGAAGCAGGAACGAAATCTTGTTCCTCGTTCGTTCTTAATCTTGGAACGAATTCCCGTAACACGTTCCGGTGTTTCGAAAGGAACGCGTTCCCGTAACTTTTCTGAGATAGGAACCTGTTGTTACGTTACGTTCGTGTATTTTAATAAAGCATTGTAACGGGTACGCTGTATATAAAATAAAGCACGAAAGTGAAAATATCCACATCGAACTACGTTTCAAGTCGCCATGATCACATTTGTTCCAGTTCTTTGTTTTCGACTGTCTGTCGGACACTTCACCATCCCTTCAAGTCAGAGGTTGCAATTGTTGATAATAAAAAGCCTAGATGTCCGCCAAATTCGATTAAAATTGCATAAAAATGGACACAAATAAAAGAGGAATCCGGTTATTCTTGCCGTTTCATCGAAAACGTAATGCGTTCATGTTCCAGTTTCACGGACGCAAAATCGAACGGCGGCGTTACTTCGTCCCTCCTAAAAAGCACGCGTTACAGGAACGTCGTTCCTTGAAACGCCGTTTCCAACAACACTGCGTCAAGGTTGAACTCAAGGGCTGAGCTATGGGTGTTACTAGAAATGTTACGATAAATGGTGCAGTCATCCGCAAATAGTCGAACTAGGGAAGAAACACAGGTAGGTAAGTCGTAATATACGTAAGAAAAAGTAAACTACACTGGGGAACTCCTGACGTCACTTGAACAAAGGAAGAGCTCGAATTATTAACGGAAGTGAATTAAAGTCTAGATATATCTTTTAGTAATGCGAGAACATGAGGGTGGATACTAAGTATGCCAAGTTTTAGTAGAAGCCTGTTTTGCTATTTGAAGACAGTGTTATGTTCCTCTAGGTCGTTTATGACTTTAGAATGTATGACGCGTTCCAGGAGCTCACAAATGGTACTGGTTAGTGAGATGGCTCAATTGTTTAGAGAGAATGAGAGATCACCGGGTTTAACGATGGGTACTACTTTATCTATGCACCAGTCTTTCAGGATTGAACCAGTTGATAATGATTGTGAAAAAATGGCTATTACAATCCCAGATATACTTTGAGATGTATTTCTAAGTATCTTCTTGAAACCAACGGGATCCGAGGTGGAAGCAATTTTAACTTTATTTAGTAAAGAAAAAATTACAGGAATATTCACTGGTGGATTCTTCAAGAATGCGTTAGCATGAACCTTAGAAATGCCACACACGTCCCCCTTCTGGAAACGCTAACGCTGACCCCTTCACCTTTTTCTTTTGACTTTCTCTTTTGTTCTCTCTATTTTTTGGCCTCTTTTTGGCCTCGTTACGGTGTACGTCAGCATTGACGTTTCCCAAAGGGGGACGTGTGTCGCGTTTCCCAAGGGTAAGGCTAAGGGGATTCCCCAAGAATCCACGAATGGATCTTTCTGTATTTTTCAGAGCGCAGCTCTTAGGCGCCCGTTTCCGGCTTGAGCGGCGTCGGCGTAACTGCGCGCTGCATTATGGGTATATTTCCCCGCTAAATTTAGCGGAAAAGTTTCCCCGCTAATCTAGCAGAGCAAGTTTCCCCGCTAAATCTAGCGGATAAATTTCCCCGCTAGATCTAGCGGAAAAATTTTCCCGCTAAATCTAGCAAAAACATTTCCCCGCTAAATTTAGCGGAAAAATTTCCCCACTAAACATCGCGGAAAAATATTCCCGCTTAATGTAGCGGAAAATTTCCCCGCTGAATTTACCGGAAACATTTCTCCGCTAAATTTACCGGAAAAATTTTCTTGCTAAATCTAGCGGAAAAACTTTCCCCGCTAAATCTAGCGGAACAATTTCCTGCTAAATCTAGCGGACAATTTCCCCTAAATGGGAGGCGAGGAAAAGAGGAGGAGGGGCATAACCTCCTCTCAATACCTTCCCCTCCTCCTCCTCAAGAGCTGCGCTCTAATTCGGCGTCTTTCTCTTTCATTTCTTTCATTTTGGGGCGCCCGTTTCCTGCCTGAGGGGCGTCGGCGTAACCGTGCGGTGCATTTTGGGACGCGTGCATGACGTCACCAATGGCGTCATCAGTGACGTCACTGATGACGTCATCGGCATCGTCATCGTCACTGATGACATCATCAGTGACATCACTGATGACGTCATCGGTATCTGCATCGTCATCGTCACTGATGAAGTCATCAGTGACGTCACTAATGACGTCATCGGCATCCGCATTGTCATCGTCATCATCACTGATGACGTCATCGGCATCCGCATCTTCATCGTCATCATTACTGATGACGTCATCACTGACGTCACTGATGACGTCATCGCCATTCGCATCGTTATCGTCACTGATGACGTCATCGGCATCGTCATCATCACGTGACCCCCAGGTTACGTGACCCCCCAGGTCACATGACCCCCCCCCCAGGTCACGTGACCCCCCCCCCCCCAGGTCAGTTGACCCACTCCCCAGTACCCTTCCCTCCTCCTCCTCAAGAGCGGCGCTCTATTTCGGTGTTACAGGAAGTTGTAAACGGCTTTCACTTTTTTTTCTCCACTTTTATGTACTCTGCCTGTTAGAGTACATCGATGCATGGATACGGTAATCCATATCACTCGTGGAAAGAACCACACTCGTACCAACCGTGGAAGGAACCGCATCTATACCATCCGTGGAGTGACCCACATCCATCGTTTTAACTACACACATATCACAGCCCACGCTTCGCTACTACGGAAACTCAGAGCGAAGGACAACCGACGACAGCAAAGCGGCAACTGAGCTCGCCCGCATTCCACTGCACCGCGCCGCAACATCTCCTAGATAACAAAGCCCTAGAGCTGACTTACATGGATTCATCAGAGAAGGCCAACGCTGGACACAAATTGGACAAGCCGATTGCGTCGACGTTCGGCTCAAGCTTGATTTGAAGCCGAGCGTTGACGCAGAACTCGTTTACAATCTGTGTTCAGCGTTGGCTTTCTCTGATTAAGCCATCTCATTCAGCACTACGCCTTTGTTATGAGGAGGTGTTGCGCGGCGCCTCCTCCTCTCTGCCACTCCGCGCCAGCTGTGCACGTGACTTTGTCGAAATCGAAAGGGCTCGTTTTGACGAAAACCCTGCGGTGTCTGTAAGTTTGACAACGCCGGGGAGAGAGGGAGAGGTTGACGCGTTCTCACGCCAGAGCTCACGGCAGTGACTTCAATGACTTTCTTAGGCATGGAAATGTCACAAAGAGTATCTAACCTTGGAATATAAGTAATTTTCTCACAGGTACATAGTGATGCAAAAAAAAAAAAGTATTTAAGAGCTTAGCGCACTACGACTCGGGAACCATAACGCCGTTAGTGTTGGTGAGAGTTAATTCAGGATTAGTACTCAGGTGGACCCCAAGTCAGAATCAACGAGGGATTGCTACTTGTATGGATGACAAATCCATACTAGTAACTACTAGTGAGCTTGTTTTGTCAACCTGTTTAAAAAAATTGGTCACAGTATTTTTCAACACAATCCCATGTTCTTCAAGTGAGCGTGACGAATACTCATTCGAAAAATGTTCTGAAAAAAGGTGATAAGTCAGCATTGAGGCCATCAAAATTATATCCGCTGTAACACCTTATCTTCTTACTAGTAGTCACTTTGCTAATAGAAAGGACAAAGTGACCGGCGACAACGTCATGATCGGAAAGTCCGTATATATGAATTACGTCAAAACAAGCTTCAGTATCGTTTGTCAAAATTAAATTAAGAATTGCTGGCAGAAGTGAGAGGACCGTGTGGGTTGAGTAATGAGTTGAGATAATGAGAAGTCACGACTTGACAGAGGCATGCGCCTCTGAATCACTCTCCTCAATAGATAGCGTAGTCCAATTTATGCCTGGAAAAATAAAATCACCTAATATAATTATCGCACTGTTACGAAAACGCGTGAACATTTCACTCACAATTCGCTGTATCGTTCATACCAGGAGGACGGTAGATATCGAAAACGATGACATCACTACAGCACATCACTTCAAGGACACAAATACGCATTCTAGATAAGAACTAACATTGGTCTGTATCGACCTTTGCAGAAATCGCCTCCTGCGCGCTGCCATCTTTGTCTGCTGGGCTGTGGAACGCCTTCCAAGCATGCGCTGTTGATCTGCTGTCCGGTATATCGGACGCTGCGCATGCGTCCACAGCTCAGTGACTCAGCATTTTGTGCCGGTCGCTTCGTTCGAGACTGCCGCTGGAAAGGTCTATAGCAAGGAGCTCTCTGCGAATCGCAACAAGCACACCACCCCCTCCTCGATACTGTCTATCACAACAAAAAATATAATCTGACGTACTGACCAAAAATGTTGTAATTGGGAACGGTGTCGTTCAGCCATGTCTCAGTCAACACGATTGATGAAGCAGAGCAAGAATCGATTAACGAGTAAAGAGCAACAATTTTTATGAGAACACTTTTTATATTCGTGTTCCTAATAATAATAATAATAATAATAATAATATTAATAATAATAATAATAATAATAATAATAATAATATTAATAATAATAATAATAACAATAATAATAATAATAATATTAATAATAATAATAATAACAATAATAATAATAATAATAATAATAATAATAATAATAATAAATTTATTTACGCAGGATGTATTCGGGATGACACTAGGCAGGTTCGTCGAAGCCAGCAGGGGCTTGTAGGACTGAACCTAAGTAGCAGTGGTAAATAAGGGAGTTTCGGAAAATAATAAAATAAAGCAGGAAAACACCACATGGTTTCTTCAGTTGTGAAAACTACACAAAAATGTCAGTCAGAAAGTTATTGTCAGAGTCAAGGAAAAAAAATATACAATACAAATATAAGCTATTTTTCTAGTAGAAGAAAAAAAATAGGTATGGCTAAGTTTCAGTCGTATAAGAACTTGATGATAGAAGGAGTCGTACACATGCACACACACGCAGATACGCGCACACACAAATACACTGACATTACTGCATTACACTACACAAATAATGTTGACTCGAAGAAAGATTCATGTGAGGAAGTAACACCAATTATGACGAAACCAGAAAATGAGATATTATAAGGCCTCTTCATCGATGGAAAGTGTGCGGAATGCCTTTCTGAGTTTCTTTTTAGAAGTAATCTCTGCAAGGCTTGATGGCAATAGGTTAAAAATTTGAGGGACGTAGTAGGAGCGCATATTTTTGCCGTAGCTGTTGATTTCTTTTGCATAGTTTGGAGCATTTACCAAAAATAGTTATGCCATACCGCAAATGGGAGTAGGCTAATGCATAAGCAACGCGCTTGCGTAGAATGAAAGGCATGAATGCTTGGTGTTATAAAGCAGACAGGAAATACTTCGTAACTTAGCACACAGTTTCGTGAGATGCGAGTTCCATGAAAGATCGGAATCAAAATGTATTCCGAGATATTTAACAGTGTCGGAATATGGAATTTCACTACAATAACATGGGAAACAGTGGGACGTGTGGAGATAAAGGGGAATATTTAACGAAACAACTTTTAAAGGATTATGGAAGCCAACCAGCTTTGTTTTAGTTATATTTATAGCAATCAAATTCTGGTTAAACCAGTCCATCAATTCGTTAGAACAGTGTTGAAGTGTTTCCATTGCTTTCGGGTAGGAAAGGTGACGTGTCAATAAAAGAGTATCGTCAGCGTATAGGTAGAGAGTACAATTGGAAAGAGCAGTAGACATATCATTAACGTAGATGTTGAAAAGAAGTGGTGAAAGGATAGAACCTTGAGGTACGCCGGCTTGTAAAGAAACTTTGGTACTATGTACATTATTGATTGCCGTTAGCTGAGAGCGGCCATGTAAGAAATTATTTAACAGTGACAGAAATGGGCCGCGAAAGCCACTAGCGGAAAGCTTTTGTAGTAGAATGGAATGGCTAACTGTATCGAATGCTTTCGAAACATCTAGGAAACAGGCACATGTAAACAGGTTATTGTCAAAACCAAAGTTCAGGTTGTCGGATAGTGCGTCAAGAAGTGGCTGCGTGCCTCGACCAGCGATAAATCCATATTGATTCGAAGACATAATGTCATGTTTGTCAATAAACGAACACATTGTATTATATAAGAATTTCTCTAATATCTGAACAAGGCAAGGCAAAATGGATATTGGACGATAGTTTTCGACACTACATCGGTGGTATACTACTTCGGTATAATAATAATAATAATAATAATAATAATAATAATAATATTAATAACATATCTAAATAGTTCCACATACACTGTGCTCTCGCATTATGTTTACTAGTTAAAAGTACGCTTAACACTAGGTTACCGTTACGCGTGTCTACGAACCAAATATTATTATCCTAGGCTTTATAAAAAATACTATTGCAATAAGCAGTCTGAGGCTTTTTAATAAAAAAGCTTAGTAATACTTTCTAGGAGTAAGCTGATTTAGTGATTTTGGGCGATGTCCGGTACATTTAAAAAACGAAACATTTTTTATAAACTAGGAAGTTAATTACGCAGAATTAGTTAATAAACCGATAATACCGAACGTCGCGAATTATTTTCTAAGATATGTCCTTCGACCGAGACCTATGCAACATTAACCTTATAATATATTTTTTTTTTTTTGTGCGATGCTTATTTAGCGGTAGAAGGGTATGCACTTGGGCTAGTTGGTGATCCATGTTTTTGAGAGTAACGATATGGCTAGCATTTCAGGATCACATATTGAGGTGTCGGATTGACAGTGAATTGTGGTGCGCAAAGCAGACATTTGTACGTTACCCTCGACCACAACATCGGGTTAAGCAAAAAATTCTCAAAAATATGTTTTCTGTAGAGCCATTGTTAGCTACAGAGGATTTACTGTCATTAGGAGCGTTTTTTTTTCTTCCTTGATGTCAGTTTGAAAGACAATCTGCTTCACAAGTGATAAAATGTGAAAGCAAAAATTAAGGAGAATAAGGGGATGAAGTGTCGTAATCATGTTAACGATCTCGAGACGTCATCGTCTTTAAAATGCGATAACGCAATGTTTACGTAATCAGCGAGCACCGTCAGATCGCAGGACACTATCCATATTAGGGGAAGGTAGGGTTACAAGTGCACACACAATTATGTCGTGGATTTTGTAAGAGAAAAAAGCGAACGCGCATTCTGCGCTCCATAAAGGGTCGTTACTCGACGATCAACAGACGTTCATTAGCAAAATGAAAACTAGAATATTTCGCGCAAGCAGTGACCCCGGGACATAAAGTGTTCTTATAGTAACGTCGGTATATACCTTGACACTTTAATTATACGATTCATTTTGAACTCCACATTCAGCGTCGTATATCATAAGAGGCGCAATGTCCTTCCTTTCGCCGTCGAGCGAACTGAAGTCCTCCGAAAAGTTGTCGTAGTTCGCTTGACTTAAAAGCGGCCTAGTACGAGGAATACGTAATCCAAAATGTACGACGACGTGGCTCGTCCTCGAGCCTTAATTAGATTTGGAGCGTTCAGGGCCGGTTTGCGAGAGGGCTTCTAGTGTCACGTGAAAGGCTGAATGGCTCCTTGGGGACAAATGACTAAAGGTACCTAGCGTTGGGCGGCGGAAAAAAGCTCACCGGAGAAAAGCTCACCGGACAAAAGCTCACCGCAAAACCGGCAGATTATTTTCTCTTAGGTTAGCGGATTGTGCGTCACACGAGGCAATTTAACACATTTAGAATTCGTAGCCTAATTAAAAATAATTGTCCTCTTTTTTGTAATATTCTTGAAGTTCAAATGGCATGTGTACTTATTCCTCAGAAACTAGTGATCACCCATTCTGTATAATATTGACGCCGCTAGTATAATATCAGATCATCGGAGACCCGTATTCGGTATCTTACAGAAGACTGGTGCTTATAAAGGTCACGAGTATCAACGATGACAGTGTGCATCTCTGAAGGTCATGGGTGGCTCGCCGTAGAGGTGTATTATCACACAAAGGCAACGTGTGGAAAGACGAGCGCGAACGGCTTGAAAACGTGCATGTCCGTGGAAGAAAGAAACATCGATATCCTACTGATCGTCCTATCCTGTTCTCGAATGCTTACAAAAGCTTCAAAGAAAATTTCAGGCACAGCGTTGTTGCGCCTGCACTCTCGAATTTTCGGCATTTACAGTTTTGCTTTTTAGGTTTTAGACAGACATTACTAAGATTTCGATCTTTTTCCTGTCCTTTAAGTTCATTAAGTTTTCAGTTAGGCTTTCGCTTCCTAGAGAGTATATATAGCCCAAAACAAATTCACCCGCAATTATTAATTTGGGAGCGATATACTCAATAGTCTTAAAAATATTACAAAAAATGACATTTTTTTTTTCAAAGTTGACGAATTTTAATGATAATAAATTGATATATGTTACGCATGATCCAAATACGTTCATATAAAAAGAAGAAAAAAATTGGTGAGCTTTTTTCGACATTTGCCGGTTTTGCGGTGAGCTTTTCTCCGGTGAGCTTTTCTGCGGGATTCCTTGCGTTCCACGCTATCGGCTTCCGTAGATTCGCCCCCGCTTTCATTATTCAAGTTCAATATTGATCGCAGAAAGAGGCTGATTAGGCTTGAAATGTGAGCGAAAGGATTTGTATTCGTGTGTTTTAGGGGAGGTATATAATTATTTTTCTTTTAATTGGGTTAGCGAGAATTAAAGGAAACGACAGGCAATGATTATCTGCTGAGTGGGGTTGCGGCTTGAATGCTAGGGATATTTTCTCTCCCCAGAATTGCTCACGTAAGCTCAAGATCTCTCTTGCGGATATTTTAACGGTCGGGAGAGATACCCCGAATTCATCAACAAACCGGTCCTGGTGTAGTACAATTTGAGTGGCGTGCACACGTGTTTGATTTTCGCCTCTGGCAAATTGTAGGCTTCACTTCAGTTCAACCTGATGAGGAACCAAGCATGTCAAAACTGCGGTCTTTACCGGACAATATCGAATTTCAGGTCTGTACCGTTCTGTACCGATCAATATCGAGGTCGGGGTATGACGCCATGAAATATTAAACCGCCAAGTTCAGCGGGAGTCTTTCTCTGCTAAAATAATCGAATAAATGTTTCGTGGTGTCACGTAACATTACATGACATCATGGCGTCATGGTTTGTGTGCAGAGTGATTGTGTCTAGGCCGCACGCAACAGTCTGACGCAAGGTGTGGAGCGACTGCACAACTTGCGATAGGAAGACCGTAAAAAAAATTTCTAAAGATATTGCAGTTGAAAAGAGAAAAGAAATCTTTCGGAAAAAAACGACCAGCCATGGCAAAAGTTTGGAATTGCCAAACCATAGTAAGCTAAATAATGAAATAAAATGTACTGAAACACTTTTTAATTAGCGCACTTTCGTGGTCGGTGACACGGCATATTTGTAGCTGCGGGCAAGACGATCTCACTTGTTTTAAAAACGGAGGAATGTCCTCTCTCTAAAATCAGCAGTGCAAGAAAATCAAAAGGATTCTTCTGCAAAAAGTCAGAAATGCAGATGAGGAGCGCATCTTCTGCGTCGCTTGCGTCGTCTTCTACGCGTTGTTTTCTGCGAAAAAAAAAGCTTGAAATTTATTTGCCCTGTTGAACTTAGGATGAGAATTTGTCCGTTTTAATGAAAGACACGAGATTATTTTGTCCGCAGCTACAAACTTTCCATTGGAACTAGCTGGCTACCTGGGCAACCTAAATAAGAGCTGACAGCATATTTTAGTTACTTATAGGTTGTTTATTTTTATGTTGTTTTTTTTTTTACAATTCCTGACGTTCACCTTTCCTGGCAGTTTGTTCCCGAGAAAGGTATTTTTTTTCCCAATCATCCATCCTACGTTAAGGAAACTTTGAGTCTTCGCTGTATGAACCGATATACTATACATATGCACATCAAGTAGACTCAAAAATTCCTATAAAAGGGTGGTATAGGGAGAAAAAAACCTTTTTGAGAAGAAACTGTTAGTCACAATGAACGTTAGGACTTAAACAAAAAAGGCAGATAATGAACTAAACATTACTAATTACCTTTTTAATTAGTGAAAATAAGCTTGCTCGGTGTTATCGAAAAGCGCTTAATTAGTCTATTTTTGGAAAACTTAAAGCACGAGTGAAGCGTGTGCGTACGCTAAAGTTTCCACTCGAGGAGTAGGCGTAATGCTGGCGATGCGAAAGCACGGAGGATCGATATCCCTTTCTTTCAGATTTCCGCATCGCCAGCCTTATGCCTGCTGAACGAGTGCTTACTTTAGCGTGCCCCCACGCTTTACACGTGCCTCAAGTCTGCTTAGAATTGACTGAGTCGGGCGTTTTCGATGGCGCTTTTCACGCTCCTAGTCGAAAAAACATGATGAACTGGGTTTAGGAGAACTAGTCACAAGCCCGGTCGTCACAGGCCTACTGGTCATAGGTGAACTCGCCAAGGAGGCCAACTCGTCACAGGGCATCTCGTACAAAGAATTGTCGTCACGCCGCAATAATCGTCACAAGGAGCACAAGGACCGTAGAACTACGAATATACTTCTGTTCATTTCTATGAATTATTTAACGCACCATATGTTTGTAGCTGTGTTTAAAACATGGCGCTGACACTTAAATAGATATAACTAGATGCCACGACACGGTTTAGAAAGAGGAAATAACAAATGCGATTTTATTGAGCTTCTACGGGCTATTACAGCATGGAACACAACACCGGATATTCCTAGCAATATTTCGAAGCGTGCAGAGAGGGGATCCGGTGAAGTGAACCTCTAGAATTGTACATATGCGCTCTTTTACATCCTTATATTCTTGTGCGAGACGCGGCGGCGGGTGTCCCACGTCTAGCGGCGCCATCTTCTTGCAGTGCTTGTTCATCCTTCAGATACCTGAGGAAGGCCACGCGGGTTGGGGAGCCATGTAGAAAAAAACAATACTTATTGGCATATACGTCGATATCTTGTATTGGCTTGGCAGGCTCCTTTGTTGTTATGTGATCATATGTATTTTTAAACCTTCTTTTATGGCGCGTGAAGAAAAGAGACAGCCACACAACTGGTTGTTTATGCAGCTTAAGTATACTATAAGATAATAATCCAAATATACAGATGATCAAACCGTACTGATTAAATAAAATAAATAATGAGAACGCGAAGAAGAGTTAATAACCGAATGAAAAAAAATCTGCGTTTAAAAGTTTCTTCTGGTGTGATCTGGCTCGGTAATACTATGAATTTGTGAAAATATGTTACAGCATATGACGTTCCAAAAGGGGAACGCATTTTTCTGGGAGGCTTCATGACGTGGTAAGCCGAATAAAGTATTATTGTATCATATGATTATGGCCTACTTTCAAGCTTAGACGATAGGACGTAATTACGTTAAGAGCAAAATCTTCGTCTTGGCAGTAGCGCGCTTGCATGGCCAACCTGCACAGCTTCCGGTACACCGATTGGCACAGATGAAAGAAACAGCCTTGAACCCTCGCTTGAGAAAAATGCCTGCGACACGCTGCGATCACCGCCGCCTTGAAGTCGCAGTAGATTACCTCGATTTCCACGCTTGACATGAAGCCGGAGAGCACCGAGAAAAGTCTGAAACGAAACTGAAAATGATGCTATAGTTTGTGACACATGAAAACTCGAACCATGCAGTATGCACAATGTAGCTTACCGCCAGTAGGTTTCCTCCTATTAGTTCAGAAGCAAAGCCTGCAGAAGCGGAATCATAGCAGCATGATACAGACCATGCATTGTGTACACCTGGTAGAATGTAGACGGCGTAACCTTGAAAGTCCTGTCCATTAACCATGCACTCGTAGAAAAAAGGCGCTCGAAATTTTTCGGTGTGCCAATAAGCAGAAAACGGTCCTTGTCACGAGAACCGCTGTCATGAGCAAGAAAGGGCTCGTGCGTGTAGCCCCGACACCTGGGAAAGATATAAAACGTATTGCTCTAAACTGATGAACTGGGTAGTTCAATAAGAATTTATGGTACAAAGACTTGAATTACCTTGTGCTCGTATGGTATAATTATGTCTTCTCGCAGTTTTGGGAGAACGTACGGACTTTGGCGTGCTTGTCTCCGCTTTCGAACGATAGGTTTCAGCGTTCTTGATGAAGGCATCTGGGAAGCCGTATGCTCACTGAGAGTAACGGCGGCATCAAGTAGGATCTGATTTGGTGAGTCGCTTCCATTCTCTGCAATAAAATAGTGCACATGAGAAGAGTTAGAAACTACACGGCCACTTCACAAAATACAAAGAGAAAATATCTTACGTGCTTATTTCTTTGTGCTCCGACGGAATTTCAGTATGTTGGTCTCAGTTACGGCCACTGCAACACCAGTTTACTTGGTAGTAGTCGTCTTTGCCTTGCAGATTGCACGATCCCGACATACCCAGAAAATACCCGCACCGCATCTTCTGCTAACTGTATAGCAAACCCCCGTCGTAGTGTAGCAACGGCGTTTGACTCTGAGTTTTTGTTACTTCCATACTTCCCGAACCCCTAGTAAAGACGTGAAAATTGTACAGAGTGCAGCTTTTTTATAACCCGCGTTCACGGGCCAATTCTCTTCTATAGCGGAACGGGTTAAAATCCGGGTTCGAAGTTATTTTGTTAGACAAAGCATGATTAATCTAAGCATGGCTTTCCCAGTTCTAAAGAAGCGCAGCTCGGATTTCGTTTGTTACGCGCGGGTACTAGACCCTTTAGCTATGTGTAAATGTAAACAAGGGAAAGAAGAAATAAAAATAAAGAAACAGACATAGTAATCGTGGAGCTAGGGCACAAATAGGGACGGACAGACGCGAAACTCTGAACACAGTTTTTTGTCCCCTAGCTCCAGGGGTACCATGTCTATCCTTAACCTGCTCGCCTGCCTACTTGCTTTAACTTCAAAAACAAAAACGTTTGCTACACGAGGACACTGGACCTTAGTCCATTTCTGTTAAACAAGGTCGAACATATTCTTTTTGATACGGGGTCAACCTTGCAATCAGTGTTTCAGTGACGAATAGCTTCCCTTGACGAGTGTTTCTTTGACAAAAGGACCTCGTACGAAAGGGCCAGTGTGACCAGTTTTCCTGTGACGAGTTTTCCGATGACGAGTGGGATTGTGACCGGTGGGTCGGTTCCCGATGAACTATAACCCTAAGACTAGGGATAAAAAGGACGATGAAGGAGAGGAGAGGAGGAACACAGCTGAAATTTATTGACAAAAATTCCTGTTTATAAAGGCTCAGACACCTTCACAAACAAAACAAAAAAAATACAAAAATTACACAGAGAAGGAAACAACATTTCGGAAACCTACGTGTGTAAACACCAACAGGAACGAATAATTACCACAGGTCTCAAAAAAAGGGGGGGGGGGCAAACTTTTTGTTAAAACTTATCAGTGACCTTCACCGCAAGACAAAACGGGAACGTAGAAACTAAGAAACAAAAACAAAAAAAAAAATACAAAAAAACAGAACAGCTTTAAAGGGCCAAATATGCAGAAACCTTTTCAACTCTATGTCTAAACCATAGAGTTATTATAATGTACGCTAGAGGTTCAACTGGCGCTAGTGTCTATGCGACTTCCGTGACGCAAATTGAAGCAGACAGCAACCAGTCTACTTTTGCGGTGCTCCTGTGCATTCCTATGGGAAAACGCGCGTGCATTTTGTCTCTTCACCGGAAAATAACATGGAACACTTTGGTTATTTGGGTCGTACCGAATAGTATGTACCTTGATCAACACTGTAAAACTGTAATTGCTTTAGTTAGCGCATTTTTCTTCATCAGTGAACGGTGTTTAATTTCGCTACATTTCAGTCCCAAACGTGTGTCCCGCAGCAGGTGTGTAAAAACAAGCGACGATTCAAAGCAAAATTACAATCGAAACAAATATAGTGTGTTCAAGGCTCGCCAGAATTCCGGTGACGCTTGTATATTGATAATATGCCAGTCCTGTCACTATATGAAAATGATCCCGTCGTGCATAAGCGGATAAAAACGTTCAAAACGTAGAGAATAAATACCGTGGGCTATGAAAGGTGTTTCTTCGTATTGTTTTCTCTGCCGGGCAGCTTTTATCGCGCACTTGTTCTCAAAGATATCGTGCGCGCGGGTGATATTTTGAAGCAGCTTCGCTCAGGGCAGAAAGAATAAAGCGGTACTTACTTATTTAAAATCGGAATAGATTACGTGGCCTTCAATTTATTTTGATCGTACATACACTGCGAGTTACTGATCCAGTGTTACTGCGTAATTCTTGCCGCCGCTCTTGATTTTCCAGATGTCTTTTGTTCGTTCGGCTCGTATATCCCCCATGCTGGAAATCGCCGACGCCGCAATCGCGCTAACAGTGTCCGACAGTGCACACAAATACACGTACGAAGCCGTTTTAGCACAGTTTTAAAGGGATGAATTCGAAAGAAAAACGCCATAACTGACCAATTCTTTCTTCGGCCTGACTGAGAAATGCTCCAAGCTACCTAGTACGTACAAATTATTTGGGATATTTGCTCTTATGATCGAGCGCAGGGAAAAAATGCACTCACTTTTTCCCATAGAAATGCATTACCGGAAGTCAATTTTCGACTGGTTGCTGTCTGCTTCAATTTGTGTCAGCACACTAGCGCCACTTGAACCTCTAGCGTACATTATAATAACTCTATGGTCTAAACCGAGGGAGGTTTTTTTTTTACCGCGGTTCCGTGCAAAACACTTGTGATGGATCTTTAAAGAACCGTTTACGATCCCCTCTTTCGGACAATACCACCATCGTGGACTGCCATATGGGTACACAATTCTGAAATTCTGACACTCAATTAAATGTTTCCACACCTCCGAATTCTGATCTTTGTTCTTAACACTACGTTTATGTTCTGTTATCCAATCATTCAGGCGACGTTTTGTTTGTCCTATGTAACACAGACCAGTATCAACCGGAACTTTGTGCACCACTCCAGATACACAATCAACCTCCTTTTATTTGCTTCTTATTACAAATAGTCTTTTCTGAACGAAATTGAGTTAAGCGACTTAGCGTAAAATCATTCCTATATACTGTACTGACTCCATATTCGACGCCGATAGATAGACATTTTGTGAAAAAAGGAGAGCCACTCGCTTTTCCGTCTTTTCCCTGTCCTGATCAACCTTTCATTTTGAGGGAAAGTAGGTTAACCAACTGCTAAAATACTCTTCCGGGTATCCAGCCATATGAAGGCGGTCAAAAGGCCGCTGTGGGGCACTCCATATTGAACGTAGACAAGATTGACTGATTGCATTGCTCATCGAATTCCGAACCTTTCGTATAAGCATGGCCAGCTTTCCGGGACGCGGCATTTTAGTTCCAGGTTTTCACGCTACGCGGTGTATCAACCTTGAGCAAGATGAGGTATTTAAAACGAAGTACAAAAGAATGAATTTACTGCTATCTTAACTTCATGTCTTACACATCTTTCTGGCCTCCCATTCTTTCACCGTTGGAATCCGGCTGTTGCAGTTTCCGAGGAAATGCTGCATTACGCTTCAGAAGTAGACAAGGTGAAGGGGTGGTGCACGAAAGCACCCGATGTCAAAAGCCACATGTCAAATGCCCCGCGGCAAACGCCCCGGCCTTTTTAGCCCCGCTTTCAAAAGCCCCAGTTTCAGAAGCCCATGCCCGAATCCCCATTGTGAGGTGGCCGGGTCCTACGGAGCATTCTGTTTTTAACGCTTGTGTAACAATCATGCCGTACCCGGGACTCAGGTAAGGGTAGACGTTAAAAGTGAGAGAAAACAGAAAATATCAGTCACTGGTAAAACATTCAAAGTTACCGTTTTTATGAATACGCAATGAACCAAAGCATCCATAGTGACCCTGAGACGTAGAAACAATAAAAAAAAAAAACGAACAAAAAAACGAAGTCAGTTTTTTTTTTCCCCTACGTCTCAGCGTTACTATGAATGTCATTCACCAGCTCACCTGCGTTTTTTACCTTTCCAAACCAAAGCATTCGTCGACTCTAAAGAACGCGCGGATTCGCAGTTCTGACGGTTCTGTCAAAACTTTTAACCCTCAGCTCATGGTGCCGTACTTATTACATAAACAGCACCAAACACGAGTTTCATTCTTATGTGGTTCTAAAAGATATGTGTATCCATCTGGGTAAATAAAGTCTATAATTGCGGGGTGCATCGGTGGTTATGCAGATTTATGCGATTGGCCACTTGTACGTCAATCTAAGTTGTTTTTTTGTGGTTCAAGTTAACCTTATCTTGTTGTTTCTTTCGCTTAAAAGAGCCTTCGTAGACCTTCAACAGATCAGGTAAAGGTGATGGTTGAAGCGCGAAGAGGGTGGGACGGGGGCAGTGAGGACGGGGCTTTTGGAACGGGGGGAATACGGGACGGGGTAATTGAACGCGGGGTTTTCGAAACGTGTGCTAATGATGCGGGGCTTTTGCGACGGGGATTCTGCACGCGGAGCAATCGTGCTATACCCTAGGGAGAAGAGAGGGGTGGCGAAGTGAGTGCTTGCTTATCATGAACAATTCTCTTGTGGCGTTTGAGGCTTGTTCGACTGAAGCATATATCAAGCCATATTTACAAGTCAAAACGTGTGAATTTCGTAGCTTATAGTTACCCCCTGTATTTCATTTGGTGTGGCCATATTTTATATATATGTATATTTACACCAACTATTCCACATGAACGTATTTTGTTTCTTGTACATGTTTTGTCGCAAAAACTGTGTATCTGATTCATCTCGTTCGATGTTAAGTTATGACTTTCCATTTCTGCAAAAAGTATAAGGCTTATAGCGTTAAGAAATAAATAAATAAATGCATGTATAAAAACAGACAGCTTGCTCTTTCGCGAGGCCTACACGAATTATGTATGCAACTCTCTCAAGACTTCAAGAAAACACTTCTTAAAGTAATTTTACAGACATTTGATTTTAAAAACAGAAAAGCTCAAAAAACAAATGAAAAACATTTTTTACATTGTTTTCCACTTTATTTGAACACTAAAATGACTGCCGTGTTTCGACCAATTCCTGTTGAGTGTTTTTTGGGTAGCTGAGCTCCACCCAACACAAAACTTTACCGCGTCTACAAAAGAATAAAAAAAGAAAAAGAACGGCAGTTGTACTTCTAAGACAGCAAGCTCATGTTTATTCCTGTTCGATTGTTCACTTCCATGTAGTTAGGAGTTCTCTTTTTAACATATAGGACAATCAGACGAAGAAAAGAGTTATGATGCCCTGGGAATTTTGGAAGGGACGGCCGGGGCGTAGTTAAAGCATCTCTGCATATAATGTTTAGCCATTTTCTACCGCAGACAAGACTGGGTCAGCGAAAACCGTAATGTTCTTAGCTGTGATTTGTCGCCGGCAAACCACCAAGTCTCAATCTGGATTTCCCACGTAACCAATGCCCTGACTACTTCAGACATGGTAAGAGGGTGACACATCACAAGCTTACTAGAGGATCAAACGCACATTTTCATATACATTCGCATTGTTCCCACGCAAGCTTACAAATAACTCAGTCGCTTAAAGCAAGAAGCAAACTTTCAATATTTTTATTTATTTATTTTGGCTTTAAGGTATGTAGATTGTTTAACTCTGCATAATATTCCGGATAATGACCGGACAACACAGGCTGGAAACATGACAGCCTGCAAACTTTGTTTGTAGGAACACTTGCCGTAATTTGAATACACTATCCACAATCGAGCGGGATTTATTTTTAAGTTGCTCTAGTCTATACTAGACGACAAAAATGAGTGGTATACTTTGTTTCACCTTACGTTCAGACGCAGCTGACGCTGGTCTGATGGGGATAATCAGTCGGCATCAAAAACGCAGCCTCGCGGTCTTCGTCATGTTTCAGTGCGTGTTCCATCATCGCTGATATCTATCATAAGCAGAAAAGGGCCAGTGACTTGCGCTTTTGACGCTCCTTGATTGACCCCATTAGCTCGCAGCGTCGCTCGCGTCTGGACGTAAGCTGAAACGAAGTTTAGTAATCGGCCAGCACTTCGGCGCTCCAGTGCGCCGGGAATCAGTTTTCTTTGTTTTCACCCTGCAGTTTCGTGACAGCGCAAAACCATGCATTGGTCGGGGTGTATGGCGCCTGTGAATGAATGCATTGCGCAATTTTCGAATTCATAAATACTAATAAAAGGTTAAATAACCAACAACATACGTGTGGGGAATGCGTGTGCATTATTTATGAAGTATTATGCCAGATCGTGGAGGTCTGTTTTTGTTGTTCAGTGCTACTCTCAATATTTGACGGATAAAACTTATTCGTTTCTAAACTTTTCCTACATAAAACGGTATGGCAATAATTTGAATTTACCATAGTTGTTTTGCTTTTAGCTTTCAGTTTTTGAGTTTTTCGTTTTATCGGTGATTGCCTTGTAGTTGTAGCGACACTCAAAGCCAGCCATCGCCATAAACGACGACGACGAGACTCAGCTGCCTCTGCAGCGCGAGCAATTAAAATATCATCAGTTCGAATCCAAACTCTGTCCGAGCTGGTTCCTTTCGTCTCAGCTCCCAACAGATTTGGTGACCCTGAATCGGACTCGCTCTTTCAAACCCTGCTGCTCCGATGCATGCCGGCACGTCCAACGCTCCTGACGGTGACGCCCTTCATTCACCCTTGGCAGTGATCCAGAATGTTCGGCTGCCACAATTTTGGCCGAAAAATCCGATCGTATGGCTCATGCAAGTTGAGGCCCAGTTCCGTCTCCGGCACATCACCAGCCAGGAGACGCGGTACCTTCACACCGTGTCCTCCTTGCCAGCCGACGTCGCCAAGGAGCTAGCCGACATTATGGCCACTCCGGATCCGGTCAGCCCCTTCGACCAACTAAAGTCTGCCATTCTTGACCGCAAGACCGAGTCGGAGCGTAGCAGGCTTCAGCAACTCCTTAACACCGAGGAGATCGGTGACAGACGACCGTCCCAGCTTCTCCACCGAATGCATCAGCTGCTGGGGACCCAGAACCAAGACGCCAACAACCACCTCCTGCGTGAGTTGTTTTTACAACGGCTCCCATCGACCATGGTCCCGGTTCAGGCGGCCGCGGAACACATGTCGCTCGACAAGCTCGCTGAGCTTGCCGACCGTGTCGCCGAGTACTCGCGGGCCCCTGGCATCAGCGCTGTCGCCGATAGAACGCCCGCAAAAACATCAGAAGACTCTAGACTGTCGCGCCTTGAGGACCGTATCGAGGCCCTGAGTCGTCAGCTTGCCACCCTCGCACCCTTATCACGACGTCACCAACAACGGTCCCACTCCCGCCGGCGCCCACGCTCCCACTCACGTTCGGTGGAGCGCGCCACCTCCTCCAACAGCGGTCAGGTCGACTCTGACTCGGGCAGGTGTTGGTACCACCGTACCTTTGGCAACCGTGCCCGCAAGTGCACCCAACCCTGCGCTTCGGCGGAAAACTAGAAGACCGGACATTGGCGGCGGCAGGTGATACCGGTAGACAGGAAAGCCGCCTCTTTTATGTCGTTGACAAGATAGCTGGCCATCGCTTCCTTGTCGACACAGGAGCCGAGGTCAGCGTTCTACCGGCCTCTCTTTTGGACCGACAACGCAAGCAAAAGACCTCTCCGCTCCAAGCGATCAACAACTCACCTATCGCCACCTACGGTCAGCGGTCCCTCACAATCAACCTTGGACTGCGCCGCACATTCCGGTGGCTGTTCATCGTCGCCGACATCAAGCAGGCTATCCTGGGAGCGGACTTTCTCAGCTTCTACAAACTGGCCGTCGACATTCATTCACGACGCCTCATCGACCTGACGACACGCCTCTCCGTGAAGGGAGTGCTCTCTACGACCACGGCAACAGGACTTAGAGCGTTTTCACCATCAACGGCCTATGAGAAAATTCTCGCGAATTTTCCGAACCTTACGAGGTCACACACAAGGGAGTCACCGGTGAAGCACACCATTACTCACCACATTGTCACCTCTGGCCCCCCTGTTTTCGCTCGTCCTCGACGGCTGTCTGGAGAACGCCTACTCATTGCTTGTCGCGAGTTTGAGCATATGCTCGAACTTGGCATCGTTCGACCATCATCGAGCAACTGGGCCTCCCCACTACACATGGTCCCCAAGAAAACTGCCGACGACTGGAGACCATGCGGTGATTACCGTGCCCTCAACACCAACACCCAGCCTGACCGGTACCCACTTCCTCACATACAGGACTTCACCACGACCCTGGCTGGTTGCCAGATATTCTCCAAGATCGACTTGGTGAAGGCATACCACCAGATTCCGGTGGAGCCGGCCGACATCCCAAAGACCGCCATCACCACGCCATTTGGCCTCTTTTAGTATGTGAGGATGCCGTTCGGTTTGCGGAATGCCGCCCAGACATTTCAACGTACCATCAACGAGGTCACCCGAGGTCTAGACTTCGTCTTTGCTTACCTCGACGATCTCTTAGTCGCCAGCACGTCAGAGACCGAGCATAAGGAGCACCTGCGCGCTCTTTTCACCCGCCTCGATGACTACGGGTTGGTCATCAACCAGAACAGATGCACCTTCGGCGTGACGACCATCGAATTTCTGGGACATCAGGTAACACCGCAAGGCATCAAACCCTTAGATGCCAAAGTTACGGCCATTCGAGACTTTCCGCAGCCAACATCTCTGAAGAAACTGCGCGAATTTCTAGGTCTCCTAAATTTTCATCGCCGTTTCCTACCGAGCTGTGCGCAACTGATCAAGCCTTTGACGGATCTTCTCGCCACCAAGAAAGACCCCTCTGCGCCTCTTGAGTGGAACGAAGATGCAGCGTCTGCTTTTTCTTCAGCGAAAAAGGCGCTCGCTGACGCTGAAATGCTCATTCACCCCGTTCCAAACGCAGAGCTACGACTCGCCACCGACGCATCAAGCGTAGCGGTCGGTGCGGTTCTTCAGCAGAATGTCAATGGCTGGCAGCCTCTCGGATTTTTCTCCCACAAACTCAAGAACCCAGAACAAAAATACAGTACTTTCGCACGCGAACTTCTGGCAGTGTACCTTTCCATCAAACACTTTGGCCACTTCCTTGAGGGCCGGAACTTCCATGTTCTTACAGATCATAAGCCCTTGGCGTTAGCATTCCAACGAAACCACAGCGACCACACAGCACGTGACATCCGGCACCTCTGCTTTATATCAGAGTTTACCGTCGATATCCGCCATGTCAAAGGCCATGAAAACACTGCTGCTGACGCACTCTCCCGCGTCAGTGCTATTTCTTCAGCAGATCCGGTGGACTGGGAGGAGCTGGCAACCGCTCAAGCAAACGATCCCGAGCTGCAACGCTTGCGTGTCTCTCCTGGATCACTAAAGTTTGCTGACGTTCCTCTGCCCTTTTCTCCAACAACAGTTACCTGCGAGACGACAACTGGTGTGTCCCGACCATTCGTACCACCCGCATTTCGTCACGCTCTTTTCAACAACCTGCACAACAAGAGCCACCCAGGAATCCGTGCTTCTCAGAAACTAATAACTGCTCGTTTTTTCTGGTCCAGCATGAACGCGGATGTCCGTTGCTGGGCACGAACGTGCGTGCAGTGCCAACGCGTCAAGATCACGCGACACACAATCACCCCCATCTCACCCTTCCGACCACCGGACTCCACGTTTGCACACGTCCACATAGACTTAGTGAGACCCCTTCCATCATCACGGGGAGCCCGCTATTTGCTGACGTGTGTAGACAGATTCACCAGATGGCCCGAGGCATTCCCCGTCCCTGACATGACAGCAAAGACAGTCGCTACAGCCTTCATCGACGGCTGGGTGTCCCGTTTCGGCTGCCCTGCTCTAGTCACCACCGACAGGGGACGGCAATTTCAATCCTCCCTTTTTGCCGCCTTCGTCACCGTCCCGGGCGTCCGACACATCCACACCACCTCCTATCATCCCTCGGCCAACGGCATGGTGGAACGGCTGCACCGCCAGTTGAAGGCAGCTCTCGCCACCTACGAGCCGCGGGAACGTTGGGCCGACCACCTTCCCCTCGTTATCCTAGGCCTTTGCTTAGCGCTCAAGGCAGATCTTGGCTGTTCTACAAACAACAACATACGTGTGGGGAATGCGTGTGTATTATTTATGAAGTATTATGCCAGATCGTGGAGGTCTGTTTTTGTTGTTCAGTGCTACTCTCAATATTTGACGGATAAAACTTATTCGTTTCTAAACTTTTCCTACATAAAACGTTATGGCAATAATTTGTATTTACCCTAGTTTTTTTGCTTTTAGCTTTCAGTTTTGGAGTTTTTCGTTTTATCGGTGATTGCCTTGTAGTAAAACCTTTTTTTATGAACAAGAAAAAAAGAAGAACCCCACCAACAACAAATACGAAGCTCCGGTGTACACTAAAATCGTACACGAGCGAAGCTCACGCGAAATTTTATGAGCTATAGCAAGAGAATCTTCTCACAGAATTTGCACACCACCGCTGAATACTTGATAGCGCAAAAGTCACAGTTGACCAGCAAAACAATGGCCGGGGAAGCGGGGACTGACGGCACATTTATAACAGACGAATACATAATTTGCATGTACAATATTCCTATTGATAACTGAGTAATTTTTGTCACAGTTTTTTTAATGCTTTCTTAAGTCTTTGAAGTAACAAAATACGCAAAAACGGATGATTAAAGTGGAAGACATATGCATGACCAGTCATCTCACGGGCTACGAGTCGTAGGACGCGTCAGAAAGATAGCCGAATCCGACCTGACACCCGCCAGTCAGCACGTCACATGATTTAAAAAGTTGGTCGAGCCCGACCTGGCGACAGCGCATCAGGAAGTCACATGCAACATTATTTCTGCTCTAACACCTGATCTTTTACAAGGACTAGTAAGAAGATAAGGTGTTACAGCAGAGATTAGCAAACTAGCTACTTAGTCACTTTGCTAATCGAAAGAACAGGGCGTCCGGCGACAACGTCATGATAGTTAAGTCCGTCTTTACTTCATCTCACCCTACGATGAACGAATGGCAAAACCTACGAACCAGCAGATCCTGTGCTCTCGCATTTTGTTTACTAGTTAAAAATACGCTAAACACTATGTTACAGTTACGCATGTCTACGAACCCAATATTATGATCCTAGGCTAATAAACAGTCTTAGGCTTTTTAATAAAAAAAAGCTTAGTAATACTTTCTAGGAGTAAGCTGACTTAGTGATTTTAGGCGATGTTCGGTACTTTTCAAAAAAAAAACAACAACAACAAAGAAAAAACGCGAAACATCTTTTATAAACTAGAAAGTTAATTACTCAGAATTAGTTAATAAACTCATATACCTAATGTCCTGAATTTTCCAAGATATGCCCTTCGACAGAGACCTATGAAACAAAAACCTTATACTTTTTTTGCGCGATGCTTATTTTACAAGAACGATTTGGCTAGCATTTCGGAGAGCACATATAGAGGTGTCGGATTGACAGGGAATTGTGGTGCGCAAAGCAGACACTGGTACGTTAACCTCAACCACAATATCGGGTTAAAGAACAAATCCCCCAAAATATGTTTTCTTTAGAGCCATTGCTAGCCACACATGATTTAATGTCATTAGAAGTGTTTTTCCCTTTGATGTCAGTTGGAAAGACAATCTTCGTCATAAGTGATAAAATGGGAAAACGAAATGATAGAGAATGAAGGGACGACAAGGACGTCCGATCTCAGACGTCCTCGTCTTTAAAAGGCGATTACGCCATGTTTACGTAATCAGCGAACACCGTCGGATCGCAGGACACTAATCATATTAGTGGAAGGGAGGGTTACAAGTGCACACACAATTATGTCATGGATTTTGTAAGGGAAAAAAGCGAACGCGCATTCAACGCTCCATTAGAGATCGTTACTCGATGAAGAAGAGACGTTCATTAGCGAAATGAAAACTAGAATATTTCGCGCAAACAGTGACCCCGGGACATAAAGTGTTATTTTAGAAACGACGGTATATACCTTGACACTTTAATTACACGATATGTTTTGGACCCCAAATTTACCGTCGTATGTTATAAGTACCACAGAGTCCTTCCTTTCGCGTTCGAGCGATGTGGAGTCCTTCGAAAACATGTCGTAGTTCGCTTGACTTAAAAACGGCCTAGTACGAGGAATACGTAATCCAAAATGTACAAGAACGGGGCTCGTCCTCGAGCCTTAATTAGATTTGGAGCGTTCAGGGCCGGTTTGCAAGAGGGCTTTTAGTGTCACGTGAATAGCTGAATGGCTTCCTTGGGGACAAATGACTAAAGGCCGGTTCAGACACTTGCGTTTGAGTGCGTTTGACTGCGTTGCTGCGAGTACCGAAAGCGAATCACCGGTACATGTGTGCTTCGTATGAAGCGTAGAATCCAATTCAAGAAATCATCTTGGCGCGCAATATAAGCAGCAGGGATGTCCTGGTTTCTCGCCGCCGCAACGCAGTCAAACACAGTCAAACGCAACTGTCTGAACCAGGCTTTAAGGCACCTAGCGTTGGGCGGCGGAGAAAAGCTCATCGGAGGAAAGCTCGCCGGAGAATAGCTCACCGGAGAAAAACTCACCGGAGAAAAGCTCACTGCAAAACCTGCAGATGCGGAGAAACGCTCACCGACCTTTGAGAGAGTGCGGAGAAACGGTCATCGAATTTTTTTTTCTTAGGTTTGTGGATTCTGCATTTCACGTGGCAATTTAACACAATTAGAATTTTTCACTTCAATAAAATAATTGTCCTCTTTTTTGTCATATTCTTGAAGTTCATTGGGCACATTTACTAATTCCTCAGAAATTAGTAATCAGCCATTCTGTATATTAATAACGCCGCAAATACCAAATCAGAATATCGGACACCCGTATAATAGACAACAATTTAAGGCTTGACAGTGCGCCGTTGGTAGCTCTGTCAGATAAAGAGGCTTGTTTTTTGCGAGCTAATATGAATAGCGGTGTGTAAACCTTTTCGTCTTCGATGATTGTGTGGTGCCTGATAAATAAGTAGGTGTTCGTTGATGTAATCTGTTTTGGCTAAACTGTTTTCTTTCTGTTATTTTAAATAATAAAACATTAGTTGCGAGAACAGCTTCGTCCTATCGTGTTTGTTGTCTTCACTCCGTCTTCGTCGTTTGAGCGGTTTTCATCGTGTAGAACGCTTACCAACTCACCAAATTCTCTTCCTTATAGAAGACAAGTTTTTATATAGGTTACGAGTAACAACGGTGACAGTGTGCAGGTCTGAAGGTCATGTGTGGCTCGCCGTATAGGGGCACCATGACGCCACGAAAAATTAAACCGCTAAGTTAAGCGGCAATTAAATACAAAGGTGCAAGCGAGCTGGACAAGATAATCCCTTCTCCAGGGATTATTTTCGTCAAGTTAAGCGGGAATCTTTCTCTGTTAAATTTATCGGATAAATGTTTTATGATCTCACGTGACAACACATGACATCATGGCGTCATGTTTTGCGTGCAGAGTTATTGTGTCTAGGCCGTACGCAATAGTGTGACACAAGTTGTGGAGCGACTAAACAATTTGCAATGGAAAGACTTTTTTTTTTTTAAAGATATTCTATTTGAAAAGAAAAAAAAAACTCTTTCGGGAACAAACTACCAGCCACGGCAGAGGTCAGAAATTGCAAAATTATAATAAGCTAAATGATGAAATAGAATGTACTAAAACACTTTTTAATTAGCGCACTTTAGTGGTCGGTGTCATGGCATCTTTGTAGCTGCGGGCAAAACTACCTTGCTCATTTTAAAAAAAAGGAGGAAAGTCGTCTTTCTAAACCCGGCAGGGCAAGCAAATCTCAAGAATTCTTCTGCAGAAAGTCAGAAATGCAGATGAGGAGCGCATCTTCTGCGTCGCTTGCGTCGCCTTCTGCTTGTCGTTTTCTAGGAAAAGAAAAAGCTTGAGATTTATTCGCCGTGTTGAACTTAGGATGAGGATTTGTCCGTCTTAATGAAAGACACGAGATTATTTTCTCCGCAGCTACAAACTTGCCATTGGAACTAGCTGGCTACCTGGGCAAACTAAATAAGAGCTGACAGCATATTTTAGTTACTTATAGGTTGTTTATTTTTATGTTGTTTTTTTTTTACAATTCCTGACGTCCACCTTTCCTGGCAGTTTGTTCCCGAGAAAGTTATTTTTTTCTCAATCATTCATCCTACTTTAAGGAATCTCAATCTTTGCTGTGTGAACCGTTATACTATACATATGTACATACCGGGTATTCAAGACTCAAAAATTCATATCAAAGGTTGGTATAAGGGGAAAAAAACTTTTTTTTTTTTAGGAGAAACTCTTAGCCGCATTGGGCGTCAGGATTTGAAAAAAGATAGGTAGATAATGAACTAAAATTTACTAATTAACTATTTTTAATTACGGAAAATAAGCTTGCTCGGTGTTATCGAAAAGCGCTAAATCAGTCTATTTTAAGAAAACTTATAGCACGTGTGAAGTGTGTGCGCACGCTGAAGTTTCCACTCGTGGAGTAGGGGTAATGCTGGCGATGCGAAAGCACGGAGGATCGATATTCCTTTCCGCCAGGTATCACATCACCGGCCTTGTCCCTGCTGAACGAGTGCTAACTTTAGCGCGCCCCCACGCTTTACACGTATCTCAAGTCTGCTTAAAATTGACTGACTCGGGTGTTTTCGACGGCGCTCTCCACGCTCCTAATTGAAACAATATGATGAACCATAATCCTGAGACTAGGTAGAAGGAGGACGATGAAGGGCAGGAGAGGACGAACACAGCTGAAATTTATTGACAAAAAGCCCTCTTAATTAAGCTTTCAGGCAGCTTCCCAAACAAAACGACAAAAAAAAAAAAGAACACAAAGAAGGAAATTTCCTTTCCGCAAACCTACGTGTGTGAAGAATAACAGGAACGAATAACTACCACAGGTCTAAAAGAAAATGGGGGGGGGGGGGGGCATATTTTGTTAAAACTTCTCGGTGACCTTCACCGTGAGATAAGACGGGAACGTAAAGACCAAAGACAAATCTTACAAAGAAGCAAAAGAGTTTAAAAGGGTCAAATATTCAGAAACATTTTCAACTCTATGTCTAAACCGAGGGAGGCTTTGTTTACCACGTTTCCGTGCTAAGCAGTTGTGATGGATTTTTTAAGAACCGTTTATGACCCCCTCTTTCGGGCAATACCGCCGTCGTGGACTGCCATATGGGTACACAATTCTGACACTCGATCAAATGCTTCGACACCTCCGAGTACTGATCTTTGATCTTAAAGGGGCGATGCAACAATTTTTGTACTTTGCGCAAATACCACTTAGAACGGATCCCTGACGTTAATGATCTATGAAACACGCGTTCGTTTTTCACCCCACGCAATAGAAGTCCCAGTAAAAAATTAAAGAAAAACGAGCAGCGTTCACCCCCTCAACTCACAGCCAGAACAAGCGGCCTCGTGATCTGGAGCCGATTATATGCCGCCAATGTTGATCATAGCAACGCGCTGGGGTTGACAAAGCACAGGACACGCGCTGAGTTCCAGACATTGTTATGGCTCGGCTATTGTCGTCGTTGCAGGGATTGGACACGGGCCACTACCCGAATGCTTCTCGAGCTATCAATTATCACGAGCCCAAATCGAGTGCTCACATAATGCTCGGGTCCAATCTATGAGCCGCATTCAAATATCGTCCCTGGAGGATGCTGCTACCACCAGGGTACGTCATCAAAATTTGCGAAGGAGAGATTGAAAGAAAACGCTCGCTTTCTCCTTGAAATTACACCGCAACAAAGAGGTTTCTTGGTCAGTGGCGTTGCATGCGAGTGTACTTGGGTCAAGTACACTCGCTCAAAACAAACGCTCAAAACGGATGTCGTTGCACCGCCCCTTTAACACTACCTTCATGATCTGTTATATAATCATTTAGGCACAGACCACGATCAAACGGAATTTCGTACACCACTCCAGATACACCATAGACCTCCTTTTGTCTGCGCATCTTATTACAACTAGTCTTTTCTGAACGAAATTGGGTTAAACGACTTAGTTTTATATCATTCCAAGATAATTCCTATTTGCTCTTTAATGTGTTTGTTAATGAGATTCATGAAGTGATACAGCACTCCACCTTGTCCCAGTTCGCTGACGATATGAAGCTATATCGCAAAATTCAATGTTTCGATGAGTGCGCCTTACTGCAAATCGACATCGATGCTATATGTACATGGTGTGTCGATAATCGGATTGACATAAATCTTCGTAAAACGCAGGTCATTTCGTTCACACTCAAAACCCTTCCAGTTCTTTTTGATTACTGTCAAAACAACGCTCTTATTAAACGTGTGTCGGTTGTGCGGGATCTTGGCGTTATGCTATATGACAAGGTGAACTTCAACAGTCATGTTGGAATGATCCTGTCAGCCTATTTTAAAGTGTTGGGCATTGTTACTCGCCTTAGTTCTGTGTTTCGCGATCCATTATGTTTTTTTTTTCGTATTGTACAGAAGCCATATTTTGCCCAATTTAGACTTTGCTTCAGTTGTCTCAAACAACCTTAGTGCCACTGCTGCAGCGACGTTAGAGCGTGTCCAAAAACGATTTGCACGTACGTTTCACGCAAAACAAGACCTGTCCGAGCCCTACTCATGTGTGAATGCACTCAATTGCTTAGGATTGGTCGAGGTAAAAACTAGACGCGGCAGATGTGATCTCATTATTTTTCAAGTGTTTGCATGGGTATTATGACTGCCCCTTAATTGTGCCTCTGACATTTTCGCAACAACCGCACATTTGCCGTACCCCCCATACATTGAATCTCCCCTGTAGTTCGCATACAGAACTATTTTAATTACATCATACGCGCCTTGACTTTTTCAATGATGACATCACATCATTCAAAAGAAGCGTTGACAATCTGATATAGTGCGTTGTCGTCGGGTCGTTTTCTGGATTTATTTCTTCTGTCGCTTTCATTTTTGTAATGTGATTTGGTGCTCTACCCTCCTAGGCTTCTGGCCGCTGGTAGGCACTGTAAATAAATAAATAAATAAACGCTGTGCTGACTTCATATTTGATGCCGATATAATTAAGATTATAAGATTTTATTTGAAAAAAAAAGGGAGAACCACTCGCTTCGCCCTCGTTTCCCTGTCCTCTCCTTTCTTTTTGAAGGAAACTAGGTTAACGAACTGCTTAAATACATAATCTTCGGGTTATCCATCATATGAAAACGGTCAAAAAGCCGCTGTAGGGCACTCCCCATTGAACGTAAACAAGACTGACTGATAGCATTGACCATCAAATTCCGAACAACGACCTTTCATGTGAGCATTGTCAGCTTTCCGGGACACGGTGACCTAGTTCCAGGTTTTTACGTAACGCGGCGTATCAACCTTGAGCAAGATGAGGTCCTTAAAGCAAAGCACAAAAGACGGGTTATTGCTATCTTATCTTCATCTATTACGCATCTTTCTGGCCTCCCTTCCTTTTACGGTTGAAATCGACCGCCGCCGTTTCCGAGGGAATGCTGCATGACGCATCAAAAGTAGACAAGGTGGAGGACGGGGGAGGGAAGTATGCGCTTGCTCATCGCGAACAATTCTCTGGCAGCCTTTGTGGCTTGTTTATCTGATGCGTATAGACGCTTTACAGCAGCTGTGCATGGGCGCCGCCATAACTGACCTTCAGTTTTTGTTCCCTCTTATTCCGTTCGCTTGACTTCATCATTTCCACAGCAGGACAGGCTATTGCCATTTTAAGAGTTACTGTGTCCTTCCCCCCAGCATAGGCCGTTGTGGAGACTCGTCAACGCCCGCTTCAGTGGCTCGGCATCTCGGTAAGACAAGAGAAGGGCGGCTATGGCGGCTCAATCTGGCGCGTGTGTAAAGCGTCTATCAAGCTACATTTACAAGTCAAAACGTGTGATTGTCCGGCGTTATTCACCCCCCCCCCCCGCCCCGCCCCCCTCGTGCACCCCCACCCCCCTGTATTTCATTTGCTGTGGTCAAATTTTATAAATACGTATATTTACTTCGACTTTCTATATGACTATATTTTTCTTGTATATGCTTTTGTTGCGTGAACTGTGTATGTGATTAATCACGTTCGATTTTGAGTAATGCATTTTCATTTCTGCAAAAAGTATAAGGCTTTTGGCGTTAAAAAATAAATAAATATATACATGTATAGAAACAACAGACAGCATGCTCTTTCCAGATGCCTACACGGATTATGTATGCAACTCTCTCAGGGCTTCTAGACAAACACTTTTTGAGGTAATTTTACAAACATTTAAGGTTAAAAACAGCAGAGCACGAAAGACAAGTGGGACAAACTTTTTGCATTGTTATCCGCTTTATTTGAACACTGAAAGGACTGCCGTGTTACGACCAATTCCTGTAGACAGGTTTTGGGTAGTTGACCTCCATCCAACACAAAATTTCACCATGACTACAAAACAAAATAAGTAAGAAAAGAATGGCAGTTGTACTTCTAAGACAGCAAGCTCATGTTTATTCACATCCGAATGTTTTATCAAGTGAACTTCTTTTTGGCCGTATACATTTTGTTAGCGCCATTAAGGAATGCGCATGTAGTTAGTACTTCTTTTTTTAACATAGAGGGAGACCAGACGAAGAAGTGAGTCACGATACCCTGGGAATTTCGGAAGGGAGGGCCGGGGAGTTTTTGTTACAGCATCTCTGCATATAACTTTTAGCCATGTTCTACCACAGACAAGACTGGGTCAGCAATAACCGTCATGTTTCTAGCTGAGATTTCTCGCCGGCAAACCATCAAGTCTCAATTTGGATTCCCCACACAACCAATGCCCTAACCACTTCAGACAAGGTAAGAGGGCGACACATCACTAGCTTACTAGAGGATCAAACGCACATTTTCACATACATTCTCATTGTTCCAACGCAAGTTCACAAATAACTCAGTCGATTAAAGCACGAAGCAAAATTGTAGTATGTTTTTTTTAAGGTACGTAGATTGTTTAGTTCTGCCTAAAATACCGGATCATGACCGGACAGCACAGGCTGGAAACATGACAGCCTGCGAACTTTGTTTGTAGGAACACTCAACGAAATATGAATATATCATCTGCAATCGAGCAGGATTTATTTTTTAAGTTATTGTAGTTGCTATTTGAAAAAAAAAAAACGAAACTAGCGGTATACTTTGTTTCACCTTACGTTCAGACGCAGCTGACGCTACGGTCTCATGGGGCTAATCAGACAACATCGAAGGCGCACCATCATTGTGTTCATCGTGTCTCTGCATGTGTTCTATCATCGCTGAACCAATCATAAACAAAAAAGGCCCAGTGACTTGCGCTTTTGACGCTTCTTGATTGACCCCATTAGCTCGTAGCGTCGCTCGCGTCTGGACGTAAGCTGAAATGAAGTTTGGTAATCGGCCATCACTTCGGAGCGCGAGTGCGCCGGGCGTCAGTTTTCTTTTGTCACTTTGCAGTTTCGTGACAACGCAAAACCATGCATTGGTCGGGGTGTATGGCGCCAGTGAATAAATGCATCACGCAATTTTCTAGGATATAAGTAGGTTAAATAACCAACAATATACGCGTGAAAATGCGTCTGTAATAGTCATGAAGTATTATGTCATGTCGTGCACGTCTGTTTTTGTTGTTCAGTCCGACTCGGAATAATTGGCGGATAGAACGTATTCCCTTCTAAGCTTTTCGTACATAAAACGTTATGGCAATAATTTGTATTTACTCTAGTTTTTCGCTTTGAGTTTTGTAGTTTTTTGTCTCTTCCGGTGACTGCCTTGCAGTGAAAACCTTTTTCTGAACAAAAAAAGAAAAAAAAATACACCACTTACAACAAAAACAAGGCTCCAGTGTACACTAACGTCGTACACGAGCGAAGCTCACGCAAAATTGTATGAGCTATGCCAGCAGGTCCTGCTCACACAATTTGCACAGCTCCTCTGAGTACTTGACAGCGCAAAAGTCAGAGTTGTCCAGCAACAAATGGCCGGGAAAGCGGGGACTGGCGGCACATTTATAACAGCCGAATAAATAATTTGCATGTGCAATATTCCTAATGATAACCGAGTAATATTGTCACGGTTCGTTGAATGCCTTCTTCAGTCTTTGAAGTAACAAAACACACAAAAACGGATGATTAAAGTGGAAGACATATGCATGACCAGTCATTTCACGGGCAACGAGTCGTAGGACCCGTCAGAAAGATAGCCGAATCCGACCTGACGCCCGCCAGTCAGCACGTAACATGATTTAAAGAGATGGTCAAGTCCGACCTGGCACCAGCGCATCAGGATGTCGCATAGAAAATTATCTCTACCGTAACACCTTATCTTCTTACAAGTACAAGTAAAAAAGATAAGGTGTTACAGCAGAGATTAGCAAAGTGACTACTTAGCCACTTTGCTAATCAAAATAGCAAAGCGTCCGGCGACAACGTCATGATCGGAAAGTCCGTCTAGATGAATTATGTCATAGCAAGCTTCAGGATCGTCTGTTAAAAATAATTATGAATGCTGGCAAAACTGAGGGAGGACCGTGTGGGTTGGGTAATGGGTTGAGATAATGAGAAGTCACGACTGAGGAAAGGCATACGCCTTTGAATCACTGTCCGCAACTGATAGCGTGGAAAGATAAAATCAAGATTATTCACGGAAAGATAAAATCACCTAATATATTAGCGCACTGATAAGAAAACGCGTAAACATTTCACTCAGATTTTGCTCGAATTCGCACGGGAATGTATCGCTCATATAAGGAGAATGGTAGAAATCGCCAAAAATTACGTCACTATAAAGCACCACACTTCAGGAACACAAATGCGAATTCCAGAGACGAACTAACATAGATCTGTATAGCAAGGAGCTTTTTGCGAATTGAAACGAGCACACTACGACCTCCTCGATACAGTCTATCGCAACGAAAAAAAAATATATAATCTGACGCACTGACTAAGTATTGTAATCGGGAACGGTGTCGTTCAGCCATGTCTGAGTCAACACGATTGATGACTCAGAGCGAGTATCGATTAATGAGGAAAGAGCAACACTTTTTATGAGAACACTTTTTTATTTTCGTGCTCCTAATAATAATAAAAATATATCTAAATAGTTCAACATACCACATGTGTTCTCGCATTATGTTTACTAGTTAAAAGTACGCTAAACACTAGGTTTCCGTCATGCATGTCTACGAACCTAATACTATTATCTTAGGCTTTATAAAAAAAAAAAAACATTAGGATCATGAACAGTCTTAGGCCTTTTAATAAAAAAGTCTTAGTAATACTTTCTAGTAGTAAGCTGATTTAGCGAGTTTAGGCGATGTCTGGCACTTTTCAAGAAACGAAACATTTTTATAAACTGCAACTTTAATTACTCAGAATTAGTTAATAAACTCATTATACCGAACGTCGTGAATTTTTCAAGATATGCCCTTCGACAGAGACCTATAGAATATTAACCTTTTATTATTTTCATTTCTTTTTTTGTGAGGTGCGTTTTTTTATTTTAACGATTTGGCTAGCATTTCGGAAAACACATATTGAGGTGTCGGATTGACAGTGAATTGTGGTACGCAACGCAGACACTGGTACGTTACCCTGGACCACAACATCGGGTTAAAAAAAAATGCCCCAAAATATGTTTTATTTAGAGCCATTGCTAGCCACAGAGGATTTAATGTCCACAGCAATGCGAACAGACGTCACGTGGAAAAAGCTTAACAATGTCCTCAATTGTTCGCACGAAATAAAGCAAATTGAGAAAATCCGCCTGTATAATGTAGAACTTACAGGAACATTACTAGCAAATGCTTTTATTGACCACTTCGTAAATTTGGCAAAAGGAAATCCAGGCGAAAACGCTTGCGCGTATATTGAACGTAAAAATGAAAGTACGATCTTTCTTGAACCCGTTTTGAATATGGAGGTGATACACACATTTTTGTCTTTTAAAAATAGTACAAGCTGTGACGCTGATGATATGCAGATAGGTCCGATAAAGCATGTAATAGATATCATATCACCCTGTCTGACATTCATTTTTAATCTCTGTTTGCAGCTCGGGGTGCTTCCAAAAAATATGCAGATAGCTAAGGTCAGCGTATTGTATAAAAAGGGTGACAAGAACAACATGGCAAACTACAGGCCTATTTCTATCTTACCGGTGTTTTTGAAAGGCTTTGAAAAAATATTGCTTTCACGCATGGTGAAGTTTTCAGATAAGCACAGTATAATCAATCCTTCGCAGTTTGGTTTCCGTAAAGACCGGTCTACCGACCTTGCTCTTTTAGAGGAAAAATAATATATTTTGAGTAACTTCCAGCATAAAAAATGACCCACGGAATATTTATTGATTTTAGTAAGGCGTTCGATCCTCTAAATCATAATCTGTTAATAAAAAACTAGAAACAAATGGTTTTCGTTTACAGGTATCAACATTAATTGCGTCATATCTTTCACATCGTAAGCAATACGTCCATATAAATGGCTATTCTTCTAATATAAAACCAATTGAATCTGGAGTTCCCCAAGGAAGTATTCTAGGTCCTTTTTTGTTTAATTTATGTGTCAATGATATTGTAAACTTAAATAAAAATATCAAATATGTAATTACGCGGATGATACTAGTTTACTATTTGCAGGTAATAACTGTAATGAACTAATAAATAGCGCAAATGAAACTCTTAAAGACCTTGTTAAGTGTTGTAGTTGTAATGCTCTAAAAATCAATGAAAATAAAACAAAAGCGGTTTTATTTCACCCAAAAAACAAGAATGTTACTTTAACTTGTGATATCTTTTAAAATTCGACTAAAATTGAAGTCCTCATAAGACTCTTGGTGTTGTATTCACGGATCAAATGCGATGGGACGATCATATTAATTATTTTTTTCTTAAACTATCGCGGGTTGTAGGATTGATATGTATCGACACCGCCATCTTTTGCCAAGAAGTGTCCAATTTTTAATTTATAACTCTTTATTTTTTTCTCATATAAATTACTCTCATTTAGTTTGGGGTAATAGTACAAGTACAAACCTAAATAAACTACTTCTGTTGCAGAACAAAATGCTAAGAAACATTTCCAATGTCCCATTCGACCACCCTAGTGAACCCTTATTTAAAAGTTTAAAATTAATTAATGTTAATAGTTTATATAAATATCGTTTGTGTGTGTGTTATAAATCGGAAGTACAAAAAAATCATCTTAACCTGATTGACCTGCCTTCTCTAGCTCCAAAAGTACCAACTTACCCTACTCGAAGTTTGCGAAATTGGAAGTTACCCAATACTAGAACGACCTATGCTGAGCAAATGTTATCGTATACGCTTCCAAACCTACTTAATTTTCTTAGCTTCAAAAATATTGATCCTACTAAGTCATCGAGAATAGTTATTCGAGAATGTTATTCCAGTGTGGTTTTTTAGTAATACTTTCCAGAGCTTTGAGATGTATAATACTTCGTGTTTTCTGTGTATATATCTAAATGTATATACTTATGACATTTTCTGTGTATGTATCCTCTCAATGTATCTATGGTATGTATCATGTATTACATAAATACATAGTTACATAAAACTCTCCATGTACGCATCATGGTACTAAGAAAAACGTTAATATTGCCGCCTGATTACTTTTTGAATGTCATTGCATCTTGTTTATTTTTTCTTGTGCCACTGCTGTTTGTGTGAGAGGGGGGCCGGGGACTCGTCAAGCTGCATTGTTAGCATCCTGCTGAGCACGAGAGATCATAAAGAGACGAGGACGACGACGAGCACCCGCGAAACGTGCAACGATACGAACGTTAAAAGCTCTGTACATATAAAATGTTTTCTAGCCTTTGACAACTGAGTATTTGACGACTAACAAGTCAGAAGTGGGATGAACACGTTTGCGACCTGGACACGGTGAGAAGCTTTATTCTATGATTCTCAAAGCGGTAGAAACTGTGTCACATCGGACCAGCTCGTTCTAGAGATGACTGACAGCACCGGGCACGATCTACGAAAGAAGGAGCGCCTGCGAGGCCGTCCGCCGGGTGCAAACCAAGGTTCCTGTGAAAGAACAGGCGATGGAGAAATCACGAACGAGGCTGTCGTGGACAACACTCGATCCCTTCAGCAACACGACGAAGCGTATCCTGTAGCTGTGACTGCTGGTATCGACAACACCGACAGAGTCGCTGATGCGTTGGAGAACCATCAGGCAACGGAATTTCGTGCAACAAATGAAGACTTTTCTACGCTGCTGCAAAGGGCTATCCAGAGTGCCGTGCGGGAGGCGATGAGCGGCATGGCTACGCTTCTTCTTGCCAGCCAACAGCCACTTCAAGACGCACGACCACCTGCGGACTCTGGAAAGCTTGTACCTGTCTTTAATCCTGTGGCATTTCCATCGCAGACAGTAGAACAATGGATTAGAAAAGTTGACGAACTTTCCGCAATCTACAAGTGGAGTGATCGACAGACGTCGTGCTTTGCCATCACGAAACTGGAAGGAGTTGCAAAGACATGGTATGATGAACTTTCGAGCGTACAGCGATCATGGCAAGAGTGGAAAGACGAATTGAAAAGATTGTTTCCAGATGTAAAAAGCTGTCAGCGTTGCCATCAGGAGATGGTGGCTCGAAAACGACGAAAGGGTGAGAACATCGAATTGTACTTCCATAAAAAGGTTAGCCTCTCCCGTCTCTGTCAACTCCCTGAAGATCAAATTGTTGAGTACGTCGTCACTGGTCTTGATAACGAGGCGATGGTGCGAAGTTTAAGCGTTAGAACTTTCTCTACGCCAGAGTCATTGCTTGAGTGCCTTAAGCGTATAGACGACCGACTCGCCGTAGTCAAGGCAACACCCACTTGAAGCGAACGTCAGCCTTCATCAGGTGGATCGCATGACCAAGTCGAAGCGCGGAACGAAATTGGCCCCCGGGCAGCAGGCCAGTCAGGTGATAATAATCAACGAAGGCCTTTATATAACCACAACGGAGAGTCATTATGCTTTAACTGCAACGACTACGGACATTTTGCAATCCACTGTCCTGAACCGCAAAAGCGGGAACGATGCGAAAAATGCCAGCGTGTTGGTCACGCGGTTGCCAACTGCACATTTAATACCAAGGAAACGTTCCCGAAGACACACTGCCTGGAAAGTAAAGAAATAGTTGGCGCACAAAATGAAAAATACTTTCAAGAGGCACAGATCGACGGGAAGTCAGTTAAGGTATACTTGGACCTTGGCAGTCAATGCATTACGCTTCGTCAGGCGGACGCCGACTACCTCGGTATTACATATACGAAGCCTACAGATACGTGCAAAATTGGAGGCTACGGTTCTGGTCACGTGATTCCTCGCGGAATCACCCGAGCGCATCTCACCGTCGATCAGGCCAGTGCAGAAGTGCCCATTTACATCGTTCCAAGTGATGTCCAGGCAATTCCATTACTTGTTGGCCAACCGTTTACGGATCAGCCCCACATTACCGTTATAAGACGTAAAAACGTTCTACGAATTTTTGAAGAAAATGAGAGTGCTGAGGACGAGGACGGCCGACTTAGAGGCATCAACGTTCCAAACGTTCCACCATGTTGTGCCACGTTATGGGCAAAGGAGTCAACGGTCATACCTCCCGGGTACATTGACATTGTCACCTTAAGGAGCATTGCTCGCCCTCCTGCATCATCCATGTAGACGAAGATGGGACTTCATTCTTGCCAGTCCTAAATGTTTCGGATTCCGCTATTCATGTAACGCAAGGAAACATGACTACACGGGGCTCTTGGTGCCACGAGGAACACGAAACGTCTTGCGACCACATTGTATCTTCGAAATGCCTAATACCTTCTAGGCCAGAAGATGTGCGCACGGGAACCGCATTAACACCTGATGGATTCAAACGACTTCTCAAGTTGATCATCGAGCATCGTGATTGTTTTGCGGATAATGTCTTTAAGTTGGGAACCACAAACAAGGCCGAAATGAAAATTGACATCGCAGAAGATGCGAATTCGGTATCTTTTCGACCGTATCGTCTACCGTACAATCAGCGACTCAGAGTAAACAAAGCTATTGAACAGCTGAAAAAGGCGGGTATAGTTTGCGACCCCTCGTCCAAGTACGCCACTCCGTTGCTTGTAGTGAAGAAAAAGACAGGCGAAGAACTTTTGTGCATTGATTACGAAGCACTCAACAGGGTCACTAAGAAGGACAAATACCCGCTTCCCTTGATCGAAGACCAGCTGAGCCGATCTAGTAGTGGTCCACTTGAAGACGTCGCTATTTGTGATGGTCTACACGTCCTGCCAGCTACAGTGATTGATTTTGACGACTGGCTGGTAGCAGTACAACGTCAGGACCCTGAGGTCAACAAGATACGGGACATATTACGAAAGCCGGCAAAGTCGAAGGAAGACCAACGTCTCCACGAACAGTACGAGCTACGGAGCGACGTTGTTTTCAGAAAAAACAAAACACAGAAGGTATCGTGGGTAGTCCCGCAGAATATGCGTTGGCAGGTCGTTCGGCGCTGCCACGACGATCTCGGACACCTGGGATTAAAAAAAACGTTGAAGAAGATGCAGGAAAAGTATTGGTTTCCTAGAATGAAACGATATGTTTGCAGGGACATCGCATCGTGTCTAGAATGTATTCATCACAAGACTCCAACAGGCAGAAAGCCTGGAATGTTGCATTCCATTGAGAAAGTTTGCCAGCCTTTTCACACGATTCATATTGATCACCTGGGACCATTTCCACGAAGCAGGCATGGGAACACTTATTTGATTGTGGCTGTGGATGCATTTACCAAGTTTGTACTGCTGAGACTCACAAGAAACACTAGCGCACAACCAACTGTTTTGTTCCTGAAGAACATCGTTGGCCTTTTCGGCCCTCCAGCAAGGGTTACTACAGACAGAGGTGGCGCTTACACAAGTAATGCGTTTCAGAGGTGTTGCCGTGCACTAAACATTGAGCATGTGCTGAACTCTACTGCAAACCCGCGAGCGAATGGACAAGTGGAGCGGTGCAATAGAGTTGTTACTACATCAATCGCCACTTTGACCACCGACGTTGAAGGCAGGGATTGGTACGAGTTGTTGGAACAAGTTCAGTGGAGTCTCAACAACACTTTCCAGAAGGCCGCTCGTACGACGCCCTTCCGGCTTCTGTTCGCTTACGAGTCTAGAAATTTTAAGGGAGGTTCCCTCGAAGATGCCCTACGGGACGAAACCAACGAAACTGAAACTAAGATGGCGACAAGACGACAGGCGGCCATACACGCCATTCGTACAGATCGGGAAAAACAGCAACGTCGCTACAATAAGAAGCGGTGCAGCGCTTCGTCCTTCGAGCCCGGAGACATCGTCGCGGTGGAGAGAGAATCACTTCCAATAGGACATTCAAGGAAGCTTTTAAGAAAGTTTCAAGGTCCCTACGTAGTAACGGAGAAGCTTCCAAATGACACATATCGTATAGAAGACATTCCGGGCCGATCAGTTACTCAGCGTTTCTACACGTCTACGGCCCCGATTGACAAGATGAAGCGCTACTATGCCTTCGACTTAGACAACAAACACGATCATGACGACTGCGAAGACGAAGAAGAAAATTGAGTCAATTTTTCACAGGATGGCCGAGTGTTAGCATCCTGCTGAGCACGAGAGATCATAAAGAGACGAGGACGACGACGAGCACCCGCGAAACGTGCAACGATATGAACGTAAAAGCTCTGTACATATAAAATATTTTCTACCCTTTGACAACTGCGTATTTGACGACTAACAGCATGATGCAGCTTTTTAGAGCGCAGCTCTAAGGCGCCCGTTTCCGGCTTGAGCGGCGTCGGCGTCGGCGTAACCGCGCGGTGCATCATGGGTAAATTTCCCCGCTATATTTAGCGGAAAAATTTCCCCGCTAAATTTAGCGGAAAAATTTCCCCGCTAAATTTAGCGGAAAAATTTCCCCGCTAAATCTAGCGGAAAATTTTCCCCGCTAAATTTAGCGGAAAGTTCCCCGCTAAATATAGTGGAAAATTTTTCCCGCTAATTTTAGCGGAACATTTTACCCGCTAAATCTAGCGGAAAATTTTCCCCGCTATATCTAGCAAAAAAGTTTACCCGCTAAATCTAGCGGAAAATTTTCCCCGCTAAATTTAGCGGAAACTTTTGCCCGCAAAATTTAGCGGAAAAAATTCCCCGCCAAATTTAGCGGGAAATTTTCCCCGCTAGCGGAAAACTTTTCCGGCTAAATCTAGCGGAAAATTTTCCCCACTAAATCTAGCGGAAAATTTTCCCCGCTAAATCTAGCGGAAAATTTTCCCCGCTGAATCTAGCGGAAATTTTTCCCCTAAATGCGGGAGGGCAGGAGAGCAGGAGGGGCATTGCCCCCTCTACGTACCTTCCCCTCCTCCTCATCAAGAGCTGCGCTCTAATTCGGCGTTACAGGGAGTTGTAAACGGGTTTCATTTTTTCCTCGGTCTCCCTCCATCTTTTGTTTGATGGAAAAATGAACATTATTATTATGATGATTATTATTATTATAATGTAATTAGAAGCTTTTTTTCCCTTGATGTCAGTTGGAAAGACAACCTTCGTCATAAGTGATAAAATGTGAAAACACAAAATAAGGAGAATGAAGTAATGAAGTGTCGTAATCATCCTTAACGATCTCAGACGTCCTCCTTTTTAAAATGCGTTTACGCCATGTTTACGTAATCAGCGAAGACCGTCGGATCGCTGGGGACTATTCATATTAGGGGCAGGGAGGGTTGAAAGTGCACACATAATTACGTCATGGATTTTCTAAGAGAAAAAAGCGAACTATCGTTACTCGATGAAGAACAGACGTTCATTAGCGAAATGAAATCTAGAATATTTTGCGCAAACAGTGACCTCGGGACATAAACTGTTATTCTTGTAACGTCAGTATATACCTTGACACTTTAATTACACGACACATTTTGGACTCCACATTTAGCGTCGTGTATCATAAGGGGCAGATGAGGGCATTTATAGTTTTGCTTTTTATGTTTTAGGGAGACATTATTAAGCTTTCTAACTTTTTTCTGTTCTTCAAGTTCATAAAGATTCCAGTTAGGCTTTCGCTGCCTAGAGAGTATACCACAGGAAAAACTCGCCCGGAATTATTAATTTGGGAGCAATGCACCCAATAGGCTCAGTAAATATTGCAAAAAAGGATATTTTATTTTTGACAATGCTGACGAATTCCAATGCTAACAAATTGAAATTTGGTACGCATGATCCAACAGCCTTTATATAAAAATAAGAAGAAATAATCGGTGAGTTTTTCTCCGTACCCGCCGGTTTTGTGGTGAACTTTTCTCCGGGATTGCTTGCGTTCCAGGCAATCGGCTGCCGTAGATTCGTCCCCGCTTTGAATAATCAAGTTCAATATTGATCGCAGAAAGAGGGCCAATAGGCTTGAAATGTGAGCGAAATAAATTACATTCGTGTGTTGTTGTTTTTTTTTTTTTAAAGCATATATTTTTTTCTTTACTGGTGTTAGCGAGATTTAAAGAAAATGACAGGGCAATGGTTATTTGCTGAGCGGGGTATCGGCCGGAACGCTAGGGTCATTTTCTCCCCACGGAACTCTTACGTGAGCTCATGATCTCTCTTGCGGATATTTTAACGGCCAGGAGAGGTACCCCAAATTCGTCAACAAACCGGTCCTGGTGTAGTAAAATCCGGATGGTTGGCACAACGTGATTGATTTTCGGCACCGGCAAATTGTAGGCTTCACTTCAGTTCAACCTGATGAGGAACAAAGCATGTAAAGACTGCGGTGTTTACCGGACAATATCGAATTTCGGTCTGTACCGATCTGTTCCGATCAATATCGAGGTCGGGGTATGACGCCACGAAATATTAAACTGCCGAGTTCATCGGGAATCTTTCTGTGCTAAATTTATCGAATAAATGTTTCATCATGTCACGTGACATCATGTCGTCATGGTTTGTGTGCAGAGTGATTGTGTCTAGGCCGTACGCAAAAGTCTGACGCAAGGTGTGGTTTAAAAGTCTTTCTTTCGCAAGCTGTGCAGTCGCTCGAGCGACTGCACAGCTTGCGAAAGGAAGACTTTTAAAAAAACATTTCTAAAGATATTGTAGTTGAAAAGAAAGTGTACTCTTTTGGGAACAAACTACCAGCCAAGGCAGAAGTCAGGAATTGCAAAACTATAGTAAACTAAATAATGAAATAAAATGCTCTGAAACTCTTTTTAGTTAGCGCACTTTAGTGGTTGGTGCAATGGCATCTTGGTAGCTGCGGGCAAGACGATCTCACCTGTTTTAAAAACGGAGGAATGTCCTGTCTCTAAACTCGGCAGTGCAAGAAAGTCTCATGGATTCTTCTGCAGAAAGTCAGAAATGCAGATGAGGAGCGCATCTTCTGCATCGCGTGCATCGTCTTTTGCGCGTCGTTTTCTGCGAAAAAAAAAAAAAAAAGCTTGAAATTTATTTGCTTTCTCGGACTTAGGATGAGGATATGTCTGTTTTAATGAAAGACACGAGATCATTTTGTCCGCAGCTACAAACTTGCCATTGGAACTAGGCTACTAGCTGGCTAACAAGGCAACCTAAATAAAAGGTGGGTTAGCATATTTTTATGGTTTTTTTTTTTTTTTACAATTTTTGACGTCCGTTGTGGCTGACTGTTTGTTCCCGAGAAAGTTACTTTTTCCTCAATCATCCATCCTACTTTAAGGAATCTTTGAGTCTTCGCTGTATGAACCGTTATGCTACATATGTACAGAGTGCGACACTGTTAGTGCGAGCAAGCAATCGCCGTTTTTTTCCAGTTTTTCTCTTTGAAACTAAGGGATGTCGTTCAAGTTATTACTGCTACCGAAAGAACTCATTTAGTTTATAATGCAAGTGGTAATACTTCGTGCTCACTAATACTATTTATATGTAAATTGCGAAAATGTGCCGATGTCATGTTCGCGCTAACAGTGTCGCGATGTGTACGTACATACCGGGTATTGAAGTAGGCTCGAAAATTCCTACACAAGAATGGTATAGGGGAAAAAAAGGCTCTTTTTGAGAAGAAGCTGTTAATCACAATGAAGGTCAGGAATTAAAAAAAATAGGTAGAAAATGAACTAAAATTTACTAATTAACATTTTAATACGCGAAAATAAGCTTGCTCGGTGTTATCAAAAAGCGCAAATCAGTCAATTTCGGGAACACTTAAAGCACGTGTGAAGCGTGCGCTCGCGCTAAATTATGCAGTCGTGGAGTAGGCGTAATGCTGGGTATGCGAAAGCACGGATGATCAATATCCCTTTCCTTCGGATTTCCACATCTCCAGCCTTGTGCTTGCTGAACGAGTGCTAACTTTAGCGCGCCCCCACGCTTTACACCTGCCTCAAGTCTGCTTAAAATTTACTGACTCGGGCGTTTTCCATAGCGCTTTCACACTCCTAATTGAAGCAATATGATGAACTTTATATAACCCTGAGACTAGGCAGAAAGAGGACGATGAAGGAGAGGTGAGGAGGAACACAGCTCAAATTTATTGACAAAAAGTCCCGTTTATTAAGGCCTCAGGCACCTTCACAAACCAAAAAAAAAAAAGACGGTAAAAACACACAAAGAAGGAAACTTCCTTTCCGCAAACCTACGTGTGGGAACAATGACAGGAACGAATAACTACCACAAGTCCTAAAAAAAAGGGGGGGGGGGGGGGGAACCTCCGTAAGACAAGACCGGAACGTAAAGACCAAAAAAAAATCTTACAAAAAAAAAGAGCAACAGAACAGCCTAAAAGGGTTAAATATCCAGAAACATTTTCAACTCTAGGTCTAAACCGAGGGAGGCTTTGTTTACCGCGTTTCCGGGCTAAACCGTTGTGATGGATTCTTTTGAGAACCGTTTATGACCCCTTTTTGTCGGACAATACCACAGTCGAGGATTGCCATATGAGTACACAATCCTGACACTCAATTAACTGTTTCGACACTTCCCAGTACTAATCTTTGTTCTTAACACTACGTTCGTGTTCTCTTATACAGACATTTAGGCAACGTTTTGTTTGTCCTATGTTACACAGACCACAATCAAACGGTACACCACTCCAGACACACCATAGACCTCCTTGTGTCTGCTCTTCCTATTACAACTAGTCTCTTCTGAACGAAATTGGATTAAACGACTTAGTTTTAAATCATTCCTATATACTGCGCTGACTCCATACTTGATGCCGGTAGAACTAAGATTATAAGAAATCATTTGAAACAAAAAAAAAAAAGGAAGAACCATTCGCTTCGCCCCCGTTTCCCTGTCCTGTCCTTTCTTTTGGGGGGAAACTAGGTTAACCAACTGCTTAAATACATATTCTTCCGGTTATTCACCATAAGAAAGCGGTCAAAAAGCCGGTGTAGGGCACTCCCTCTCGAACGTAAACAAGACTGACTGATAGCATTGATCATCCAATTCCGAACAATGACCTTTCAGGTGAGCATGGTCAGCTTTCCGGGGACACGGCGACCTAGTTCAAGGTTTTCACGCCACGCGGTGTATCAACCTTGAGCAAGATAAGGCCTTTAAAACGAAGTACCAAAGTACGGGTTTACTGCTCTCTTAACTTCATCTATTACGCACCTGTCTGGCCTCCCATCCTTTCACCGTTGGAATCTGACCGCCGCCGTTTCCATGGTAATAATAATAGTACTATGCGTTTCTTTTTTTTTTTTTTTTTGGGGGGGGGGGGGGGGGGGGGGGTGGGAACCACCGTTTCCGAGGGGATCCTGCATTACGCGTCAGAAGTAGACAAGGTGGAGGAGGGGGGTGGGGGGGGGGGGAAGTGAGTGTTTGCTTAACGCGAACAATTCTCTGGCGGCCTTTGTGGCTTGTTTATATGATGTGTATATCAAACCACATCTACAAGTAAAAACGTGGGATTTTACTGCCTTATTTACTGGGGCCCCCCCCCCCCCCCCCCCCGTTGTATTTCATTTGCTGTGGCCATATTTTATAAATACGTATATTTACACCGACTATTCTACATGACTATATTTTTATTTTTATTTTTTTGTTGCGTGAACGTTGTATGTGATCAATCACGTTCGGTGTTGATTTATGCATTTTCATTTCTGCAGAAAATATAAGGCTTTTAGCGTTAAGAAAGAAAGAAAGAAATACATGTATAAAAACAACTAACAGCTAGCTCTTCCAAAATGCCTACACGGATTATGTATGCAACTCTTTCCGGACTTCTAAAAAAAAAAAAAAAGCTTTTTGAAGTAATTTTAAAAACATTTAAGGTTAAAAACGGCAGAGCACGAAAAACAAGTGGAACAAATCTTTTGCATTGTTATCCACTTTATTTGGACACTGAAACGACTGCCGTGTTACGACCAATTCCTGTAGACTGTTTTTGGGTAGCTGAGCTCCATCCAACACAAAATTTCTCTGTGACTACAAAAAGAAAAAAAAAAGAAACAAAAGAACGGCAGTTGTACGTCTAAGACAGCAAGCTCATGTTTATTCACATCCGACTGTTTTATCGAGTGAACTTTTTTTTTTTTTCCGCGTACATTTTGTCAGCGCCGTTAAGGAATACACATGTAGTAAGTACTTGTCTTTTTAACATATAGGGAAATCAGACAAAGAAATGAGTCACGATACCCTAAACATTTTGGAAGGGACGGCCGGGGAATAGTTATTACAGCATCTCTGCATATAACTCTTAGCCATGTTATAGCGCAGACGACACTGGGTCAGCAAAAACGGTAATGTTCTTAGCTGTGATTTGTCGCCGGTAAACCAAGTCTCAATTTAGATTCCCCAAACGACTAATGCCCTAACCATTTAATACACGGCAAGAGTGCGACACCGTCACGTCACAAGCTTACTAGAACATCGGTTCTCAGATGGGGGTCCGCGGACCCTTTGGGGTCCGCGTAGGCATTCTAGTGGTCCGCGAAGCCCTGCCTCATCGGTCAAGCCCGCCAATAAAAGTTGTATTTTTTTTCAGGTCGAAAAATTATTTCAGTTTTCGGGCGAGTTTTCTCGTGTAAACGTCAATAAAAGAGGTCTACTTCACACTAGCTCTTAGTTATATCCATTTATTAAATCATTATATTTAACCTATGCCTTTCCTCTCCTCTCACCACGAACGGGGTCCTCCATCATCTCCGCCGATCCGCAAGGGGTCCGCGAAATATCGATGGTTGCGAACCACTGAGGATTAAGGACTAAACACATATTTTCACATACTTTCTCATTGTTCCCACGCAAATTCACAAATACCTCATTCGCATTAAAGCATGAAAAATATTATAATAAGTTCTTTATTTTTTTTAATGTATGTAGGTTGTTTGACTCTCCGTAAGATTCCGGATCATGACCGAACCTTATTTGTAGGAACACTCGCCGAAATAAGCATCTGCAATCAAGCAGGATTCATCTTTTGGGTTGTAGACGCTATTCTAGGGAACAAAAATTAGTAGTATACAGTACTTTGTTTCACCTTAAGTACAGACGAAGCTGACGCTACGGTCTGATGGGGCTAACCAGACGGCATCGGAAACGCACCATCTTGGTGTTCGTCCAGTTTCTGCACGTGTTCATCGCTTAACCAATCATAAGCAGAGAAAGTCCAGTGTCCTGCGCTTTTGACGCTGCATGATTGACCCCATTAGCTCGTAGCGTCGCTTACATCTGGACGTATGCTGAAACGAAATATAGTAACCGGGCATCCCCGAAATTATCCGGGACGTCGTCCGGGAGGGACTCAGCAGGTTGCTGCCAGCCTCGAGTCATCCAGCGACATTCTCAATCGCCGAGGTTGCGCGCGAGGAAGTCCAAGGGGCGGTCCAACCTGAAATTCCCATCAACATGACGACGCCGGAAGAACCGACGTTGAGCTACGCCGCCATGTCCCGGCGGCCGCCGCAAGCCAGACATGCACAAATTATTCAAAAAAGGTAGTAAAGTTAAGTTACTGAGTATCGACGCCAAAGTAATTGGAGTAGAGTAGAAATTACTTATTTGTAATAGTAATTGAGTAAACTACTAACTACTGTAAAAAAGTAGCGAGTTTCTTTGAAGTTACTTTCAAAGTTACTTTTTTTATATTTTAGTGGTAGCAAAATGAACAGCAGTTTTGATCCGTAATAAAACCTAGCGAGAGTAAAGTAAATGCAGTCATTTTATGGCTTGCGTTTTCACCAAAATAGTTTATTCGCTCGCAGAAGAAATTGTCCTTCAAAGTTCTTCATAGGAACGTTTTTCCCTTTTCCTCCTAAAGACGTCCCCAGCCAAGCTCGAAAGACGTTCCACCGACGCGCTGGATGGAAAGGCAGCGTTGAATTTGAGAAACAGTCTGTGCAGGGCCGGGTAGGCGAGTGTCGTAATCTTAGGTGTCCATGACGAAACATGTGAGGTTTGCCTCGGCTAAAGGGTCTTTTATAACAAACTCTCCTCCTGTTTTCTTTTTTCTTCGGCAAGTAGAAATTGTTATGACTGGCCCCTCTTTATTACCACGACGTTCGGAGGGTACGCTGAGCAAGTGCACCTGACCGTCAAGGATTCGAGTCTCGCGCCACGACGATGAAATCATCCGGACTACTGCGCGTCTCGTTGCAGTGCTAGTGCTACGATGCTACGATACTGAAAAAAAATTGTTTTGGTTTAACAGAAGATGAAACGAAGTATACTTCGCCGCTGACGCCGGGTCCAACCAAAGGATCTCCCGAGAGTGATTCGCAATCCTCGCCGGCGACTACGGTATCCTGACGCGCCTGGCACGCCTGACAAGTAAATCGTTTTCAACAAAGAGGAGGTCTTCATGGCGTGGAAGGTCGGAAGGACGCGAAGAATTGCGTGAACGAGCATCGTCGCTCGAACAGTTGCAGCTGGAAGCGGGAACGTGCTCCCATGAACGGATTATCCATGTCTGCGTTTGTGCGCGGGGGAGTCCAGCTTTGCAAGGAAAGTATGCGCTGACGACGAGGCGACCATGAGAAAAGGCGCCCAGCTGCGAAGTCATTCTAGTGGCGCCTCCCGTGGAACCCCCAAATTGCTTGAGGCAGAACTCAATAAAGGCAGACAACATGAAAACAACAACAACCCTGAGAGTGTCCCCGTCTTTCACGGTTGCAGCTGGAGGCGCGGCGCCTTCGTGAATTGCTGGATTAGGTCAATACCCGACCAAGGCTTGTTAAGCATATCTGCCTGCGTTCGTGCGCGCCGGTGTTTTGTTTTGGCTGCTTGTCGCCAAGTTGGCCCAAGGACGCCTGTGATGCAGTTTCTACGGCTGACGAGTATAAGCGCCTGGGAACGGAATGTGAGGGGGCCCCTTGTTCGGGAATGCCACTTCATCAGCCGTCATCTTATTTATTTCTTCGCTCAAACTTTTGTGATGAGCAAAATTAGCACTAGATTTCGAAAGTAGTTAGTTATTTAAGTAGAAGTTACCTGAAAATGTAGTTAAATTAAGCTACTAATTACCCAAATAAAGTTGTAATTGAAAGTTACCAAGTTTCTCGGAAAAGTAGTTAAACTACAGTAGTTTGAGTAGAGTAGTTGAACTGCGTGCAAGTCTGCCGCAAGCTAACCGCCAAGCCACGGCGCCACGCCGACGAGACACTCCGATGCCGCAGTATCCTCGACGCCTGGAAGGAGAAGTCCATTACGTCCGCCCGGAACGACTCTCCCCGAGGAAAACCGACGTGTGGAGGATGGCCGATCGACGCCGGTTGTGCTACCACTGCGGGAAAGCCGACCATATCTACCGCCGTTGCCCCTACCGGCAAATAGGGCTGCGTGACTTCCACCCGAATGACCCACGTTCACGCCACGGTGAACGACCGCGGGAGATGGAATAATGCCTCCGACGACCTCAGTCTCCCCCGCCTGCAGCTCGCCGCGTGTCCCGGTCGCTGTCACCACGACGTCCAGCTTCGCCGATGCACCGACCCCGTCAAGATAGCCTGTACCCCATTTTCCGTCGGGAAAACTAAGCACGGCAGCTCCTAGAGGTGTTGCCGTAGACGAACGACGTAAAGAGCCTTAACGAACGCCGAAGTGCCCCCACTTCTCCGACGCCACGCATCGCAACGACGCGCCTGCAACGGTTCCCAACAACCTAAACGTTGTTATCGACGGCCACGACGCATCGTTACTCGTAGACACCGCAACAAACTACTCAGTCTTGAGTGGGAGACTCTCTCGCCGCCTTCGAGCAGTGACGACGCCGTGGGATGGGCCGCAGATACGAATCGCTGGAGGACACCTCATCACACCTGTCGGAGGGTGCACTGCTCGCGTCCAAATTCACGGCGAGATATGTCCTGTGAAATTCCTCATTCTACAAGACTGTGTCAGTGACGTCATTTTCGGCATTTACTTTCTTTGTGAATACGGCGCCGTCATCGACCTTGGAGAGAACAGAAGTGACGCTGCGGACACCAGTTCCGTCTTCAGAGAAGCCCCAAACAGCATTAGCCGCCGTCCGAGTCTCTGCCGACCGCGTGGACCTGTCGCCACGATCAAGTGTTGTTGTCCGTCAAGACCGATGCAGCTACTTGCGGCGAAGTATAGTTCTGGAAGGCAACGTTAAATTGCTCCTGGGAAGAGGAATTAGCGTCGCAAGAGGAGTTACCTGAACCTCAGGATGGGCGCCCCTTGATCCCCGTGACGAACTTCCGACAAGAAACGCAACACCTCACAAAAGGTGCAGCTGTGGGCCACGTCGAGTAACTCCTGAAATCCGCCGAAATCGCCACGATTACTGAAGAATCCCCGCCATCTCAGCAAGGCAGTACGTCGCCAGCGCAGCTCGACATTGACCCTAAACTTCCGGGCCCAAAGCTGATCATCCTCCTCGCCGAATAACCATACAGAGTTTCCGTAAAAGAAAGGGAGGTAATCCAGGATCAAGTTCAAGAGATGCTGAACGACGACATAATTCAACCTTCAAGCACTCCGTGGACCTCTCCAGTTGTAGTGGTTAAGAAAAAGGACGAAACGCTTGGGTTCTGCGTGGTCTACCGGTAGCCGAACACGGTGACAAAGAAAGGGGTCAATACACTTCTCCATCTCGACGACACACTAGACCGGTTGCGCCACTCACGACACTTCTCATCGATGGACGCGAAGAGCGGCTACTCGCAGATCGAAGGCGACGGACAGGGGTGTAGCCCGAAACAACCCATTCCCGTTTGAACCCGTCCCGTTTTGACCCATTCCCGAAACGACCTTCCCGTTTGAACCCTTCCCGTTTCGACCCATTCCCGAAACGACCTTCCCGTTTGAACCTGTCCCGTTTCAACCCGTTCCCGAAACGCCCTTCATATTTGAACCCGTAGCCAAGACATATCTTACGTTTGAATTCGTCCCGTTTGAACCCTTTGGTATAAAGCCCCGCACATCTCAACCTCTTCGCGAAAAGTGTCCATCGTTCTAATCCTGGTTTGCGCAGTTTTTCTGCTTAAGAATATGTCCCGAGATCATGTTAATGCAATTAAGGCAAAGGTGCAGGCGAGCAATGCAGTTATGTTGTGAAATATTTTTGCTTGTAAATGTATTCTTAAAATATGCAATACTTTCAGAGAAGCTTCAACGAAATATATTTCTACTTGAACCACTTAAAATGTTTCTTTCAAGATGGTCTCCCAAAATGTGTAACTACGAAATGGACTATGTACACTGCGCGACAACGTTACCGCGAACACGATGTTGGCGATTTTTCGAATTTTACTTCAAAATGGTATTAGAAGGTACCACATTTTACCACTTAGGTTAGTGTGGGCCACTAGTGTGAGCACTTTCAAACACACTAATAATATTGATGGCAGTCTTCTGATTTTTTTTAGACAAACAGCTAAAACCAACAATCGCTTGTTCGCGCTAATGGTGTCGCGCTCTGTACAATAACAGGGAGCTTTTGTAGACCGTTTTCGACGTCACGCGACGCTCTCCGCAACCCGCTACGATACCCAGAACTCTACAGTCAAGTCCATCGGCGCGCAGGCGCAGTAGCGGCTTCTTCTTGGTTGCGGAGGGCTTGGTGAAAGGGGAAACGCGGTCTACGAAAACTCCCTAATAAAGTCTTAGAGTAACGCAGGCAAGTACTTTGAGTAAGCAAAAATTAGCGTTGCCAAATTTTTTATATCGCAACGCTATTTTTAGGTTACCCAAAACGCTAGCGTACGTTATTCTAAAACCTCCTTACAGTGAACGGGACATTTATAAAAGTGATAAGTCAGACAGGCTGACGGGCATATGATTGCGACCTCATTTTCTTACAAGTTCAAACACAAAACCGTCGCGTACAAAGGCAAAAATCATAAACCACACAATGTTATCGCCTTGGTTGAGGAAGTCGAGCAGGAAAATCGCGCCATCAGAAAGGCGACACTCCAATTGTGATAGTTCGCGGCGGTCACATGGCCCGCACGGCACACCATTTGCAAGCTGCTGCAGCGATATCATTGCCAAGGCCTCATCCCGCTTGCAGGTCGATGAAGTTGTAAATGTTCGGGTGAGCCCTCCCTGACACAGCATTTATCTTACGGTGCCATGCCTCCGAGGTTGTTTCGGGAGAGGGAGAAGTGATGTGAGCAAGGAGAACAGACACTGGACACTTGAACCTAATCAACTGTTAACGAACAATAAAAACGAACCGAACGATGGTCGAAGCGGGAAGGTTGTTTCGGGAAAGGGCGAAATGGGAAAGGGTGAAACGAGAAGGTCGTTTTGAGCCGGGTCGAAACGGGAAGGTACAAACGGGAAGGTTGTATTGGGAATGGGTCGAAACGGGAACCACCCACGGACAGAACCCAGAGAATACAGCTTTCGTCACGCCGGATGTACAGTGCACTCGAACGCCCGACTTTAGCGGAGAGGCGCTATCCTGGCGGCAGACGTTTCAACTAGTCGGTCACGTGAAGGCCATTCCCAATCTCCGGAGCGGGGGAAGGGGAAGTAGCAGGGCCGCCGCTAAGGGCCCCTGACTCTGCGAATCACAGACTCATATCGTCGGAATCGCGTTTTGTTTTAAACATTTGGTGCGCTTGTTGGCATTTCGAAGATTGCGTGTCGCGAAGTGCGTATAAATGTAATACATATAACTAATGCCAGAAAATGTCCCAGTGCATTTGTGTGTTTAGATTAGTAGAAGTAAAGCGACGGAGAGATTACAAATTTATTCTTCACTAAAGTATATTGTTTAATCGCCTCATTTGTTTATGGTCCATTATAGACATGGATCGCATTTAGTGTCCCTCTTTCAAGCGATCAATACAATTTCGCTTTGACGCAACAACTTGTCCGAGGTGATTTCTCGGCCTTATGAAGGCGGAGCCTGAGTACGGGCTAAATGTTTTGTTATTATATCGCCATTTCATTGGTTTTCCACATACCATTGTAGGCTCTTTTAGTGAATATCCCGCCTTTGTTTTTGATGAACTCAAGTTTATTCAGAAATACTTGATGACAATCTAACTCGAACCTGTGTCTGAAGATTGTGTCCTCGTGGGTCGGCAGGTGAGCCGGCGAACTGGTCACTTCCACCAAAGCACTCGTCGTTTCTATTTCTCGCGGCCAAGCATTTACATTCATTCAATGTTTTGTTTTTGAGATACAGATCCTTTGTGTAAAATAAAATAAACATCTCCTTTCAGGTAAATTATTAGCGTGGTTAGAGATCTCCCATCTGCCGCATTTCTAAATTTGTGGTACTGTTTTGCAAATATTTGAGAACACGCGTATCAAAATGACTTTGTGGTGACCTAATTCAGTTGAATCATGTCGAATTTCCCGCATTCAAAACAATCGTGGAACCTTGTTTACGTGAACACCTCACCAGCTTGTGGTCGTGTAAAATATTCAGGGAAGCCCCATTTTATCGTATAAACAAAAAACGAAGCCCATGTATGCATTGTCTAACTACTTTCGACCAGCAATGAGAATGCAACTGTTTTTATTAATCGGCCTTTTTACTTTTCAGAGACGCGACTACATTTTACTACTAAATTACTTAGTGTCGCGTGTAGGCCCCATTTGTTTCAATCCCAGTTGGCATACGTCTTGGAAGTGACTCGTACAAATTGCGTACGAGAGTGTTCTGGGTCTGCCGCAGCCGATTCCATTCTTCGTTGATGGCTGACTCGAGTTCCTAGGTCACGTGGTTATTAACGAAGGCGTTCGCCCAGACCCAGAGAAGACTCGCACAGTCGCGGCATTTCCAGCGCCGACAGACAAGAAGGCCGTGCGAAAACACCTTGAACTATGCGCCTACTATCGACGCTTGGTCCGGGATTTCGCAAGGATTTTCGCAGCGCTCACAAATCTCACAAAGGACACCGAGAAGTTCGAATGGGCCGAAGAACAGCAGCAGGCATTAGACGAGCTGAAGCGACGACTCCAGACTCCCCCAGTTCTTGGACACTTCGATCAGTATGCAGAAACCGAGATTCACCCGGGCGCTAGTAACGCAGGACTTGGATTGATACCGGTTCAAGTGCAAGAAAGCACCGAGCGATTCATCGCCTACGCAAGTCAGACACTGTCCAAGGCGTGGAGAAATTACTCGATGACTGGAAAAAATCTTGCGGTCGTCTGGGCAATCACGAAGTTTCGTCCGTACTTGTACGGGAGCCGCCAGTTCAGCGTAGTCACGGACCACCACTCGCTCTGCTGGCTTGCAAATCTCAAGGACACGTCAGAACGCCTCGCTCGATGGAGTCTTCGACTACAAGAGTTCAACATGACTGTGGTCTACAAATCAGGCCGGAAGCACAGAGACGCCGACTGCCTGCCCAGAGCCCCTGTTGAAGCACCCCCGGCAGAAGCGACGACGATGACGACGAGTGCTTTCTAGGCACAGTGAGCACCGACGACATGATACGACGTCAAAGAGACGACCCTGAGCTGCGTGCACTAACCTCGAAGGGTGCGGAAGAACCATGCCACGTGTTTTCTCACGGGCTCTGCCAACCTTCGCCAGTCGACGAGGTGTACTCCACAAAGAGAACTTCGGAGACAACAACTCGCCGTGGCTGCTGGTAATCCCGACCGACCTTCGAGAGATCTTTCAAGCCTGCCACGACGACCCGACGGAAAGACACTTTTGGTTACGGCCGGACCTGGCCGTATTCGTGAAAAGTATTAGTGGCTTAAGCTCCCCAAAACCGTCCACCTATACATACGATCATGCCACGAGTGCCAGCGACACAAGAAACCGCCCACGAAGCAGGCAGGTCTTCTGCAGCCAATTCCTCCGCCAACTGTATCTTTCCAGCATATCGGAATGGATCAACTTGGCTCTTTTCCGCCATCAACGTCGGTAAATCACTGAATAATCGTCGGCACAGATTATCTCACGCGGTACTCCGAAACGAAAGCTCTTCCTTCAGGGACTGCTGTGTAAGTTGCCAAGTTTTTCATTCGAGTGTATCGTCCTCCAGCTCGGCGCTTCCAAAGTTCTGATTACAGATTGCGGGTCGTCCTTCATGGCACAGCTGATGCAAGAGATCCTCCGTCCCAGCTACACCTACCACCGGCGAACCACAGCATACCATCCTCAGACTAATCGGCTGACGGCAAGCCTAAACAAGACCATCGCCGACATGGTGCTTATGTACGTCGACGTAGAACATAAGTCGCGGTCCTGCCGTATGTCACGTTTGCCTACAACACAGCGGTTCAATAGACCACTGGTGTTACACCATTAAAGCTGGTGCAGTGGTCCCAAGGTGACCACATTGCTTGACGCCATGCTACGTCACGAGCGGGCTGGCGATGGACGTGACGACACCCAGGTGGTTGTGCAACGAGCAGAAGTCCGCTAGCTCGCCCGAGTCCTGATCAGACTTGGACGTAGTTCAACTACTCTACTCAAACTACTGTAGTTTAACTACTTTTCCGAGTAACTTGGTAACTTTCAATTACAACTTTATTTGGGTAATTAGTAGTTTACTTTAACTACATTTTTCAGGTAACTTCTACTCAAATACTAACTACTTTCGAAATCGCCGGCAGATGAAGTGGCCTTCCCGAACAAGGGGCCCCCTCGCAGCCGTAGAAAATGCATCACAGGCGTCCTTGGGCCAAGGCGGCGATGAGCAGCCAAAACATAACACCAACGCGCACGAACGCAGGAAGAGATGCTTAACAGGCCTTGGTCGGGTATTGACCTAATCCGGTAATGCACGCAGGCGCCGCGCCTTCGGCTGCAACCGTGCAAGCAAAGACGGGGGTACTCCGAAGGTTGTTGTTTTCATGTTGCCTGCCCTTTGTGAGTTCTGACTCAGGCGGTTTGGGGGTTCTACAGGAGGCGCCACTGGCATGACCTCGGAGTTGGGCGCCTGTTCCCATCGTCGCCTCGTCGTCAGCGAATACTCGCTTGCACAGCCGGACTCCACCGCACAGAAACGCAGACACAAATAATCCGTTCATGGGAGCACATTCCCGCTTCCTGCTGTAACTATACACCTTTTCTACGTGGGCGCCGCCATCTTCAATTCTGGAACTTCCGGTATGCGTGAAAACATCGCTTTCTTCTCGGCTCGCCAGTAGAACGTGTTAACATTTTAATTGCAACCGTAAGTCGTTCTTGTTATGACCCTTCTGTATTTTTTACTTGTTCGGGGTTGTAATCTCTTTCTTTTTTTTCGGAACGCATACCGGATATGGGGACAACGTGGCTGGGTCTGAGGCTAAACGAAAAAGGTGTATACGAGCGTCAATGCTTATTCACGTAATCCTTCGAGCCCTTCCGACCTTCCACGACAGGGAGACCTCCTCTTCGTTGAAAACGATTTACTTGTCAGGCGTGTCAGGCGCGTCAGGATCCGTAGTCACCGGCGAGGGTTGCGAGTCACCCTTGGGAGTTCCTTTTATTAGACCCGGCGTCAGCGGCGAAGTATACTTCGTTTTATCTTCTGTTGAATAAAAACTAAAAAAAAAACTTTTTTTTTTTCGGTAGCGTAGCACAGCACTGCAACGATACGCGCAGTCGTCCGGATGATCTCATCGTCGTGGCGTGAGATTTGAACCCTTGACGGTCAGGTGCCCTCGCTCAGCGTACTCTCCGAACGTCGTGGGAATAAAGAGGGGCCAGTCATAACAATCTCAACTTGCCGAAGAAAAAGACAAAAGGAGGAGAGTTTGTTATACAACCCCCCAAACGAGGCAAACCTCACATGTTTCGTCATGGACACCTAAGATGCCAACACTCGCTTACCCGACCGTGCACAGCCGGTTTCTCAAACTCAACGCTGCCGTTCCATCCAGCGCGTCGGTGGAACGTCTTTTTAGCTGAGCTGGGGACGTCGTTAGGAGGAATAGGCGAAAACTCTCCTATCAATAACTTTGAAAGTAAATTGCTTCTGCGAGTGAATAAACTATTTTGGTGAAAACGCAAGTCATAAAATGACTGCATTTATTTCAGGCTCGCAGGGTTTTTCACGAATCAAAACTGCTGTTCATTTTGCTACCACAAAAATATGAAAAAAGTAACTTCGAAAGTAACTTCAAAGTAACTCGCTACTTTTTTACAGTAGTTAGTAGTTTACTCAATTACTATTACAAATGTGTAATTTCTACTCTACTCCAATTACTTTTGGCGTCGATACTCAGTAACTTAACTTAACTACCTTTTTTGAGTAATTTGTACATGTCTGGTCCTGATCCAACGTGTCGACGCTGGCCGCTACAACCTTCGTCGTCACGTTTCCACTTTCAACCCGGAGACAGAGTGTTGGTGTGGATACCTATTCGCCGCCGCGGTCTCAGCGAGAAGCTGTTAAAACGGTACTTCGGGCCCTGCAAGGTGCTTCGTCGACTCGGGTACCTGAACTACGAAGTGATGCCCAACGGAACAAGAACATCATCACGCCGCCCACCACGACCTGAAGTCGTCCTCTGCTGCGCTGTCATCGCGCAACGCAGCAGAGGTTGGTTGCACTATTTCTCCACGGGGCGTGGTACCGTCGGGGCTGAGATGCGCTCCGATAGCAAACCGAAACTTAAAAACCCGTTGAATTTGTGCGGTTTTTCAGAAAGCCGTAAAATGCTTCGCGTGCTTTCTATCGTTCTGCAATTTGTTGATTTAGTATTTTTGGATGATGCTGAGCAATTTTCAAATTGAAACCATGCCCTTAAACACAATATTAAAAACGTTAGTAATGCAAAAATAAATCAACAAATTAATTATCCAGGACTTTATTCATTTTCCTATATAGGCCCCTGGCCCAGGATCAAAACGACACAAGCATTTTTTGTTGCGAAGCGTAGTTTTCGCAATATCGAATTTGTCCACGTTTCGTGAAACACCCTATATATATATATATATATATATATATATATGAACGAAGAGGGGAGAAGGTGATTATTGAATTTATTGCATTAAAGTTAGGGAAAGGGAAAGGGAAAGAGAGCTGGCGAAAAATTGGGCCAGGAGCGGGGATTGAACCCGCAACCTTTCGCCCGTCCGGGGCGACGCCTTAACCGATTAGACCATCCCGGCCACTGGTTGCGGCGGACTCAATTTCTGACCAGCTCTCTGTGTACTATTAGTTTCGAATTCGCTTAACTGGGTAGACGACAACCGTTCCTCATTAAAGGCCCGCGCTAGTTCCGATTTGCGGCAGTGACGTGGCACTTCATCTCAGCTTTGCAAATATCGGAACAGGGCCCGTCTTCCAAGATATCTAGAGAACCACTCCTCCCCATAGGGACAGGCTGCACCGTATATATAATGGGAATGAGTGAAGATTGACAAGTGCAGCCGTAGTAATATTGTGAATGAAGAGGGGAGAAGGTGATTATTAAATTTATTGCCTTTAATGAGGAACGGTTGTCGTCTACCCAGTTAAGCGAATTCGAAACTAATAGTACACAGAGAGCTGGTCAGAAATTGAGTCCGCCGAAACCAGTGGCCTGGATCAATATGTCAATCTTCACTCATTCCTATTATATACCCGGTGCAGCCTGTCCCTATGGGGAGGAGTGGTTCCCTAGATATCTTGGAAGACGGGACATTTCCGAGATTTTCAAGCTGAGATGACGTGCCACGTCACTGCCGCATGTCGGAAATAGCGCGGGCCTTAAATCAGCAACGGTTCTCGTCTACCAAGTTAAGCGAATTTGAAAGTAAACAGTACACAGAGAGCTGGTCAGGAATTGAGTCCGCCGAAACCGGTGGCCGGGATGGTCTAATCGGTTAAGGCGAAGGTTGCGGGTTCAATCCCCGCTCCTGGCCCAATTTTTCGCCAGCTCTCTTTCCCTTTCTTTTTCCCTAACTTTAATGCAATAAATTCAATAATCACCTTCTTCCCTCTTCGTTCACAATATTACTACGGCTGCACTTCTCAATTTTCACTCATCCCCATTATATATATATATATATTTTTGTGTGCTTCATCTGTAAACAGATGCAGCACACAAATATATATATTTGTGTGCTGCGAGTGCGTGCTGCTGGCCGTGTTTGTGTGCTTCATCTGTAAACAGATGCAGCACACAAACACGGCCAGCAGCACGCACTCGCAGTTCTCGATCAAAATTAAAGGGCACTTAACATGTGCCTCGAAGAATGACGTGTACTTATTCGAGTGTACGGTATGTAAAATGCAATACATAGGGCAAACTAGACCGGCATTTAGACTGCGCTTTAATAATCACAAATCTCACGCCATAAATCTTCCGACACTGCCTCTATCCAAACATCTCGCTCTCCCGGAACACTCGTTTGATAAATTGCCAATGAGGCTTCTAGAATCTGGATTTAAATCAAATCGCGAACGTGAACAGCTTGAATCCTACCTAATTTACCGACTCAACGCAATTAAACAAGGAATAAATGAAAGCCCCGGTACTCTGGCATCGATTAAAATGCTAACTGATGAATAGCAACAACAAGGGTAGAAAGTTGGGCAAGTTGGTGATTCATCATGATTAAAAAGCGCGACAGGACAAGGGACGCAGAAGGAGACACAGACACAGACAGCGATGAGGGGACATTTTTTCAGGTCCCAGACCTTATTGTTAGCAGTGGTACTGTGTTTGTGGCATACTTGGGTAGTAATTCAATTACAGTAATTAAATTACTGTAATTTAATTACTTTTCTTGGTAATTTGTAATTGTAATTAATTACTTTCGGCTTAAAGGAATTGTAATTGTAATTTAATTACTTTCTAGCGTCAGTAATTGCGAAATTTCAGGCATAATTACAATTACTTTTACAATACTTTGTTGAGCCGACGGAACCTCTCTGAAAGCCTCAGCGCTCGCACAAGCAGCCTAGCGCTCGGTGACACACTCGCACACATACACACGCATGCAGCATACAACCACAACAAAAATAGTATTGCGTTGTTTGTTGTTTTGTTGCTTACACTGCGTGCTGGGAGACAATCCATTTTGGAGTCTACCTGAACGGCGCCGTGTGGCGCCGTCTGCGGAGCGAGCAAGAAACAATAGCGTAAACATGCCACAATATTGACAAGAAAAAAAAAATTGAGCTTCAGCTTTCAGCCGAGCTTAGAAATTTTAATTTTCTATGTTTTTGTTTTGTTTTTCTGCCAGTTTTATAAGTTTTTTTTCCAGTGCTGTCGCATATTTGTATCTTAGTATTATTTTTAAGCTTATTTCCTGCTGGTTTTACTTCGGATAATATTTGCATAAGCATTGTAGAGACTGACCTCTCACCTGTGAATATTGTCATTAATGATTCGGAAGCCTGGATTCGGTTCTGATAGATTTCTGAACCATCATAAATTCAACTCAATATAAATAATTACAATACCATGAAATTTGTATGTGAATGCAGTCGTATTAGCGCGTTTGGATTAATACTAGTAAAATATTCATATATGACTAATTGTCACATTTTTATTTGCCGAGCTAACAAAAGTCTGTCAAACCAATTTTTTCGTTTGCCGTGTGGCGTCTTCCAGCATAGGAACTAATTTATTATTATTTATTAAAAACATAAGAACGTAGTACTTCATTGCCCCAAACTGTCAAGCTTATCATTAATTTAACAAAAACAAATCATAAAAGGAAAGTACAATACGTGACATTTATGTAGCGATGCTTAAGGCTCCTCAAACATTGGGACAAGGAACGAACAAACACGTTGCATACTATACAACTCGTTTAAAGTTATATGGCCCAAGTCGGGTCGCTCTCAGATACAAGTAATTGTAATGTAATTTCATTACTTTTGAAAAGTAATGTATAATTGTAATGAATTACTTTTTAAGTAGTAGTAATTGTAGTTAAACAACTTTTGAAGCAAAGGAATTGTAATTGTGATTAAATTACATTTTGAAAGTAATTTACCCATGTATGGTTTGTAGCAGGAACTGGACCATCAACTTTTCTTTTATATTTCTAAGTTTTGATATGCATTTCCTTTCCTAGGTTTAACATTATTTCTTTCCAGGTCTGACTCATGCATGCCCCACGAAACAACACAAATGACCATGCCGTTTTTTTTTTGTTTTTTTGTTTTTTTTTGAGACAGCACCTTATTTTGCGCGTGTAGCTTTCGTCTATTGTACGCTATCGTCCAGGTCACCCCTGCCCGCCCGGACACAAAGTCACCCTGCGCCCCCTCTCAAAAAGCTACAACCGTCATCTCACCGCCCTTAAAACTTGGCCCCGACCGTCAAGCTTCTTCACCCGGATACGAACTGCCCTACAATTCTCTCTCACGAAAGCTCGAACCGTCATCCTGCCGACATTTGAACCCGACCGTGGCATTGTATAAACGTTTGCCCATCTGGAACTCTTCCTACGCTTCTTTGGAAACTTCCAACCGTCATCCCGCCGTTTTTGAAACTTAGACTTGACGGTAGCATTGTATAAATACCACCCGCGTTCATCTGTAAAAGTTCTTCCTGACGAACGCCGGACTCCGGCCGAAACGTCGAAGAATAAATCGTCCGTTGTTGCTGTTTTCACCAAGGGTTTTTTTCTTCCCAGTTATATATATATATATATATATATATATATATATTGTTTTGAAGCTTCTTAGAATATTTTGGATAGTTTTCCCTTTCTTGTGTACAGCTTCCCTATTTCTTTTATAGGCAAGTGTTAATCTTGTTTGAGGTATTGCTGATAGTTGTCTGTTGTTCATTGTTTTGATGAAAGTACCTTGTATTATCGTATAATTTCTTGTGTTCTTTTTAAGTGTCTTTCTCGCCACTGTATGTACCTGAGGGGGGCTGAGGACCAGTCAAGCTGCTTGGGCAGCTTTTTTCCTCAGCCCCCACCACGCTTATACATGGTAACTAAAGCTATTACTACTACTATTACTACTATTGAACCAATCCTGCGTCTCTCTCTTGCCAAGGGACCTAACTCCAACCCGTACCCACACGCAAACAAAGGGTGTTCAGGCGATCAAAAGGGAGGTTGTTGGCGAGTCAACTCAATCCAGAAAACAGCACGTTGGCTTCTATTGTCGTCTTGTATTGTTCGACACAATACGTGGCTAAAGATAATAAATACCCGACGAGGACATGCCACCGACTACAGCAGCCTATGCCTGTAAGGAAAACGAAAGTACATTGGTAGAACGGACGGAAACAGAACCAAAACAGGAGATAAATCAAAGCCCTAACGCAGAATTATCAAATTTAGTCCCGAAATATACGCGCAAATCTTTTCATTTCGCACAAAAAACTGATATTAACGTTCACCTTGCAAGGAGTAAAGGTTAAGTCAGCCGGACACCGGACCTATAGTCAACCTTCGTTGTTGAAGATTTTTTTTTCGGTGTCCCCGGCATAATTTTTTTTATAAAGTTCTTAATTCTTAGTTCAACTAAAATATATTCCATCTAACTTCTAAATAATTGCAGTGGGACTGTGTAAAATATTTCATATAATGGGGTAATGATTTAATAATTCTGCTAAGTGGAAGCTTCTACCACACTTCCAGATCAGTTTCGTGAACGCAATCTAACTCGTAGTTCCATTTTCCTTACGGGAATTGCTTCCAAAAGACGCGCCGAGTAAGTTAAGCTCCCGGAAGAAGCCGGGAGAAAGGGTACCGTGTCGGCCAAAAGAAAGCGGAAACTACGAGCCATTCCAGAACATCGACAGGAAATAACCCCCAAAATGAACATAGGACGGGAGGGAAGAGACAAGAGGATTTTGGCTCAGCAGGTGTATTTCCCGTGGGACTGAATAGACCAATTGTAAGATATGACCTCAGGACATCTTTCTGTTTTCTCGCGAATAATTTTTGTTTGTTTTACACATTAACTTTTTTGTAAGAAAAAGAAAGGCAGGTTATTGGTTTGTACAGTACATACACACACACACACAGACGCACACACGCGTGCACACACGCACACGCAAACGAAAGCACACACCAGACAGATTTGACTGCCGAAATGTGCGTGTGCATGGTCTGCTTTGTTCACGGCTATCTTCTTGTCTCCAGAGGCAATTCTGCTGATGATGGTATAATGCTGGGGAGCGTTAAAGCTAAGCTTCGTCGGCCAGGGGGACGAAGACGTCCCAAGCAGCACATAAACGTGAAGAAAACGTCGAAAGAACGTCGAAGACGTCTGTAACGTGACGTCGTACAACGTCGAAGGTCCGGACGTTACCTTCCTTCGACGTCGATAAAACCTTTAAATGTCCGCGAGAAAAGGTGCACAGGAGGTCGAGAAAACGTTCCCAATGACGTTTGTCACACGTCACATGCACGTCTCAGTGGGCCGTTGCGTCCTCCCTCGACGTTTATGATACGTGTTTTTACGACATCCGGACTACCAACGACATTCACAGAACGTCGAGACACCATTCCAAATTACGTTCCCTAGGCGTCGTGGGGAAGACGTTGTCTCCACCCCCCCCCCCCCCCCCCCAACTAAAAAAAAAAGAAAGTTACTTTTTGAGTATTATTGCGAAGGCAAGTTGCTCTCATGCAAGTATGAAGGAAGTAACTAAAACACAGGTTTGGTACGAACTATTTATTTTAGCATGTTCAGACACGAGATGCAATACAGAGCGCCGCCAAAAGACGTCCCTGGATGTGCCAGCCAGAAGTATATAAAACAAACAAATTCACGTAAAGAAATGAACAAGGGACGATGTCACGCTGCGCAGAATGTTCCACCGCTTACCTTGTTCTGCTTCTGATTAATCCGCTGATGCGCGTGCTTTACCCACCCCATCGCACATAGCTGGTACTCTCGCTGCGTGCACGGGAATGGATTCAAAAGTAGGATCTCGTCCGCTGGGCGTTCTTGGGATCGTCGGAGGCGTCTCTTGACGTGCCATTATCTGCACTGCCCTTTCTTTTCTGGGGGGCGTCATTCATATCCTCACAGGCACCTTGATCCGAGCAGTAATACGATTCAACGTGTGAAGCGTCATTGCCTTGAAAAAGGTCCACGAGCCGTGACTGAACATGACGGCGTTTTGGGCGATCACCGACTTCTTCCTAGGGGCGACTTGAGCGACTCAGTCTGGACAGCATTATAGAGAAATCGAATCGCAGCACTTCCACTGTATGCAGACTCGAAAAAAATCACGGCGACAAGCAGCCTGCCTCGTAGACCCCGTAGACTGACTTTCGGAAAAAGCTGGACCGGGTTATATACCCAGAGGTGTTCTCTCTGGGCCAACATAGAATTCAGTGAAATATTTTAGGAACGACGGAGAAAATAGGGGGACCCAAAAGAAACCGAACTAAATCTTTTTTAAGCAGAGCTTTTGCAGTACCACGTTTTGCCGCCAGGAGTTGATAGAGCGAACATTGCTGAGTCATTAGGCCTAATTCCGTCCTCGAAGAAGGTTAGGACTAGTTGCGGCTGGGTTTATAGTGACAAGTGTTTCGTGTCGGCGTCGTTTTTGCAATGTCTGATTTCTGTGAACAGCGTGCGGCGGTTAAATTCTGTTTTTTGCTCGGAAAAAGTGGAACAGAAACTATTGAACTGTTAAAAACGGCGTACAAGAACGATTCCATGGGGAAAACTCAAGTGTTTGAGTGGTTTTCCCGTTTCAAGAATGGCGACCTGTCAATTGATGACAAACCTCGTTCCGGTCGTCCTTCCACGGCACGAACACATGAAAACGTTGAAAAAATTCGTGCAATCATCAACGAAGATCGACGACGGACCATTGACGAAATTGTGGAGCTGTCGGGAGTGAGTTGGAGTTCATTGCAGCGAATTCTGACAGAAGATTTGGGAATGAAAATGGTGGCTGCCAAATTCGTGCCACGACTGCTGACTGCTGAACAAAAGCAAGGTCGCGTGGAAGCATGCTGTGCTTTGAAAGAAGAGTGCCGAAGTGACCCAAACTTTTTTTCAAAAGTTATTACAGGTGACGAAACTTGGTGCTATGGTTACGATCCTGAATCAAAGCAACAATCAAGCCAGTGGAAGACTTCAGGTTCGCCTCGCCCCAAGAAAGCTCGTCAGGTGAAATCAAACATCAAAACAATGCTGATTAGTTTTTTCGATGTGAAAGGAGTCGTCCATTCAGAGTTTGTTCCGCAGGGTCAGACAGTTAACCAGGCTTTCTACTTGGAGGTTTTGAAAAGATTACGCAACAGTGTGCGGCGGAAGCGGCCCGATTTGTGGAAGTCGGGTGACTGGTTTTTCCATCATGACAATACCCCGGCTCACACTGCCTTGTCTGTACGACAATTCTTGACCAAAAATGGTATGACCCCTGTTCCTCACCCCCCATACTCACCCGACCTTGCCCCGTGCGACTTTTTTTTGTTTCCTAGAATGAAAAGAGAAATGAAAGGAAAGCGTTTTGCTGACGTTGCTGAGGTGAAGAAAAAAACGACGGAGGCACTGTCAAGCATCACAAAAGATGAATTTAAACAATGTTTCGACACATGGATTAAAAGATTAGACAAGTGTATTAGTGCAAGTGGACAGTACTTTGAAGGAGATTGAACGTTTGTACTTGAAATGGGAATAAATAAGTGCAAAAAAATTTAGTTCGGTTTCTTTTGGGTCCCCCTACGTGCACCCCGGAACTAACGCTTGTCGATTGTTCGTTGCCACTATTTTCTCCCACTTTTCTCTCTCGCCCTCTTCTTGCCGAGTTTCCCGATGCATCGCATGGGGCTCTATGGAGATGCCATTAGCATCTCTTCAGCCTGCCTTTCCCTCTCTCTCTCGCGCCGCGTTAACGCCGGCTCTGCTTTTTTTTTTTTTTTTTTTCCGACAAGTAGGTGCGGCCCGTGCGGGCTGGACTTGAACGCTTTTTGAACCGTCATCTGGGGCATTCAACGGTTGGCATCATGAGTTCCAATCTACACAAACTGTTCACAGTATCTACCGCATTTCGTCATTACCGGGCATTTATTTTTTGGAGTAGAGTTCAAAAATGCGCAAGTGTGCAGTGATATGGTGTGTGCCGGCGTGCGATTTTTGTTTGGGTACGTCATCAGTGCCAAAGAAAGCAAGATCTGTTTTGAAAGTCACGTAACAAGACTGCGCACCGATCTACCGAAAGCATCATGTGCTGGAAGTTGGTGTTGTGGATGAACTGTGATGTTGAGGCGAATTTTGTGGTTGTGCGCAAGTTAGCATGGGTAACAAAACACGAAGAGAAATCGCCGAACCTTAAAACAATGCCAGGTGGTCGTGGAGCAGTATGGATGCTCCCTGGAAATGATGCATGCCTGAAATCACCTGGAAAGGAGATAGTGTGGTGACGCACCTGTGGCGCGTCCAGGACCTAAGGAAGACGACAACGCGCGTGCAAAAAACAAGACTGGCACAATTCGATCCGTTCTAGACGCCATGGACTTCACTTCGCAAATCAGAACCGTAACAATAGTTTAAACAAACCAAAAGTATAACATAAGCACATGTAAAAGGAATGATATTCCCAACATGCCTTCATATTTTTTTTCCTTCAGTGTACATTGAGTTTTGTATATGCCCCCCCCCCCTAGCGTAATCCCATGTGCAATTAATAGTATCTTGAAATAAATAAATTAAATGTATAAATAAATGAATTCCCGACGCTCTCAAAAATTAAGTTTTGCTTGCGGCTCTTGAGCAGTGTCACCTTGACCACAGCTGTGATTAAGCTTTTAACAGTGAACGCATATTATACGTGATTTACGGCTAGAGATGGAGCTGGAAAAGCTAAAAAAAACACAAAACAAAGGTTGTGACATGACATCGCCAGGGCGTCAATGACAGGACAAAAATGGATCGTAATTTAAATTTTTCCTCAACGTTGAACAAAACGTGAGTGGTCGACGTTGCCAGTACGTCCTGTATGACGTTTACGACAGTTAGGTGCGAACGCGACGTCGCTGAAACGTCACTGACGGGACAATAATGTAACGTCAATATGAACTTCATTTTAACGTCGTAGAAACGTGAGTGTTCGACGCTGCTAAAACGTCTTCTCTTGACGTCATGGCGAAGATGACGACGCAGAAGTTGAAACATGACGTCGCCAGCACGTCACGGACAGGACGATAATGGGACGTCATTTATGAACTTCACTTCAACGTCAAAGAAACGTGAGCGTTGGACGTTGCCTGAACGTCGTGCCTCGACGTCGTGGGAACGTTGACGACGTTTGAGTTGAAATACAACGTCGTCGCAACGTCCATGATTGGACTATAATGAAACGTTATATAAGGACGTCACCTCAACGTCGAAAAAACGTGATCGAAGTCACGCGGGACGTCACGGACGTCAGGGACCTTTTCTCGACGTTTCCACGACGTTTTGTGCTGCTTGGGGTTACTGGTGCGTACGCGTAAAACAATCTGGCTACGTATACGTATACGTGGTCTTTTTTAGTACTGCGGTGCCATGTCTTCGAGACTTGTTTTTTATGTATCGAATTTCGCGAGATGATGTCGCCGGCACGCGCTTTTCCCACCGTCGTCATCCGATTTCGATTAGTTTTCTCGGTGGAGACCTTGAGTATTTTTATCATCGTGTGCGTGCGTGCGTGCGTGTACATGTGTGTAAATTCGTGTGTGTAAGTGTCTGTGTGTGTGCATGTGTGTGTCCGTATGGGGGGGGGGGGCTACCTCATTTTACCGCAGTCTTTGAGCTATGATAAAACACCGCAGCTCAACTAGGGTAAAATACTGTGCTGTGCTCAAAACGGTCTTCGTGTTATGCCTCAAAAAGAGGGAAAATAAATAATCTAAAAAATAAAGCGAGTTTTTTTTTTCAGTTGGAGTGCCATCTTACAAGACCAAGACCTCTCCTTCTCTCCTACCCCCCCCCCCCCCTTCAATATAAAAAAAAGAAAAGAAAAACGATGTTTGGAGGGCAACCACTTTCGCGACTTTCCAGGCTACTACAAATCCCCTTATCTGAAGGATTGACGGCGTTACGCGGACGTTTGACTCTTCGTTCCAGTATATTCAATTTGATCGGATATCGCTAGGGAAGTTATGTCACCATAGAGTCAAAGTAAAAGAAGAATAAGCAAGACAACGCTTGAAATAAGGTTTCGCACAACATTGGCGAAAAGTGAGCTCAAGAGGTACAGACACTAGAATTCAACTGACGACATGCCAGGCAAATTCTGTAGCGGGTCAACTCCGTTTATCTCTCATTTGCCGTAATTAATTTAGCCAAAGAGCATCAGCATAGTTCTGTGGGTCAGAGAAAAGTCAAATTCCAGTGATAAACGAGTACACGACAAGGAAGCCGGAAGGCGCTTTGCCGTGCGATCGCGTATGAAGGAACTGCTCCATCACAATAAAAGTGTCAGAGAACGGGACAAGAAAGGGGACAAAAACAGTGAGTCGTGCGAAGTGTTTTGAGTGACACTCAAATTTCAAGAGCAATAAAACATCAGTCGAAGACGAAAAAAAAAAAGAAATGGGGGGGAGAAAGGACGCTCTTTTTCTTCGTCTTCGAGTGTGGTGTTGTGCCATTTTTGAAGCGCGAGTGTCACTCAAAAAACATTTCGTACGACTCACTCGCTCTTTCGTCATAGCCTGTCGATCTACTTCAAATATCGCTCCAGATTTGGCGAGTTTGACACAAAATTGACGCTCGCTCTTCACCCTGGTTTGTGGTCCGTGCTGAAATCGCCGATGTGCTGGTGCACCTGGTGACAGAAACAGGTGTAGCGCAGCTCCACATGTTCAGAGAACGACGCCCTTTATCATAAAGACACACGAAGGTCATTACCTTTGACAGCTGCGTGCGCATCACCGTGTTGCTTTCCCTTTTTACGCTACGAAACAATTCACGACTCTAGCAAAACGAAGAGAACCGAGCGGTAACCTGTCCCTGGGCGGGACAGGTCCTTTCGCAATTTCTGCTCGTGTCTTGGGGCTTCAGTGATGATATGTCGGTAATTGGCGCGATGGAGTGCGGTTGTCCAGGTGACTTTGTCGTTTCTGTAGTATACCAGCGTGTTGCCCAGGGCGCTCTGAATACAACCTATACGCAACAGCGTAAACCAGACTTTGTGCATTTATCAACGTTCACCAGCACCATAGAAGGACATTAGGCAGACCTTCCATCGCTTCCCCGAAGAAGCTGGATCTTCTGGAAACTTGCTTACGCCAACACATCCCCGACGGTGGGAAACATAGTGAACAAGACCCTCTTGAGTCTAATATGCTTGCAGGGACTCCGGAACCTGGGGGGCAGGGGGGGCCAAAGCCCCGCAAAATGTTTCAGGATGGGGCTGAGCCCCCCCCCCCCTCCGACTTCGAAGAAACGGAAAGCTGTTTATTCAATTCCTCCAGTCAGCGAGGCGGCGGAAGAGGCCAGATCAACGCCAAATAACCTTCTTCCGCTTTGCCCAACAAGGTGGACTCTCAGAATGAAATCAATGAAAAGGTTCGCTGAAAACTATGAGTTCAGGAGACACTGAACGAGCTGATACAAGAAGAATATTCGATTGCAGACAACAGCAGGGCCATTTTGAAGGGTAATAAGAGGCTTTTGAAAAGGTTTGAAACGCTGCTAGAAATAAACATTTCTGTAGCTTTGTTCGGTCCATGCGAAGAACTTGCAAAGGTATTGCAACGTTCAACGTTTCGCGCCGCAGGTATCAAAGAGGCTGCAGAGCCTCGCAGCGAGGCAATGTCCCGTCTGCGGTCTGAAGTCGCGTTTCAAGAGTTGTGGGACTGCGCCAGCTCAACTGCAATGCGGCTAGATTTGAAGGACCCTCGCAGCACAAGGCCGACAAAACCGCCAAAAAGGCTTGAAATGATCAACAAACCTTCTCCGCCAGTTGTACTTGATTGCAAGGCAGCGTTACGGAAGGAGTACTTTGCGGCTGTAGACTGCCTTCTGAGTGAAACTCAACGGCGGTTTGAATAGCCTGGTATAGAGAAGCTAGTAAAACTAGAGAGCACCTTGATTAACCCTGTCGGGGGAAGACAGTTCACAACAGATGACCTCAAAGAGGCCCTGGGAGTGCATGCATGTGATTTTGATTTGGCCCGACTCTCTGCGCAGTTTTTACTTTTGCAGGCTCTTTTATGCAACCTTGATTATCTCACAAGTGAGGACACTACAGGCAAAATCTGACGAAATTCGTGACCTCCTGGACCAAGTCGTAAAATATACGAAATTTCTCCATTCTGTGCCTGCATCTGTCGCTTTAGGGGAGCGCTCGATTAGTGCCTTACGCCGAATTAAAACGTATCTACGCAGCCGCATGAGTCAGGGGAGGCTAACACACCTCCTTATTTTGCACATTCAAAAAGGAAGAACCGCCGAGCTCAACCTGGATGACATCATCAAGGAATTTGTCTCCAGGACTGCTGAGCGAACGGCGACCTTTGGTCTTCCTCGAGACGATCAACACACACGGCTTTGGGGCCTATATATGGATCTGTTTCCTTCATCATGCTTTTGTGCACATTTTCAAAATATGTATTAAGATGTCATTGTATATATGTAATTATCTTGGCTTACTCGTTCATTTTATAGCGTGTATGTCTTTTTGGGTGAACATTTGAAGAATAATAAACGTGATTCTCCGCAAACTCAACTTTGCAACGCTGTGTATCCTTGTACGAAATTTGAAATTATCTGAAGCACTATGCATAAGCGTTTTCGCGATATTAGAAAGTTTTAGTGGATCGTACGTAAAAGCTTCGAGGGTCGGAAAGTGCATGCGCAAAACGCAAATATTGCGTTCTACGCGTGTGCTTTTCCGACCCGCAATTTTATTGCGCATGAGCCACTAAATCTCCCTACTGTTGTTATGAAGCAGGAAGGAAAAATGATTGCACATGCTAAGCAAGGAACTTCACGCAAATAATATTTGATTTTTTAATAAACAGTAAGTAAAAATGAAACAACAGAAATTCGGCTCCAGCCCTTGTCTCCTATAATAAAGTATACAAAAACAGAACGCTTGACTTAAGCCCCCCCCCCCCCCCCACACACACACACACACACTCAAAATCTACTTCCGCAGTCCCTGTATGCTTGCCTGCTGAAACCCGAGCGTTGTGCCTTTGGCTGCCACAAGACACGGCATAACCTGTTTTTGGCCGCCATATTTGCCCGATAGTGGTGACCCCTACGGGTCGCTGGAGGGCGAATAGTCACTGGCTGTATAGCTCCGGGAAATTTGTTTTTTTTTTTTTTTATCGCAGCTTGTTTGCGGAGTGCAAGTTCGTCTGCTTCTTGAGCAAGGGTTGTGGTTACGTAAGAACGCCAAGCTCTGACTGATTGACTCCGACTGGAATTATAGTGGTTAGACCTCAAAGCAGCTATGAGGTCTACCCACTATCTTTTCAAAGCCAATTAGAGCTCGGCGTTCTGACGTCACTGCAACCCCCGTTCAAGAAGCAGGCGCGCTTGCGCTCCGGATAGGCAGGAGCTTCTAAAAGTATAAGTTACTTCAATATTACGGCCCAGTGAATGGCCCTGAACTTGTAGCTAACACGCTTGTATTGTATTGTAGTGCATTGTATTATCATGTATTGACAAAAATGTATTGTCACTGGCAGGTTATGAAACGCAGGCCTGAGTGTCGAGCATCATTATTATCTTTTCGCGGCGATAGACCCGTAGCCCTCAAGTTTTGAGCAGCGTCCCTGGCGAGCAAAAGTGCGTATTCTAGGCCGTGTTTTGGTTATGCGACGCGTTGCGTCTTTTCGATTGCTCTTAGTGCCCGTGGACGGACGCTGAGAGTCGCTATGGTCTCACGCCCTTGAATCGTGAAAGATGGGAGGAAGTCGCTTTACGTCAGCATTAAATGGTCGCTTCTTGTGGACGCTATACAGCCGCCCCCTGGACGAGAAAAACAGGCCTATACCAGGATCCGAGCGAATGTCGAAGCTGAGAAAACAATCATACCGAAGAATGGCGATGTGCGCCTGCGACAAGGAACGTGGCGCTTTGCTTGCTCTAATCTTGTCTCTAATGTCGGTTGCAAGTTAAGAAGGTAGTAGAATCTCCTCCCCATAAGCGTGATGCGTCCGCTTCAGGCGCCTCCGCAGTCGAGAAAATAGTTCGCTGAAAACGCACCTTCTGCTTCAATGGATAGACATTGACTACATACAGACCTTGTAGCGGGCGGCAGCTTGCGCCACCTAGCCGAGGCAAATTACTCGCTCCGGAAGGTTGAAGTAAAAAGAAGGCTTCGGTGCAACGAAAATTGTAACTTTTATAAGTAATGCATATATGGTTGTTGGTTTTAGCTTGATAACCTTCCTACACAAATTAGGTACATTCCGTGCATTTGCTGCCTTAGTTAAAAAAAAAAAAAAACCTGCGTTTTGGGTTTTGAAAGTTCCTGCGATTCGCGTTTTGACAAATCCGAAGTCGTCTTTCCTCTTCCGTTATGAATCCCAACGTGGAGACAGCGGAATGCAATTCCTCCGATGCTTCTTCGTCAAGAGATTCTGGTGCAGCCTCGCCGTCTACGCCAAGGTGCCTCTACAAGAAGCATAAGAGCAGCGATGTCCTCAACCGAGTTTCACGGCAGCTGATAATGAACGCGTACGTTCAGGTGCGACACGAACCGCCCACCAAGCCCGGCCAGCCCGGCCTCACTGTGGAGGAGTCCTGCATCAAAGACAGCAAACTGCTTGGCGTTGGTGTACGCACATTCCTCGAGATTAGGAAGCAGGCGAAAGAAACTGAGGGGCAAGTTGTGACACCTTCTCGGAAGCGCCCAGCAAGTGAAGGCAAGAGACGGCGCAAAGTCAGGTACGGCGACTTCACGTTGTGCGCGCTGAGATCGTGCGTCCACCGTTTCTTTCGACGGAACGAGGTCCTCACGGTGAAGAAGATAACGGCCGAATTCTGCGCGAGCACTGAACTTCTCTCGTTGAAGGCTTGGACTGTGCGTCGCCTTCTCCACAACATCGGATTCGAGCATGACAAGAGGGAACAAAACTCGCGGCTGATTGAACGAGAGGACATCGTCGCCTGGCAGCAGAAGTACCTGCATGAGATTGCACGTCACCGACAAGATGGTCGGAAGATCTACTTGGACGAGACGTGGGTGACGGCAGGGCACACTGTCTCAAGGGTGTGGGTAGACACGACCGTGGCCTCGTCTCACGACGCCTTCATGCGTGGTCTCTCGAGTGGCCTCAAGCAGCCATCGGGGAAGGGCCAGCGTCTTATTGTCACCCCCATCGGCAGCGATGAAGGCTTCGTCGACGGCTGCCTGGACGTGTTCCGTGGACAAAAGACCAGCGATTACCACGAGGAAATGGATGGCGCCCGCTTCGAGAAGTGGTTCGACGGTGTCCTCGACAAACTGCCGACAGGAAGCGTTATCGTCATGGACAACGCTTCTTACCACTCACGGCGGTTGGAAGCAGTGCCGACGACGAGTTACCGCAAGGACGACATCCGACAGTGGCTGACGTCTAAAAAAATTTCATGGGACCCCAAGATGCTGAAGAAGCAGCTGCTCGATATTGTGGCCTTGGTGAAGCCAGAGCACCTAACGTATCGTGTGGACACTCCTGCCGAGACGGCCGGCTGCACTGTGGTCAGGCGCCCACCGTATCACTGCGAGTTCAACCCCATTGAACTGATATGGGCGCATATCAAGAACGGCGTTGCTGCCCGAAACACGACGTTCAAGATTGTCGACGTGGGGACACTCCTCAACGAAGAAGTTGACAAGGTCACCACTGGCAACTGGATTAATGCTGTCAGGCACGTTATTGACATTGAAGCAACGTTCCGACGAGGCGGTGCCACAAGTGCCCCCATCCAGCCCATCGTCATCCAGCTGGATGGAGAGGGCACCCCATCCGAGAGTGACCTGTCTGGTGTCGAGCCCCTTGACGAAGCTTAATGCCACCATTATGGAGAAAGCGTGGAACATCTCGGAACACAAAACGGTCCTTTTAAGGATCACTCATATGCTTTAAAATCGGATTGTTGTTCTTGTCCACCACTGACCTCCCGTGTCTCATGTTGTCATGCTTCTCTGCTCGTTGCCGTATAGCATTTCGATATGCAGCCACCAGACACACTTTTTATTTTTGTTGCGATAATGTCTAAGCTGGTCTATAGATTGCACTGTGCCATGAATCACCAGTATAGATTTCAACTTCTCGAAAACAAAAGTTTGCAGCCCATCTACGGCAAAGACATCAGATGCCATATTGGCCCTTCCCGCTGTCTAAACATCTTTGCTACGCAACAAATAGAATTTTGATTGCAAATAAGCTCTTTTTTGTCTAAGAAAAACGACACAACAGATCACTGTCAGTGCTCTGCTTTAAAGCATAAATGGGACGTCTGTGGCCATTCACATGACCAAGGCCTCTGGGAATAACAAAGCCGTGTGTTAGCACAGCAGAGAGCGAAATCGCAGTACCAGTGCTCTGTTTCGAAGTCTAAAGGGAACGCCTATGGTCATTCACATGACCGAGGCCCCTCTGAAAACAACAATAACGTGTGTCAGCACTGTGGGCAGCTACCTCTAACTGCCAATGACCTTTTTCGAAGAATAAACTGGACGTCGGTGGCCATTTACACGACCGAGGCCACTCTGAGAATAACCGTAATGTGCGTCAGCACTGCGGGCAGCTAACTCTAACTGCTAATGATCTGTTTCGAAGCATAAACTGGACGTCGGTGGCCATTCAGACAATCGAGGCCACTCTGAGAATAACAATAACGTGTGTCAGCACTGTGGGCAGCTAGCTCTAACTGCCAATGATCTGTTTCGAAGCATAAACTGGACGTCGGTGGCCATTCACATGACCGAGGCCACTCTGAGAATAACAATAACGTGCGTCAGCTCTGTGGGCAGGTAACTCTAACTGCCAATGATCTGTTTCGATGCATAAACTGGACGTTGGTGGCCATTCACACGACCGAGGCCACTCTGAGAATAACAATAACGTGTGTCAGCACTGTGGGCAGCTAACTCTAACTGCTAATGACCTGTTTCGAAACATAAACGGGACGTTTGTGGCCATTCACACGACTGAGGAGAGCAAAATCCCAGTGCTAGTGCTCCGTTTAGAAGCATAATAGAGACGTCGAAAGTTCCCTTGAAGTCGACGGCCATTATGACTCTTGGGTCGCACTTGGGCGAGTTGACTAACACCTCGTGGTGGATGAGGAGCAGGCTGCCCTGTGCGCCGAAGTGCGGTCTGAAGGGGTGTGGCATAGATTTTCTGAATTGTACTCGCTTGAAATATATCGTAAAAAAAGCACCGATTGCTTGACGTGAGGAAAAGTCGGCTACAACATTGATGAAGGTTTGGTGAGAGGACGGAGATCTGATGAATGCCAATGCCAGTAACTGGGCCTAGTTCAGTTCGACTCAAGCTTGATATCGTCCGTCTTGCAGAAACGCTGTGATGAAGTGAAGAGGTCTTCCATAGAGACCTCAGTTTTGAGCCTCCCGGACTAGTGCAATGTAGAGGATTAAATCAAACGTTTTTAAAGCCGACAAGAACCACAATGCACAGATTGCAGTCAGACTTGTTGCCGAGGGCAGAGTTGTGAAGTACTGAAAGGTCGGTTTCGAGTGCTTGGGTGGCTTCTAAAGCTGGTTTAGAATAAATAAAGGTATTTCTGGGTTTTGTGATGCTATAGTCTGTAACAGGCGTAATCCCCTTTTCCGTTGGTGCTGCTGTAGTGCCCCCATCAGCTGGCCCAGAGGTCAAATATAGAGTGCAGGTCACGATTTGGGGTCCCTTCTCGCACCCGGATCAAGTGGGTCGCCTCCTGGAAGGCCCGGGGATGTACTGCTGGAGCATAATCGTAGGATCAGTCTAATGGGCTGCTAAAAAGTTATCCCATACGACGAATCATGCAGAGCCCTTTGAAGGCTGAGGTCTAATTCTTGCAACGAGATCAGATAGGTAGGTGGTCGCTTCCCACTGTCGGTGTGCACTCGCCATACCCCTCGGCTTGGGGAGCCCCATGTTAACCCTTAGCTCCCAGGCCCGAGCCCGCTGTACTCGTCATAATTTTGAACCAATAACGCCGATGACGAGTCCATGTTGTCCAGTCCAGAACCATTTCAAATTTGCCTGATGGCTCCTTATCCAATTCCAGGTCGTGAACTTTAACAGCAGAAGGACGTGAAATTAATTTTTTTTTTGTTCAGAGTGCATTTTGTCTGGCAATGGGTATCTAAAAATGATGCCTGCGATAGTTTTTAAGTAACGCGGCTCGGAAACAGGCTTTTTGTGCGGTGCCACTCATTTCATCAAATGACATTTCCCCGACAGTTCGTTCCATCAACGCTGCGACGTTTTATCAACAAATTGTTTCCTCGACACTCGTTCATCAACGTATCTTGCTATGTTTCGTCGACAACATTTTTGTTTGATTAGGGGTGCGCTGGTTTGTTGGTGAGCAAGGGTACGGGTAGATGCACGGGAGCAGGACCACCCTTACACGCTGCTGCGAAGCGGCATGTACGAGTGGGCTGGGTGGGTCCACATTTTTATAATGAACTGCTGGAGACTGTCGCCGGAAAGCGTCGTGAACTGGGTGGGTCGGATAGTTTAACATGTGCCCCAGTGATACACGCACAACAAAATGTTCCTACAGCGTGCAATTTGTGTGTCGATGAAACTTCACAGCACAGTGTGGTAGTATCGATGAAAAAATCAGTGTCGATGAAACGAGCGTCGTAAAAAGATGATAAACCATGTGTCGATGAAACGACAGGGACCCTTCTTTCCGATGGTTTCATAAAAGCTCTGACAATGAGGACTGCGAAGTTGCCTCCAAGAAGCTCAATGTGTTTTTTACACGAGTCTGTCTTTGCCAAGGTAGACCAGAAAGATGATGGCAGACTCTGAAGAGCTCGTTCGCGGCTATGGCCTGGTATAATGCAGAGATAAACATACATCAGAAATGTAATTAGGCTGTTCGAGCTGCTGCTTGGTTCAAACATTGTTGATTTTATTGTTATAAAGACAAATCATTCTGCCGCTTGCATTCGGACCAAGATCAGGACATCCGAGTATTCGGTATGTTTTCAATTTTTGATTTAAACAAATATTTCCCATATAAGAAAGCCACAATTCATGAAGCGGGAAGCTACCCTTGCAATCAATTTTTATTGACATACTTTTCATCTTTTACAAATTATTAAACCAATGCTGCGATCCAATATTGTGGACACATCTTCCTTCTAAAGTAAATTGGAAACGTTGGTGCGTGTTTACCGGTAATACCTCAGGCCGCGACGCGACGCGAGTGGAGGTACACGCGTCACGTACCCGGGTTTCGAAGCATAAACATACGACTGACAGGGCCTCTGAGAGCAAGCAGAATGTTCGGAAGCATTTGAGAGAACCAAATCTGCTTCCCTCAAATTCTCTGGTATTTTTTCCAAAAGAAGACATCAGCTTCTTAACGTCCAAAACAATATCAATTAAATGTTTGTAACATACGCATCACTGGCTTTATCAATTGTATGCCACATGTATGTAACAGCTCATTTATTGGAAACGAGGGTGCACCCGCGGGTATTATCGCAGTCATAGATTACCGTGCAGCTGATTGCGACGCGGAAACTTGACAAGGACGCCACGTTTCACAGATGAATACATACATACTGCTTCGAAGGCGTCATTTCAGTAGACAGACTATTTATTAACGCCAGCAGAGATACGGTCGAAATCGGGTGAAGACACTTACTGTATTCGCGGTTCACTTATGCCCCTCCCGCACAGCCCACTACACTTAAAAAGAAGAGTTTGGTGACCGCTGCATTTTAACGTCGCTCCACGGAAACCACTGCAAAGATAAGCCGATGAGGTCACGATATTGAGGCGCTACCTGAGGCAGAGAAGCAGACGGCGTTCGACGTATGTACGATGCTAGGCCTTACTCCCGCATCGAAATTTTCGATGGCAATGCTATCGCTGGATTCTCACGCTGTCGCGCAGAACCTATTGCGAATAAAAGTGGACGCGGTTACGACTTAGCGACGTATGCTCGGATAAGTGAAAAACCGCATTAAAAAACAGAATAATTGCTGCAAGATACTGGAGTCGTAGAAAATCAGCCCGGCAGCCATGTTGAAAATATTCATTTGCTAGAACAAGATTGGTTCGGGCAGGTCGTGACGGCACGGAAACAACGGGACGCGATTGGTGGCGGAGGAATACAAGATTCCCTTTGAGGGGCATTTGCCGCTACCTTCTTGACTTGTAATCGACTTTAGGCAGATCGCATTTTTTTTTACTTTTTGTGTTATTTGTTAGAATAACCCTGGTTTTTGCCGTTACTAACTGTCTCCGTGTTGTGCAGAAAAAGAAAAAAAATTCCCTTCGGTGTGGATTTTTTGTTTTTGTTTCCCCGAGTTAAAATATTTCTCAAATAAGAAACGGTGTTCCAATGTAAAAAAAAAAAAAAAGCTAACAAAAAAACCGGCAGATTCATTAAAAGGCGTTGAAATCGATGAGGTTAAAGGGGACATGAAACGATTTTTCTACTTCTTCCTCCTTAGCTTTGATCCTTAACGCAAGAGCGAATTGAGAATTCAGGTCGTAGTGACATGCTTCTGCACTGGTGCGATGGCTCCAAACTTCCACCGTGCGTTTTAAGCACACCATAAACCTTGTCATTCACAAGTGACGATAAATTCCGTCAGGGCGCTCGTTGGCCACGAACGCGAATCCAAATATCCGTCGACGGATTGATTGTTGACGGGCGCATACGTCCGAGTGACGCAGTTGTCGTGTCCAATGCGCAAGCTGGGGTCGGCCGACGTGTTCCTTTTTTTTTTTTTTTTTTTTTTTTTGGGGGGGGGGGGGGGTCGGCTAACGTGTTTTGGCATAGCTTCCTCTATACTGACAAAGCCTGGCAGATTGCTACGAGACGCTGCCGACGAAAGTGAAAAGGTAGTGCGGCAGACAACGGATGAGAGGACAGGCATGTAATGGGTTCCCCGCTGCGGCGAGACGCAGAAACACACTTCCCCGAGCGATGGAATGTCCGCTCGTGCTCCTCGCGTTCTTCGCGCTACCGCATCTTTTCTCGTCGCATTTGAAAACCATGTTTCGCGTCCTCGCCGCTACAGAAGCTATGCGCTGAATACCAGAAATGCTTAGAAATGCTGGGGGGATCGGTGGCGGAGTGGTCTAGCGCACACCAGCTCGGAGCACGTAGAGCGAAAGCTCGCGCTGCAGAACCCAGGATCCTGGGTTCAATCCCCGCCCCTACCCGTTTCGATCTGGATGAGCATGATACCAGCGTGCGGTCGCCAGGTTAGCGGTTGTACCGCACTGGCTAAAATGCTCATCTACAGCTGAGACACCAGACGCCCACTGAGGCAGACTAACCTCCGGCTGTATAAACATACACACAACAATTTTTGCAGAAATGCTCTCTGCTGTCAGATCCTCGCGATCAAAATTTGTGACCGGGCACTCTATGGCTCCGCCGTCAAACTGCCAGGCTTCGTGAGTATAGAGGAGGCTAGAGTTTTGGGTACCGCGGAAGTATCACGGTGAAAGGGCGTGGAACTTTCGATGGAAAGAAGGCACGAAATAGTCCGCAATCAAACGTCCGTACCAAAAAGCTGTTTCTTTTTTTTTTTTTTTACTTTGTGCCCTTTTTTTTCCACTGAGCGATACGTGATTACTGAGGCCCCAATCTAAAATCCTTTATCCCAGCCCGAGATTGAGTTCATATGATCTCCCTTCAAAGGTTGTTTTGAGCATTGGAAGAGACGTCTCGACAAGTGCGTTGCATCAGGTGGAGCTTGCTTTGAAGGTAACTGTAATTTGGACGTGTACAAATAACCACGCAATTTTGTAAATTATCAATTTGGGTTGTTCTTGGGTCACCCCTTCGTATGTATGCTTCGAATAGGTTTGCAGACATTTTTGTGTTACGACCAATGTGACAGCTGACCGTCATACAAGCAAGAAACACGCCTCAGACAGTAGGTATAGTTTCAGGAACCGTCTTTGCACACCCGATACGGTACGATGTGACCCTCCGGTACCAAGTGCGCATGTGCGAGTCTTCTGCGGTAGCGCATGCGCAGTGCGTACTGGAAAGCCCATCGTACCGTATCGGATGCGCAAAAACGGTTCTCTAAATCTCCCCACTGTCTGCATACTGTCTTTTTGTATGATGTGTTATCATATCTGACCGCGAGGTTGAAAGAAATTCGCTGCGGACCCCGAAATTTTGTTCCTCACTTCCGAGTGAACGATTGGATAGCTCCGAATGAGAAAGGGAAGGGTATTGGATGAACACGACAGAGGAACACGCGTGCGACAACAACCGCCACAACAGTGCGGGAAAAAGAATAAAACACCCACAGACACACACACACACAAGGGAAAATGCGAGGAAATGGAAAAAGTCCGCACTGCGCAAACAAGGATTTACCAAGATACTCTTTTCGCGAGAACTCATCCTCATTAAGCGTCCTAATGAGACAACGCTCTTCGTCGGAGAACGTGCAGTTGTTTGTCGGGATGAAGTCGCAGTTTTGATTAGTTTTCCAAGCCAAGCGACGAAATAGAAGCAGCCTCACCGCTGTTTTTTTTTTAGTTTGGCAGCAGTCTCGTGACACTACTGACAGCCGCGTAAGCATCTAGCATGCAAATGTTTAGCTTATCTCGCCCGGAGATGCTTTTTTTTCCCCAGAAGCAAAGACGTATGATAAAAAAAAAAGACAGCATGATAAAGGGGAGTAAATAACAAAAAAACGTGGAAATGAGAAGAAAAAACAGTCAGAGTGCAGCGGAGCTAGTGCGCATTAATCGGGATGCTTAAACCCTGATACTGGGAAGGAATCTTAAAGACAAAGTGCAAGAGACAAAAGAGAGTGGACAGGCAGCGTCTCAAAGGACAGCGGAAAATGATTGAGTGGAGAGACGAGAAAGGAGGAGTTAAGGATGCTTTCGTAGAAAATTAAACTATATATATATATATATATATATATATATATATGTATAAATATGTATATATTAGGGCTGGGCGTCGATTAAAAATTTTAACCCGATTAATCGCCACCCTTTGATCGATTAATTAATCGATTAATCGGTTGCGTTGATTTTATAAAAACTATATTAAAAATAATGCAACAACTCGTCTTGCCTTTGAAGACTTATTTTACTCTGTTACACGGCGCAAAGGACATTTACAATTGAGGATACACATAGTTCAACGATTCAAAGACTCACATATTTTTGCTCCAGCTCCGAAGACAAAGAAGTTTGTCCACATTCTCCGACAGGAAGACAAGAAGTCAGAGCTTGGACGATGCTTTCTTCTTTTTTCAGAGAAAGGGGCCTCGATGAGAAGGAGTTGATTGTTGTCTGCGTTTTGGCGGATGGTCCTTGCTGCAGCGGCGTACATGGGTGCTTCGCTCGTAGGTGATACTGAAGCGAACTTGCGCTTCTATTGTATGAAAAGGCTTTTTGCAGATGATGCAGTGGACTTCCTTCCAGTTAAAAACTTCACCGCTGGAGTTTACTTTAAATCCAAACTTTCCAGCGAGATTGCCTTTCATACTTGTGAACTCGTCTATTTGTACGGGCGAATACTGGAACAAGTAACCATGGCGTTGTTAGCTTCCCAGCTTGTTTTTCTGCTTGTTTGTCTTGCCTGGGCAGGATGTGTAATAGATCCTCAACACATGAAGTTTCGTGGTCATAAAGGGATCAATTGCGGGCCCGGCTTGTTCGTCTGGCCTCGGTAGAACTGTAATGTATATCCTCAAAAACGTGACGCTTCGCGAGCGCGAGAATTGAACCTTGCTCATACTCATAGCACCTGGCTGGGAACAGAAAACCGCTCAGGACACAACGACCGGATGCACGCAGCGTTTTCCTTAAGGGGGGGGGGGGGGGGGGGGGGTCACTTCTAGTTCGGGCAGGTCGTCCAGGATAGAGCCATGCGTGCGTCCAAATTGACCTCTTTTTGAGTACCAATTAAAAAACCGATTAACCGGTTAAAAAATTTGATCGCGATTAAAGCCATAATCGATTAATCGGAAGGTTAATCGATCAATTGCCCAGCCCTAGTATATATATATATATATATATATATATATATATCGTACACGTATACACATAGACGCACATATGCATACACATATACACACGCACACATAGACATATATACGTCTGTGTTTTTATAATTAGTAGTTCCACCACTTAATCAGCTTACGGACAAATGGAGTATGGTGCCAGTGCTATATAACGTATAATTTGTCCGCATACAAAAAAAAAAAAAAAACCTTTGCCGACTTGCTTTTTTTCTACAGAATGCGGTGGCGCGCGCTGCCACAGAGATTCATTTCGGGTATACGGTGTGCAAGATCGCCTGCTTCCTGTAAACCTAGTGCGTTTTTTCTTTAACCGCCAAAGGCGCTCCCGTGCTTTTGTTTCCCCCTCATCTCAACCATGAGAGTGCGCTTGGCTGCCTCGTTGTCGCTCGTTCCCTCCATGCTCTCTATCGGCGAATTCGCGTGGTTCTTTCTGCACGCTCTTGAGCGCTCTTTCCAGAGCGCGCGAGATCGCGTGGTAGAGAGAGGAGGGAGGGGGGGGGGGGGGGGGTGCGGTGGCCTGATCGGATCGTTCTTTCCAAGGACGCCCATCCCCCTTTCAGAGCGCTCCCTAGCACTCCGTCTCTAGCCGTCGGAGTGCGGAGCGGCACAGGCGTTACGTGGTTCTTGGACGGCGATCACGTGGTTTTGTTGACGATGGCCGGCAGAGGTCTGTGGTTGTGTGCGGGGTCCGGCATGACGGCGATGTATATCTGGTTCTACAAGATGGTTGTGCGTTCGACGGTGCGAGGATTACAACGGACGGGACGAAATTCGCTTGCGACCATGACAGGAAAACTCGACGTGGGAAGTATTCCCAATGTTTTTACGAGATCGTTCATCTAACGGCGGTAAACCCTCTAAGCATAACCGATAAAGAAACAGCTTGCAGAGCTCGCCGCTGTTTTACCGGGTTTTGTGGACGCTTGAAAGAATGTTCAGGTTTGGCAAAGAGCGTTCAAAGGTTTGTGCTGTAAAATAAAGGGAGATCCGAATATAATGCACTGTTATTTGTATCACATGGCGATATGTGCTATGTCCTGTGGGTAATTCTTGCACAATATTCCGCCGTGAAAAAATGCGGTTTATTAACCATTTCGAATTTTCCTGTTCTGCCGTACGCATGACCGCTATCGCATCGCGTTTCCTCTCGATAACGCGATGAGCTGACAACTATTTCCAAACATTGGCGTTCGTTCCCTCCTGCGGAGATCGATGCGCATGTTGATAATTGTTTTATTTTTGTTTATTTACATGCCGGTGCGTAAACAGTCTACAGTCCGTCAGAGCCGATATTTCATTACGTTGCGTGCGTAAATTTTGCTTAATCGTCCATCGTACGCTGTAAAATATATTTTTGTATTCATTAGCAATGTCAAGAAGTTCTACATCCGTGGCTGGTCCGAGAATGCCAGAGCGCTTTGAGCGCAGCAGTTCGTGATCGGCTGAAGAGGATCCCTAGTAGCTCTGGCGGCAAGGATGGGGTGCTCTGTTGAATCAAGATCAGAGGAGACCACCCGAATTCACCTATAAGTTGTTGCCCTTTGATCGGCGCGCCGATTCTTGGATTGGCAATTATATACATGTAGTTCAGGTTCGCCCGTCAGAACAGCCTGCTGTATTTTTCTTTCTTTCAAACATAACAAAAGTACGAACAATTTATTATTTATTCGCAAGCTTTCTTATCCTTTTATTCTGCGGCGTCTAACCTGTCTTTTTTTTTTTTCTTCCGATACACAAATATTATGTGGATCCCGATTTTATTTTTTTGTTTCTTATCGTCAGGAATAATTAGCTAACAATGATTGCGTAAGTCAGTTCCTTGGTTGCTTTTTTCTCGTTTTGTGGTTCGCCAAGGGTCTGCAATTATTAAAAGGAACTAAATCTGCCTGAAAGCTTTGCATAATCATTTTGATCGCTAATCGCTGATTGCAGCTGCTACAAAGCGTCTATAGTTTGCAATCAATGTCAGCTTGCCTGGGCACAAAGCTGTGCAATAGATGCAAGTCCAAAGTCGGCGCTAACTTTTTTTTTTTTTTTTTTTACACAATTTGGAAATTTAGAATACAGATCCCGCTTCATGCGGGCGAAAGCAGCCACGATCATCTCATTCCCTGTATCGCCTGCTTGATCCGCCAGATAGCGAAATGCAATTGAAAGAAGAAGAAGGCGCTGGGTAAAAACGCTCTTCTTCTGGCTTCGAGTATCCTATTTTAGAACTCAGTGTAATTGCCCATACGTTATCCACCATATGGTGTCTTGAGACTCTCGAGAGCTTCTCTCTAACAGTTCAAGGTAGATTTTCCGCTGACGAGTCTCGGTCTACCAACCGCAAGATCCTACCTGCCGTCTGGATCGATGCCATTGGCCTACCCCTGATACCGATCCTACAACTGGGCACCACAAGGTGTCTCGTCCCCATCTAATGTGATATACGGCGCCTTTGGCTTGTGCTCAGTTTAAGCACCGGGAAAAAGCCCAGAACATGTGTTCTATTTTTGTACCTTAAGGGGTGGGGATTGAACACAGGATCCTGGGCTCTGCAGCGCGAGCTTTCGCTCCACGTGCTCTGAGCTGGTGTGCGCTATAGTCAACGTTACTAGATTACCTCAGTTGTGGAACTCCCGCGGAGGGGGGTTCCACAACTGAGTGATTGAGGTGAGGCGGATTGAGGTGAGTGAGGGGGGGGGTTTCCCCCCCCCCTCACTCACCTCAATCCGCCTAGAGTCGTTCGAAGCGCCATCTGTATTTTCGTTTCATAACTGTGTATTCTAAAGAGCACAGCTGAAGCGCCAAATGGCGATCACAACGCCGCCATTTCTCCCGCAGCGGTCACTCGAGGAACTGCACGTGACATCTATTTTTGGCTTCAATCGGGTTACAGGGGTTCCACCCCCGTCTCCCTTGCGGACGCGCCGCGAAATACCCCCACAGTTAAAATGCGCCTAGGTCGGGACGCGCTACCTGAAATCCCCGCTGAGGCATGGTTGTATAAAAACAATATTAATTGTGCTGCAAAATCTTGAAAACTAAAAATTTTAGAAAACATCACCCGCCCCCATTTTGTACTAATCTCCAATAAAAGTTACTAAAAAAATAGTTTTTTTCGTTGGTTTTTACGTTTCTAGTGACGTTGAAACGAACGTATCCCGATTCAGTTACCAAAGCAGCCGTCCGGCGGCGCGTAGAGCGAATCTGGGCGAGTCGTGGTGAGTGAGGGGGGTACTGTTTGTGCATGCAGCGTCTATGAACAGTTCCGTAACTGAGTTAATCTAATAACGTTGGCTATAGTCGGATGCAACCTGAGAACAATCTTTTAGCTCCACCCACAAGCGCATTGCGCCCATCTGAAGTGCTTCCGCCGTCGAGAAAGTAGTTCGCTAGCAACGTTGCTTTTTCTTCCTCCAGTAAGCGTGTCTTAAACTACTACAATATTTATTTAATTCATTCAGGACGTTTAAATAAGTTAGAATACGTTTTTGTCAACGAAATAGCTGTTTAGTAAAAAAAGAAAGTCATGTCCAATGTACCGTCTTCCCAATTCATTTTCTGTCCAAGATACTGTCTAACATACCGTCTTCCAGCGCCTTCGATTGAGGGAAAGCGAAGCACTTATAGTTCCTGCAAATAATAAATATTTAGTGATTTACTTAGTTTTGTGGGCTTTGCGCACGAAATGTGTGCCTTTATTTTGTTGGATGAATAGAAAACAAGAATAATTATACTTTTCGGGTTTTGACAAATCGGCACCCTCCCAAGTCATCGACACCACCACCGCGCCCCGCTCTCTTTGTCTTCCGTCATGGATCCCACTACTTTGGAAAGCTAAGCCTCGCGCCCGCTTCGAAATTTTCGTTGGCGATAGCGTCGCTGGATTCTCACGTTGTCGAGCAAAAACTGCTGCAAACGCAAGCCGATACCATTAAGATTTCGTGGCGTAACCTCGGGCACGTAAAACACGGTGCAAAAAAGCAGAATAATTGTCACGAGAAACTAGCGTCGCGTTGCTAAGGCCAGCAGCCATGTTGAGCTTTTTTTTTTTTCAAAAGGATCGCGATTGGTCCACGGAATCGTGACATCATGAAAACGATTGGCTGGCGTTTCTCGGCGTAGAATTACATTTTCCTCTGAGAGGCATTTCCGGTGTTTTCTTATGGTATATTCGGCTGGTCACTTTCGAGCGCTCCAATTATCCGAGTCGGAGCTACCAGATCCTGGAGCGCCTCCGCATCGGAGCGAGAGAATCGGCGCGCCCAGCCGAACGCTCCTCAACTTTTCAGAGCGGCAAACCTAGCGGATAGAGGGTGGCCTGCGCCACTAGTGGACGGCGCGAGCCGCCCTCTAGCGGAACTTTTGCTTCTCGGATTCAAAGGGTTCAGCAGTATTCAGTCATCCATCCATCCGTTAATCCTTGAAAAATGGCAGCCGTCAACGCGGACGCTGATAAGGTCATCGCAAGCCAGCCGTGCCAAGCGGAAGTTCCTGCGAAACTAAAAAAAAAAGACAACATTACAGCTTGAAAACTCTCGTATTTTTGTTCTTACCGCTTTGTCCGAGTAGGTTCGCACTATAGAAACATAGGCCTTGACCTTGGGCACCGTACAAGGTGCATCAAACAACTCGGCAAACTTCGCTTCGTAAACACGACCCTCGTCGTCGTCGTCCGAGCTGCTGGTGTTGTCGCTGTCCGCTAGCTTCGCCAGCAGCACTAACGGTGCCACCCCTAACATTAAACGTCTTCGTTTCAACGACATTTCACCTCAAATCGGGGAGCACAACACAACGGTGACGGCGTCGAGACTGACGGCTGTTTTTTGCAGCCCTCTTTCTGCGGAATAGCCGCGTTCTCGCCGTCCGCTTCCAACACAAAAGCAAAATGGCGGAATGGCTGGAGTCACGTGACCGGTCGGCAGCCAGATCTCTCGCGCGCTCCCACTTCCAAGTCAGAGCGCCTCAAACCGCTCCGATTCGGAGGACGGCGAGAGTCGGAGCTTCGAGAGCGCTCCGAAAGAACAAGCCGAATATACTTGGAGCGCCTGGCATCGACAGGCCGAACGCACACCGGCTTTTCAGAGCGCTCCAAGAGGCTGAAAAGCGACCGCCGAATATACCATTAGCTTGCAACCGACTATAGCACACTCAATCACCTCCCCCACCCCCCCTCCCGCCCCCCTCGCCCCTTATTTTACATTGGAGAAGAAGTCGGCCACAGATCTCCCCAATCTTAGCATCGACTAACTCCAAAGGTTGTGCAAGTGCGCGCGGGTACCATTAACCGCCTCGACTGGCCCTCGCTGCACGAGCGCTCGCGCAGCCGCCGAGGAGTGACCCACGGCAATTAGCTCGCGCCTTTACCATGCATGGCTAACCATGGTCAATGCTATATAGGTGAGACGAACTTCAGCTCGATCCAGAAGACCCTGTCTAACACACTCAAAAGATAACAATGAGAAAGCCTAGCCTCAAACCAACGTCTGCACATTAAAGCACCCTTAGCATATATTTACTACAGTGTACTAGAATACGGGGTAGTGTTTGGACCGGCGCGACTCGGCAATGGGAGCATGTGATGCTGCGCGTGCAAACATCAATCGCGACGCTGCAGTCGATAGGGCTGCAGAAAGTCGCTGCAGTCCGCACGTTCCGCCGCAAGTGCAGGTGCACGCGGTGCACGCGCACAACCAACACCATACTGACTTTACTGTCGATGCGCCAGTGTCAACGCCTATCGCGATCTACATACACCACACGCCTCACACGAGCCGCTTAGGTCCCAAGACTACCTCGTATGCTAGTACACTGTAGTTTTTACCTTATGCGCGAGCGAAGCCGAAGCCACAGGCGCAATCATGTTTCGCGAAACAATTCCTGCACGAGCGGGCGTGCGAGGTAGGAACACCCAGCGCGTTCGGCTCGTGCTTCTAGCTTCAACTTCGCTCGTACATAAGACGAAATTCACTATGGTGCATATTTCTCGCTTTAAAATGCGCATTGGCTTCAGGAGGGAATTCACATTTCAAGCTCGCGAAGCAAGTGAACATTTAGCGCTTCTGCGCTATGCGCGCTCAGCTGTGGCCTTTGAAGGTTCCGAGGTCCCGAGCCGTCTTTAGCGTAGTACGCCCTTGCCGGATTACATATGATGCCTCCTCTTCGGATCCGAAGGTTGTGGGAACCGCGGAGGACGCGGAAAGAAAGGGCAGTTAGGAAATTGGAAACGTATTCCGCTTAAAAGGGGGGGGGGGGGGGGGGGGAGGCAACGATTTCCGGACTTCGGTCAAACATTTGTGGAGGTTGCCCTCTGACACTTTTAAAGTAAAGAACAGAAAACCGATTTCGCCTGCGTGTCTTAGTTGTTGTGTAAAAAAAGATAAAAATATTGGCATTTCTGGCACCCCTCAACTCACTCCCAGTCTTCAGGGTCACACCTGGTCGCACTCGAGTCCTAATGACGTAATTCGGGGTGCCGTGTGGGTTCCCGTGTGCTCTCTCGGAGGACGCTTCCTCTCCCTCTCTCTTCTGACATTAGCGGGTGTTATGCTGCAGCTGAGAGCGGAGCGAGGTCACGTAAGCTATTCGCTGTAGTTCCTTCGGCTGCCACTCGCGGCTGCAGGTGGGGGAAAAAGTTCGACTTTTGCTTTGCGATTATGCAGCGGAATAGCGACATTTTTTAATGAAGGATATGCTTTCTGTATCCTCCAGGACACGATAAACAGCGTAAAAATTGACGAGATGCAAATTATTTTAATTTTAAAATCGTTGCACCCCCTCTCCCTTTAACAGCCCCATCAAGTTCTAAAAGTATAGCGCAAAGTGCGTCGATGAAGGAGACACGTGCAATGTGCAGCACTTAGAAGATCATGGCGGCACAACGCACCACTGAGCTATAGTTCTATTCACCTCATGTGCGAGCGAAGCCGATGCTACAAGCGCGAGCATGCTGCTTGTAACCGCGCCTCTAGTGCACGAGAGCACGTGCGAAGCCGGAACGCTCAGACCGTTGGGCTCGCGCTTCTAGCTTTGACTTCGCTCGCACATAACGTGAAACGAAGTACAGATTTCAGACGCCGTGTTCTTCCCAGAAGTGGCGCGCGGCACGTGCCTCGAGCATTTCTACAACAATGTATGGCGCCACTTTTCCCGGGATAGAGGGGATTTAAGGCGGTGCAACGATATTCAATTGGAACTTTTTTTTACTTTACACCAGCTTACTGGCACAAGTGGGACTCAAGGTTACTCGCACGCAACGCCACTGGCCAAGAAACTCCTTTGTTGCGGTTAAGTTCAGAGACAAAAGCAATCATCTTAATTCAATCTCTCCTTTGCAAAATTTTATGACGTTTGATGACGTAAAGTGGGGATCGCAGTACACCCATATGACGATATTTGAATGCTGTTCATAGATTGGACCCGAGCATTGCGTGGGCACTCGATTTGGGCTCGTGATAATTGCTAGCTCGAGAAGCATTCAGGGCCCGTGTCCAATCGCTGCAACGACGACAATAGCCGAGCCATAACAATGTCTGGAACTCAGCGCGTGTCCTGTGCTTTGCCAACCCCAGCGCGTGGCTATGATCAACATTGGCGGCATATAATCGGCTCCAGGTCACGTGGCCGCTTGTTCTGGCTGCGAGTTGGGGGGGTGAACGCTGCTTGTTTTAGAGCGCAGCTCTGAGGCGCCCGTTTCCGGCTTGAGCGGCGTCGCCGTCGGCGTCGCCGTCGCCGTCGGCGTCGGCCTAACCGCGCGGTGCATGATGGGTAAATTTCCCCGCTAAATCTAGCGGAAATTTTTTTCCCGCTAAATTTAGCGGAAATTTTTCCCCGCTAAATCTAGCGGAAAATTTTCCCCGCTAAATTTAGCAGGGAAAATTTTCTCCGCCCCCCCCCCCTCTCGAGGTCACGTGATCCCCAGGTCACGTGAGCCCCCCCCCCCCCTTACGAGGTCACGTGACCCCCCCCCCCGTGCCTTCCCCTCCTCCTCAAGAGCTGCGCTCTAATTCGGCGTTACAGGGAGTTGTAAACGGCCTTCATTTTTTTCTTTCATTTTTTACTGGGACTTCTATTGTGTGGGGTGAAAAACGAACGCGTGTTTCATAGGTCATTAACGTCAGGGATCCGTTCTAAGCGGTATTTGCGCAAAGTACAAAAATGTTGCATCGCCCCTTTAATTCCGCTCGGGCTTGGACGCCACGTGTCGTCGCGCAATGGAACTAAAGCGAATGTCTCGGATTCCTGGCCATGTTTTTGTTTGCGCCGCGTCAAGCGTAGAGGGAGAGGGAAAGTAAAAGAGAACGTGCATTGCAAAGAAGCCAACTGTCAAGGGGAGCCTTACGAAGAAGCGCACTACCAGTTCAGCCTACTCATGCCGACGCTCCTTGAAGGGAGAGAGGGAAACGCTACGGCTTTATATCTAGGTGGTGTTGGCTGCGCGAGCACGTTGTCACGTGGTCGCGAGCGGGTGAGTTCTCGCTGCTCACTGATGGCTCTAGAGAGCTTCACCGGTACCCCGCGTGTCCACCATTCACGTCACAGCGCACGTGACTCGAAAGATGGTGAAGGAGTTCAGATGTGCCGAAAACATCAATCTTTGTCAATGTTTAAAATAAAAACTAGGTCATGCAGGCAAAAGCGGTTTTTTGCCCTTTACTTCAGAAACGTCGAGATACCAACTCCCAAATTACTTAAGCAAAGCACTGAAATTGTTACACAGCTCTTTTAAGGCTGACTAACTTCCGGCTGTATAAACATACATGCAACACAATTATTATTACAAAGTTGCAACCCTACCTATACCCACCCCTTGATGGGGTCTCGGCATTTTCTTTTCATAGCTGACATAAAAACAAAGTCAAACCGCTTCAAATCCTAAATCTAGCCTTAATAAAAAAAAAAAAAAATGCGTATTTGGATTTATTTTTTAAAAACGCTTTTCTGGCGAAAAATATAATAGGCATAAAATCGCTTCTTTTCTTCTCGGCGTTTTTCTTCTCTTGGGAACCGCCGGTCATATGTTTCGCTGAATGTAGGTCATTGGACATTTTTATGAATTTCCAACAAACTACGATCCACCTGCAGAAAATTATTTTCCCAATTTTAGATTCCTGAACTTTCTATGATTCGTTGAAACATTTTTTTAGACAGTTATATTTACGTTTTTCATTCGGCGGGGCAATCACACGATTATTAGTAAGTGGGTAGTTATATTGATTGAGTTTTTCTGCTTTATTTTAACACGAAAGATCCTTTAACTAGGTGCTCGGCATTTCGTGAAGCCTGGATAAAAGCGTGGCCTTGAGGCTCGACACGGATTAGTTGACGGATTAGTTGACGGGTGGGAGAGGAATGAGGTGCTCGACGCTGACTGGTTAACGGGGCGGGTCATGTGGCAAGAGGGGCAGGTGAGGAGGATTGAGCTAGGCGAGAAGGAGCTCGACCACCTGTGCGCACCGAGGGAGAGAAGCTCGAGAATATAGACCTTTCCGAAAATCGCCTTCTGCGCGCTGCCATCTTTGTTTGCTGGGCTGTGGAAGGCCTTCTGAGCATGCGCTGTTGCTCTGCTGTGCGGTATATCTGATGCTGCGCATGCGTCCACAGCTCAGTGACTCAGCATTTTCCGCCCGGGCGCTTCGTTCGAGACTGCCGCTGGAAAGGTCTATAGAAGGCTCTTGAAGAACGCCAGGTTTATCGGGCCAATTAGTGGTAGTATCGCTTCATTCAAGGAACAACTATCCAGTTTACATACAGTACTCGTTCAGGTGCATAATAAAGAGCGCCGTGAACGTTGGCATCCGGTGTCTCGAAACTCGGCGCATTGCTAAACGTTTGTGGGTGATTTCAGAGAAGATCGGCCGAAGGGTGGCTGGCCGACATTTTTAAACCAACTGTTGTTTTTATATGCCATTGTCTAATGTCTGGTGTAAACAAATGCAAGCTTAGTTTTGACCAAAAAAAATTGGGCACAGGAAAAATCGTAAGGCATGAAAAGGTGGACAGTTGCATTAACGCGCACTGATGGAGGGGCGCGTTTGAAAGTGAATAACTAAAACGATAAAATTAGGAGAATTCTAATACTTTTTAGAAACAAACTATGGGTACAGCTTGCTTGTAATATATAGTAATTGGGTTTATTTAAAGTATACTTCTTAATCTAAAAATTGCCGAATACGCCAGCTTGAATGACAAATGGCAAAATTTGGAGGCCTGTATATCATGAAATAATTTAATCGCCATCATATACTTTTCTGCTAGTCTTCTACTTATACGCGGCTCTTATTTAAATTATATATTAGGTATCTGAGTCCTAGGATAGCTGGGATATAGTTAGGCAAACATGGGGAAAAAGTAAAACAACGAAAACTTCCGATGCGAAAAACAAACAAACACCACCTTCGATTTTGTTTTTACATTTGGTCCTTTTTCAAAGCTTACACTAAGGAGTGCCCTATGCGAGAAGTGACTCTGAGTTCCAGTTTCATGAAACTAACACATATCTTTTATATAATTTTATTACATAAATTGATAACTATAGTAATCGTTCTCACGGTAAAAGTGAGGAGAAACTACTGTGTACAAAGAACTATCATATTACAAACTAGTTATCCGAAAAGAGATTGTGCAGCGATCGGCTGCTGGGAACCTTGTTTACTTTATTTTCCTACGACACCATATGCTCCTCTCTCTTCCTCTCTATCTCCATCTCTCTCTCTTATATATCCCTGAATTATATCTAGCATAAAAACATTTTCAAGCATTCCCTTTCTGCGTGATAGTGTTCTGTGGCTAGCAACAACCATTTCCTCGGGAAGATCACGATTATGGCGCAATAGTTGACGGAAGTAGCAGACGACACTCCTCGCTAGTTCTGGCAAAACGGCAGATACAATCTTTTTTCGCATTTCCTCGCTCGCTGTCAAGGATAAGGCGGTTCGCTTCAACCAGCAAAATATTGTCGCCGATGCCTGTTTACTGAGCAGTCGTGCCTGTCGCCATCCCACTCGCTGGCGTCACGGCCGATAATTTCAGGCGCAAAGGGGCGACACCGACAGACAGCAGCATCACCAAGTACTCGAGCCCGCCTAAATACAATAAAGACTGTCGCCATGTTAATCAAGGCAAGGTTAACCTGGCGACAGTGTTTACGCTCTATAGGTAAAGAAAAGCATGGCGTGTGGTATGAGCCGGATCCTTACACGAGGTGCAAGGAGAGCCCTGAGAGCGTGTCTGCTGCCATTAATAACTTCACAAAAGATGAGCTACAATGTTCACGTCTAGGTCCCAACCAGAAGGACGTGATCTCTGTCATACTCGACGGGGAGAAAACGTTTGTGCCAAAGCGCTTCATGACACGCTCAATTCGAAAGGCCTTTCGTGTATACAAAGACAAGCATCCTGATTCCGGCGTTGGGTTAACGAAATTTTATGCCTTGCGCCCGAGATGGGTCACATCTATTCCGCACCAGAAAGTGCATTTGTGTGCGCTGCGCCAATTACTGCCTTTGTATTGCCGCTCTAGAGAGCGTTAGAGGCTCAACAGTCAACACTGGTGAAATTAATTCAACATTTCTGTGCAACTCACCAACAGGTCTGTGTCTTTAAGGAGATTGTGATCACTGTTCAAAAGGCCAGTCTCTTACACTCCAGGAACTTCATATCCCAGAGGGTGAAGAGGTTGTGCTTACAATATGGGAGTCCGGTGACCTCGTGAAAAAACAAAAAAACAATAAAACATTGGATCCTGCGACTTTCCTAAAAGTCGTTCAAGTAACGGTTGAAAGTTGGATATTTCACAACCATGTCCGAAAAACGCAAGATAAAGCGATCTACGATGAAAAGTAGTGTATGCAACGCGGGAGCATTGTCTTTATTTTTGATTTTGCTGAAAACTGGACCATCGTGCTTCCTGACAAAGTTCAAGCATACCACTTGAAGAAAAAAAAGTTACGATATTTAGATGTGTAGCGACGACAAGAGAATATACATACAGCTTTGCTATTATCTGTGAGTACCTGTGTGACGACGCCGCTCAGACGTGCTTGGCTCTAGAAGGAGTGAAAGAGTGGGTGAAGACAATGTTTCGGTATACTCGCACGTGACGTACGTAAGTGACGGAGCCACCAGTCATGTTAAGAATCGCTACCAGCTTCACTAGTTTACACAGAATGATTGCCCACGAGCGCAGTGGTTATTTTCTGCATCTGGACATGGGAAAATGCATGCGACTGAGTGGGCGGACACGTCAAGCACCAGGCCACGCTGAACAACCTGAGAGAACGTTCAATAAACGCATTTCAGATGGCCAGCACAATAGTGAGCGTTCTATCCGAGAAACTGAAAGGCTTGCATCTTGTGTATCTGGACGAAAATGATGTTCGGTATTGTCAACAACAACAAAAAAAAAAATTACACCATCTTCCCGAGGGGAACCATGGGGTGATGCGGAGCATCGTGTTGGTTCCGAGGAAAGAGTCAGTTGCGTGCTGACGTCGAGAGATGGCGCCACCGACTGCCCTAGCGTTACCCCCTACGCGAGCCTTCGTCGCGGCTCGCGGCAGAGAAAGTTGGAACGCTCGCCGCTCGCCGTTTATTTTATTTTTTTCACACTTGAAGGAGAGGAGACAAGAGGAGGAGAGTTGCGCGTGCGCGCGCGGTGTGAGGAGAAGCCAACGCACGCGCAGTGCACGCAGCTGGTAGAGAGAGAGAGCGGAGAGAGTAACGCGCAGCTGTTGGAGAGAGGGAAGGAGGAGAGTTGCGCGTGCGTAGTTCGAGTGCCGACTACATCGCGGACGCAGGACATAGACCCGAGCAAGAGATGCTCCGCATCTAAAAGAAGTTTGGCTGACGGGCGCGTCTTTCCTGGCATTCAGTCTTGGCACGCGTGGTGGCTGTGCAAGTCATCAACAGAAGGGGCGTGTGACATACATGTAGCTGGGATAGTCGTACCTGGTTAGAAGAAACTTGATTGAATGGGTACAGCGAGGAAAGCCTTAGCGTAAAGTACCGAATTTGATTCCCAAGGACTGCTCATTTAGAATGCAGGGACATCTTATTTATCACAGTTTCGTTCGCGGGGTATTTAATCTACTGTTTTACTTGGTGATTGTCTGTAATCTTTATCTGATCACCATACCATAATCACAAAACGTTATCCTCGCGCAGAATACAATATCTCGGCTTGCCACGATCCATTCGTACACCGAGAGTATCGAAGCTGGTACAGTCCGCCGCGGTCGCACCCCTCACCTGAAATGGTTTGTCCCCGGAAATACATAGCTAACCTAAACAATCTTAGTATTATATCTTTATTTTTTTGTGTGGAAGTAAAGTTATTTCTTTTATTCTTAATATAAAATATCCCGGAAAGCAAAACTCCACACTGCATCGTCTTTTCTCGAATCACAAGCCTCTAATATGATACCTCTTAGTACGCTGTATGTAAAGTGCTGTATATAGTTTCCCCTCACTTTTACTGTGTGACCGATTGCTCTAGTGGTCAATGACGTCATCTGAATAAAAATATATGAAATATGTGAGTTAGCTTCCTGAATCTGGAACTCAGTGTCACTTCTCGTATAGGACACTGCTGAGCGTAGGCTTTGAAAAAGGACCCTGCTTTGGGGAGTTATGTCTTCTTTCTCAATAAAATAATGAAACGTATTTTTGAATATAAATGAATGCCGAAATAGAATATAACAGGCTACCCAAATTTAAAAAAAAAATTCGATGGTGGTGTTTTTCTTTTTTTTTTTTAATTCGCATCAGCATAGTTTGTTGTTTGATTTTTTCCTTACGTTTGGCTAAATATATCACGGCTATAGTGCCACTCAAATACCTAATATATATATTAAATAATAGCCATATATAAGTACAATATTATCTGAAAAGTATATGATGGCGATTAAATTATTTCATGAGATACTGGCCTCCAAAGTTTGCCATTTGTCGTTCGGGCAGGCATGTTTGGCAATTTTTAGAGAAAAACAAATAATTTAAATTGATATAATTACTATATATTACAAAAACGCTTCACCCATAGCTTGCTTGTAAAAAGTATTAGAATTCTTCTAATTTTATCGTTTTAGTTATTCACTTTCAAACGTGCCCCCTCCATCAGTGCGCGTTAATGCAACTGTCCACCTCTTCACGCCTTACGACTTTTCCTGTCTCCAAATTTTTTTTTCTGGTCAAAACTAAGTGTGAATTTATTAATGCCAGACTCTAGACAATGGCATATAAAAACATCAGTTGATTTAAAAATGTCGACCAGCCACCCTTCGGTCGATCTTATCTGAAATCACCCTTGTGATATTAGAACGTTTCACGTATTCGAAACAATGGACCTTTTGTAGAAACATCGGTTCCAGATTAAATGGTTCTAGTACCCTCTTTCTCTTACTTCTGGCCAAGCAGAGAGGGTAGGTGGTTCCTTTGTGTTGAATTCGGGGCAGAAGATAACCCGCAATGGGGACAAAGGCAAGTTTGGGGGAGCCGTATCTAGGTGACAGTGGCTCAATGGGCGAACAGGATGTGGTTGACGTTTAGGGTGTCGAACGGCTGGCAGAGGCCTTGCGCCCGTGTTGTTTTCTAGCCACTTGCTTTCGAACCCAGTCGCATGTCTAGGTGGCAGCACATATTCGCCAAAAGGTGGATTTCCTATCGATTTGCCATAATTATTTTATATCTTAAAATTGGTACAACAATTTTTTAAGATGACTCTTTTTGCAACTATGGCGGGTCAAATTAGTACACCACACCTCGTTAAAATGAATCCCGGTAAAATAACCCACTCTGGAAAGCAACATGTTCAGGCGCGAACTGAGTAACTACATACATACATTCTTTCTCTCCTTATTATGAACGACTCATATTGTGGGCGATTATTTGGGTTAACGAAGTTGTCCGTGTAAGGGAAACAAAACTGTATTTCATCAATGTTTGAATAGAACATTTCAGTCAGGGTTCAGCCGGGGGCGGCTTTCATATTCACAGCCTTTCGCAATACCCAATTAGCCGCCATGGCAGTCAACGAACGCGCAAGCACCGAAAGATAATCGCCTGATGTTAAAAATAGCCAACTCAGGAAGCAACGCTATGAATGCATCTTCCTGCTCGAACATTCCATGCTTATATACTCAGGAACTGGCCACTGGCGTAGTAATCGAGCTGAGCGCTCTCTATAGAAACGGTACACGCTTACCCGTCTCTTTTTATGGCGAGAACAATTGTGCGAGGTTTCAATGGTTCTCGTTTTAGCTAAGGAGCACTTCCCGTTTGCACACTGATATTTTTATTTGCTCAAAATTTCTAAAGGGAAACATGCGGCAGGGGAAAACCTTTTTTTCTATTTTTTCTGTTAACTAAATGATTTTTTCACTGGTCATTTACCTTATTCTTCTTTTTATACATGTGGTGTTAGATTTGATATAATTCTTTGTTAGGTTGTGTATGCAATGAACATACAGACGGGAAAAGATGTCCTTGCGCACACGTGGGGCATATGGCATCACACTCAAGCCCGATTCACATGGTGCGATTTTGCTTGTGAATTCGCAGTTGCGACGTCGAACACCGAAGCCTCTCCGAGGCTTTCCTTTTTTTTTTCTTCCTCTTTTTGCCGTGCGAGCGACGCCGCAACTACGAAATCGATAGTAAATCACACTATGTGAATCAAAGCACGACTTGAAGCTGTTACTTGAAACATGTAATGGATTACACTTACAAATTACCGAACCTCAAATGTAATAAATTACCGTTAAAACTTTCTTTCGCTGAAAAGTAACGGATTACTTTACTCATTACGGTACAAAATACTTTCCCGTTAGTTTTCTTGTACACTTATCAATAAACCATTAATAGAAACAAATTTTATATTTCCAAAAATGTTCTACAACACTTTGCAGAACATTTTTCATACCCTCCCTTCCATTTGCCATACGCCCGCCTTGTGGAACTTATTGTAAAAATACAATATTGTTTTTAGGAAGAAAGAATTGTAGGTACACTCCGATCACCTGTAAGCCGACAAGTCAGCGAAAGCTGTAACCATATCCGCCATATCCCGCTAGCTTACGGCGACCGAACATGACCCCTGGAATTCTGCAGACAAAGCTAGCGGTGCGCAGGCTCAGTAGCAGCGTCTGCCTCCGCCAGGAGATTTGAAGGTAAGGAGCCGATCTACGAAAGTTCCCTTTTCAAGAGGGCCTTTCAAGCGGTGAGAAAGTCAAAAACAAATAAACACAAAGACCTTTCTCCTGCTCAGGGAAGAAGAAAAACACGATGGAAGGCGGTGGAAAGAAGCAGAGCCTACTCGGTATTTTCTTCGTTGATCGTGTTTTCGTTTTGGTTATTCACCTCTTCACGATATTTTCCATTTAAATTTGTTGAACTTGCTATTTTTATTCTAATATTGCCTGCTCGTATTGCTCCAGTTTCTTGATTATGTTCATACTTTAAAAAAAGTAACGAGTAATTAAAGTAATCCGTTACCAACGTTTGTAACGAAATTACATTACAAATTACTGCCGAAAAAAAAAATTACTTCCCAAGTCTGGAACGGACCCGCGTTTGATATCTGTGCAGATGGCGAAAGACGTCGAAGAAGTTGGAAAGGGCGAAACTGAGTAAAAGTAGAAAACAAAATCTTAGAGGAAGCTTAAATGGGTCAGAAACGATATCGACTTGGAATGTTCATGATTTTACAGTGTCGTACTGGTCCTAGTCTGGCCCAAATTCACACGGTTGTTGGTCGCGGTGACATTGCGAGGATAAAGGGGGACTATTTCTTTCGGTTGTGCATTCGCAAAGCTTGATGACGCATCGTGGGATCGAAATCACACGCCTGATAACAGTCGAGCGCGGCTCATGGATTGACCAAGAGAACTGCGTGAGGACACGACTTCAGCTCGTAACAATCGATGCCTCGGCGAACACTCGGGTAGTGGCTCCTGTCCAACCACTGCGGTGCCCCTTCATGTTTTTTTAAAGTAGCGCAATGTGCGTCGATGCACGAGGCACGTGCAACGTGCAGCCCTCGTGAAGATCATGGCGGGCACAGCGCAGCACTGCGCTAGATTTCTGACGCCATGTTTTTCCCAGAAGTGGCGCACGGCGCGTATCTCGAGCATTTTCACAATAATGAATGGCGCCACGTTTCCCAGGATAGAGGGGCTTTATCCTTTCTGCGACACGAGCTTCTTAATCCGATCGCGTTAAAAAACACGAAGGGCGTTCTTCTCCCCAGGAGAAGAAGAAGGCGTCGGAACATTTACGGAAAACTCTTGTGCGCGAATTGTGAAGATGTCCCAAAATAACACAAAGATAAAAAAAAAAAATGAAAAAAAGAACGCGTTCGAATGTTACCATAGATGTTAGCGATACTCTTTCGCGGCGGGAAAAAAATAATATTGCTTGAATAACTTTCTGCGAGAAATCGAAGTTACAGAAGACTGCGATGGAGAGGAGATGGATAGGTCTACTCCTCAACATATATGTGAGGCATGCTACGTCACAATTTGAAGAATTGTGCACAGAAAAATGGCTCAAAGTGATGCCGGTTTACGTTGCCAGGAGGTCTTGAAATGCGTATTTGAAGCATTTTATAATCATTACCGGCGCTTATATTTTTCATACATAATATATGTAGATTCAAATCAAATAAAACAACATAAAACCCAAAATTATATTGTTTTGCAAAATAATACCGTTTTCCGACCAGCATCTGTCCTTAAAAAAATATTTCTGTGATTATCTTAGAAACAAAAAGGTTTTAAACCCTTGTGAAAACAACCTAAACCGACATTTGCGCTTCCTTAATTAAAACGACATTAATTTCGCTGAGTGATCCGTGCTATGATACTGGCGTTCTCGCGTCATTTTTTTTTATTTACGAAGCTTTAGGGGATTATCCGGTAACATTTTGTCTTTCAGAAAACAATTAAATTATATTGTCGTTGCTTTTAGAATATCATTCGCAAAATATCCGGAATTTTAATCCACTGTTCGTTGTCAACAACAGAAGCTGTTGACAACGAAAGCGCTGTGTAGCGTCTTGTGAAGAGAGACACGACAGCTTTTGACTGCCGTCTCGTCTCAGTAAAATAACTACGTTCTAAGAAAGATGAGATTTACGGTATTGAAGGAAGCTCAATTCTTCGACGATGATTTTGTGCGCACCACCAACCACGTGTTGATCATAACCGGGAATAACTCAACGCCCGCGACTCTGACGTTATCACGTGACGTACCATGCATGCACTTACGAAATTTGGCGGGAAACTTCGTTCCGATGTTCATAATGGACTAAACGAATATTGGGACCTCTTTTAATGAAACAAATATTACATCTGAATATATTCAGGCCCCCTCTACGTGACCAGCGCAAAAGCTTAGTAACTTTCGGATATCGAAAGACAATCCCTTTAATATAAATGACCGCGTGCGCAGTACCCTTTTGATCATGTTATCTTATCACTGATTTTGCTTGCAGCACTATCAATCGCATAGGCATGATAATGTTCATACATCCTGATACCTCTGTACCTCTTATTCCTTGCACAAACAAAAGATGCTGCGAAAGCCATGGGACAATTCTTTATATTCAGATTAGCTGATTAAATACAGAAGCTGAGGTGATAAGATGGCTGAGTCCTTAGGAGTCTACGTAAACACCCCGAGACTGAGTAGAATCGTTAAAAAAATAACGAGGAGAACGCTATTTACATCACAAACAAAACTTTGATTTTATAGAAAAAAAAATAAAAAAACGAGTGCAAACACAGAAAAAGCAAACGACCTACAAGGGCAAACCCACATAAATCTTAACTTTTCCAAGACTAGATGAACACAAACTTTCAAAAAGGTCAACCTATAAATTCGACCAAGAAAACTATAGGACAAACCAGTAAGCGGGGATGATTTCGACACAAGCGGGCATGTATGGTAGCGACTATTGGCCCTTGGCTTATTCATTTATTTATTTGATTTACAATCAGGATATTAAGTTTCTTTTTTTTTTTACAGGCGAGGGAAGCTGTTGCAATACAAATTCAAACAAAAGTGTGACACGGGACTAAATACAATGACCATTATTTAGGCGTTGACACAATTCACGGCACTTTTAAACAGCCATTAGCGTTGGCATAGTATACATACTCAGTCATCCAGGCAGAAAATAAATATCTTCGATTAATCAATAATAAATTAAATTGAGGTAGTTAATCAAAGAGCGCTGCTCGAACTTATAGAACAAGGGTGAAATTGAGGTTTGAGGTCGAATCCCGGGCAGTAACTCAGCGTTTTCAGTGTGCGGTCATGGGAATAATAGATCACTCCAAGCCAGAGGCTCAAACGAAATATATTTGTACATAACACGTAACAACTAACGCGCGTTACATGTATATAGGTACCCCCTTATTTACAGTGAAGCTGTATACCTCTTCCAGCCAAGAAAATTTTCGTGTCGTCGTTGTAAGCAAAAAAAACTCCAGGCGAACCATTGAAGGCAAAACAGCATATCTCCTTTAAGATCAGGCATACAGTATACAGCTCAGAATCCGTTTCAATAAAGAAAAAACACAAAACAAGCATCAAAACCACATTATGGATGATAAGGCGCGTGTGACCAATAGGAACACCCTCCCACGCGTTCCGGTAAAGATTAGGTTTGCAGCTGCTTTCGAGTTTGAGAGGGGTTGACGTCATTCGAAGTCCTCGTGTGAAGTGCGAACCGCATAATGGTTGATAACGGCGCCTGCTGCCGCGGCGACGGCAGCTTGCGACGTGGGGAGTGACGTCAGTTGCCTTTCATATATAAAAGAAGAACTCGCCCATACCCCGTTTCACCTTACATCCGAACGCAGCGGATGCTACGAGCTATCTTAGCCAATCCCGTTCTGTGGACGTGGCCTGTGATACGCTTTCCGCGCGTCGCTGTGCCCCCTTTCTAAGGTCACGTGACACTCACACGGGCTCCGATTGGCTTTGATGGCTCGAAACATCCGCTGAGCTTAAACGTAAGATAAAACGGAGTATAGCTTCTGATTTTATTATTGCTTCAGCACCGCGATGAATAGGCCACGCATATTTAGGACTCCCGAGGAGCAGCGTGAATACTAGGAGCGGCAAAGGGAAAAGAAACGGCAATACGACCAGCGGCCGCGTGCTGCGACCGGCGGCGGCATTTCGTATAATGCAGTAGGCAATCGTGGAAGGTGATACCACAGCTTCGCTAACCAACCAACTTCACAGCGTGGATTCAAGCCCCAATCTTTTTAATCAAGTAACGACTTACTTACTTTTTAAGAGATACAATACAATACAATACAATACAATATTTATTTTGCGTGCTTACCAACAGCCGGTTGGCCTTTGCGGTAAAGCGCGATGTAAGACTTACATTTCCGTTACAAAAATACATCCTTAATCAAACCGATTTTAAAATCATGCACATGTGTAAAACATATGGGGCAAAGTTGTACAAAAAATATCAATGCCGCAATACTTCGTGTTAAGGACATGTTGAATTCGTGATACAGGTGACAAGTTAAGGTGATCTGGATAAAACACTCTACGATTTCTAGAACTTGTGTTAACAGGAATGCGAAAATGTAAAGAAGCAAGCAAAGTAGAACTGTCTATTGATCCGTGAACCAACTTATGCAAAAACTTAACATCCCGGATAGACCTTCTGTTACATAGAGTGCACAATCCTAGTCTAGTTAAAATCAGATTGTATTCAAAATAAAATTTGCGACCAAAATATTTATCGTAGATTATACGTACAAACCGCCTTTGTACATGTTCAATACTTTCGCTTGCTGAGCTAGATATATTATTCCAAACGACAGATGCAAATTCAAGTTTAGAGCGTACATGGGTGCTGTAGAGTCGCAACAGACAGCGATGACTGCTGAATGGTTTAGTTAAACGACCCATTCTTCCCAACGCCCGCATGGACTGACTGACGACGGAATTAATATGTGAATTAAAAGAAAGGTGGTCATCCACAAAAACCCCTAGATCTCTTACTAGTTTGGTCCTACTTATAGGCTCAATCCCCATAGTATAGTCATATGATAACGTGTTACGCCTTCTTGACAAAGACATCACTTGGGTTTTACGGGACTGAGATGGACTGAGTAACATATTTTTGTTTCTACTTGATGAGGTAGCGAGTAAATTTATTTAGTTTCTTCTGGAGCGGCACGTGTACAACAGCCAACCTAATTCCCACCCCTGCTCGCACCTGTTGTTTTTTTTTTTTTTTTTTTTGTACGTCGAGCAAATGCTATTAGTTAGACCATAAAGGGATGTGCATTGCACAAGGTATGTCGTATAACCGCCGTCACTTCTGAATAAGCGCGTTAAGCCGCGAGGAAATATTCACGGCAACAAATGTTGGAAGCAGTTGGAAGTTGGAAGCACCTTAGAACTAAAACAAAAAGTTTTCTTACAACGCTTCATTACGTGATTCCACAATTTCTGACCAAAGTTTTCGAGTGCAAGTCGGGAAAAGTTTGAACGAATTCGCCGATTGCGTTAACATGTAAAGGGGTTAAATCGATTCAAAGTCCTCGTATCTCAGTAACCGCAGATATCACGGCACGAAATTACACGATTCCGGACAAGAACGTCCCATTTTAATTTCACGGTCGAACGGCCGCTTTTGCTGGACACAAATATAATACCAGTGTTGGAATAGACCCTGTTTAAAACCCAGTTTCGCAATAATCTGAAGGAAAAGGGGGGGGGGGGGGAGGGGGGGGGCACTATGTGAACTCTGAGATTAGAAGAGGAAATGGAACTATTGGGCAATAAAATCATTCTTCAGTTCAGTGACCGTAATACCGCACGACGAAATGCTAGTCTGACAAAAAGAAACCATTAAAAATAAGCAAGCGTGTTTTTAACGAAAACGCGTCATCGTAGAGTTCGAACCGAAGGCCATTTGAAATGAACTGCGTCTCCGTTTCGACACAGAGTACAAAGCGATTATCGAATACCGCTTTTGGGGAAACGCCTTCAGGTATTCTCTTTTTCTTTATTATATATGCGCGCGTAGTATTCGACTGAGAAAAACAACAACCAAAACTTTTGTCGCGGATAGCTTCAAGAACACAGGGGGTGGCGAGATATAGGTGCCCTGAGGAGGTTTTTGAGATACCCTGGCGATAACTCACTCTGCTGGCTCTAAGCATCCAAGAAATCTATAAATCATGGCGATACGTGGCCGATTTCTCCATTAAAAAGGCAATGAAAGATCGAAACACAACGATTTCATCTCAGGCGATGGAAGGGGAAATCGGTGACCGAATATCATACATCCCCGACTACAGTGGTCGTTGGAAACCAGTAAGCGTTTCCCGAAGAGATGACAGGATTTTGTTCACGAAGATGAACATTGGATGGCATCCTAGACCTTACCACCAGTGTAGAGTAGGAATTTGAAATCGGAAACATTACAGTGACGGTGTTCCTAGACATTCATTGAGCATTCGACACGTTTAGCCGGGCACATGTTCTTGAAACAATTCAGCTTCTTGGCGTACATGGACGCATGCTTTGCTGGATATAAGAGTTTCTTCGATGCAGACACATCGTAATGTGTACAAATGATGGAGACAGAATGCATCACGAACTGCACCGTAAAGTACCCCAAGGTAGCGTGTTGAGCCCTACTTTTTTCAATGTCGTAATGGTGCATTTGCCGGAGGAACTCCAGCCACCTTTGCGAATATTTTTATATGATGACGATATTTGAATCTCAATCTCTGTTTCGTCCCCGGGTATTTTAAATAATCACTTACAGAAAGCCTTAGCCAGCACGAACAATTTTTCAAGAGAGCGAGGAATGGAGCTACCTGCCACAAAATCGGCATTTATGCCATTTACCAGGGAAAAGCTTCCTGGTTATGAACTTTATGTAAATGAAGCCTAAATTCAACGAGTTTGATCATATCTGGGTGTCTTAGTGGATCAATCCCTGACTTAGTTCAAATATATAGATATTCTGGAAGGCAGAATTAATTGCGTAATTAATGTTTTTCGAAGCATCGCTGCCGCAAAATGGGGAGCCTCAAAAGATCGAATGCTCTCATTCCACACGGACTAGTGCGACAAGCGATTGCATATTCTATACCTGTGTTACAGGAGTTTTCCAACACATCAGAATCTCACCCTACTTTTATTTTTGCAAGAAGTCTAAGAGTATGCTCAGGTCTTCCGCGAGCAACATCCAGTGCTCTTATACTCGCTGCAGCCAAAGAACCACCTTTTACTAACCTATAAGAATCTAGGAAGTGCGTCGAAAGTTTTGTTTACTTACTGCGGGGCCCCTTTTTAATTAAATTAATTTTCTCAAAGGAAAAACTTTCAATAAACATTAAATTCCGTGGTCCTGTTAATCCTTGAGCAAACACACTGAGTTCAGGACATTCGTATGCCATCATGGAAGCTACGATTACTAGACACCAAAATGAACATTCCAGACATGAAAACAAAAGTATCGGTCAATACACACGTTGCAAGGACACTGACGTTTTCACATCTAGAGCAAAAATACGACTACAGCATCCACGTGCATACCGTCAAGTCAACCAATGATGAAGTATCAACATCAGCATTTGTGGTACTCCGTTTCAGCCATTGGTAATATTTTCGGTTGTTACATCACACTTCTTCAACTACCGCAAAATTATATGCTTTACTCGCGGTTGCAATATACATCAAAAAGAGCTCGACCGTGAATTCCTGTGTAATATGTACCCACTCAAAAACAACACTACAATCCATTAAGCACTGAACATCCCTCCCCCCCCCCCCCAAAAAAAAAAAAACAAGTCTTTTATGTACAAAATTTGTAAAGAACTTGGGGAAGCAATGGGATTTGGACATACGATACACCTTCAACGGGTTCCTGGAGAGGGCGGGGTTTCAGGAAACTCCAAAGTTGACCACCTGGCCTCGGACGTGCATACAAGTACAACGTCCACCTCACACCTTTTACAAAGTGCGATGTTGTCTGCAAAACAGAATGTCCCACGGCACGTGGCTCAAGAGCATCTCGGAAGACAGTCTACTCCTCTTAATTGATCCAGACTCTCGGTGTCCAGTCCATAATTACTTGAGTACACCTATTGAGACATTAATTCATCGCCTACGACTGAATGTCGCGTACGCCGGCAGCTTTCTTTGCCGTATTCAACAGATGGAAAGACCGAGCTGCACGTGTGGCTACACTCTTAGAAAAAAGGGTATCGATAGTCCTCCCTTAGGGGAGGAACGGTCTTGTAACCTATGTTCCTTCAGAAAGAGAGGAACTTTCGTCCCTGAAGCAGGGGAGCAAAGTTCCTCCGTCGCCGGCATCTCATTATGGCGGCCCTGAATCGAGCAAATCGAGCTCAATAAGGCTTAACGAGGACGCTACGTCTCTTGTACGGGACGAGAGGAGCAGCAAATAAAAACGTAACACGAGCTTTCCGCGAACTGTGTTTATTTCCGAAGCCAGATTCCCCCCACAGGTACAGAAACTTGCGTTTCGAAAGCAGTTACTCAGTCTTCTCGTCGACAGCACTGCGATGTTAAACAGAGACAACCGATACCCAGTCACTTCGCGCACTTTACGTCTTACCTTTGGTGTTCCTCGAGTCACTATTACTTCGTCAACCGCACATCACGGAGGAACGGCGAACCCAATCCGCGAAACCAAAAGCCGCTCTCAAAAGAACTAACTCGAAGCCACTGTTTATCGCATAGCGTGAAAGGTTAAATCTCTTGCCACTAGATGGCAGGGTCAAGCAGAGTAATTGCAAGTAGCTAGGCTAGGTGGCGCTAGGTACTGCCCAATTCATGTCTACAAAAAAATATTTTTATTTCTTCAGCCCACCATTGCGCTTACGGAACCTCTCCTTTACTCACATTACACATACTACAAGCACCACGTGAACATGCACTGAGCACATACACTGCACATACAAACATCAATTCAACGGCACACTAACCCGAACGCTACACCCGAGCTCTGCTTTTCCGTCTTTTATACTGGTCGTTTTGAACGTACGGAATTTTTCGGTGACTGAATAAGCAATAAAAAATATTCCCAGCATGTTGATTTTTTTCTAGCAATGTCATACCATTGACAGTATTTTGAATGACTCAAGGGATGAATCTCTTATTAAAAAGCGAACGCTCGATCATGCCGTAAATATTTTAAATCCAATAAATCAAGCCGCTCCAGTGCGGTTAGAAGCCATGAGTTTGTTTCCCCGCGCGGCACGTCGTAGCCTCTATTTCTATTGTAGTGTTTGTTTTTCTATTTGTGCTGTTCGCGCAAGGCTGCAATTGCCGTCTTGAATTGATCTCTGTAGAGCGGATATTCAGTCAGCTGGAAGTGATGCTTCACGGGCTGAGAGATCGCTTTTCGATCAACTTGAATGCAGTCAAAGCCGCGACTTGCGGCAGGTGTTAAGTGTACGGAGCTACGCCGTGGCGAGCTCGAAAACTTCTTGCGAGCATCCCAGCGCGCCACTTTGAGGGCAGTTTCTCCAGGGACCGTAGTATATTTAAACAGCGAAATAAAGGGTAGCTTTTTTTTTTTCGATTTTACCTACTATTTTTTTTTTTCATGCTAAAATTCCACACTGTAAATATACCTACATTCCGTCATGATTTCGTACTGTTCAGTCCTTTCCCCAGAGTGCAATCGCTCTCGGGCACGAGACAACCGACAGTCACATTGGCCACTGTACGATAGGAGCTTACTGTTCAGACCAGCGTTCCAACATGACTATACGCCCGTCGATCGATTGCACTAACCCCTCAAGTGGTATTAAACTTTTTAATGTAAAGCGGAATGTCAACCTGCGACACCCCACCCCGTCCGATCACGGCCCGACCAGCGGCATCAATGCCCGACAGTTTACGTCATCTCATCTTGTTGTTACACCACTGATACGCGAACACACGGTCACATCGGCGATAATTCCAGTCTTCTGTTCACAACCCACAACACTGCCATCACGATGTTGCTGCTATGTTGCTGACACGCACAAATACAGAACCACGTTGAACGCCGGTCGCACTCGGCATCGGAAAACAGAACCGAACTCAGCAAGAAAGGCGCCCAGGCAGCCGGCAGCAAAACCTGCCTGTCTTGGACGCAGTTCCTGCGATTTCCATAACGTCGAGAACGTCGACAGAGTTCCGCGAGGTTTCGCTACTGTAGTTCCGCGTGAGCCCCGCAATTCGGAGACGGCCATCTTTCCCAGTGTACGTGGCGCTGCTGGCACCGCTCCGGAACTTCGTCGTTTCTAGCGGCCTCGTTTGCTCGTTTCATAAAATTAGTGATAAAAACGTCAATGCAACCAAAATGCTCTGGACGTTTAGACTAGAAGACGGAATTACAGGCGGCCTTCGCTGCCGCTGAAGCTCAATCAACTCAACAGCATTTATTAAACAACGTGCGCGACCTGCTCGAAAACGAAACCGAAAGAAGTTGAGTCGGGAGGGCGAAAGCTTTCTCCAGCAGCTTTCTCCAGTCTGCCTGGAGAAGGAGGAAAATGTCTCGTTCCTCCCTTCTTCTCGTGTCCGCTTGGGGGCGCCTCAGTAGAAGGGAGGAAGACGCGCCGTTGCTACTTTTTTCCTCCATTTTTTTTAGAGTGTATCCCGTGGAGGACGTTGAGCCCATTATAATGAACTGTCCAAGATACGACCAGTGGCGAAGTAGATTAAGAGTGTGATTAAGCATACTCGACAATCTCTCGTTTTCTTTGGCCAATGGTCCCTGGCCGGACTTAAAAAGCCAGAAGAGGGCATCAACTTTACCAAGGAATTTTCTTACAGACACCAAGATAGTCGCCATCTCTATCTGTATCTCTATCTGTGTGTGTGTGTGCTTCGTGGGTGCGTGCGGCGTGCGTGCGTGCGTGTGCGTGTGCGTGCGTGTGTGTGCGCGTGTGCGTGTGCATGTGCGTGTGCGTGTGTGTGTGTGTGTGTGTGTGTGTGTGAAAGGTGGTTGGGATGGGCCGGGTAGACGTAGATAGTGGAGAAGAAAATGACCCACGAAAAGGCATTATAAAACAATATAATAAGTGCAACAATATAATAAGTGTATGTGAATATATTATACAAGCATATTTCAGCCGGCAAAGCTCTCCAAACGGCGGTACAGGAAAATAACAAGACATGGTAATTACAGAGTTAAAAGGTAGATTACGCTTTTATAACATTTTTATTAGATCTAGATTCAGTGTGCCTTGGTTGAGACATCGGGGAAGAAGGGGATGGAGCATTTGGATATATAACCAGCAAAAGATCAGGGGGTCCCTCAGAAGAAAAAAAAAGGATATTGTCGATGAAAACAGAAATGTAGACACACGTATGAAGTGCCTACCATTTCTCGATGCCGCCCAAAACCCATGTAGCTAAGTGATCTTCAGCTATACTCAATCTCGAAATTTCCGTGCAGCGCAGTGGAACCTGTGCGTCCTTCAGCCAATCGGCAAAGCGGGCATATCACGGAATGATATCACTACGCGCTTTAAGCTGTTTCTTTTTCTTCCTATCTGTCTCTTGTTAATATCTTTTATTTTAGCCACGAATCGTATTTAAAATCGCTGATTGATTGATTTCAATCATTTACATTGATGCTGGCGAAGAGTCCTAGTTTGTTACAGCTATTACTTCTTTGGGGTACGGTGTGTGTTATTTTCGAGAACCGATTAAATACTCTGAGATCATTAACTACTTCTTGTGGACACTGTATGTTTACTTGAACGCGCCAGGCGTGTGGCCATAAAGCCTGAGCCCTGTTACTTATGCATCATACAAACGACGGTCTGCTCACACCGTTCGAACGTTGGTCGCCTTGGTACATCCGCTTCGTATGCGGCGTGCCAAGCTACACCTTGGATTGGTTGCCATTCGGCATGAAGCTCGGGTTAGAGTCTTTAACTAAGCTACGCTTAGTTAAGTATTTCTTGTATTTCTTGTATAAACTCAGTAAAGCTTCTGTGCACTGCTGCCGAACACAGCAACAACTCTTAGTATATTGAAATTGTATTTGTGAGAGTGACGAGGTTCTGTGCCGTCGGGCGTTGCTTCATTAATTCCTGATCTATAATGAGTAAGGAAGCGAAAGACATTGCGAAACCTATAAGATCTGAGACGCGAACTGAGGGCTGAACTCAGAACTCTAAAAGACAGTGTGAAGTTTTGTAACGATACTTGTGACGGGGTCAACGAAATCAAAAATGAGATGAAAGGACTCCGAAAAGATGTTCAGAAACTAACGGAAAAAAACGAAGAACTAACTGTCAAGAACCAAAGGCTAAACGAAAAAATTGAAGAGCTTGAGCAATATCAACGATGTAATAACCTTGAAATAAAAGGAGTGCCAGAGGAAGGTGACGCATGCGACGTTGTTAAAAGAATTGGGAGTCTCCTGAACGAGCCGATCCTTGACTCGGATATTGACGTAAGTCACCGCGTCCCACCTTCAAGCCCTCTGAAAAGAACATAATTGTTCGTTTCGTGCAACGCACGAAACGCGATAAAATTCTTCGGAAAGCCAAAAAGCAGAGAATGACAACTGAAAATCTTGACTATGGTGGGAACAGTAGCCCTATTTACGTCAACGAGCATCTGACGAGTTCAAACAAAAAACTTTTGGGTGCCGCGGTCGCCAAGAAAAAAACAGTTGGCAGGAAGTTTGTGTGGTCCTCGGGTGGAAAAATCTTTGCTAGAAAGGATGAGCAAGCAAATGTTCTAAGGATTGCTAACCTGGCTGACGTTGAAAAAATAGCAAACTAATTAAGATGACTACACTCACGGGATACACGCAAGGTCATTGTGATGGAGTACACTCAGCCTGATTGTAACTATTACGACTGTCAGGCATTTAATAAAAAATATGGAAAATGTGAAAGACAGTTTAGATCTATACATTTAAATACAAGAAGCATAAAAAATAAGGTAGATGAACTAGAAATATTTTTACACTCACTGAGTGTGAAATTCGAAGCCATAGTACTTACTGAAACCTGGTTATCTAAAAAAGACACGCCACCGTACCTGAAGGGTTATAAATGCGTGCATCTGAGCAGAGAAGGAAAAAGGGGCGGTGGTATAGCCATTTATCTCAAGAATAACCTACAGTCTCAAGTTATGAATGACCTAACAAGAATGGATGAAAATGTTGAAAGCTTATTCATTAGAACATCTAATACTGTAGTTGCTGCCTTGTACAGACCACCCTCTGGCAATGTGTTTGAATTCACGCAATTTCTTGAAAACGCCCTATGCATCCTCGGGTCGTTATCTGTGTCATTCATTATTCTCGGAGATGTGAACATAGACACGCTTTCGGGTGACCGTCATGCGAGAGAATTACGCGACATCATTCATCAGTATGCCTGTGACAATGTGATAACACTGACAACCAGGGTGACTACAGACACTGCTACATCTCTTGACGTCTGCATTACAAACCTAGATAGTGGTAATATTACAGCTGGCGCTATATTAAACGACCTTAGTGACCATCTTCCCATTTTCTGCTTTGCGTCTTATTTAACTGGGGGACATAACAACGAAAAACTAGCGTTTTGGCACCGCCCAATAAGTGACGATTCACTACAAAGTTTGGGCTGCCTTATAGAACAAGAAAGTTGGGATGACGTCTACGAAGAACGTGAGGCGGGCCGTGCCTATAAAATCTTTGAGACTAAATTCAGACAGAATTATGATGCTGCGTTTCCCTTGAGAGAGATAAAAGGAAGAAAGAAAATAAGAAAACCATGGATATCTGGAGACCTTTATAAAATAATAAAAGAAAAAAACCGCAAGTATAATGCTTTCATCATAAGTCGGGATCCCTGTCTTTTAACTGAATTCAAAAGGTTTAGAAACAAACTGAACTCCGATTTGAAAAGCGCGAAGTGCGATTATTATCAAATTAAGTTTCTGCATGATCACAATGATAGTAAAAAGGTATGGGACACTGTAAATGATTTAACCAATAGAAGGTCAACACGATATAGCTTGAAGGAAATCTTAATAGACATTAGAAATGTATCTGGAAAAGAACTAGCAGACGAAATGAATCGGCATTTTATTGACGTAGGCACGTACACGGGGAAAATTGTCAGCGCAGATAACAGTGTATCCACGATGAATCAGCTTCAGTCTATCATGCTAATTCCAACTACGTCAAATGAAGTTCAAAGAATAATTAAAAACTTAAAAATGATGTTGCCGCTGGAGATGATGGAATAAAATCTTTACCTATAAAGCAGATCGCGGGCATTATAAGTCCCATTTTGTCGCATGTAATAAATATGATGCTTGAGTCTGGTGATTTTCCCGAAGAATTAAAAATAGCCAAAGTAACCCCTGTGTATAAGGGAGGAGGAGAGTCAAATATTAATAATTATAGGCCGATTTCGGTTCTTAAAGTTTTCTCGAAGATTTTTGAGCGCATTATCAATGACAGGCTAACGAGTTTTTTTCAGAAGCACCAAATAATAACGCAGGCCCAATACTGTTTTCACAAGAATACGTCTGCGGAACAAGCACTAATCGATATAAAGGATAAAATTGTTGAAAATATTGAAAACAAATTATTCACTCTTCGAGTATTTTTGAACTTACAAAAAGCATTTGATACTGTGCAACACGATATTCAATTGAAAAAACTTGAAATCTACGGTGTACGAGGAGTTGCGCTAAGACTAATAAAAATGTATCTTTCAGATCGTTATCAATATGTATCTATAAATGACCATTCATCTAATAAAGTGAAAATACGACATGGTGTTCCTCAAGGCTCCATTTTAGGCCCTCTATTATTTCTCGTGTACATTAATGACATTACGGCAATACCAGGATCCCCTGAACTAATAATGTATGCAGACGACACTAACATATTCTTTTCTGGGGCGACGAAAAAGTGCGTCGAGAAGTTGGCTAATGAATATCTTTCGAAATTATCAAAATGGTTGCAAATAAATCGTCTACAATTAAATACAAATAAAACTAAGTATATCATTTTTAAACCAGCAAATAAGCAAGACAATAGTTCCATTAACGTAATATTCGAAGGCGGAACATTGGAGCAGGTAGCAGAACAAAAATTTTTGGGCGTCTGGTTTGCTGAGGATCTATCGTGGAATTGTCATGTAAACAAACTAAAAGCTGATTTATCCCGGGTAACAGGATGCATTTATAGGAATACAAAATTTGATACCGACTTGGTTAAAACACACATTATATTATTCTTCATTCTACTCCAAAATTACTTATGGTATTCTGGTCTGGGGAACGACGACAGCGGTGAATTATAATAAAATTATCCTTTTGCAGAAAAAGATCTTACGAATGTGTGAAAATTATAAAGGGGATGCCAGAAATT